>CP106730.1:16060020-16660020 GCA_025506655.1 Gossypium rotundifolium
AAGAGCTTCAAGAAACGTCAAGTTAATATGAAATTTCTTTGGAAGGTTAAGAAACTTACCGAATTCTTCCTCTGTGTGGTCTTTCTTTGCCACATTGGGGTATGGCGCATGAGCTTGGCACTCTATAATTACCGGGTTTGGTACATCCTGGCTTACCTCAACCTTACCTTCACTTACCACTGGTTCTTCCCTTAAGCTTGATTCGTCTAACCCTTCACTATCGTAAATGGCTTGATTTTTCTCTCTTAGGTTAGTTTCAGTGTTGCCGGGTAAGAGACCTTGTGGTATTTCGAACATCAGCTGTGCGAGTTGTCCAACCGACTTAGTGATTTCCCTGACTCGGTCCTTGATCTCTTTGATCGATTTTTCTTGATTATCAAGTGTTGTATCAATTTTTTGGAGACGAGTTTCTGTCGCCGCGATAAACTTTGTTAGCATCTCCTCGAGGTTCGACTCCTCTTCTTGTTCGTGAGGTGGTTGTTGAAAATCTGGAGGAAGTTCCGGTCTTTGGCTATTTTGATCATCCCATGGGAAATTGGGATGGTACTTCCAACCTGCATTATAAGTGTCACTATAAAAATTATTTTGATATATAAAATAGTTACATGTATAGTGAGCTTGCTCGTTTTCCATGCCATATCTGTAGGGTGGGTACTCAGGATTCGCCACGCCTCCTAGATTTAAATCATATTGTATTTCTGGTTGTACCTGCAAGGGACTATACCAATTATCAATCTTTTTATTCATTATTTCGAACTGATTAGATAACCTGGTGACCACATCGAGGTTGAAAATACTGGTTGCTTCAGTAGGAATTGTCCCCATGCCTTGCCACTGATAATTATTCAGTGCCATTTCGTTGAAAAACTAAAATTATTTGTCAAAAATAAAAGAAAAGTTAGCAAAGTAAAATAATAACAATGAATAATAATAAAAATAATAATAATGGCTAAAGTAATAAAAATAAAGCTTTCGTAATATTTTAAAATTCCCAAGAACGGCACCAAAAACTTGATCGCTGTAAAATAGTCTAGTTTTAATATTTATAAAAGAGTGATCGAACACAGAGACCGATTGTGACAACGATAGAGGCAAGTGCACCTATTGAGCAAAGAGTATAGCTCGGCAAGAATATCTTATCGAACCCAAGGACCCTAAAAGTACTATTACTCACTTTCTTTCTATTATTTAGCCTTAAATATAGAGTTATTGGTTTAATCTAAAAAACAGGCGAAATTGAAACATCCCACACCCGGACCACGAGAATGGATCGGATCTGGTATGTTCCTCAAGTAAACCGGTTTCAAAATTCTTTCGAATACTTTGAAAACTGTGTGTTTTGAAAGATAGTTTGTTGTGGGTTGGGCTCGCGCTGAAAACCAATTTATCCTAACATTAAAATCCATTTATTTAAAGTGACAAAACATTTAGGTTTTATTTTAAAAATGTATTTGCTTGATCTTTACTTAATAAAAATCCGTAAACATAATAATTAAAAGTAAAAAGAAATAAAGAAATCCAACTTGGGCCTTATGGCCTTATTACATCAAGTAAAACCCAATAATAAAATTAAATGTACTAAAAAGAAATAAAGTCCAAAATAAATAAAATCTTCAAATTGATGCATGGCCACCTCAAGGTCTACCGTCCGGTCCGTCATTGTTCATTACGAAAATAGTTCCCTACAGGGTGAGTCAACAGACTCAATGTGCACACAATACTAACATTCAAAAATCAGGCATTCATGTTCATATCAAATTCATAATCATATAAAGATAAATGATGATGCAACCCAACCCAAGCCTAAAGATCCATCCGCTACACACCACCGTGCACGCCATTCACACCGTGGGGACTACTAAGTCAACCCTCCATCCGCTACTCTCCATCGAAGGCATTAGCCCATATACGTTGTGTCATTAGACACTATTGTAACCGGTTACCAAAATTTCGCAATGTGATAGTAGTCAACATATTTAGTTGGTGAGACCGAAGTCGACACCTTCGTTGGTGAGACCAAGTCAACACAGATTTAGTTGGTGAGACCGAAGTCATCACATTCACTTAGTGAGACCGAAGTCATCACATTCACTGTAATGTAACCGAAGTTACCACTTAGTGAGACCGAAGTCATCACATTCACTTAGTGAGACCGAAGTCGTCACATTCACTGTAATGTAACCGAAGTTACCACTTAGTGAGACCGAAGTCATCACATTCACTTCCCCTTCTTCAATTGACCCAAATGCCCCAAATAATAAATATCATGCATAACATATTTAATTTCACTTTCACATCACTTTTCACTTGTATAACATTTTCTCGAAATCCTAGTAGAAGTAGGAAAACGTACCTGAATACTTTGTACCATAATATGGCACTTTAGCCACTTTCTTTCACTTTCACATTAACATATGTAACATATTTAAACCATAAAACTATTAAGAATAGTGTGGAATACACACGATACCTTATCCATATTCTTACACTTTTATATTAGCACATATAATAAAATTAAAGCCGTAAATCTATTAAGATTTAGTGTAGGGTACACACCTGATTTGTTTAGCGATTCCTTGAGATTAGAAAAGCTAGATCTAAAGTTTAGATCCTTAGTCCCTACATTTGATTCATCCTTTATTACTTAGCATAAATTCTATTTGGCTATGATATCCAAATCCTAGTAGGATTTGTAAAAGACTTACCTTTGATGCCGATTTGGTGTTTATTCAAATCCACGAAAACTTGATTTTCCTTCACTTGATATTAACCAACCTTGAATCTCAATATGGGTTAGTTTTCGCTTTTTAATAATTAAAGAACTGATCTAGATAATCATACAAGCTTTGGCGAATACTTTTAGGTACTTACCTTGTGGATTTTAAATCCAAATTCATAGAATAACTAGGAACACGTGGCCTATGGTGTACCTTTGGAAAAGAATTTCTTCTTCCATGATTCGCCAAGATTAATAATCGAAATTAGTCTCTAAATTTCAATAAGTCTAGAATATAAAAGAATGGAAAACTAAACTTGGATCTTACCCTTATTTGAAGGAATCGATTGCACCTTCACTTCAACCTTGAGAGATTGACTTAGAGACTTGATGAACAATCAGCTATGATTCCTTATGTATTTGGTTTCAAAGATGAAAGAAGAGAGGAATAATAGGCTTAGAAGGAAATCGGCTAGGAGGCTAAAAGAAAAGAAGAAAAATAATGGATGCTCAAGAAGAATATTTGGCAGAGGAAAAGAGAGGGAGAATGAATAATGAATGACCCTAGTCCCCTCCTTTTATAGCCGAATTTACTAGGCCAAGAATCCTTTACTTGGCCACCACTCTTCCTTATTTTCCTAGTTAAAGAATAATTCTTCATTTATCCACCTATTTAGTCGAATTTTAAAGAGAATTAAACTCTTCCATTAAGAGTCCTTATGATCTTCTAATTAGCCGAGTTTTAAAGAGAATGAAACTCCTCTTTTGCAAGCTTGTGCCGTCCACCTCTTGGGCTTCTAGAAGCAAAATAAAACTTATTTTATTTGCTTCTTATGTGACTCGAACTCAAGCCCAAAACCTTTTGCATGTGGGCCATTTTCTAAGGCCTTAGGTGGCATCTTCAGGCCACATTTCCAAGTCCGTTATTGGGTCAAATTTCATGTACTTTATATTTTTAGGGTCACTTGGCCCTAAGTTCCCCTTTGGGCTCTTAAATTCAACATTCCGGGGTCAATTTTAAGTTTCCTAAAATTTTCGCGCGGCTCTGTATTTTCCAGGTTTCCAAAATGTTTAGTTTCCTATTTTGGCTTGGTTTCCAAAATGTTTAGTTTCCTCTTTTGGCTTGGTTTCCAAAATGTTCACTTTCCTAATTTACTTCGGTTTCCAAAATGGTCACTTTCCTATTTTAGTTTAGTTTCCAAAACTTAACATTTCTAAAGCATTTCCTTACATTTCCATACATCTCCTTACATTTCCACACATTTCCATACATTTCCATACATTTCCTTACATTTCCATATATTTCCATACATTTCCATACATTTCCATACATTTCCTTACATTTCCTTTCATTTCCTTACATTTTCTTTCATTTCCTTTCATTTCCTTTCATTTCCTTTCATTTCCTTACATTTTCCTTACTTTTCCTTACATTTCCTACATTTCCTTACATTTCCTTACATTTCCTTTCATTTTCTTTCATCTTAGGGTTCTTGAAACTCTTGAACACATCCAACACACCATCGATCCCACTATCTCATGAATTATGCACGAACGCATAACCCCTAATCTAGGATGTTACAGTTCTACCCCCTTAAAAATAATTTCGTCCTCGAAATTACTTACTATCGTTCATCCGTACAGTCTAACTCACCACACTACGCTATTGCTGCGCACTCTGATCTTAAAGAACTATCATACTTTCTAGGCACATTCTCTAAGTTCACGTTCCTTAGAACTCATTTCTAACGTCGCGATTTAATTAAAAAGTTTTATGAATTAGTCCTTGTTTTACTTGATTACCCGCGAAGAAGTTTTATGGAAGGAATTTTTAGAAGTGGTTCTTTCGTATTCATATATGCACACAGTCTTTTCATTCATTCACACATCCATCAAACAATTATGAACCTTAGTTCATTCAGAGAAACGTTGTAGTTTTTTTTTTCATTTGTTGTTTTTCCACTACCCGGGGTATTTTCGTAATTTGTCAAAATAAAGTTCCTTGGTGATTTTGTCACAAGGTATTTTTGGTCCTTTTAAGTTCCTGGGGTATTTTGGAAAATTTTTGAAATCCGAGGGTATTTCAGAAATTTTTGGACATTGGGGGTATTTTGGTAATTTTTCCACAAATCAAGGTATTTTGATATTTTACAAATTAGGGTTTTGAATGTTTATAATGAAATTTTGGTAAAGTTGTTGAGTAGTTGAACATTTTATAAACCAAGGGCATTTTGTAATTTTACCACTAAGGGTATTTTAGTAAATTTGTAAATCGAAATATTTTAGGAAAATTTATAAAATATTCTTTTCAAATCAAGAGGGTAATTTAGAAATTTTAAAATTAGGGTTTCCATAAAAATACGGCTAGTCCCTTTCGGGTTTTAGTTATTGGGTTTAGCCCGTGACTAAGTCCTCTTGATTAGGGTGAACGGTTACTACGCACCAGGTAGGATTCGAGTAAAGAGGAGGTGAGTCACTAGGACTGCTTAAATACCAAGCTCTTCTTGAATCCACTCCTAGACATGCTGCTTGATTCGACACCCTAGCTCGGTGACTTAATCATAGGTTTGTTTGATTAGGCATTTAAGTCTTATGTAATTGTTGGGGTAACTAGTCCTAGGGTTCAAGTACTTAATCTCTATTCTACGTTCCATTCCATTTCTACCCTTCTACAAATCATAATATAAATCACACAATGGATAGAAGTACTTACGGTGGATCATGGTTGGAGACTTAGGGGCCATGTCTTTATACTGTCCATTTGTAAAAATACTTTCATAAAACTCATTTGGCCTTGTTTTAAAAACGTTTTGGGCCTTAAGCCACGTGCCGAGAGTTTGAAAGCGAGCTCGATACCAAATTGAAACATCCCACACCCCCACGAGAATGGATCGGATCGGTATGTTCCTCAAGTAAACCGGTTTCAAAATTCTTTGAATACTTTGAAAAGCTGTGTGTTTTGAAAGATAGTTTGTTGTGGGTTGGGCTCATTGAAAACCAATTTATCCTAACATTAAAATCCATTTATTTAAAGTGACAAAACATTTAGGTTTTATTTTAAAATGTATTTGCTTGATCTTTACTTAATAAAATCCGTAAACATAATAATTAAAAGTAAAAAGAAATAAAGAAATCCAACTTGGGCCTTATGGCCTTATTACATCAAGTAAAACCCAATAATAAAATTAAATGTACTAAAAAGAAATAAAGTCCAAAATAAATAAAATCTTCAAATTGATGCATGGCCACCTCAAGGTCTACCGTCCCGGTCCGTCATTGTTTATTACACGAAAATAGTTCCCTAGCAGGGTGAGTCAATAGACTCAATGTGCACACAAGACTAACATTCAAAAATCGGGCATTCATGTTCATATCAAATTCATAATCATATAAAGATAAATGATGATGCAACCCAACCCAAGCCTAAAGATCCATCCGCTACACACCACCCGTACCTGCCATTCACACCGTGGGGACTACTAAGTCAACCCTCCATCCGCTACTCTCCATCGAAGGCATTCGCCCATATACGTTGTGTCATTAGACACTATTGTAACCGAAGTTACCAAAATTTCGCAATGTGACCGTAGTCAACATATTTCGTTGGTGAGACCGAAGTCGACACCTTCGTTGGTGAGACCGAAGTCAACACCTGTATTTCGTTGGTGAGACCGAAGTCATCACATTCACTTAGTGAGACCGAAGTCATCACATTCACTGTAATGTAACCGAAGTTACCACTTAGTGAGACCAAGTCATCACATTCACTTAGTGAGACCAAGTCGTCACATTCAACGTAATGTAACCGGTTACCACTTAGTGAGACCAAGTCATCACATTCACTTCCCTTCTTCAATTGACCCAAATGCCCCAAATAATAAATATCATGCATAACATATTTAATTTCACTTTCACATCACTTTTCACTTGTATAACATTTTCTCGAAATCCTAGTAGAAGTAGGAAAGCGTGCACTCAATACTTTGTACCATAATATGGCACTTTAGCCACTTTCTTTCACTTTCACATTAACATATGTAACATATTTAAACCATAAAACTATTAAGAATAGTGTGGAATACACACGATACCTTATCCATATTCTTACACTTTTATATTAGCACATATAATAAAATTAAAGCCGTAAATCTATTAAGATTTAGTGTAGGGTACACACCTGATTTGTTTAGCGATTCCTTGAGATTCCGAAAAGCTAGATCTAAAGTTTAGATCTTTAGTCCCTACATTTGATTCATCCTTTATTACTTAGCATAAATTCTATTTGGCTATGATATCCAAATCTAGTAGGATTTGTAAAAGACTTACCTTTGATGCCGATTTGGTGTTTATTCAAATCCGAAAACTTGATTTTCCTTCACTTGATATTAACCAACCTTGAATCTCAATATGGGTTAGTTTTCGCTTTTTAATAATTAAAGAACTGATCTAGATAATCATACAAGCTTTGGCCGAATACTTTTAGGTACTTACCTTGTGGATTTTAAATCCAGAAATTCACCGAATAACTAGGGAACACGTGGCCTATGGTGTACCTTCGGGAAAAGAATTTCTTCTTCCATGATTCGGCCAAGATTAATAATCGAAATTAGTCTCTAAATTTCAATAAGTCTAGAATATAAAAGAATGGAAAACTAAACTTGGATCTTACCCTTATTTGAAGGAATCGATTGCACCTTCACTTCAACCTTCAGAGATTCGGCTTAGAGACTTGATGAACAATCAGCTATGATTCCCTTATGTATTTGGTTTCAAAGATGAAAGAAGAGAGGAATAATAGGCTTAGAAGGAAATCGGCTAGGAGGCTAAAAGAAAAGAAGAAAAATAATGGATGCTCAAGAAGAATATTTGGCGGAGGAAAGAGAGGAGAATGAATAATGAATGACCCTAGTCCCTCCTTTTATAGCGAATTTATAGGCCAAGAATCCTTTACTTGGCCACCACTCTTCCTTATTTTCCTAGTTAAAGAATAATTCTTCATTTATCCACCTATTTAGTCGAATTTTAAAGAGAATTAAACTCTTCCATTAAGAGTCCTTATGATCTTCTAATTAGCCGAGTTTTAAAGAGAATGAAACTCCTCTTTTGCAAGCTTGTGCCGTCCACCTCTTGGGCTTCTAGAAGCAAAATAAAACTTATTTTATTTGCTTCTTATGTGACTCGAACTCAAGCCCAAAACCTTTTGCATGTGGGCCATTTTCTAAGGCCTTAGGTGGCATCTTCAGCCACATTTCCAAGTCCGTTATTGGGTCAAATTTCATGTACTTTATATTTTTAGGTCACTTGGCCCTAAGTTCCCCTTGGGCTCTTAAATTCAACATTAGGGTCAATTTTAAGTTTCCTAAAATTTTCGCATGACTCAGTATTTTCTAGGTTTCAAAATGTTTAGTTTCCTATTTTGGCTTGGTTTCCAAAATGTTTAGTTTCCTCTTTTGGCTTGGTTTCCAAAATGTTCACTTTCCTAATTTACTTCGGTTTCCAAAATGGTCACTTTTCTATTTTAGTTTAGTTTCCAAAACTTAACATTTCTAAAGCATTTCCTTACATTTCCATACATCTCCTTACATTTCCACACATTTCCATACATTTCCATACATTTCCTTACATTTCCATATATTTCCATACATTTCCATACATTTCCATACATTTCCTTACATTTCCTTTCATTTCCTTACATTTTCTTTCATTTCCTTTCATTTCCTTTCATTTCCTTTCATTTCCTTACATTTTCCTTACTTTTCCTTACATTTCCCTACATTTCCTTACATTTCCTTACATTTCCTTTCATTTTCTTTCATCTTAGGGTTCTTGAAACTCTTCAGAACACATCCAACACACCCACTGATCCCACTATCTCATGAATTATGCACGAACGCATAACCCCTAATCTAGGATGTTACAGAAATATTTTAACTTAACTGTAAAGACAAAAGAACAAAACTTCGGGAAAAGACTTTAAAGAAAACTCAATGGATAAAGACGATGCCCTCGGGAAGAATCCACCTATGACTTCACTCATTATCTAACTTTGAATTCATATGATTTCTTTTACTTAGCTTGATCCGTGAGACTCCCTAACCTATATTAAACCTTCTCTCGAAGTGGATAACGTCTAACCTTAAGTTAATTAGTGGAACTCTCGTTCTCTTATAATAACCCCTTAAGGAAGCAGTAAATTAATCAATGGACTCCCATATTAGGTTTCACCCTAATCTGGCAAAATCTCGTAACCCTATCTCTAGGCGCCCGATCAACTCCGCTTAATTATGCTAGATCTACTCTTAGCTGTGGTCTATTCCTCCTCCACCTAAGCACATCGAGATAAAATTAAGCAGCATAATTAAGAACAAACTAAGTATTTATCATATAAACCGAAAGAATTAAATAACAAAATCCATCATAGGTTTCAACCCCCTCAAGTATCTGAGGGGTTTAGTTCATATCTAGATAAGAAAACATCTCAAGAGAAAAGATAAAACAAAACATAAGAAATTCCTAAAACCCCCTGAGGGAATTGAAGGAGAGATTCTTCGTCTTGAATAGAATTCTGACTCTTCGAGATGGATCAACTGGTTGTCTTCGAGTAATTCCCTAAACGAGTAAAGCTCTAGCAGAAAACTCTGCTAAAACCTGACCACTTTGAATTGCTACCTTGGATTGTTTATATAGATGTTTGGGATGCTTTACTTGGCTCCTAAGTACTCGTAATTCAAGTGAAATTCATCCTAAGTGTTTTTGAGTGGACTTAGGATTGTATTTCTTAGGCTCCAAGCATCTAATTTCGAGTGAAATTGCTCTTTCCCGCGGCAGGGGCACAGCCTTGACATGCCTGTGTAAATCGTGGTCCAGCCCGTGTCTCCATTCTGTTAGTTTAAGCATAGTCATGACACGCCCGTGTAGTATATGGGCAGAGGCCGTGCTTCGGGTCTGCCAATTGGGGCACGGCCGTGCAATGGGGTTCAGGCCTTGTTGGGCTTTTTGTCGATGAGACACGATCGTGTAAACCAGGGCGTGATCGTGTTCTAGGTGGACCACAAGGCACGACCATGTGGAATAAAGCCCCGACCGTGTTGTCTTCTTGGGTTGGTCCAATTTGGTCCGTTTTAAGCCTGTTTTACGTTCTTTTTATCCTTGGGTGCTTTCCTGAGTATAAGTCATGAAAAGAATTGATCAAAAGCTCCTTTTTACATAAATTAAGGATAAATTCATCCAAAAGCATACTAAATGTGGGATTAAAATGTGTTACTTTTACGGTTTATCAGGACCCCATGAATCTCTTAAATTTTCTAGAAAACATCTCCATATCTTTGTCTTTGTCCACCTCTTCACTTGATTCACTATCTTCATTAGTAGTGGATTTTAGAGCTTTACCAACATTCTTTTTTTACTCCCTTTGTTAAGCCTCTCTCATATATAAGCAAAGAACCAACGAGCTCATCAAGGGAGAGTGAATGGAGATCCTTTGATTCTTTTATTGCCATCGTTTTAGCTTTCCAAGATGTTGGGAGGCTATTCAACATCTTCTTCACCATCCCCTTGTTGAGATAGATCTTCCCAAGGATTTTGAGACCATTGATGATGTAAGTGAAGCGACCAGACATCTCTTTGATTCCTTCTTCCAGTTTTACTTTAAAAAACTCATAATTAAGGGTGAGAAGACTTATCTTGGACTCCTTAACTCTACTTGTCCCTTCATGGGTGACTTCAAGCTTGTCCCATATTGCTTTGGCATTGTTGCACAAGGAGACTCTATTTACTCATATGCACCAAGAGCACAAAATAAATTGTGCATAGCTTTTGCATTTAATTGTATCTTCTTGATATCACTGTTATCCCATTCACTCTCTTCCTTTGGGACAATAACACCTTTGACCCCTTTATTGGAATGAATGACCTATTTGTAATTATCCTTAAAACTTCATAGTTTTGGCACGGATGAATAGCTTTATTCTTGTCCTCCAATATAAGTAATTGGAGCCATTTAATAGAAGAGGCCTCATGGTGAAATGCCCTTCTCCCAATATGGTGGAATTTGGCTCGGAAGTGGACATCATTTTGTAAAATGAGTTGATGGTTGTTTGAGCTTCTTTGAGGATCTTTTCTTGGTTGTTAAACCTTCTTTAAAGACTTAATCTGATACTAATTGTTAGCTCAGAAGGATCAACTCGAGATCGTCAATAGGGAGGTTGAATTGCCTTTTGAGAAATTATGGTGGAAGCAATGAAAAATATGCAACAAAAAACACAATGATTTATAATGGTTCAACCCCGATTGCCTACTCCACTACCCTAGCTTACCACAACTAAAGATTTTCCCAAATTCACTAACTTGGCAGCCTTTGAGGACAAGGTTTAACCTAAAAATCTCTCTTAAGATTTATGCCCCAAAATCTTAAGATACAACTCCCTTAAGGTTTCTAACCAAAACTTAAGGATTAACCCTCTCTCTCAAAGAGAAACAAATAAGCAAGTAAAGAAATAATCCTTACAAGATTAGGATGTTTGCCAATGAAGCACAAATACAAAGAAGAATACTTGAGCTAAATGAATACAATTAAAGCTCACAAGTGTTTACAAAAATGTAACACCCCAAACTGGCCTAAAGCGTTACTAATCGAATTTGGCATGTCACATGAAAGGAATGTCTAAAAAGCGTGTGTTCGTTAAAAGTTCGTGTTCTTTATATTTGTTGTGAAAATTGAGTTGAAGTAATTTTGAATAAGAAAGCGGTTTATTAATATTTTGGAAAATGGTTATTAAGGGTTTAGGAAATTCCCATATTGAACATTTAATAACGATGGCGATAGTCAAATTAAATGCGAAACCAACCAAATTACCAAAATTAAAGTTGTAGTGGCCTTATTACAAAACTGTAAATCAAACTTATAGTAAAACAACTCCCATGATAAATATTAAATGAAACGAAATATTGAGCATGGCCACCTCGATCTGCCTCTGCTCCTAAATCCAGCGATTTAATGATTACTGCAAGATTTAAACAAAGGGTGAGTCATCGAGACTCAGTGTGCAATTCCCCTTACCACGATAACTGGGCCTAAGCCTACAGTAATATGTTAGCCCAATTCCATGGCATATCAATAATTAGTGCAATGTAATTAATCCACATACCACACATGATGATGCAAAAATGTTACCCAACCCATCCTAATATCCATCCTCTACACACCCCCGTATCCTGCCATTACACACCAGGGGATTACTAAATCGACCCTCCATCCGCTACACACCCTTGAAGGCAGTCGCTGCAGTCAACTGCTCATCGCCCTTAATACGTGGCATAGCCACCGGATAATGTGACAACGTCACTGAATCATAATATTGTGACATGAGTCACCGAAAATGTGGTAAAACCACCGGAACACTTCCCCTTTACATTATTACCCGCATGCCCATGCAATCATACACATTATACAGATATCATGCTATACGCTTTATCCCAAGCCTATATCGAAATTATACATGCTATCATACAACTAATTGTAAACACTATTAACAGAGTGTTAGATGTAACGTACCTGAACGAACTGTACCATTGAATGGTACCCTTGGCCGCGATTATTCATAACCTTATTAACATATACTTAATATTATTAACCTATCGGGAAAAGTGTGGGGTTACACACAATAAAGCTAATCAACCCCTAAGGGTATAACGGTAATTTTACCTACCAAGGGTAATTTTGTAATTTACCCACCAAGGGTATTTTCATAATTTACCCACCAAGGGTATTCTCGTAAATTACCCACCAAGGGTATTTTCATAATTTACCCACTAAGGGTATTTTCGTAATTTACCCACCAAGGGTATTTTCGTAATTTCGCACTTGTAATGGCCCTCCCCAAGGTCTAATGTTGCCCTGAGCGACTCGACTACCATTTTCGGTCGTCACTAGACTATTGGGCCTAAAACCTAATTTTGGCCCATTCAGGTCCACACGCTCGTGTGGCCCACCTAACACAAATCTAGCCACGATATAGGTTTCACCTAGTCTAGTTCACTATATACTATATCATCATACAATTTATTCCAATTGGGCCCACGGCCCATTAGGCCCACCGGCCCATCGCGCCCAAGCAATTTCAACCCACAAGAATACTACTCGATGGCCTCAACTATCGCGTTGAAGCCCCATACGTCTTTCATGCGCTCGTGTGACTACTAATGCCGGTGTGACCGGCATTTCAAAGATTTTCGCTTCTACTGACTAGAGTAGAGAGTACACACGATGGGACTCGGTGCTAAAGCAAGCAGCTGCAATACTCCTGTGCCTAACGCCCACCAAGGTATGTTAACCCTCCTCCGGCATGCTCTTTATATAGCTAGCTTTTCACCTTCATTCCTTGTATCTTTCCGATGTGGGATCCTTCGTCAGTAGAGTTTAAATTCAACTGAAACTCTTACCGTCCAATCTGCAAAATAAATACTCCCTTGCTCTTCATGAGATTCAAACCCAAGCTCTCCCCTCAGCCAATTCACACCACTTGCCACTAAGCAACAAGCTCCTCTTGTGTCTTAAACCGTACGCAACTAAATATAAACTATGGCCAAATTCTAAGATCCAAGTAAAAAGAAAACCAAAATGCAAAAGCCAAGACTTGAACCTTGGACTTCCTTCATTCCTTGTGGCATCACCCCATTGTCTCTTATGTGGCGTCACTTTGCCACTACACCACACACTCCACTTGTGTCATTTTTCTCCACATTTTATTCTTAAGGCCTACCTGCCAACTTCCAGGGTTTTTTTCACCTAAAACCAAAATTTCCTCAAAGCTAATATTTGATCTCTGGACTTCATAGAAGCCCCTTAACCTTCCAAAATTACTTATCTAAAAGGTCCAACTTGCACTTAAGCCGATCTCCTATTCTCCAAAAAATTTTAAACGCTACTACGCCTAAGGCCCATTGGGCCCCAATTCTCCTAGGCCCAATTTTAGGATGTTACAAATCTACCCTCCTTAAAGAAATTTCGTCCTTGAAATTTCCAACCACTAACAATCACAAATTCTAACCCATCACACTATGCTCTTGCTGCGCACTCTGATCTTAATAAAACTAATATACTTTCTAACTAAATCTTGGAACCCCTTCACATAACTAACTATCTACCACCGAAGCAAACATATATTTTTCATACATACAATTCCTATATCACATCCACACATCGCGGAATAAATACAATCATTTAGCATATAAGAGAATATAGTAAAAAGGAAACTTACGGATTTGGTGCCGGAGACTCGGGTGCCATACTTATAGAAAAGAGATATATATATTTTCTAAACCATCCTTTGAAAACATTTTTGAACCCAAACCCACACCAAGTTTTTGAACCTTGGCTTTGATATAAAATTGTAACACCCCAAACCCTACCTAAACGCTTCTGATAGGATCGGCATGTCACATGAAAGGAATGTCTAAAAACTGTGTGTTCTTTAAAAAGTTCGTGTTCTTTATATTTGTTGTGAAAATTGAGTTGAAGTAATTTTGAATAAGAAACGGTTTATTAATATTTTGGAAAATGGTTATTAAGGGTTTAGGAAATTCCTATATTGAACATTTAATAACAGTAGGCAGTAGTCAAATTAAAAGCGAAACCAACCAAATTACCAAAATTAAAGTTGTAGTGTCCTTGTTACAAAACTGTAAACCAAACTTATAGTAAAACAACTCCCGTGATAAATATTAAAATGAAACTAAAATATTGAGCATAGCCACCTCGAGTCTGCCTCCGCTCCCAAATTCGCGATCTAATAATTACCTACAAGGTTTAAACAAAGGGGTGAGTCATCGAGACTTAGTGTGCAATTCCCCTTACCACGATAACTGGGCCTAAGCCCACAGTAATATGTTAGCCCAATGCCATGGCATATCAATAATTAGTGCAATGCAATTAATCCACATACCACACATGATGATGCAAAAATGTTACCCAACCCATCCTAATATCCATCTTTTACACACCCCCGTATCCTGCCATCACACACCAGGGGATTACTAAATCGACCCTCCATTCGCTACACACCCTTGAAGGCAGTCGCTGCAGTCAAGTGCTTATCGCCCTTAATACGTGGCATAGCCACCGGATAATGTGACAACGTCACCGAATCATAATATTGTGACATGAGTCACTGAATAATGTGGTAAAACCACCGAAACACTTCCCCTTTACATTATTACCCGCATGCCCATGCAATCATACAAATTATATAGATATCATGCTATACGCTTTATCCCAAGCCCATATCAAAATTATACATGCTTTCATACAACTAATTGTAAACACTATTAACAGAGTGTTAGATGTAACGTACCTGAACGAACTGTACCATTGAATGGTACCCTTAGCCGTGATTATTCATAACCTTATTAACATATACTTAATATTATTAACCTATCGGGAAAAGTGTGGGGTTACACACAATAAAGCTAATCAACCCCTAAGGGTATTTTTGTAATTTACCCACCAAGGGTATTTTCTTAATTTACCCACCAAGGGTATTTTCATAATTTCGCACCTGCAATGGCCCTCTCCAAGGTCTAATGTTACCCTGAGTGACTCGGCTACCATTTTCGATCGTCACTAGACTATTGGGCCTAAAACTCGATTTCGACCCATTCAGGCCCACACGCTCGTGTGGCCCACCTAACACAAATCTAGCCACGTATATAGGTTCCACCTAGTCCAGTTCACTATATACTATATCATCATACAATTTATTCCAATTGGGCCCACGGGCCCATTGGGCCCACTTCGACCCATCGCGGCCCAAGTAGCCCCAACTCACAAGAATACTACTGATGGCCTCAACTATCGCGTCGGAGCCCCACATGTACGCTCGCACGCTCGTGTGACTACTAATGCCGTGTGACCTGCATTTCGGCATTTGCCACTCTACAACACACCTGATAGGACTCTGGTGCTAAACCGCGCTGCGACCACTCCTGTGCCCAATGCCCACCAAGGTATGTTAACCCTCCTCTTGGCATGCTCTTTATATAGCTAGCTCTTCACCTTCATTCCTTGTATCTTTCCGATGTGGGATCCCTTCGTCAGTAGAGTTTAAATTCAACTGAAACTCTTACCGTCCAATCTGTAAAATAAATACTCCCTTGCTCTTAATGAGATTCGAACCCAAGCTCTCCCCTCAGCCAATTCACGCCACTTGCCACTAAGCCACAAGCTCCTCTTGTGTCTTAAACCGTGCGCAACTAAATATAAACTATGGCCAAATTCTAAGATCCAAGTAAAAAGAAAACCAAAGTGCAAAAGCCAAGACTTGAACCTTGGACTTCCTTCCTTTAATGTGGCGTCACCCCCTTGTCTCTTATGTGACGTCACTTTGCCACTACACCACACACTCCACTTGTGTCATTTTCCTCCACATTTTATTCTTAAGGCCTACCTGCCAACTTCTAGGGCTTTTTTCACCTAAAACCAAAATTTCCCCAAAGCTAATATTTGATCTCGAGACTTCATAGAAGCCCCCTAACCTTTCAAAATCACTTATCTAAAAGGTCAAACTTACACTTAAGCCGATCTCCTATTCTCCAAAAAATTTTAAACGCTACTACGCCTAAGGCCCATTGGGCCCAATTCTCCTAGGCCCAATTTCAGGATGTTACAAAAAAGGCATGAAAGAATTAAGCTCAAGGTTGTTTTGATTGATCTTTAAGCTTTGCACACGTTTCTTGTTGTTGCTAAACCTTTGGAAGATGGTATTTATATCCTCTAACTGATTTCCAACTGTTGTGGTTGTTGTAGAAGTGAATGTAGCTGCTGGGGATGAAATATCAGGTCATTAACTTCACATACAGCAACGAGTATCAATACCTACTAAAAGGGTATCGATATTTTTTGTAATTAATGCAGATTTCAGTGACCGTTGGAGTAGGAATATCGATACCTTAGGAAATATTTTGATACCTTAATAAATGTATTGATATTGGATTGATACCAACTAGGGTTTGAAAGAAACAGAATGTCAATTTGGTAATGATTATTAGAGGGGTAAAATATCAATACTTAGACAAAAAGTATCAATACTTTTTGTCCTGGAGCAATTCTAACTTGTTTGAAAATGGTTAAAACGTATTTGAAAATATTTGATTCAATTGAAACCAGTTCAACTTTATTTTATCAAATTGCTCAACTTTACTTTTATACAAAATCACTTCAATTTGTTATATCAAAACATATTATCCAATAAGGCTTAGTTTAACAAATACCTACACCAAGCCATCTTGAGAACATGGCATTTTACTTTCAATATAAGCACTTATGAACATATATACAAAGCTATGACTTATAAGTCTTATATATAGATATCATCTATCCAAATTAGGCTACATTTCACAAGCATACTTCAAATTATAAGTGTTCAAACTCAATTCCATCTCAATCACTTATTAACCAAGCTATCATTTTAATTTTTCTACCTCAATTATGCCATTTCACATACCATATATATTTCTAACATGTCAATCAAAATATACCATTTCAACTAGGCATCAACCATTGCTAAATGATACATTTCAAAGCCATGTATCAAAACAACATTTCAAACTTATCATAAGTTCCTAAATCATCAAGACTTTTACACATTAAAGTATATACAAAGACACTTTTATACATGCCACAACCATTGACTCAAAATGACCAAAATACTATTGATTCAGTGTTACGATAGTGTGAGCTTCAAGTTGATCCAGTTTGACGTGTTTCGAAAGGTGACGATCTACAAGGAAAAAGGAAAAACAAACTAGGTAAGAATATTGAATGCTTAGTAAGTTCATAAGCATTAAACAAAAAACTTACTTTATCTTTCAATTAAGCATAATAAGTTACTTAGCTTGGCATAGTTTGGCTAGACATGAAAAATCAAAGCATGATTAAGGTGAGCATTAAAATGTAATCAAACCATATAACAATTAGATCATGAAATGATACAATTGCATACATGCCAAAGTCATTATTTCAATACCTTGTTCAAGCTCAATTTTAACATTTCACCAAGTGAACATCAAGATAATTATAACTCATTTTAATTCTCAATTCTTGTAAAATGTTTCACCCGATGAGCCCTAGTAAATGGACTCAGATACACAGGTGTTTACATCACACCAATTGCTCACCTAAGTTGAATAAATTTGTGTCAGGTTACCCGTTCGGGATAAACCTTTATAACGACACATCTGATTGCTTATCCAAGCTAAAAATATATACATATTAGGTTACCCATCCGGGCTAAACCTTTAATGTAACACCTCTAAAACCAATAAATTATAAAAGAAGTTGTAACACCCCAAACCCAGCCCATGCGTTTCGACCGGATCTGGCATGTCACGGCTTGTACTTTGAAAACCTTTGCTTTGATGGTACTTGAAATTTGTGAGTTAATTGGACAATATTTAAGTAAATAAGCGGCATTTTAAAAATAAAACCTTATATTAGTATTATCAAGTATAAATAAACCTTATCATAAAATTCACAAGTTGCTTAACATTGAAAACGACTTAGTTGAACGAAAACTAGGGGCCTTATTACATAAATATTCTCGAAATAACATTGAAATAAATTAACCTAAAGAAATCTCAAAAGAAAATAACTTGTAGGAATAGAACTTGATGGCCCCTTGAGTCCATCTCGGCTCCCATGTCCACGATCTACTGTTCATTTGGAAAGTTGGGAAAAATAAAAGGGTGAGTCACAAAGACTCAGTGTCTAAATCTCGAAATCACATAAAAGCCTTGGGCCCACAAACACATTATGGGCCTTGGCCCATACACAATGGTAACAAAATATTTCATGCAACATGGCCCATCCTAAACCTAAGAGTCCATCCTCTACATGCCCCCATACCAACCGTTCACACCATTGGGGATTTCTACAATCAACCCTCCATCCGCTACACACCATATCGATCACTATGTGACCTATGTGGCAAAGCCACTGATCACTTATGCGAACCTCAGAAAATACATTATAGTATTTCGACAAATTATCTCAGTCATCATAAAATCGATCACTATGTGACCTATGTGGCAAAGCCACTGATCACCTCGCGACCTGCTCCCCTTCCATAAATCAATTAATCAATCCCATCCCATGCATACACACATGCAAGAATCAAAACATCAAGCCATTTAAACCGATCTCAGACTTTTACATACATCGATACACATAGAGAGTTCTATGTTTACATACCTGGCATCCTTGCCTAACCCTTTTAGGGTTCCATTCGACTATCTATACAGCCTCATTCTGACTTTTTATCCCATAACATATATAAATAGACATACATACATGTTTATTAGAAGTGTGTTGAGATCTACACACCTTTTTCCCGTTTTTAGCCCATAATATATAATACAAACAAAACTTATGTGTTAAGGATCTACACACCTTTTTTTGGCTTTTAGCCCATAACATACATATAATACAACAAAACTTATGTGTTAAGGATCTACACACCTGATTATCGATAAAATGAGGCTTTCTATATCGACGCTATCCTTAGTCGATACAACCGCTATCTGCCTAAGGTGTTGTTCAAAAGTCGGTCCACAACCAATTGGCCAATCTCGAGCAATGAATCTTGCTCGTTTCTTAAACTTAGGGATTCTTTCTTTTGCCTGATCCATATTTAATTCCATCAAATCCTTATCAGAGCTACTATAACAATATTTAATCGTTAATCCTCCTTTTAGAGTTAAGATCATATATAAATATTGAACGAATCTAATAAAAATCTAGGGATAATCTTCTTACCTTAAAATCCCGAATTGGAGACTTATGATTTTTGACTTTTAGATCTAGTCGACTAAGCCTCCTTCAAATCTCGAATTACCGCCCATCATAAAACCATTAACTATTAGCTTTCGGCTTTTGCCTTTCTAAAATAGATTATAAGAACTAATCAAAATTTGACTCTTACCTTAGCTTAGGAGATTCGGCTAGCACTAGGGAGAGGATTCGGCAATGCCGATGGAAGATTTAAATGCCGAAAGTGTAGAACAATTTCTCAAATAGGATGAATAAAAGAAAAAGCGATGGATGCTTCGGCTTTTTAGAGAAATCGGCACAAGGGAAAAGAAAGTGGGGAAAAGTTTCAGCTTTTAAAGAAATAGAGAAAGAAATTTGGAGAAAAGAAGCTAGGGAATTTTGGCACAAAAGGGAGAGGATTTAATGTCAGAAACAAGGAGATAGCCCCCTCTATTTATAGGAAATTCAGCAACCCTTTTCCATGTAGTCTTGGTTTCTTTACTCCTCTCAGTGATGGATTCTTGGCCATCACTCTCTTTATAGATAAATTCTAACTTTTCTCCTTTATCTTAATCTACTAGCTCATCTAAAAGAGACTTAAGTATCTCTAACTCCTCCCTCCTTTATCAAAGATATTATCCACATATTTTAATCATTAAAATCCTAAATCTTAGCCTTTATCCGCTTATTATCCATATAAAATAAATTCCTAAATAATAGCCTTTATCTGCTTATTATCCACATATTTTAAACATTAAAACCCCTAAATTTTAGCCTTGTTGCCATCCACTCCACCTAATCCTAATGCTCAAAATTTAGCTAACTTAAATTAAAAGAATTGGGCTCCATGAAACTTAAATTTAGGCCCCTTACTCCCTTGTGTGGCGTCACCTCCTAAGATTGGGCCACAAGCCCACTTTAGTATTTTAAACATAGATACTACCTTTTAAACCCTATAATGCCCAAACAGATAATTTTAATCAAGGCCTCTGCCTAAGCCTGAGTCCAATTTGGACCCCTAACACTTAAATTAACTCATTCCACATATTCACCCATTAAATGCATAGGCCCAAAATTTAAGATGTTACAGTTCTACCCTCCTTAAAGAAATTTCGTCCTCGAAATTTCCTACTAACTAGTAATCATTCTACCGAGTCTCACCACTATGCTTTCACAAGACTCTATTTCTAAAGCTAAAATAAACACTTAGTATACTATGGTAGGTACGCACCATTATTCGTGATCTCAAGCGTGTTCGTCCCCTTGTACTCATTCTACCGATTCGCATTTATCTGATTAGAAATTTTATGAATTATTAGTTTTCTTCCACTTTTTTTTTTTAACCACGGACAGTCTTATGAATGATAGTTTTAAGAGTAATTATTTCGAATTCGCATTCACCATACAGTCTCAAGTTCATATCCTCTAAGAAACCCATACATTTAATCATAACTCATGTTCATTACAGAAAAGTGTTGTTGTTGTTGTTGTGGTTGTTGTTTTCACTACCCAAGGGTATTTTCGTAATTTTATCCTATAGGGGCATTTTCGTAATTTTTTTTGAAATGAGGTTCCTTGATGATTTTATAAAATAAGGGTACTTTGGTAATTTTGCATTCTCGGGGGTATTTTGGTAATTTTGGAAATCGAGGGTATTTTGGTAATTTTAGAATTTGGAGCATTTTAGAAATTTTGAAATCGAGGGTATTTGGTAATTTTAAAATTTAGGGGCATTTGGTAATTTTAAAATTCAAGGGTATTTGTAATTTTAATTTTGAAATTTGGGGTATTTCGATAATTTTACAAAATAAGGGTAATTTGGTAATTCTACAAATCGGGCTATTTTGGTCATTTTGCAAAACAAGGGTAATTTGGTAATTTTTTCATAGTTGCTAACATTTTCAAATCAAATGTATTTTTTTACGGAAGTGTACAAAACTTAGGGTTTTGTTTGCAAAATAGGGTGGTTGGTCCCTTTCGGGTTTTAATTATGGGTTCAACCCATGAACAAGTCCTTATAGCTAGAGTGAACAGTCACTACGCACCAGGTAAGATTCCTGTGAAGAGGAGGAGAGTCACTTGGACTGCTTAAATACCAAGCTCTTCCGGATCTACTCCTAGACATGCATATGCCTGTTGCCACACCTTAGTCTTGTGACTCATTTACAGGTTTTGTTTTAGTGAAGTTAAGTCTTATGGAATTGAAGAGTTGTTTGCCTAAGCCTAAAGTCCATCAAGTTCTAACCTAGATAGTCTACGCCCCATAAAGCTCATTAAGCCCACATAAATAACACAGCAAGAGTTCAGAATACTTACCTAGGTGGATTGGGTGTCGGTAGACTCGAAGGCCATGTCCTCGAACCAAAAAAAAAATTCTAAAAACATCTCTAGACCCATTTCACAGCCCAATTTTTGAACTGGGCTCTGATACCAAAATGTAACACCCCAAACCCAGCCCATGCGTTTCGACCGAATCTGGCATGTCACGGCTTGTACTTTGAAAACCTTTGCTTTGATGGTACTTGAAATTTATGAGTTAATTGGACAATATTTAAGTAAATAAGCGACATTTTAAAAATAAAACCTTATATTAGTATTATCAAGTATAAATAAACCTTATCATAAAATTCACAAGTTGCTTAACATTGAAAACGATTTAGTTGAATGAAAACTAGGGGCCTTATTACATAAATATTCTCGAAATAACATTGAAATAAATTAACCTAAAGAAATCTCAAAAGAAAATAACTTGTAGGAATAGAACTTGATGGCCCCTCAAATCCGTCTCGGCTCCCATGTCCACGATCTACTGTTCATCTGGAAAGTTAGGAAAAATAAAAGGGTGAGTCACAAAGACTCAGTATGCAAATCTCGAAATCACATAAAAGCCTTGGGCTCACAAACACATTATGGGCCTTGGCCCATACACAATGGTAACAAAATATTTCATGCAACATGGCCCATCCCAAACCTAAGAGTCCATCTTCTACATGCCCCCGTACCAACCGTTCACACCATTGGGGATTTCTACAATCAACCCTCCATCCGCTACACACCATATCGATCACTATGTGACCTATGTGGCAAAGCCACCGGTCGCTTATGCGAACCTCAGAAAATACATTATAGTATTTCGACAGCTATGTTGCCAGTCATAAAGACCGATCACTAAGTGACCTATGTGGTAAAGCCACCGATCGCCTCGCGACCTGCTTCCCTTCTATGAATCAATCAATCAATCCCATCCCATGCATAGACACATGCAAGAATCAAAACATCAAGCCATTTAAACCGATCTCAGACTTTCACATACATCGATACACATAGAGAGTTCTATGTTTACATACCTGGCATCCTTGCCTAATCCTTTTAGGGTTCCATTCGACTGTCTATACAGCCTCATTCTGACTTTTTATCCCATAACATATATAAATAGACATACATACATGTTTATTAGAAGTGTGTTAAAGATCTACACACCTTTTTCTGGCTTTTAGCCCATAACATATAATACAAACAAAACTTATGTGTTAAGGATCTACACACCTTTTTTCGGCTTTTAGCCCATAACATACATATAATACAACAAAACTTATGCGTTAAAGATCTACACACCTGATTACCGATAAAACGAGGTTTTCTATATCGACGCTATCCTTAGTCGACACAAGCGCTATCTCGCCTAAGGTATTGTTCGAAGCGGTCCACAACCAATTGGCCAATCTCGAACAATGAATCGCTTCGTTTCTTAAACTTAAGGATTCTTTCTTTTGCCGATCCATATTTAATTCCATCAAATCCTTATCGAGCTACTATAACAATATTTAATCGTTAATCCTCCTTTTAGAGTTAAGATCATATATATATATTGAAAGAATCTAATAAAAATATAGGATAATCTTCTTACCTTAAAATCCCGAATTGGAGACTTATGATTTTCGGCTTTTAGATCTAGTCGACTAAGCCTCCTTCAAATCCCGAATTGCCGCCCATCATAAAACCATTAACTATTAGCTTTTGGCTTTTGCCTTTCTAAAATATATTATAAGAACTAATCAAAATTCAACTCTTACCTTAGCTTAGGAGATTCGGCTAGCACTAGGGAGAGGACTCGGCAATGCCGATGGAAGATTTAAATGCCGGAAGTGTAGAAAAATTTGTCAAATAGGATGAATAAAAGAAAAAGAGATGGATGCTTCGGCTTTTTAGAGAAATCGGCACAAGGGAAAAGAAAGTGGGGAAAAGTTTCGGCTTTTAAAGAAATCGAGAAAGAAATTTGGAGAAAAGAAGCTAGGAATTTTGTCACAAAAGGAAAGGATTTAATGTCGAAACAAGGAGATAGCCCTCTATTTATAGGAAATTCGGCAACCCTTTGCCATGTAGTAGTGGTTTCTTTGCTCCTCTTAGTGATGGATTCTTGGCCATCACTCTCTTTGTAGATAAATTCTAACTTTTCTCCTTTATCTTAATCTACTAGCTCATCTAAAAGAGACTTAATTATCTCTAACTCCTCCCTCCTTTATCAACATATTATCCACATATTTTAATCATTAAAATCCCTAAATCTTAGCCTTTATCTGCTTATTATCCACATAAAATAAATTCCTAAATAATAGCCTTTATCGCTTATTATTCACATATTTTAAACATTAAAACCCCTAAATTTTAGCCTTGTTGCCATCCACTCCACCTAATCCTAATGCCCAAAATTTAGCTAACTTAAATTAAAAGAATTGGGCTCCATGAAACTTAAATTTGGGCCCCTTACTCCCTTGTGTGGCGTCACCTCCTAAGATTGGGCCACAAGCCCACTTTGGTATTTTAAACATAGATACTACTTTTTAAACCCTATAATGCCCAAACAGATAATTTTAATCAAGGCCTCTCGCTAAGCTTGAGCCCAATTTGGACCCTTAACATTTAAATTAACTTATTCCACATATTCACCCATTAAACGATAGGCCCAAAAATTTAGGATGTTACATATATTAAATTAAATAGTGTATAATTGATTTTTCTAGTAAAGTTAGAAATAGATATAAAGATGATAAAATAAAAGGTTGAGTGATGCCAAGGAAAAATTTAAATTAAGAAGTATGTTGTAATGTGTTAATTTAAGGTAGGGACTAAATTGTAAAGATGTGAAAAATTTTTAGACACAAATATAATTATTCAAAATTTGAGGGGTTGAAGTGTAGATATGAGAAAAGTTAAATGACCAAAAGTGAAATTAAACCAATTTCTTGTGATAGGAAATTGGTAAACAAGGACCAAATTGAATCAAAGAAAAAATTTGAAGGACTACATTTCAAATTTTTCAGAAAAAGGAAGGGACTGAAAGTAAAAGTAAAAATTTAAAAGGTTCAAGGGTAAAATAGTTATTTTCCAAAATAGATAAATATTTTGTGTGATGATGATGGGGAAAATGGTTGGAAAATGATTTGTTTAATATTTAATTATTAATTTAGTATAAGATATTTCAGCATTTTAAATTAATTAATATAATGAGATATTTTTGTATAAGAATGGAGAAAACTCTCTATCTCTCCATGTTTTCATTCTCACGTTACTATATATATATGCATAATTGTCAAAAATACCCTCAATGCTTATGGTTTTTTGGGTTTGAGCCCTTAACCTTTTTTTTATTAACACCCTTAACGTTACGATTTTTCCAAAAATCAACCAAAATTTAACAGGAAATGTGAATTGACCATCAGTCAAACGACAGGTCAACGAAGTAGCCTATGTGGCATGCCACATAAGCACGATGTCATATATGACATCATCTATAAAAATATTTAACAAAATTCTTTTTTTTCCATTTTGTTTCCATCTTCTTCCTTTTTCCCTCTTTCTCTTCCCCTCTAGCTGCTGTTACAGTTAAAAAAAAAATCCACCACCAATTTCATCATAGCCCACACCTGCATTTCACTCTCTCAAATACCCATTTCAATTACAATAAAAATCAAAGCAAACCCATTTCCAAACAGTCTTCTTCATCTTTATCACATCATACTGATCATGAGGTCTCTTTTTTTTTTCTTTTTGAATTGCTTATAATTATGATTTGATTCGATTGACTTGGCCTTCGGCTATTTATGTTGTTAATTGTGAGATTGTAATTGCAAATTTTCAACTAACAGAGCTTAATACAATTTTAATTGAATAAATTTATTGTTTTTTTTGTGATAAAAAAGTTACAAGTAAAAACTTAAACCCCCAGAGGAGGATCTTCAAACAATCTTAAGCCTAGTCTCCTAGTATGAACAAACTTTGCAAGATAATCAGCAATTAAGTTTTTTTCTCTGGGAATATACTATATTTTCCACTACTCTATCTTCCTCAGGATATGACGAATTTTCCTTACTAAGGAAGAGTTACAACTCCCTGAAGAATCCTCTAATATGACATTAATAGCTTCAATACTATCAATTTGGATTAGGATTTTCTCAAAACGCTTATCCAAAATAAGGCTCAGCCCATCAAGGATTCCCTAAAGCTCTGCCTCCAAAACGATGTAATTGCCCAAATATTTAGCGAATCCAATGATCCACTCACCATTATGGTCTCTTACACAACCACTATCAGCAGCGAAGCCTTTATCAAACCTCACCTAACCATCTGTACTCAAACTCACCCAACTATTAGGTAAAGGCCAACTATAAAGATGGCTTCGTGCTTTATGGGATGGGATCCTCAAAGTGGAGGAATACTATTTCGCCCAACTGAATGAGATTTTGATAATCTCATCAACACTCCATGTGATACCTTAAAAAATGAACAGGTTCCTATTCTTCTAGATACGCCACACGATAATCCCAAAAAGGCAAGGCCAATCGATTCCATCCAAAGGATAAAAATGGCCCTACAAATTGCTCTTCATCCAATCGAAGAGAGATCCAGTATAGAAGACTGAAAGATCTTGCTGGGAAATAAGCTTTCCCAAATGCCTCTAGCAGCGTTACAATCTCTGAGTATATACAAAACATTTTCATATTCATGTCCACAAAGGCCACAAGCACTGCTACTCCCAAAGTCAGGTCTTGCCCTCTCGACGTTAGTTAAGAGACATTGTTTGAGAGTTAACCAGATGAAAAAATGAATCTGATGAGGACCGCGAAACTTCCATAGAATCTCCCAGAGCCGATCTTTTAAGTTAAAAGTGCCTTCACGAATCTTCTCATAGGCACTTTTGAGAGAGAAAGAGCCAGACGAGGTAGCTCCCCAGATAATTCGTTCAGGACCTGATGAAGGATGTGGTGGTAGAACACTTATTATTTTGTAGATGATATCTTCA
The DNA here is from genome assembly GCA_025506655.1 of Gossypium rotundifolium. Taxonomy (NCBI): domain Eukaryota; kingdom Viridiplantae; phylum Streptophyta; class Magnoliopsida; order Malvales; family Malvaceae; genus Gossypium; species Gossypium rotundifolium. The sequence continues at coordinate 16,086,838 of CP106730.1, forward strand.
GGAACCCAAGGTTTAAAAAGATCCAACTCCCAAGAGCCATCACCTGCAACCATACTATAAAGACGGCAATCTAGAGAAGGGTTAGTAGAATAAGGGATAATATTAAATAAAGGGCCACAATTAGGGATCTAGGGGTCTTGCCAGCACTTGATGTTGTTTCCGTCTCCGATTGACCATATAAGGTTTTCACAAACGAAGGGCCATACCTTAGAGATGGATCTCCAAAAAAAGGAACACCAACTCCTTGATAAGTCATCTAGCAACCCGCTTGGGACTCTATATAGAGTACCTGAGTTCAGAGGGCATTAGTATTTGAAATGATGTTAAAACCAACCTTCATCACGAAAGAGGTATTGTGGTCTATCAACTGTCTGAGACCAAGACCTCCGTGAGACTTAGGTTGGCACACCGAAGCCCAACTGACCAGTACATCTTAAAGCTACCATTATAGACTCCCCAGACAAATTTCTGAACTATGCGCTCAATCTCATCGCAGACACCTATGGGAACCATCATTTTTTGCATAAAATAACTGGGAATCGAGAGAAGAATAGATTGCGCCAAAGTAACCCTTCCAGCTAAAGAAAGCTATCTAGCATCCTAGCTGGACAATTTATTACGCACCCTTTCCACCACGAAATTCAAGGTGCTGTTGGTGACTTTGTCATGAAGAAGAGGAACTCCTAGGTAGTAACCCAAATTGGTAACTTTTTAAAAACTAAAGAAATTATTGATATGCTCCCCCAAGTTGTTATCAACAGCTTTGGAGAAAAAAACATTAGTCTTCCATGAGTTAATCCGATGTCACGAATAATAACAAAACTCATCTAAAATATTTTTAATGACTCGAGCTTGATTCTCATCTTTATGGCCAAAGAGTATCAAGTCATCTGTAAAAAAAAAGAGATAGCAGAGGGCCAGCACGAGATAGTCTAATAGGAGACCAATTACCAGCATCGATAGCATTACAGAAACTATGACCTAACCACTCCATGCAAAGAATAAACAGGTAAGGAGATAAAGGACATCCCTGACGAACGCCCCCAACTGGTCGAAATATTTGGATTTGGATGACATTCCACAAGACCTGCATAGTAGAGCTAGAAATTGCAGACATAATAACATTTCGTAAAAAGATAGAAATAACTGTAGCTTGAAGTGATGCCTTAACGAAATCCCACCACACTCGATCAAAGGTTTTCTCCAGGTTAATTTTTATGGACATCTACTTCCTGTTTTTCTACGTACCTCTCATGGAATGAATAACCTCTTGAGCAATGATGATGTTGTCAGTGATATTCCGCCTTACAAAAAAACCAACTTGCTAGGGAGCTAAGAGCCTTGGAAAGACCTTTTTGAAATGATTGGCAATGATCTTCATGACTAGCTTAAAGAATAGAACATAAGCTGATTGGCCGAAACTGAGAGAACTCCTGATAAGCACAATAAGAGTATTATTTAACTCTGAATCAATGCTTTCCCATCAAAGGCCTCCTTAACCTACGTACAAAATGAGGCACCCACATGATCCCACTGACTTTGATAAAACAATGTATGAAAACTGTCACTCCTCAGAGCCTTCAAGGGTGCCATATCAAAAAGAGCTATTTTAATTTCCTCATCCGACACATGTCTGTTAAGAATATTAAAATCTTCATCTTTGAGGCACAGGAAAGCAACAAATGGGAAATCTCTCCTAGGCCCAAGATGTTCGCCATAAAGCTTAGAGTAAAAATTAACTACTTCAAGCTTCAAATGATCATCATCCATAATCTGCTCTCCCAAGCTATTTTTCAAAGTAGTAATTCTATTCTGATTATGTCTTCGCAATACGCGAGAGTGAAAGAATTTGGTGTTATGGTCCCCCAAAACCAACCAACCACAACGTGCCTTTTGCCGCTGAAGAATTTCTTCATGATGAAGCACATTCTCCAATTCCTCCCTTACATCCATCTCAACCTGCTCGAGAATCTCTGAGCTAGACCTATCACGTTCAATCTCAATATGCTTAAGTTGCGAGACAAGAGCTTTTTACGAGTAAAAATATGACCGTAAACCTCTTTGTTCCAAATCTTAACTTGGTTAGTGAACTTAAATTGCAAGGAAGACAAGCTCTCAAACACCTTTAATTTTCTTTAACAAAACCCAAAAAGGATGGATGCTCAATCCAACCGGCTAAAAATCTGAACAGATGCCCTTTTGGTGAATGAGCCTCAGAAAAAGTGATAATTTAAGAGGCCTGTGATCAAATTTAATCCAAAGTAAGTGGGTTACCATAGAGTTTGAAAATATCGAGAACTAAGAAATATTGCAAATAGCCCTGTCCAAGCGTTCAATAATCCCCGCTCTCTGCCAAGTGAGCTGTGACCCATGAAAACCTAAATCTTGAAGTTGGGTGGAATCCATAAAATTACTAAAGAAATGACATATTTTCCCTAAAACTCATCCTCCTTTCTTTTCACTAGAGGAAAGGATGGCATTAAAGTCACCAATCGCCACCCACGGGGACCCGTCCACTAGAATAGTACTTTGAAAAACATCCCATAGATATCTCTTTTTCTGACTATTGGAACTGCTATACACAAAGGAGACCAGAAAAGGTTGCCTGAAGGATCTATCAGTAACTTTGGCTAAAATAAATTGGGGATGACTTTGAAGCATCTTCAGATTAACTGAATCCTTCCAACCAATCCAAATGCCTCCAAAAAAACCGACTGTTTCCACACGATGAGAATTATGAAAACTGACTTAGCAATAACCAGATCCGCTTTCTCACCACTGACTCTAGTTTTTAAAAGACTGATCAAGTCTGGTTGGTGCTCTCGATTGTATTCACGGAAGGCTCTAACAAATTTAGGGCTCGCACATCCCTAACAATTCTAAGAAAAGATAGTAAAAGTCATAAATAAATTAAAAATGAGAACAAAAGACTAACCTGATAAAGTTTATCATTAACTTAGACACAGTCTGATTTAACGCCTGATTTATCAGTAGAAATTGCAGCTTGCACACTAATGAGCTCTGCCATAGAGTCAAAAGCTTTTGGAAGGGAGACACGCGAACTACTGGTAAGTTTAAATTTCCCCCCACGCCCACGAATAGATTTAAATAAAGATTTCCCACTTTGTCCATTTTCTTTTTTATTTTCAACACCATACCCTTTAGGAATATTCGAAGGGTTGGTACGCACCTTAGAATTTGATTTAATTTCCAACTTCTCATGGAAAGTAACAGCTGTTTTTTAGGGTTAAGGGGATTGGAAATTAGACCCACTTTAGCTTCAGGGTGTTTTTCGAAAGTGGGATTGACATGCAAAGAAGTAGCATTATTTTTTGATAAAGAAATAGGGACGGATGGGTCTGTGCTCCCAAAACTCATTGTGCCTTCAATGCCCAGAATAATTGAAGAAGGAGGTTGGCCCACGAACAACTAAGGACAAGGACGCTCAAGCGAAGATTCAGAGCCCTAATGCTGAAGGCCCAACGCCGAGATTGGCCCAGAACTAACAGGTGGCAGAATGTTGGCCTACAGCGTGACATGGTTATTTAATCCAGCACCTACCCCACGCTATTTTCTTTCAAATGCCTAGATTTTGTGCATGGCCCAAAATCATTAACACTGCCCTTGAGCCCTTTACCCAAATTAATATTAGCCACCGAACCAGTCCCTTTTTAAATTCCTTTACCCTTCATATTTTTTAGGAAATCTCCTTGGATAAACCTATCCATTCCAAGGTCCTTAGAAGACGCATCCAAATTTAGCATTAAGGATTCAGATTCTATGATAGCAAGCATTTCAAATCTGGAACCTGCCAAATTCCCTTCTGTAATTTTTACTTTTTGTCCCCTAATCCCATCATGTTTTCTCCTAGACTTACGCTAAACTACCATCCATGGAGCCAAAGGCTTCACCCTCCATCGGTAGAGCATCCCCTTTCTTCGTCGGAGCTGAGTCATTGCTCAAAAAATTCTTGAGATCTCTTTCACTGCCGTGACCGCTACAATCTGCCAAAGAAGAAGGACACAAATTCTTAAGGAGTCCATATTTACCACACGAAAAACGTACCTCGGGTAGTGCCTCAAATTCCACGCGTTGAAGTCGGCCATTGACAAGCACTTGAGAGGTTAGGGATTTTTCTAAATCGACAAAAATAGCCATTCAGGCGAATTGCCCCTTTTCTCGGTTGTCTGTTTTAATGTCAATTTTAAGCACTTTTCCAACCAGACTTCCGATCTCTTCTAAGATCTTCCTCTAATATAGGAATCCTAGTAAACCCGAAAAGCGTATCTAGGCCAACACAATGTAAGGGAATGGTCTTGACGGGTCGAAATCCAATGTCCACGATTGGACTATGAGATAGTGTCCAAACACTATCCAAGGGCCTTGTGTTAGTGCAGCATCGTAATCAACTTTACTCTGGAACCGAATAAGATAATACCCGTTAGCAATATCCATAAGACTAAAGGATTGTGTAGGCTTCCAAAGGTTTGTGATACGATTATAAAGAGCCCCATATCCGATATTGTGCCCAAGAAATTTGACCACCACATGAGCTCCATTCCTTTAATCAAGATTTTTTTAATACGATCCGAGAAGTTGATGGTAGATATACCATTAAGGTTGGATCTACGAATATCACCATCTTCAAACTCTAATTCAATATTAGCGGCATCATCGAGAGAGTTGGAACCCGATCCTCCCAAGAGTTTGTCTTTCCATGAAACTTCGCTCACTAGAGACGAGTCAACCACCATGTTAACCAAGGAGTCAACACTTCCATCCTTGAACCTAACTTTTTTGGTATTACCATCAATAGTAGAGTCCTCTCCTGTGCCAATCCGATCGTCGGACAGAGATTCAATGCCATTCATAAGAAAAACTTGAGAGAATACTATTGTTTTTCTTTTGTTCAACTTATATTAAATGCACTTTGAATAATTTTTTTGTTAACAAAGATAACTGGATGTTTCAAATTGATTTTTTATTGAGAAATGTTGATTTTGTCTTTTTTTGCTAGTTATGGAAATTAAATGATTTAATTGTGTTTTTACTTGGTATTTTGTTGTAGGATTAAGCAAAATGTATTGGAGTTGTTGAAAATGACAGGATGGTTTTTTTCCTTTCATATTCTTTTTGTAAAGTTTTGGGGGATATAAGTAAACTGATGTTTGATAGGGACTTCTCCTACATTTCTGGTAATGATTGCCTTTTCTTTTAGAGGCTTCGTATGTATTTGTGTTTTTTTTAGCTTAAAAAGTTGTGAGAAGCATGTTAAAGCTCATAAATGCAGTAGGATAAATTTAAGGCTTAGAATTAGATGCTTACATTTAAAGCCACTTTCCGTTTATGAGACTTGATAGAAATGGGTTTGCTTTGATTTTACTGTAATTGAAATGGGTTGAGAGAGTGAAATACAAGTGTGGGCTCTAATGAAAATGGTGGTGAGTGTTTTTTTTACTGTAACAACAGCTAGAGGGGAAAAGAGGAAGAGACAAAAAGAAAGAAAATGTAAACAAAATGAAAAAAAAAAAGAATTTTGTTAAACATATTGTTTTATAGATGACATCATCTATGACATCGTGCTTATGTGGCATGCCACATAGGTTACTTCGTTGACTTGCCGTTTGATTGAAAATCAACTCACATTTCCCGTTAAAATTAGGATGATTTTTAGAAAAATCATAACATTGAAGGTGTCAATCCAAAAAAAAAAGGTTAATGGATCAAACTCCAAAACCCATAAATGCTGAGGGTATTTTTGACAATTATGCCATATATATAGGTGAGTGGAGGTTTTCATTTGGTTACAATTTAGTCTTTTACCATAAAATCCCACTTTTTCTCCTAAATTCCTTGAAAATTTTCATAGCCACCCAAAAGAAGAAGTGAAGTAGAGACATTAGTGAGTTAGAATATCATCTTGGAAAAAAATAAATTGGAAGAGAAAGTGGAGAAAGTTGTGGAGAAAGTGAGGAGAATAAAGAGATAAGGTAAGTATTTCAATAATTCTACTTTATTTAATTTTAATCAAGTATAAAGTATGCTAAATTAGTTGAGTTAATTGTGAATGTGCAAATATTATGTATGAAAATTAAATTAGTAGCTCACGAGAAATGAAAGAATTCTTAGGAAACTAATGCCAATTTTCCTCTTTTGAAAGACGATGATGGGGATGGATCTAGATCAGAGGCAGATCGAAACATTAAAAAAGTTCGCTTTAAAGAAAGTACAAATGGTAAAGACACGATATCCGGCCGATTCTCAATCAAGTCCAAAATTTCTTGGAAGGATAAACTTTGGGAGTACGTCAGAAAATCATTGAGGAAACGCAAGGCTTCTCGAACTAGTAATGATGAAGATATTGAATTTTTGGAAGGAGACATCCACAAATCATTGTTAATGGCATTCTGCTATTGAATTTTGGAAAGAATCCAGCAAATTCTTTTCAAAGAAATGGAATTAGCAGTTGTTCTCAAATTACTTGGAAAGAGTATTGGGTACAGGGCTCTTTCTAATAGAATCAATAGTCTTTGGAATCCTTCCAAGCCTCTCCACCTAATGGATATTGAGAATGGATACTATCTGGCCAAGTTCCAATCAGCTGAAGACTATACTAAAGATTTAACACAGGGACCGTGGTTGATTTACGGCCAATACTTGACAGTTTAGCCTTGGAAAAAAGATTTTAGCCCTTCACAACCATACCCGAAAATGGTTTTGACTTGGATAAGATTACCAGGACTTTCGAGATTCCTATATAAGAAGAAAATTCTCGAGGACATAGGCAGAATAATTGGGAGAGTCGTTCGACTAGACCTCAATACTGATAGCCGAATTAGAGGATGATTCGCTAGAATAGCCATGCACATTAACCTGGATAAGCCGTTGACTGGCCAAGTGCTTGTAAATGGCATGAAACAGCGAGTGGAATATAAGGCACTGCCAACCATTTGTTTCACTTGTAGAAAGTATGGACATACAAAGGAAATTTGTTCATCATTGCAAACGAAATACATACCGAAAAATGAACAGGAAAAGGATATTCAGACGGAAGTGGCACAAGGAGGAGAAAACGGATCCTACGGGCCATGGATGGTAGTCAAACGGAAATCACGAAATAAATCCCGAAGCAATTATCTTTCCAAAAAGGATAACAAAGGGAGAGGAAATTCAGTATCTAGATTGGATGCCTTAGCCAATATGGGAAATAAATAGAAAAAAGGAAATGCAAGGTTTAATGAAGGAGAGAAGCATATAGCAGATTTCCAGGTGGTCTTAAAAGCTAAAGTTAAGGCAAAAGATAACAATCAACTACAACTGGATTGCACAGAGAAAAATAAAAGTTTATAGCTGGGAGATAATGCGTCAGAAATTAGACCATTGATAAGTCAAAATTCGGGCCTAATCAATGCTCAAGCTAAACGGCCACTAAATGATGGCGTTATATTTCGGCCAATAGCAGGCCCAACAGGAATTAAAAAGGTGGATGATCCATCACGAAGCAATGTAGACCAGACCAGCAAAGTGATGGGCCATATTAAACCTAAAGCAGGCCTATCCATTAGCAAAATAGGAAGCCACATTTCGAACTCCGCTACTCCTGATTTATCTTCCAATTTAGACATGGAGTCTTCATTAATGCATGATAATATTATTAATAATTCGTATTTTAGCCCTATTTTTGTGAACCAGTAAATTGATATTGTTCATGGAATTATTAAGACATCCATGACAGACGCTCCAAAACCGAATATGGTTGGAATGCAGATGGTGGAATCTCTTGGTGGCTTAGACAATAACTGAGATACAACCATTTCTTTTAAAGGAAAAGGACCGGAAGAGGATGGGAACAAGAATCAGACTGCAGGAAAATTAATGGGGGGTAAAGAAGGAGGTATTCGGGCCATTAAGAAAATTAATAAAATCACTCAAGGGAAAGGGAATAATTTCAAAATTAAAAATCCTTCAAAAATTCCCTTAAGTGATTCTATGGCTAGATTGGTTCAGTCTGTAATCACGATTAAAAAAGCGGAGTCAGTCGCTTCTGGCCCAAATAGTGGTAAAAGCATTTAATTTGCTTTATAGTTCATTTATTTTTATGGTTTAGTATATTGGTTTATGGTTTTGACTTTGCATTTGGTCATTCATTATGAACTCTAATTTATCTATTTTATCTTGGAACTGTCAAGGGTGTGCGGGTAGTAAATTTCTCAGAGCTTTTCATGAGTATAATCTTGAGTATAATCAGGATATTGTATGTCTGTTGAAGCCGAGAATTAGTGGTAAAAAAGCTAATTATATTATTGATAAATTGGGTTTTGATCGGTCCCATCGCATTGAGTCTATTGGTTTTTCAAGAGGAATATGGGTTGGATGAAAGAATTATATCTCCATTAGAATTTGTAACAGTCCGGTTAATACCCTAGTCAGAACAGTGGTTTTGGGACCACAAAATCGAGTTATTGAAATGTTTTAATATTATTTTCTATGCCTCTGATAAGTGATTAAGCATGTGCTAAAGTTCTGCAAGTTAATTTGTCCGTTTATGTGCTTAATTTAACAAAAGGATTGAATTGCATTAAATGTGAAATTTGCATATTTTATGATAAGATGCCTATTTGTTATGTCTTAATAAATATGAGGGATTTATGTGGCAATTAAGCCACTATCATGGTTAGTGGACGGTTAAGGTCAAAAATGACCTTGAACCATATGTTATAACATGTTTAATAAATGGGTAAATTGGTAATTGAATTATTAATGTATATTAGTAAATGAAACAATTGAAAGATGATAGTTATCATCTTATTTGAACCGAAAATAGCAAGGAAAAGAAAGAACTAAGCTAAGCTAGGTTTTGGCACTCTTATGGTCAAATTAAGGTATGATTTTGATTTTGATTTTAATTATTTTTATGTTTTTGAGATTGTTGCTTAGTCTACTATCAAGCCCATGTCTCAATTTTGTGTATTGATGATGTTTGTGAGATATGCCATTGATGATATGTTGAGATTTGCGATGAGTTTAGTTGTTAAATGAAAGATTTGAGCTAGATGAACTTACTTTGTTCTTGATTTTTTGATGAATTTGATGTTTTGAGAAATAGACTAAATTGATAAATTGTGTAAATATGAGGGTTAATTTGCAAATAGCCCTAAATGTGTCCTTGGATTGAATTGAATGAGTTAATGAATAAAAGAGTTAATTCTGAATATGTATAGATCAAGAACCGAGGAAACAGACTTAGATCACGGGAAAGTGAAAGTAACTGAGTAGCCGTTTCCATTTCAGTAGAATCCGAGGTAAGTCATTATGCAATAAACGCATTTGAATTGAATTGTGTATATTCATATGACTATTATTAGCATTGAATGCTTATGTGATGATCTATATATGAATTATGAGATAAGGTTGATATAGTGATAAGTCCGAGAAGTCCCGTACGAACCTAGGAATACATAGGTATTTGTTTTGTTTTATCATGTAAGACGATGTCTGGGACGTTGGCATTGATTTAAGTTTTACGTATAATACCACGTCTGGGACGTTGACATCGATATGAGCTTCACGTGTAAGACCACGTTTGGGATGTTGGCATTGGTATGAGCTTTACATGTAAGACCATGTCTGGGACATCGGTATCGTATTGATTCGTATAAGACCCTGTCTGGGACAGTAGCATTGATATCTGAGTGCATGTAAGACCTCGTCTAGGACATTGGCATCGTACAACTATTTCGAGTTTTCTAAGTATCCTATTAGGTTCCTATCGGTTCAACGGGTAAGACTATGATATGAATTGCAAATCTGAGCTATGAACAATTATGTGATTGTATATCCGTTTCAGGTACGTTGAATCTACACTGGGTGTGTATGCTAGGTAAGTACCTATATGACTTTTATTTGAAGTAAAGTAGGATTGAATATGAGAATGTGATTGAGATGCAAGAAAAAAAATGGTTATGAAAAAGATATGTATATATATATGATTCTTGAATTGCTGAATGTGGCAAATATGGCCAAGCATATGAACCAAAGTATATATGTGATAGTTTGCTAAGTAATTGAGATGTGCCAATGTACCTATGTGCATATATGCCTTCCATGCTAAGTTTGTTTGTATTATGACTTACTAAGCTTTTGGAAAACTTACTCTGTGTGTGTTTTTTCTCTGTTTTATAGGTCGTCAAAGCTACTGGAGGCTTGGGACCGTCAATGATCCTCATCACACTACTAAACTCATTTTGGTACACCTTGGAAATGTATATAGCTAGATATGGCATGTATAAGCTAGTATTTGATATAAGTTTGTTATATGAACTTTGCTATATGATTTGGCTAGTTATGAGTTGAGAATTTGCTTAAATGAATGTGATATATAAAGTATGTTTTTGGCATGGTTGGAATTGGTATTGAATGTATGGATTGGATGGTTAATTTGGTATGTTCTTGGTTTCCAAATAGGCATGTGACGTGTTGATGATTTTGCTTGTTGGTAGGACCCTACTGGATGGCATTTTGGCCTTGCAAATGGCCTAAAATATCATACGGTTGCGACACACGGGCGTGTCTAGCAACCGTGGGGTAAAGTCAGTAGCTAGCTTAAGAGCACACGACCATGGTACATGGGCATGCCTAGTAGCCGTGTGAAAAAAGTCAATATATGGCTTAAGAGTATACGGCCTTAGCACGTGGGGGTGCTTGAGAGTCGTGTGGTTTTGGCAGGATCGACCGAGGCCAGAGTACACGGGCGTGCCTAATGGCCGTTGTGTTAATTCAAATTCGACCACGGGGAGGACACACGGGTGTGTCTATTAGCCGTGGGAGGCACACGGCTTGCCCACACTGGCGTGTATCCTTTGTTATCTAGAAAAGTTTTAATTTTTGAAAATTTCTGTATGTGTTTCGGTTTAGTCCTGACTCGATTTATATGCATGTTTAAGGTCTCATTGACCTATTTAAGGGACACTGCTAATGTGATCGATGTATGATTATTTGTAAAGTCAGTAAAAGTTTATGATCTATCAGGTAACGCCCTTAACCCTAATTTAGCGACGGATACATAATAGAGGTGTTACATTTGGTTGGTATCAGAGCTACGATTTAGTCGATTCTCAAACTAACGTAGCATGTCAGAGTCAAGTTATACATGCCATATGTCTGAATTGTGATAGTGTGATGAATCTTGACGTATAAAATGTGATTTTTGTATAGCAATGGATCCCGGAAGAGCCGTAGCTGATGACATAGAAAGTAATGCGCCTACTCCCGCGAAAGGGACTGTGCCCTTTGATTTGAGACCGGCCACGAGCGGTTAAGAGGGAGAAGCTAAACATGCTTTCTTCCAAATGATCAGTGAATGGTTCACTCAATTCATGAGGAGTAACCTGACTGTTTCGCAACCCCCGTCCCCGGTTAATCCCCCTCAAACATCTGATATACCTTCAACTACAAATCTGAATCTATGGAATAAGCCTCCGGTTGATAAGATCAGTAAGTATGGGGCCAAAGAGTTCCGGGCTACAAATGATGATGATGCTAAAAAGGCCGAGTTCTGGTTAGAAACTACTATTAGGGTATTTGATGAAATGTGTCTAACTCCGGAAGAATGCATAAAATGTGTTGTATCCTTGCTTCAAGATGCAGCTTATCAATGGTGGAAAACTTTGATTTCTGTTGTTTCAAAAGAGCGGGTTACATGGGATTTCTTTCAGATTGAGTTTTGGAAGAAACACATTAGTGAGAGATTCATCTATCAGAAATGGAAGGAATTTCTAGAACTAAAATAGGGCTGAATGACTGTTACTGAGTATGAACGAGAGTTCGTAAGACTAAGTCAGTATGCCCGAGAATGTATATCATCTGAAGCAATAATGTGCAAAAGATTTGAAGATGGTCTTAATGAAGATATTCGTTTGTTAGTCGAGATCTTAGAAATAAAAGACTTTGTTACACTCGTTGATCGAGCATGTAAAGCTGAAGCACTCGAGAAAGATAAAAGAAAAGCTAAGTCTGAAGCCTGAGATATGAGAAAGAGATTTCTAAGCAAATCATTTCAGTCTGCTTCGAAGAGATTCAAAGATGATCAAAGTCGTTCAAGAGATAATGTGGGACATTTGAATAGAAATTGAGCTAGATCGCAAATGAGTTCCAAAACTCCAGCAACTTCAGTAGCCAGTGTTGGAAATGTCCGGACTGAGAAACCTGAATGTAAACATTGTGGAAAAAGGCATCTGGAAAGTTGTAAACTAAATGACAGAGCTTGTTTTCAATATAGATCACTTGATCATTTTATCCGTGATTGCCCTAAGTCTGTCGACCCAGAGATTGTTCATAATTCGAGACCTGATAGTGCACCTGTGAGAGGTAGATCTTCGATGAACGTAAGAAATATCAGTGGTAGTCAAAGAACTACGACAGTCACTATTGCAAGATCTGAAGCTAGAGCGCCTGCTAGAGCATATGCTATCCGAGCTCGTGAGGAAGGTTCATCACCTAATGTTATAACGGGTACTTTTACTCTTTATGATATTTCTGTGATTGCATTGATAGACCCTGGTTCTATGCATTCATATATATGCATGAATTTAGTATTTAGTAAAGCTTTGCCTGTAGAGTCTACTAAGTTTGTTATAAAAGTATCGAACCTCTTAGGTAAAAGTGTCCTGGTTGATAAAGTAAGCAAAGACTATCCATTAATGTTTTGAGATATTTGTTTCCCTGCTGATCCGATGCTGCTGCCATTTGATGAGTTTGATATCATTCTGGGTATGAAGTGTGTTGACATTGCATGATGCTGTTGTGAACTGTAAAAGAAAGACTATTGATTTGAGATGTCTGAATGATGAAATTGTACGGGTTGAGTCTAATGATTTAAATGGGTTGCCTGTTGTGATATCTGTATTAAAATCTCATAGATATGTGAAAAAAAAGGTATGAGGCATATTTTACTTATGTGATTGATTCGAAAATGTCTAAAAAGAAAGTTGAATCAGTGCCTATTGTATATGAATTTTTTGATGTGTTCCCTAAAGAGTTATCGGGTTTGCCTTCGATTCGTGAAGTTGAGTTTGGTATTGATCTATTACCTGGTACGGCACCTATTTCGATAGCTTCGTATAGAATGGCACCAACAGAATTGAAAGAGTTACAATCACAGTTGCAAGAGCTGACTGATAGAGGATTCGCTAGACCGAGTTTTTTGCCTTGGGGTGCTCCTATTCTGTTTGTGAAAAAGAAAGATGGCATGATGAGAATGTGCATTGATTATCATCAGTTGAATAAGGTGACAATAAAGAATAAATATCTGTTGCCTAGAATTGATGACTTATTTGATCAGTTAAAAGGGGCTACTATATTTTCTAAGAGTGATTTGAGATCGGGATATTACCAGTTGAGAGTGAAAGATTTAGATATACTGAAAACTACCTTCAGAACAAGGTACGGGCATTATGAGTTTTTAGTTATGCCGTTTGGACTAACCAATGCTCCCGCTGTTTTTATGGATCTGATGAACAGAATTTTTAGACTGTACCTAGATCAATTTGTTGTGGTGTTCATAGACGAGCATCTAAGGACTGTGTTGCAAACTTTACGAGAAAAGAAATTGTATGCGAAATTCAGCAAATGTGAATTCTGGTTACACGAGGTTAGTTTTCTGGGACATATTGTTTCAGCTTCTGGGATTCGTGTTGATCCGAGTAAGATTTCTGCTATTCTGGATTGGAAACCTCCAAAGAACGTGTCTGAAGTCTATAGTTTTCTGGGTTTAGCTGGTTATTACCGTCGATTTGTAAAAGGATTTTCAGTGATAGTTACTCCATTGACTAGATTACTTCAGAAAGATATTAGATTTGAATGGTCTCATCAATGTTAGAAAAGTTTTGATCAGTTGAAAGCTCTATTAACACTACAACCAGCTTATGCATGGAAGCCGCATAAAAAGAACTATCTGATGCACGATCTTGCGTTAGCCGCGATTGTGTTTGTATTAAAGATCTGGCGTCATTATCTGTATGGTGAGAAATGTCACGTGTTTTCAGATCATAAAAGTCTGAAATACTTGATGACCCAGAAAGATTTGAACCTGTGTCAAAGAAGATGGTTAGAGCTGTTAAAAGATTATGATCTTGTGATTGATTATCATCCGGGTAAAGCAAATGTTGTTGCTGATGCACTAAGTAGAAAATCATTGTTTGTATTGCGAGCTTTAAATGCTCAGTCAGATTTGTCTGATGATAGTTCTGTGATAGCTGAGTTAAAAGAGAAACTGTACAGCAAATATGTGATGTTCAGAAGGTTGATAATGAATTGTTATCGAAATGAGCTCAGTGTGATTTGAATTCTGAATTTGAATTTCAAATTGTTGACGATTGCTTGAAATTTCGAGATCATATCTGCGTTCTGAGAAATTAGGAGTTGATTCAACTGATCTGAGTGAAGCATGTAACAGTAGTCTATCTGTTCATCCAGGAAGTACTAAAATGTACCATGATTTGAAACAACACTATTGGTGGTCTGGTATGAAACGTGACATATCTGATTTTGTATCAAAATGTTTAGTCCGTTAGCAAGTGAAAGCTGAACATCAAGTTTCGTCTGGTTTGCTACAACCAATTCAGATTCCTGAGTGGAAATATGATAGAGTAGCGATGGACATTGTTTCTGGATTACCTCTAACTCTGAGAAAGAAAGATACGATTTGGGTCGTAGTTGACCGATTGACGAAATATACCCATTTTATTCCAGTAAGATCTGACTATTCACTTGATAGATTAGCTGAGCTTTATAATTCGGAGATTGTGAGATTGCACGGGGTGCCACTATCCATTGTATCAAATAGAGATCCGATGTTTACCTTGAGGTTTTGGAAGAAATTGCAAGAAGCTTTAGGCACGAAATTGCATTTCAGTATAGCTTTTCATCAGCAGACAGATTGTCAATCCGAGCGGATCATTCAAATTTTAGAGGATATGTTAAGATGCTGTATACTTGAGTTTAATGGTTCATGGGAACAGTATCTGCCATTGATCGAATTTGCATACAATAATAGTTTTCAGTCAAGCATTAAAATGGCACCTTATAAAGCTTTGTACGGACGTAAATGTCATACACCTCTATGTTGGACTCAGCTCAGTGAAAATAAACTACACGGGGTTGATTTGATAAAAGATTCAGAACAAAAAGTGAAACTGATCCCAGATTGTTTGAAGTAGCATCTAATCGTCAGAAGTCTTATGCAGACTTCAAACAAAAAGATTTAGAATTTGAGATCAGTGATAAAGTATTCCTGACAGTGTCTTCGTGGAAGAAAGTGCTTCGATTCGGACCTAAATGCAAGTTAAGTTCGAGGTTCATAGGACCGTATGAGATCATTGAATGTGTTGGACCTGTTGTATATAGATTATGTTTGCCCTTTGAGCTAGAGAAGATCCACAATGTATTCCATGTCTCAAAGCTCGGTAGATATCGATCTGATTCGTCACATGTGATTACCCCATCTGAAATTGAAATCCGATCTGATATGATATGTGAAGAAGAACCGATTAGTATCTTTGCTCATGAAGTGAAAGAGTTGAGAAATAAGAAAATTTCGTTAGTGAAAGTATTATGGAATCGACATGGAATAGAAGAGGCTACGTGGGAGCCGAAAGGTTCAACCAGACAGCGATATCCAAACTTGTTCAGTGGTAAGATTTTCGGGGACGAAAATCCCTAAGGGGGGAGAATTGTAACAGTTCGGTTAATACCCTAGTCGGAACAATGGTTTTGGGACCACAAATCTGAGTTAGTGAAATGTTTTAATATTGTTTTCTATGTCTTTGATAAGTGATTAAGCATGTGCTAAAGTTCTGTAAGTTAATTTGTCCGTTTAGGTGCTTAATTTGACAAAAGGATTGAATTGCATTAAATGTGTGATAAACCATAATAGTAACATATTTTAACCCCATATTTAGTTTGCTTTTAGGATAATTTAGCCCTAATTTATGTAAAAAGGTGCTTTTAGTCCTTTTTTTTCATATTTATACTCAGGAAAGCACCCGAGGACGAAAATAATAAGAAACGGGCTTAAAACGGGCCAATTTGGGCCAATTTGCACGGCCGTGCCCCAATTGACAAAATCGAGACACGACCCAACCATGATTTACACGGGCGTGTGCCATGGCCGTGCCCCTGTTACGGGAGAGAGCAATTTCACTCGAATTTGGATACTTAGAGCCAAAGAAATACTTTTCAAAGCTTAATCAAATACCGAGTAAGAAGCAGACTTAATTTAGGACACTTAGGGGCTAAGTAAAGCATCTGAAGAGCCTATATAAACACCCTAAGTGTATCTTGAAAGAGGGCGGAGAGCTAGGCCAAGGAGCCGAGCCAGAAGGATCACATTTGTGGGAGTTAATCGAAGATAGCCAATTGATCCATCTCAAGAAGCTGGAATTCTATTCAAGACGGCGGATCTCTCCTTCAATTCCTTCAGGGGGTTTTATGGATTTCTTATGTTTTGTTTTATCTTTTCTCTTAAGATGTTTTATTTTAAAGTTATGAACTAAATCCTTCAGATACCTGAAGGGGATGAAACCTAGATGAATTTTGTTTTTATTTTTTGAATTATATGATAAATACTTAGTTTGTTCTTAATTATGTTGCTTAATCCAAATCGATGTGCTTAGGTGGAGGAGGAATAGACCACGCTAAGAGTAGATCTAGCATAATTAAGCGGAGTTGATAACGCCTAGAGATAGAGTTACGAGATTTTGCGGATTAGGGTGAAACCTAATATGGGAATCCATTGATCGATTTATGCTATTCTAGGGAGTTATTATAATGAACGAGAGTTCCACTAATTAACCTAGGGTTAGACGTTATTCGCCTCGAGAGAGGGTTTAACATAGGTTAGGGAGTCCTACGGATCAAGTTAAGTAAAGAAATCATATGATTCAATAATAAGTAACAAGTGAAGTCTAGGTGGATTCTTCTTGAGGGTATCGCTGTAATCAATTAAGTTTCTTCAAGTTATTTCCCAATTCGTTCTTTTTGTCTTTGCGTCTTTAGCTTAGTAGTCGTTAAACTAGATTAAATCAACCAACCACTCCATATTTTAGGCTAAATAATAAAAAGAAAGTGAGTATTAGTACTTTTAGTTCCTTTGGGTTCGATAATCCGGTCTTGCCTAAGCTATACTACTGTTCGATAGGTACACTTGCCTTTAAGTCGTTGTCAGAGTTAGTTTCTAGGTTTGATCATTCTATTTATAAATTTTAAAGCTCTAATTTCAGCGATCAAGTTTTTGGCGCCGTTGCCGGGGAGCTAAAATATTAAGAAAACTCTAGTTTTTTACTTTAGCCATTATTTTATTTCACAATTCTTTTATTCCATTATTTTTCTAAATTTTATTTTTCTTTCTTTTTCCTAGCAGGTACCTCTAGTTTGTGACTAGGCGGAACCCGATAGGACCTCTAGTATACGATAGTGAAATTGAAGCTACTGCTCAAAGAAATCACAGAGAAATTAGGTGAGTTCTAAATTACACAGAAAAAGAGCGAGAAGACAGATCCAATCCTACTGAAGGGATGGACGAGAATAATCCACCACGAGATGTGGCATATGCTCCGCGCACTATGTATGATTATGCTAAACCCAATTTAACAGGAGCAAAATCTAGTATTGCTAGGCTTGGTATAGCTGCTAATAATTTTGAATTAAAGCCTAATACAATACAAATTATTCAACAATTTGTTCAATTTGATGGTTTGCAGGACGAAGACCCGAACACTCATGCAACAAATTTTTTAGAGTTTTGTGATACTTTTAAAATAAATGGCATTTTTGATGATGCCGTTCGTCTTCAATTATTTCCCTTTTCATTAAGGAATAAAGCCAAGTAGTGGTGAACTCGTTACCACGAGGGTCAATCACTACATGGGAACAAATGACCAAAAAATTTTTATTAAAATATTTTCCACTGGCCAAAACGGCTAAATTACGGAATGATATTTCTTCTTTTGTGCAGATGGATTTAGAGACATTATACGATTGATGGGAGAGATACAAAGATCTCTTGAGGAGATGTCCACACCACAGATTACCATTATGGCTTTAAGTCCAAACCTTCTACAATGGCGTAAATCCCTCAACGAGACAACTAATTGATTCAGCCGCCGGTGGAACCTTGAATAATAAAACTCACAAGCGACCCTACGAATTCATTGAAGAGATGTCATTGAATAATTATCGGTGGCGAGTTACAAGGATAAAACCGATAAAATCGGTCGAGTCTCTGACATTGATGATAACCATGCTATCAAATCGGTAGAGATGATGAATAAAAAGCTTGACGGTTTATGTTCTTTGCGGTACACCCGGTCATGCGATGCGACACAAGTGGGACTGGCGAATCCTCGACTCCACCCTACCAACCAGAGCAGAGAACGAATAGATGAACTATATAGGTAATAATTTCAGATCCAATAATAATCCTTATAGTAATACTTATAATCCAAGTTGGAGGAACCACCCAAATTTTTCATGGGAAGGCCAAGGAATTCAAGGAAATCAAAGACAACAACCTCCCTCAAATTTCCAGAATCAGACATATCCGCAAGAAAAGAAATCAACCCTCGAAGAGATGCTGACAAAATTTACGTCAGACACAGAAAAGTGCTTCCAAGAAACTGAGAAAACAATTAAGAGCAATGAGAATCGAATGGGGGAACTTACGAAGTCAGTCAGGGAAGCCAAGAATGCAGTCAAATAACTCACAAAGCTAATGTCAGAACGACCGCTAGGACGTCTACCAAGTAACACCGAGATTAACCCAAAGGAGCAAATTCAAGCCTTCTCAGCTCAAGACAGTAATGAGTTAGATGAACCAAAATCAATACAAGAAAACAAGATAGACGAAGGTAAGATAGAGGTAACACAAGAGAAGACAAAACCGGTAAGCAAGGAGTACCAACCTTGCATACCTTATCCCAAAGTGATAAAAAGAGACAATTCAGAGGAACAGTTTGGTAAGTTTCTTAAACTCTTAAAGAAAATACATATTAACTTACCTCTTTTTGAAGCTCTTTTTCAAATGCCAGACGTGAGGAAATTCTTAAGACAGATCATGAATAACAAACACAAATTAGATGAAGAGCACCACGTGGAATTAAACGCAACATGCTCAGTAATGTTACAAAATAGACTACCACGAAAGCTAAAAGATCCAGGGAGTTTTACAATTCCATGTTTAATTGGTAGTCTAACTATTAATAATGCATTAGCTGATTTAGGAGCAAGCATAAATGTCATGCCTTATTCATTGTTTAAACGACTAGGTCTAGGGAAGCCCAAACAAACTAGGATGAGTATACAATTAGCTGACAAAACTGTTAGAATTCCTAGGGGCATTATTGAAGATGTTCTTGTCAAAATAGATAAATTTGTTTTCCCAGTAGATTTTGTTGTTTTAAACATGGATGAGGATAATTCAATCCCCTTAATCTTAGGAAGACCTTTTCTAGCAACTGCCAAAACTAAAATTGATGTTGCCACAGGCGAACTCATACTTTATGTAGGTAACGAATCAATCAGTCTTCAAGCTCTTGACTCGGCCAGGATAACAATCGATGAAGGTAAGAAAGATGACTCAATTGATAACCAAATTATACAACTTTCATCGTAGGAAACACCGCAAGAATACAAACCTGAGCCGAATCATGGACCCCAAGCCAATAAAGAAGAGGTACATAAGGAACAAAGCCTTAGGGAAGACAAACTAAAAGAATGGAAGACACACTTTCAAGAAAAGCTGGATACATACGAAGTAAAACCAGAGGAACCACCAGAAGAGCTCGTAGGAACATCAAACTACTACAAAATGGGAGACTAGGTACTATTAGACAAAGTAGATCTGCACATTACCACAACAGACCTGAAGACAAAGGGAGAAATACTTCTTAAGGTACACGATATCTTCTCCCATGGAATAGTCGAGGTAAGCAATCCAACATTAGACACTTTTAAGGTAAATGTTTCTCGAGTTGAACCTTATCAAAAAAATAAAATTTTAAGCAAGAGGAAAGATATTCAAACTTTTAAACCTCCCTAATTTTTCTAATCCGAGAAAAGTCTAGCTTAAGACTATAAACGAGTGCTTTTCGGGAGGCAACCTGAATACTAACATTAATTTTTGTTCTATGGTCTTAGTTTTATTTTTATTTCTACTTTCTCATTTAGAATTTTAATAAATTGAAAGTGCAGATTCCCAGACCACACGGCCTAGCACACGACCGTGTCCGTGGCCGTGTGGGTACCCCAAATCAGCGTACTGACATAGTAGAGGCCGTGCGAATCCTGCCTCAACCAACTGCAGAAGTCACGGGCTCACCTACCCCACCACAGTCGTGTGAGGCAGCTGTGGGTCAACACTGCCATTAAAGAAACGTGCGTGGCATCAGAAGAATGGATGTGGCATACCAAACACGTCTAGCACACGGCCGTGCGATGCGACCGTATGAAGACACTGACTTATCGACCACGGGCATGAAAACTTGACCACGACCATGTAAACAAACATGACCTCTATACACAGGAGTGGCGCATCGACAGAGGGCAAAACTCTATTTAAACCCCATAGCCCTTCCCCTTATCCCCATCCTCTTACCTTATACTTTTTCCTTCTTCTCTCTATTTCTTTTCTTAGAATAAGTATTCAAACTCTTGAGCTACACTAAAATCATGCCAAAGAAGCGTAAGAAAGCAAGCATTGTCTCTTCAAAGGAGACCTCAACAAATAAGCTCATGCCGGCCACTTCATCCAAACACCAAGCCAAGGGTCTTTTAAACCATTAAAAATTTTCTTTACGTTAATTTTCTCCTTTATCCTACTCATCTATAATTCTCTTCTGCTTAATATATTTTAAATTCTTTTAGTTTCTTGGTTTTAGGTTCTAAAGGCTTCTTGGGAATCACGCACCACAGCCTTAGAAGTCATACCCACCTCGCGAACCATCCAACAATAAGGATTCCTTCGTCCATTAGTCTTTTCTTTCAATTTCAGTAGTTTATTTCCTTTGTCTTTAATTATAGTATTAGTATATTATTAATGTTTCTTTAGATTTCTTGGCTATATCTTTGCAGGCTACCCAATTTCTTTATCTAGCACAAAGATCATTGGTAGACACCTCACCAGGCCCAAAGAAAACGCCACCACCACATCCTCCACCTGCTTTCTACCACCAAAGACGCCGACTCCCGGAGTCATCCAAAATTCAGGAAGTGTTACTTCTCCCCTTTTCTTTTTATTACATAATTGTTTATCTATTTGTGTACATTGAGGGCAATGTACAACTTAAGTGTGGGGTAAAAATACCTAACTTTTCCATTATTCTCAAATCCCGAATTTTAGTCTTGTCCATAAGAAATTTTCTCATATTATTAATTAGGGTAAAATTTTAATAATTTATGATTATTATTTACATGTTTTTGAGTAAGTCATTGATAATTGTGCATTGATGATTTATCGTAAAGAATACTAGAGAATCAAGCATGATAAGTCTATTTTCAATAATCAAAAAAAAAAAATTCCTAGGTTGTTGAACTGAATTTGAATATTACCTTTAAGTTTGAAATCTACAGGATTGATGTCAAATACCCATAATTTTTGTGAGATTTGAGCCTTATAGAGCATATATTCTTTTCATGCTCACTTTATTAATTATGAGTGTGTCAACCTTTGGATTGTTATTCTAGAACTTGCCTCGATTATACATATCGAGACCACATTAATGATTTGATATCTTTGAGATGATAAAGGCACCTAGGTTTTAACCCATTCACTCCACTAAAAAGCTTACCTACATAATTAACCTTTAGTGAACCCTTTGATCCTAATCCCTTTTATTGAATTACCGCTTAATATTAACCCAAAACCCTTTGTATTTGTTATCACCATTCTTTTGACTACCCTTCTATCGAGAATTGATTTGATCAGTTCAATTAGTTTATTTCAATTATTAAAGTTCTCTATTATGTTTCTAGTTTATTCTTAAAAAAAAACAAAGTATATTCAAGTATTAGTATATGATTAAAGGAGCTTATGCATTTAAATTTCAATTTTTGAAGAAGAGCTCGTATCAAAAGTATTATCAATAGTAGTATTATTAGTTTCAAATTTTCAATTGATGTAATCATTTGTTATTGTTAAGTTAGGTAATTAGTCAAGTCAATCTCAATTCTAAAACCTTCTAATTCAGCCTTTATCCACATCTTTAACCCAAGCCCCGTTACAACCCTGTCAAAGACCTTTTGATTTGTGTATCATCTCATATTACAGTGGTGGAGATTTGATTTTCAGGCAAGCCTATGGGATTAACTTTTCAGGTTCGGCTCATAAGTGCTTTTTCTTGAAACTTAAACATTCGAGTGGTTTGAGTGAATCCTTAGTGAGGATGTCAATCCTTGTCGGTTTCAAATTAAAAGGTAATCTTTTAGCTAAGGGGAGACACCTATGTTTTCGTACTACAAAATTCATGACTTATATTGTTTGAATCTTTAAGACTCTTTGAGTTAAATTATCCATGTATAAATTGTCTATGAATTATGATGAAGCATTGTTGATAGGAATTGTGAATTACGAAAAGTTTGTTTTAATTATAAGTTGAGAATTTTGCTTGAGGACAAGCAAAAGCTTAAGTGTGGGGGTATTTGATAAACCATAAAACTAACATATTTTAACCCCATATTTAGTATGCTTTTAGGATGATTTAGCCCTAATTTATGTAAAAAGGTTCTTTTAATCCTTTCTTTTCATATTTATACTCAGGAAAGCACCCGAGGACGAAAAGAATAAGAAACGGGCTTAAAACAGGCCAATTTGGGCCAAAGAAGGAATTGACACAGCTTGGACTTCAAGCCACACAGTCGTGCCTCGACAATTAACTAAGACACGACCATGCCATGATTTACACGGTCGTGTCCCAATCGACAGAATCGAGACATGGCCCAACCACAATTTACACGGGCGTGTGCCATGGCCATGCCCCTGTTACGGGAAAGAGCAATTTCACTCAGATTTTGATGCTTAGAGCCAAAAAAACACTTTCTAAAGCTTATTCAAATACCAAGTAAGAAGCAGACTTAAATTAGGACACTTAGGGGCCAAGTAAAGCATTCCAAGAGCCTATATAAACAGCCTAAGTGTATCCTGAAAGGGGACGGAGAGCTAGGCCAAGGAGCCGAGCCCGAAAGATCACATTTGTGAGAGTTACTCGAAGATAGCCAGTTGATCCATCTCAAGAAGCCAGAATTCTACTCAAGACGGTAGATCTCTCTTTCAATTCTTTCAGGGGGTTTTAGGGATTTCTTATGTTTTGTTTTATCTTTTCTCTTGAGATGTTTTACTTTAAAGTTATGAACTAAATCCTTCAGATACCTGAAGGGGATGAAACCTAGATGAATTTTGTTATTAATTTCTAAATTATATGATAAATACTTAGTTTGTTCTTAATTATGTTGCTTAATCCAAATTTGATGTGCTTAGGTGGAGGAGGAATAGACCTTGCTTAAGAGTAGATCTAGCATAATTAAGCGAAGTTGATCAAACGCCTAGAGATAGGGTTACGAGATTTTGCCGAATTAGGGTGAAACCTAATATGGGAATCCATTGATCAATTTACTACTATTCTAGGGGGTTGTTATAAGTGAACAAGAGTTCCACTAATTAACCTAAGGTTAGACGTTATTCGCCTCGAGAGAGGGTTTAACATAGGTCAGGGAGTCCTACGGATCAAGCTAAGTAAATAAATCATATGATTCAGTAATAAGTAACCAGTGAAGTTTAGGTGGATTCTTCCTGAGGGTATCGTCGTAATCAATTGAGTTTCTTCAAGTTATTTCCCAATTTGTTCTTTTTGTCTTTGCGTCTTTAGCTTAGTAGTCGTTAAACTAGATTAAATCAACTAATCACTCCATATTTTAAGCTAAATAATAAAAAGAAAGTGAGTATTAGTACTTTTAGTTCCTTTGGGTTAGAGAATTCGGTCTTGCCTAAGCTATACTACTGTTCGATAGGTACACTTTCCTTTAAGTTATTGTCAGAGTTAGTTTCCAGGTTTGATCATTCTATTTGTATATTTTAAAGCTCTGATTTCAGCGATCAATGTCAAATTCGCATGTTTTATGATAAGATACCTATTTGTTATGTCTTAATAAATGTAAGGGATTTATGTGTCAATTAAGCCACTACCATGGTTAGTGGACGGTTAAGGTCAAAAATGACCTCGAACCATATGTTATAACATGTTTAATAAATGGGTAAATTGGTAATTGAATTATTAATGTATATTAGTAAAAGAAACAATTAAAAGATGATAATTATCATCTTATTTGAATCGAAAATAGCAAGGAAAAGAAAGAACTAAGCTAAGCTAGGTTTCGACATTCTTGTGGTCAAATTAAGGTATGATTTTGATTTTGATTTTGATGATTTTTATGTTTTTGAGATTGTTGCTTAGTCTACTATCAAGTCCATGTCTCAATTTTGTGTATTGATGATGTTTGTGAGATATGCCATTGATGATATGTTGAGCTTTGTGATGAGTTTAGTTGTTAAATGAAAGATTTGAGCTAGATGAACTTACTTTGTTCTTGAATTTTTGATGAATTTGATGTTTTGAGAAAAATAGACTAAATTGATAAATTGTGCAAATATGAGGGTTAATTTGAAAATAGCCCTAAATGTGTGTCTTGGATTGAATTGAATGAGTTAGTGAATAAAAGAGTTAATTTTAAATATGTATATATTAAGAACTGAGGAAAACAAACTTAGATCGCGAGAAAGCGAAAATAACCGAGTAGCCATTTTCATTTCAGTAAATTAAATCCGAGGTAAGTCATTATGCCATAAACGTATTTGAATTGAATTGTGTATATTCATATGACTATTATTACCAATGAATGCTTATTTGATGATCTGTATATGAATTCTGAGATAGGGTCGATATAGTGATAAATCCGAGAAGTCCCGTACGAACCTAGGAATACATAGGTATCTGTTCTGTTTTATCATGTAAGACCACGTCTGGGACGTTTGGCTTTGATTTGAGTTTTACGTATAAGACCATGTCTGGGACGTTTGCATTGATATGAGCTTCACGTGTAAGACCACGTCTGGGACGTTGGCATCGATATGAGCTTTACGTGTAAGACCACGTCTGGGATATCGACATCGTATTGATTCATGTGAGACCCTGTCTGGGACAGTGGCATTGATATTTGAGTGCATGTAAGACCTCATCTGGGACGTTGGCATTGTACAACTATTCTGAGTTTTCTAAGTATCCTATTAGGTTCCTATTGGTTTAACAGGAAAGGCCGTGATACGAATTACAAATTCGAGCTATGAACAATAATGTGATTGTATATCCATTTCAGGTACGTTGAATCTACTCTGAGTGTGTATACTAGGTAAGTATCTATATGACTTTGATTTGAAGTAAAGTAGGATTGAATATGAGAATGTGAATGAGATGCAAGAAAAAATATGGTTATAAAAAAGCTATGTATATATATATGATTCTTGAATTGGTGAATGTGGCAAATATGGCCAAGTATATGAACCAAAGTATATATGTGATAGTTTGCTAAGTAATTGAGATGTGCCAATGTACCTATGTGCATATATGCCTTCTATGCTAAGTTTGTTTGTATTATGACTTACTAAGCTTTTGGAAAGCTTACTCTGTGTGTGTGTTTTCTCTGTTTTATAGGTCGTCAAAGCTACTGGAGGCTCGGGACCATCAAGGATCGTCATCACACTACTAAACTCATTTTGGTACGCGTTGGAAATGTATAGCTAGATATGGCATGTATAAGCTAGTATTTGATATAAGTTTGTTATATGAACTTAGCTATGTGATTTGGCTAGTTATGAGTTGAGAATTTGCTTAAATGAATGTGATATATGAAGTATGTTTTTGGCATGGTTGGAATTGGTATTGAATGTATAGATTGGATGGTTAATTTGGTATTTTCTTCGTTTCCAAATAGGCATGTGTTGTCTTGATGATTTTGCTTGTAGGTAAGACCCTAGTGGGTGGCATTTTGGCCTTGCAAATGGCCTATAATATCACACGGTTGTGGCACACGGGCATGTCTAGCAACCGTGGGGTAAAGTCAGTAGCTAGCTTAAGAGCACACGGCCATGGTACACGGACGTGCCTAGTAGCCGTGTGAAAAAAGTTTGTATATGGCTTAAAAGTACACGGCCTTAACACATGGGGGTGCTTGAGAGCTGTGTGGTTTTGGCAGGATCGACTACGATCAGAGTACACGGCCATGGTGTTAATTTAGATTCGACCACGGGGAGGACACAGGGGGGTGTCTATTAGCCGTGGGAGGCACACAGCTTGCCCACACGGGCGTGTATCCCCTGTTATCTAGAAAAGTTTTAAATTTTTGAAAATTTTTGTTTGTGTTTTGGTTTAGTCCCGACTCAATTTATAAGCATATTTAAGGTCTCATTGACCTATTTAAGGGACATTACTAATGTGATTGATTTATGATTGTTTGTAAAGTCAGTAAAAGTTTATGATCTGTCAGGTAACGCCCTTAACCCTAATCTGATGACAGATACGAGATAGGGGTGTTACAGAATTATTCACAACCATCCTCAATTTATGCTCCTTTATTTTCAGGGCAATAACCTTATTAATGGTTTTTTATGTTTGTTGTTTATGGTAGTCCTGACAGAACTAGGAGGAAATCCCTTTGGACTGATCTTATGACTGTGTTGCCTCAGAATCCCTTACCGTGGTTGATCTTGGGAGACTTTAATGCAATTATTTCCCCCAAGGACAAAAAAAGCGACTACACAGCAAGTAAGACGTGTAAGTTTTTGGTAATTTTGTTGATGTTTTTAATTTGCAGGATCTGGGGTTTATAGGACTATCCTTCACCTGGCAGAGAGGAAATATGGCCGAGTGCTTGGATCGAGCCCTAGCTAATTATGCTTGGGCTTCAAACTATCTTCACTCACTTGTTTATCATCTCTCTCATATTATCAGATCATAGACCTACTCTCCTTAAGACTAATCCTAAGTTCAAAGTTCTAAGAGGGAGACCTTTTTAGTTCCTGGCAGGATGGACGAAGCACGTAAATTTTAAAGATTTGGTCTCAAATAAATGGAGCTATTCAGGTAACATGGCTGACTCGTTATCTGAATTTACTTCTCACGTTAAAGCATAGAACAGGTCCGTCTATGGTTTTTTTTAGGCACTCAAAAAAAGAAGCTGTTGAAATCCCTTGGGAACATTCAAAAGGCTATGGATCAGTCGTCCTTCAGAAGTTTAGCTACTTTGGAAGTTCAGGACTAATTGGAGAGTGTGCTTAATCATGAGGAGCTTTTATAGAAGCAAAAGGCTAGGTGTGATTGGCTCCAATTTGGGGACAGGAATACTAAGTTTTTCCATAGTCAGACGATTCAACGAAGGAAATTTAATCGTATCTTGACCTTAAAAGACAATAATGGGGAATGGTGCTCAGATCAGTCTACTCTTAGCGATGAGGCCGTCAAGTTCTTTGAGAATCTGTATGGTGACAATCCAAGGCCTATGACTTATTTTCATTCCAACATCTTTCCTTGTCTCAAGGAGCAAGATATTGATTTTCTCAATAAGCCAGTACTGAATGATGAGATAAAGAAGGCCCTTTTTGATATGGCTCTGCTAAAAGCCTCGGGGAGTGACGGGTTTCATGCGTGCTTTTTCCAAAGCCAGCGGGATTTAGTTGGAGGGGCAGTTTGTGAGTGGTTTCAAGGAATTTTTGCTGGCAACAAAATTAAAAAGGAACTTAACAACACCCTTATTGTGCTTATTCCAAAGAAAGACCGTCTAGAAGACTTCAGTCAATTTTGGCCTATCAGTCTCTATTTGGTTATGTATAAGCTAGTGATGAAAGCGATTGCCAACAAATTCAAAATGGTTTTTTCGAATTTTATATCCCCAGAACAAGCATGTTTCATTGTCGGGAGGAATATTTTAGACAATATCATAATTGCACAAGAGGTTATCCATTCTATGCGTAGCAAGAAGGCTAGAAGACGATGGATGGCCATTCAGTTAGATTTGGAAAAAGCATATGATAGGGTCAGTTGGGAATTCATAGAAGTGTCCCTTGTCACAGTTAGAATCCCTGAGAAAATCAGGAAGGTAATCATGAACGTGATTTCCTCCTCCACTATGCAGATTCTTTGGAATGGAGTCCCGTCCAGATCCTTTAAACCGGTAAGAGTGATTAGACAGGGGTGTCCCTTATCGCCCTTTCTCTTCGTTCTTTGTATGGAATGGTTAGGACACCTCATCAGATCAGAGATGTCAGCTGATAGGTGGCGTCCTATTCAGTTATCGAGATCAGGTCCGGCTCTATCCCATCTTTTCTTTGCCGATGATCTTGTTATTTTTAGCAGAGCAGAGATGGATCAAGCTCTTTTATTGAAAGAAATACTTAGGCGCTTTTGTGATTTTTCTAGCCATAAGATCAATGCAAGGAAGAGTAACATATTCTTTTCTAAAAATGTTGATTCCAGTATTGGGGATCAGATCTGCCAGCTCTTTGGTTTCCAGAAAGTCCTTAATCTAGGAAGTTATCTGGGGGTGCCTCTTCTTCACGATCGTGTTACCAAGAGTACGTTGGATTTTGTAATTGAAAAAGTAAGGCGTAAGCTTCAAAATTGGGATGCCCATAAACTCTCCTTTGCGGGCGGGTCATACTCGCTCAATCGGTTCTTCTTGCTATTCCTAGTTATTTCATGTAGTCCTTAGCTATTCCGAAAGGAGTGTGTGATGAGATTGAAAAGATAGCATGACAAATCATTTGGGGAGGTTCTGTTGATATTCCAAAATTTGCCTTGGTTAGTTGGGACTCCATTTGTCAGCCGAGGTCACATGGAGGACTTGGATTTAGACATCTTCAAGACCATAATAACTCATTCCTTATGAAAATTTGCTTTAATCTTGTCTCTCGAAAGGACGCTTTATGGGTAAGAGTCCTCCGTTCTAAATATGGTTGGAAAAGCTAGCTCCCTGTCTCTATTCAAAAAAGTCACTATTCTCACCTTTGGAGGTCTCTTTCTAAGGTTTGGCCACTTTTATATGAGAATCTCATGTGGTCTGTTGGGGACGGTACTACAATTAGAGGCTTGGTAGACACTTGGATTCCTGATGTGGGACCTTTGGTTAATCATGTGCCGGTTCATGCTAGCCTTAACTTAGACAGTACTCTGAAAGATTGGGTTTTACAAGACGATTCTTGGAATGTGGATATGCTGCGCATTTGGTTATCAGATGATATGATAAAGCGTATTGTAAGTATCCATCCACCTCATCCTGCCGGAGGTGAAGACAGAATCATTTGGGCTCGTTCTGGGGAAGGGTCTTTTTTTGTTCACAGTGCTTATTGGTCCTTAAGGGAAAATGCCTGGAGGCCTAAAGATGACATTTGGAAGCCTATTTGGAAATATAAAGGTCCTCAAAGAGTTCATCTTTTTCTCTGGCTTGTGGCCAATCAGAGGCTCTCCACTAATTCAAAAAGAGCAAGGAGAGGAATTAGGCAAAGTAGCGCGTGTCCAAAGTGTGGGCACGATTTTGAAGATATTGTGCATGTTCTTCAGGACTGTCTGACCTCTAAAGAAGCTTGGAAGCTTGTAGTACCTCCAGAGAAGCAATCCAAGTTTTTCTCTGAACCTTTACAAACATGTCTTTCAACTAATATTTCTTGTCATATTAAATTACGGGATAAGGGAACTACTTGGTCGTGCCTTTTTGGGATAATAGCTTGGAGAATTTGGAAGAACCGGAACCTCCTATCATTCAAAGCATAGACTAGACTTCCCTTGAGCTTGTCAAATTCTCTCTCAGTTGGGCACAACATTTCGAAACCTCAATCATTGATGCTAAACTTTTCCTATATTCGCCGAGGGTCTACCAACATTGTTCCGAAGACTGGGTTTATTTATATGCTGATGGAGCAGTGGCTAGAGTATCTGGGAATGCCTCTGCAGGTGGTGTCGCTCGGGATCCTGATGGTAATTGGATTTTAGGTTTCACGCATTATCTGGGCAGATGTTCGCCTCTCGAAGCAGAACTTTGGGGTATCTTTGATGGAGTGCTTACCTTATTAAACAGAGGCTTCAAGAGAGTCAAAATTCAGACTGATAATCTTGAAGTGTTTAAGGCCTTGTCCATAAAGGAGATGATATATTTTGGCACTACTCTTCTCAGAAGAATCAGAAGACTAATGAATACTGGAGGTCAGTGGGATATCAAACATATTCCTAGGGAGCTGAACTTAACGGCCAATCAATTAGCAAATCTTGGTCTTTCTTGGAAAAATCCCTTCGAATATTTGAAATTTCGCCTGAAGCGGTGGTCACGGCTTTTCAGCATGATAAAACTTTTAGTTTCTTGTAGGACTCTTTAAGTTATCTACCCTTCACCAAAAAAAAAAAAAATTGAATTAGTACATTTAAGTAGTAGAAAAATGACTAAATTGTAAAGTCTAGAAAATTTTATGTGTGAAATAAAATATTGTATTAGGAATTTTAAATGGATTTTGAGTGTTATTGAATTTAGTTACAAGTGATGATAAGGTAAAATTATAGTAAGTAATGAATTTTCATGATGTTAAGGATTAAATTGTAAACTTGAGAAATTTATAATTAAAATGAGAGAAGTTATGATAAAACTAAACGTTAATGATAAGTAAGTTTTAAGGATTAAATTGAATAATAATTATAATTATAATGATTATGTATGTCTAAATGAAAGTTGATACAAAGAATCGTGGAAAAGTAAAATTAACATTAAAAGCAGGTTTTAGACAAACAACAATAGTATAACTTTGAAAATTCACAAAAATTGTAGAAATTAATTTATAGGTGAATTAAATATGAAATTAAATATTATTGGTATATTTTTCATAAAATAAATGGTGTAAGTAATGAAATTATCGATTATGAGATATAATAATTTTTGTGAGACAAGGTCGAGGATGATTTGAGTTCCCTGTTTTAACTTTAAAAATCATTATAAATTGTACTAAATGTTTGGGCTATGAAATTTATATGAATAAAATTTTAGTGAGTCTTTTTTCTAGGAAAACAAATGAAAACATAATATAAGACTTGTATTGAAAGATAATTAATTTTTAGTGAAGAAGCGTCAAAGCTACCAAGCAACAGAACAAGGGAACATTGAAACAATTTACTGTATTAATTGGCTTTAGAGAAAATTTTGAAATTTTATAGTATAAATCTCATTGAGTCTAGTTTCAAACACAACAAGCTAATCTTAATTTAGAATATTGTAGATCAAGATAAAATAATTTAGTGATTGCTACTCTCTAGTCGACTTTGCTAAAATTATGTAATTAGTGAAATTGAAATTAATGTTACATATAGGCATACAATACTAAAAGCCATAAATTTTTGTATAAATAGACATACATAAAAGATGTGAAATGGAGAGGAGGAGGAGAAATTCTAGAAGAGTGTGATGCTAAGAAATTATTATCGTGATAGAATTACTAATGTATAAGAATAGTTTTAGTGAATTGTTAAAACATTAAGTGAATAATTGTAAAATGATGTATTAATAGATTTATTTGAAAAAACTTTGATAGTTGTGCTAATATTATAAATTTTATCGAGAAACATTTGGTGTGGAAATTGGAAATGTATACAAGTAAATGATATGTTGAGTTGAATTGATTGAATTTTATAATTTAAACAGGGACTTAGGTGATAAAAATATAAAAATTCAGAATACTTACTATGAGGTATTGATACCTTGGAAGAGGTATCAATACTGTGGAAATTTTTCCTTAAATTTCAAAACATCTAACCTTAAAACGATATCAATACTAGGGGTAAGGTATCAATACAATGAGAAAGGTTCTCATACCTTGAGTAGGGTATCGATACTTTGATCCTCGAGTACTGTTCTACACTTAATAAAATGTTTGAAATGTTTGCAAATAGGTCCTAAATGGCTCATAAACTTTTAAAAGAGCTAACAAAAACTTGATTAAAGCTTGGAATGAAATTAAAATTTTATATTAACTGCAAATTGTTTTGTTAACTTGATTAGGAATTGTATTTGAACTGAATTTCTTTGAATTTGCTTCGACAAAAACTGTAAAACTTTGATGCCTAGACTCGACGAGCGGGTTGGGTATGGGGATGTTACATTTAAAACGACATCAGATTACTCATCTGAGCTAAATCTGTGTCACATGTATTTTCGAGTCTACAACAAATGTTTGATCTCGATAACATCTGTAATCAATCCCGTACAAGCACCCACATAAACTCTGTAACGCCCCAGAATTTGGACCTAGAAGTATTGGGCCCTAAGCAAGGGAACGGTTAGGAAACTGTGCATAAAATTTCATGAGGAAATGGCATAATCAAATGTCTGCTCAAGTGGTTAAGGGTCCTGAGAGGAGTTGGAAAAGTCTTGGGTTCAAACTTGGGCTTTAGCAAAAATTTTGGTTTTAAGTGGATAAAACCCTAGATGCTTGGATGTAGGCCTTTTAAGTTATTTTTTTTTAAAAAAGACATAAGGAAGCATGTGGTCTAGTGGCAAGGTGGTGTTAGGAGTGTGTATGTGGTTAGGGGTTCGAGTGTTGGCATAGTATTATGATGGGTATTTATTTTGCATCTATGATGCCTAGTGTTTGTGTTGTAGTGGGATTCTACTGTGGTGGTTGTGGAATTGGTCTTGGAGGAGAGATTCAAGGGATATGGATGAAGGTTGGAGTTGGAGGAGTTTAAAAGTGATGCAAATTGGTAGGTTGAGAGATTGTAGGAGTGGATTATGGGAGGTTGAGGGGAGTGATAGTAGTTGGCCTAAAAAGGGATTTCTCCATTATGCAAATTCAATCAAAGGCTTTTAGGTGCCGAATAGGTAAGTGAAGACACTTTTTGCATTCGGCTAGGGGATTGGTTTTCCGGGAAATTGGTCTTTGATGTGATTATTGATCATGTTTTGGTCACTTTTCTTTGGGAGCCAAATTATCTTACTTCTCTTTTTCATCCATTCAGGTTTCGGCTTTTGTATTTTGGTTGCTTATGCACTCTCTCTATCCTTTAGCCATTGTGACCGAATTCATCCTTCTTCCCTTCTTTGTTCATTCTTTCCAATTTCTCTATCATCATCTTCCTTTTTAATACCTTGGCTGAATACCTTGTTGCTTGGTAAGTGATTATACTCTTCGCGGCTGGTTAAATATACTTTTTTTTTGCTCCCCTCTCAAACCCCTAACGGTTTAGTCTTAGTTTAAGGGATTCTCTGGTCCTACATTCTGTACTCTCTCCATTCTTGTTTTTGATTTGGCAAGTATTCTCTGTTAGCCGGTAAGTCTCTCGGTTCCTTTCAGTTTTCTCTTTTACTACTTAAGCCAAATGGTGATATCCCTTATTACTGATTCTTCTCCTTTCTCCTATGTGTATGTTCTTTTGGGTTCTAGAACTTCTGATGGGTGAAGAGGGTGATAGTAATAAAGTGATGGCAAAGATACCGGGTGAGTTTGAGCGCGTAGCCTCTAGTCCCAAGTTTAAGTGGCGTAAGGTGTCAGCTATTCGGGATTTTTCGCCAGGATGCGAAAGGGTGGCTGCACCGAGCTCTAGCACAGTCGATCGATCTAGTCAAGGTTCTGACGCTCGTGGATTTTTAGTACTCTACGTAATCAGATGTGTAAATTTTTTCGTAAATGATAAGCGACTTAAAAGTCGAAAAGGGTGTGTAACCGTACGCCCGATTTTGTGACTGTCAAACGCGGGATAAATGTGTGTATTCACACCCCTGTCTATCTATTAATCGGTAAAAGCCAATAAGCTGAAATGCCGAAACCTCAGCATTAAAGGCCCCACGAGCGTGCGAATGCACATGGGGTGAACTGAGCCCCAAGTCATGGGTAGTAGATTGCAGAGGCCACCACGTTCGTTTTCGTGGACTAGGGCCATTATGGGCCTCGATGGGTCGTAATGGGCCGTGTGGGCCAAATGGGCTTGTGGCCCTACACAGGTAAAATCCTCGATAAGTGATCATCGATAGGTTAGATTATGAGGCTTGCGATGCCGTATTTGAATCTAAACTAAATGGGCCACACGAGCATGTGGGCCCACTTGGGCCTAATAGCGGGTTTTGGGCCCATATACACTGTTCTAGCCGTGTAGGTTTTTTGAGTAGCTTGAAGCGATGATAGACCCTCTAGGAGGTCGTAATAAGTACCGAGACCTCAATATTTGCAAATTACTGAGATACCCCTGTTGGGGAAAATAATTGTTTTGCCCTTATGGGTAAATGACTAACTTAAACTATGAATTTAATCGACTTGGTGTGATCGTATACCGTATGTTTTAACCGACTTGGTGTGGTCGTGTGACTAATATGCTTTTAATATATGTTTAAATGACTGTTACTGAGCATGACCATTCTACATACACCTGTGATGAATGAGCATTACATTCACGACATTTTTCTTGGGGTTGGGACATTGTTACGGAGGAAGTGTTCGGCCTGTTGCCGTTCTGTACAAGGCTTCAAGCCTTTCTGTGATATTTATGGCTTTTAGCCATTCTGTCTATGGCACCGAGCCGTTCTGTTGACTTAGTGCCGTAACCGGTGCTAAGCTTGGTGTGTTAGCTGGGTGGGCCTATTTTATCCCCACATGGTGTGTTGGTTGGTACGGGTGGTGTATTGGTTGGATTGGGCTGGATTTCTATCTATATATCTACATCTGATACTGGTTCTGTAATGGGCTTAGGTCCACTTGGTTCTATTACATTGGCTAAGGCCCACCTGATACTGTGTCTATGATGGGCTCAAGCCCAGTCTGTTTCTGTATATCGGATATTTGACTGTATGTATTATAAGGGATTACACACTGAGTTTTTGCAAACTCACCCTTCTATCTAACTATACAGGTAACCCCCAGCGTTAGGCGATTTGGAGCTGCGAAAGACTTAGAGGTGGGCCCACACGACCGTTGATGCTCTACTGTAGACTTTTTATTTGAATTTTATATTTTGGGTTTTAATTCTGCTATAAGGCCTTTGAGGGATTAAATTTTTAAATGGGCTTTAGATTTCCTTATTTAAAAATGCTAAACACAAATTTTCAAAATTAACAACTATTTTCAAAAACTCTTAACAACAGACATTTTTATATTTCAAACTTTAAGAGCATCTAGGATTGGAATAACCTAAATTATCAATGCCAAACATTAAGTAAACATTTTTGACGAGATGATTTGCTAAACTCGAGCAAAAGAATTTAAACATAGAAATGAACTTTTAATGACAAACTCAGTTTTTGAACGACACTTTGATGTGACACTCCAGATTCGACCATAATGTTTGAGCCGAGTTTGGGGTGTTACAAACTCTCTTGGCATGTCAATCATATCCTAACCTTTATTAAGTTTACACGAGCATCTATTATACACATAATAATTGTAAAACATTGGTTGGTAAAGTCTCCTTATTTGGTTATTGTTTGGCGTATAGATGGTAAATTAAGGATAGATTTGAGTAAGTAAAGTATTTGTTCTGGCTAAGTATAGAATTCTATGTAATACACCATTTGTAAAAATCATAGTTTGGTGATCTTTAAGGTTTGCTAGACTCTTTTGTTAAGTATTTTCCCAACCTATATGTATTAGGCGAACTCGTTAAGTTTGTAGTTGTTTAGATTTGTTTATTATTTTTGTATGGTGATTTAGTTAGTTAAGTTGGGGTCTAGTTAAAATAGAATTAGACTACTGTAGATGATAAGACCTAAATTTTGTTAAGTGCACTTAATCACGTGAATTAAATGAGTTAGTGGAATTATCCGATTTTTTCACTAATCCTTGTCTTCGTGCTTAAGTATATAAGGATAGCAGTGGTCTTTCCAAACACCTTTTACGTCTTCTTTTTTCTTGATTTCCTCAGAAAGTCCCTAAAAAACTTAAGTTTAGAGAACTTTTTTAAAGTGAAGGTTCATACTATCTGCAAGGATCAATGGGAAGCAAGTTGCAATTTAGTATTGCAGTTCACCTTCAAATAGATGGTTAGTTTAAAAGAGTTATTCAAGTCATAGAAGACATGTTAAGAAGTTGTGTGATTGACTGTGGGCTGAACTGGGAAAGGTATCTTTTTCTGGTTGAATTTACATATAATAATAGTTATCATGTCAATCTAGGTATGTCTCCATTTGAAGCTCTATATGGAAGAAGGTGTGGAACGCCCACATGTTGGATAAAGTTTAGTGAAAGATAATTGGTAGGTCTTGAGTTAGTATGGGAAATAAAAGAAAAAGTTTTTATCATCCATAGTAATTTGAAAGCTGCCCAAGATCGTCAGAAAGCTTATATTGATTTAAAGATGAAAGAGATTTGTTTTGAAGTTGGTGATAGAGTATTCTTAAAAGTATCTCCTTGGAAGAAGATTATAAGATTTGGTCAGAAAGGAAAGTTGAGTCCATGATTTGTAGGGCCATATGAAGTTTTTGAGAAAGCTGGACCAGTGGCATATAAATTGGCTTTACCTCCAGAGTTATCAAAGATTTACAATTTGTTTCATGTGTCTATGATAAGAAGATATCGATCAAATCTAGATAATGTTGTGCAGATTGAAGATTTAGAGGTAGAACCAAATTTGTTATATGAAGAAAATTTGTATCTTGGCAAGAGAGGTGAAAGAGCTAAGAAATAAGATGATTCCATTAGTAAAAGTATTATGGAGAAATCATAATACATAAGAAGCTACTTGGGAAAGAGAAAGTTTAATGAAAGAGTAGTATCCTCAGCTATTCACATATATAAAATTCGAGGAGAAATTTTCTAAGTAGAGGAGAATTTTAACATCCCGCCCGACGAAGTCTCCGTATTTTGTTACTATTTAGCGTGGAGATGATAAATTAAGGATAGATTTGTAAGTGAGTTGGCATTTTGAGCCTATCTATGTTTTGTATACGCCATTGGGTGTACTATGTTTATCGTGTGTATGTCCCTTAGTTGTATTTTAGGTAAAGATATACATAATGTCTCTTTGGAACTCACTAAGTTAATATAAACTTACTTTGCTACCTTTTCCTTCTCAAGCTTGCTAACTGAAGCAAGACTTTTTTAGAAGGACTACACAGTACTATTGCTATTGTGAGCTAACTGTTTTGTTCATATCATGCATTATTCTTGGGGTGGCGTATAAATGTATTTTGAAATGAACGTATAAAGAACTTCTATTTTGACAAAACTCTATTTTTACAAGATTTCTATTAAGTATCAATGTCCGAATTTGAATTATTTCATTCTATTTAATTAAGTTATTATATTTAAACTTATAAGCCAAATGGCTTGAACATTATTTCAAATTGTTAATGATTTCATTCAATCTTGGAAAAATCACAACTATCATATGTTTATATGTATAACTTTGTAATAATTTTATAAAGCTTTAGCCAAATTATTTTACTATAAGTTAGTCCGATTTTGAGTAGTAACACACCAAACTCGAATCCTATCATAGGGTCAGGTTTGGCGTGTTACAAATTTGGTATCAGAGTCAAGGTTAATCTGATTCTTAGAAAAATCGAAGGTTGTGTTACGCCCCAACATGCATGATACGCCTCTGGCATAGTCCGTGTGATTTAAACTAATCTTAATGTTCTTTTAGTGTGATAACAATGTTTGAAGGATCTAGAGAACTGACCGGTGAAGAAATTGAATTTCATGTACCTCAAGGAAGCACCTGCAACTGGTTTGGGAGTAGCTAGGAATGCTTTCAGAAATGTCCTCTTTACAATGATAACACAAATAATTGATAAGTTTATGGGGAATACTCAAGCAAGCCAACCTCAACAACCTCAAAAACCTTAACAACCGCAACCAGAAATGGTTTGCCCAGCACCACTTGCACCACCAGTACCGACTGTAACTCCACCTAAAGGAGACTCTATGAGAAAAATACATAATAGGGGTGCTAAGGAATTTTTGTGTAACAAAGGTGATGATCCCACTATGGCTAAGTAGTGGTTGTCTCGGGTTTGCAAAGTGATAAAGGAATTGAAATACATACCAAAAGATAGTCTCTTGTGTATCACATCATTTTCAGAAAGAGAAGCCTACTAATGGTGGGAAACATTTCTTGGTGTGACTCCTAAAGAGACGATTAATTGAGAGTTCTTTCTGGATAAGTTCGGAGAAAGGTATGTTAACCAAATGTATGTAAAGCAGATGAAAAATGAATTTCTATATATTAGACAATGAAGGATGTCAGGGATGGAATATGAACAAGATTTTGTTAAACTTAGTCATTTTGCTAAGAACATGTTCTAGTTAGAGAAAGAAATGTGTGGTAAGTTCGAGTGAAGCTTGACAAATGAAATTCGTGCTCTGGTAGCAGCTTCAAAATGTAAAAGTTTAGCAGCTTCAAAATTCGTGCTCATAAAATGGAAACAATTATTCGAGGCAAGGGCATGAATTTTGAAAGAGAAAGAATGAAGCATGGATTGTCTAGAACTCCACCTCAACAAGTTTTAAGAAGCCCGAGAAATAAAAATTTTCAATATCAAGAAGATATTCACAGCTTATGAGTTTCAGGCATGAATGATTTAGTAGGCCAATTGTTTTGATGGCAAACTCTAGTGGATTTAGAGTAATGAGAAATGTTAACTGTGAGCACTATGGGTATGGATCCATAGAGGAGAATGTTGGAGGCATTCTGGAGCATGTTTTGGATGTGGATCCAAGTATCATCTAGTTAAGGATTTTCCCTCTAGAATAGAGGCAAGTACAGAAAAGTCAGTTCGTGTGCCTCATATAACACACCAGGTTTGGCAGGTCTATAGTTTTTGCGTATAGTAGTAAATAGTCTGTCTAGCTTAGTGTTATCTGCCCAAGTGATTATTTTGGCATATCGTTAATGCGCGTATAGTGCTCATCACATGAGTAAGTAAGAATTTGATTTCATAATATTCTACTATATTAAGGAGAAGTTTGTGTTAATAGATAAAGGGTAAGTATGGAATGAACATTCGTCAAAGGTATGGTACACTTAGTCTTTCGAGAATACTGTGCTAATTAGATTATAAGTAATTTGGTTAGAATGGGTATGAAAATGCAGGGTACTTAATTACATTTATCTCAAAAATTGTAGGCCATTAAGAAGGGAGCTCTAAAACGTATGACACTTGTTAATTATCACTAAGTAAGTTGTGTCATATTTATATGCGTGAGATGAGTTCTGAAAAGTTTCTTCTTTTCTTCTTCTTCTTCCTTAAGTGGTATTCACTGATGCATTAGGTCTAAATGTGTCTCTTCATTGATAACCTAGAAGTTGTAGTTCTTTTATGATTAGTGGTTATTTCGCATAAGGGTAAGTATTTCAGCTTTACATGTTAAGTTCTAAATGAGTAAATCTGTATTTGGTATTTGAAAAATAAGGCTATAAGTAAAAGGTTTTTTCATGAGATTGTTAACGATTTAGATGATAAGTAAATTGTATGTATAAGAGATGTAATTGTGAAATTATGTTTCCAAGCAGTGGTTGTTGTTGGTTCGAGAGGGATCTCTGGGTCTGAAGCTTAGAACTGAAGCAAGTAAGAATCAAGTGAGTCTCTACCCTGACTCTCTTGTGTAAATCTGTAACATCTGGGATTTAGGGGTCACGTATTTTAATTCATATGTCTGTGATAGTATGTTCTGTATGCTATTTGAGGGTGTTCGGGGGCTTCTGGAAACCTTGGGTTTAGGTAGGAACCTTAGTGAAACTTTGGTTTGAAGCTGATAAGGGGAGAGTTAGGGGCGTCAGGCCTTAAAGGGTTTAATGTGGGGTTTATGAAGACAAGTGGAGGAGTGGTAGAGTGGCAAGGTGACGCCTAGGAGCAAGGGGAGTTTACGTCAAAAGGGAATTCAAGGGGAGGAGGTTCGAGCAACATGGACTGACATTTTGGGAGTTGTATTTTTGCGACAAGAGGGAGAGGTAGTGGATTTGGCAAGGGCACTTGGAAGGTGGAGGTTGGATAGGGTCAAACATCTTGAATGATAGGGGGAGAGAGTTAGTAGGAGTGGAATCATTCAAACTTGTTTGAATGAGAGGATGTGAGTAAAGTTAGGAGAGAAATAAGGGATGAGGAGAGGGTATGAGAGTTGGCGAATATGGGGTTCTAGGGGGTGGCATTTTCGGTCATGTATGTGGGGGTTAGGTGCCAAATTTGTTCTAGTGGTTGGGGGGTTAATTTTCTTTGGTTTTTTTTCTTTAAGTATTGCCAAAAAGGGGGGTGTGAGGCTGAAGCTATTTGTTTGTTTTCTGTTCATTTGTGCATTTTGTTTTTCCTTTTCAACTCTTTTCTCCTCTTTTCTATTCACTCTCTAAAGCCGAAATATACCCTTCACTTTCACGATAGCCAAACCTCTTAAATTTCAACAATCTCTTTCTCTTTTTCATCAATTACTTCCTTCCAAAAAGTCGAATAATCCTGATAGCCACTAGAACCTTGGTCGAATCTTCCATTCACCTTTACTTCTCTCTTTCTCATTTCTACTCCTTCTTTTCTTCTTCTATTTCATTTCTCCTCAGGTCTTATCTCCTTGCCGAATCATTCTAAGCCAAATATCTCTTGGATGGTAACACTTTTTGTTTGTCAATTGATAGAGGAAGCGCCATCGTTCATTTAGTGCCAACTCTCCCAATCGGTTCTAGTATTTTGGTAAGGGGTTTCTCTTTTCTTTGAATCTTGCTATTTTCTCTTTGGGTTGCCAAAACCAAAAGCCCAGCTTCATTTTCTTGGTATGACTGAATCTTTATAGAGCTTTAACTTTGTGCTCTTCTGTTTGAAGCCAGTGTTAGGGGTGTTAGTGATCTTTCGAGAATCGATCAATCAAGGTAAGAAGGTATTTGGTTCGGCCAAAGGCCATTTCTTTTGGACAATCAGTGTTAGGCCGAATCTAATATTGATTTATGTAGGGATTTCGATAGCTTTCAAGTACAAGTGAGAACCTTCGGGATTTGGATCGACTTTGGTAAGGTTACTCAATTAGCATGATTATTTAGTCTCGTTTAGATTTGATTTAACTTCTGATTAAGTTATTATTCGATGGATGTGAGTACTAGCCAAGGAAAGAAAAGGGTTGGACACGTAGTCCCTACCCCTAAGTTCAAGAAGCGGTCGATTTATTGATTCGGGATTGGCCCGGGGTGTAGGCCAGTGTCGGAATAGGATCGTAGGCAAATAGTGTTAGCGTCGGTTAGGGATAGCGTCGACATGGAGGGTGTGCTATTGCGGGTTATCAAGTGTGTAATTAGCACACTATTTCTGTACTTTCCTTGTTTAAGTTAAATAAATGCATGTGATATGTGTGGTAGCGAATTAGTGGCCTGGTGGTATTGCTACCCATAATAGGTAATTTGGTAACCAGGTTAGTATATTTCCTATATCAAAAAAGTGGATGGATATATGTGGATCTATGTAAGCATGTAAATATGTATATCTGGACATGTTCATATGTTTTATGCCATTTCATCATGATATGCTGCATGTACATGGGGTTCGATATATATATATTGGAAAGGGAAGTGTGTATATATATTTATATACGTGGATTGATGATGGCCTCGAGCCACATCATGGATTGATGACGACCTTGAGTCTCATCGTGGATATTTGTGATTTTAATCACGTGGATCAATGGCTAGACCACTAAGTGGACTTTGAGCAGCATGACTGTCAAAGAGGTGTGTAGTGGATGGAGGGTTGATTTAGTAATCCCCTGGTGTGTAGTGGCTGGATATACGGGTGGTGTGTAGTGGTTGGATTTTAGGTTGGG
Source organism: Gossypium rotundifolium (assembly GCA_025506655.1). Lineage (NCBI taxonomy): Eukaryota > Viridiplantae > Streptophyta > Magnoliopsida > Malvales > Malvaceae > Gossypium > Gossypium rotundifolium. The sequence continues at coordinate 16,128,686 of CP106730.1, forward strand.
CTAGGGTGACATAATGCATCATAACATGTGGTTTATCGATTTGATGTGGTTCTGGGGCTAAGCCCATTTATGGAAACATGTGGTTTAATTGCACACCGAGTCAAAATGACTCACCCCGTTTTTCAAACAATGCAGGTAATACGTGATACTTTGGACCGGGCCGGAGAGGATTCAAGGTGGCCATGCAGAAGCTATTTTTACTCTTAAAGTACGTTATAAACTTTTAATTACTTTTTAGGGTATTTTATTGTAATAAGGCCATTTTAAATACTTTGGATTTTTAAGTTTTAAGTTGGATCCGCTATCAAATGGTTAATTTATAAAGAAACTCTAAAATATACTAGCGATCGAAGTTAAATGAAGTTTTCAAAATATAGATTACTTATAAACCTTTTGATTTCCCAAACTTTTCGTATGAATAATGATTTGAACTTGTGCAACTCAAACGTTTTATTTTTAAATAAATTGATAAGTTTAAACGAGAAATCACCTCTAAAACCCAAATTTTCTCAACACCTTTCCCAGTAACATTTCGAATTCAGTCGTGGTGTTTAGGCCGGGTTTGGGGTGTTACAATTTGGTATCAGAGCCATGTTCTAAGCTCGGCCTCTGGGGGTTTTGAGGCCCACAACATTTTCAAACTTCAAATTTAGTTTAAAAGAAAATTTCTCGGGAAATGGCTTTGTGGAAGCATGGCATCTGCGTCTTCGGCCCAAGTCCGCCATGTAAGTATTTCAAATCTATGTGTGGTATATATGAGTAGGCTTGATGGGTTTCATGGGATGTAGACTATTTTAATTAGAATGTGGTGGACTATAGGCTTAGTTTGAACAACTTCTTAAAAATCATAAGACTTAAACCGAGCAAACAAACCTGTGAACCAGTCGCCGAGTTAGGGTGTGGCAACAGGTGTACGCATGTCTAGGACTGGATTCAGGGAGAGCTTGGTATTTAAGCAGTCCTAGTGACTCACCTCCTCTTCGCTGGAATCCTCCATGGTGCATAGTGACTATTCACTCTAACCATAAGGATTTGTTGACAGGCTAAACCTTATAATTAAAACCCCAAAAGGGACTAGCCACTCTGTTTTGTAAAATCCTAAAGTAAACCATAGTTTTTAAATTCCCAAATTACCCTGATTCATAAAAAAAATTACCCTGGTTTTGGAAAATAACCAAAATACCCCTGATTTACAAAATTACCGAAATACCCCTGAGTTGAAAATTACCAAAATACCCTTATTTTGGCAAATCACCCGAAACCTTATTTTGGAAAATTATGAAAATATCCTTGGGTAGAGAAATGACGAAAATGCCCCTCTATGATGAATGTGAATTCGTGGATGCTATCTGTGTGATGATTGGTGAGTGTATATGGTTTCTGGAATTAAGAGATAAGCCTGAAACTGAAACTATAGTTCGGTCCAAATTCAAAAGAACCACTATCGAAATCACTTTTCATAAAATTATTCGTGATTAATAAATGAAAAGGAATACTGATGCATAAAAATTTCTTTAAATCAGACTAAAACGCGACGATAGGCATGAGTTCTAGGGGATGTGGTCGTAATACGCGAGGGCGTGGTAGAGGCAGGATGGCTATATCAGAACCAGCACGGTCTGGTCAAGGGTCAGAAAATGAGGCACCACTACCGCCAACTGTAGAGGCAGAGTTTTAGGGTCAGACAGGGGGAGACGGTGTAGTGTCTCAGGCAATGCTGCGTATGCTAGAGCGAGTGGCTGGGGCTAGTATGGGGACAGTAACTCGGAAGTCCATTCCTGAGAGACTCCGAGCTAATGGAGCTGAAGTGTTTTGAGGTATTTTTAGAGTAGCTCCAAACGTGGCTGAGTATTGGCTAGAGGCAGTCGAAAGGATCATGGATGACTTGGACTACGCAGCTGAAGAGAAGCTGAAGGGCGTAGTTTCTCTACTTCGAGATGAAGCTTACCAGTGGTCGCTCACTGTTAAATAGGGTACCTCGACAAACCAAATAAATTGGGATTTCTTCAAGATGAAGTTCCAAGGGAAGTACGTTGGAGCTAGTTATGTGGATGCTCAGAGAAAGGCATTCCTGAACTTGGTGCAAGGGTGTTAGACGGTAGCTGAGTACGAGGAAAAATTTTTGCGGTTGAGCCGGTACGCCTTGGGAATTGTTGCAACTGACTTTGAGCGCTGTGTGAGATTTGAGGATGGGTTGCAAGACGAACTGCGGGTGTTGATAGCTCATCAGCGGGAGAGGGATTTTGCAGAGTTAGTAGAAAAAGCTACTGAGAGGCAAAATAGGGATAAGGACAAAGGCAGGAATAAGAGAAGTTATGGACCATCAGCATCATCTGGGGGTTTTCAAAAAAAGGCTAGGGTTGAGGGACCTACTCGTATTTTTGCACCAATTACTGGAAATAAGTTCCGTCAGTGTGCTCAGTGTGGGAGGTCTTATGTGGGAGAGTGCTGGGGAAGGAATAAAGAGTGCTACAGGTGTGGGTCAAGGGACCATCTAATTAAGAAGCATCCTCAGGATATGGCTAGGACTCGGATGGTAGGTCGGGGTATGTACTGACCGAGGAAGGGTGGTCAACAGATATCAAGAGGACGTGGTCCGAGGCGAGGAGGAATGGTTCTGGTGAGGTCGTGGAGCACAAGGCGGAGGTCTTTGGGAGCTCGGATCTGAGACGACTGGGTTGGTTTATGTAGCCGGACGTCGTGAGGAGGGGGATGCACCAGATGTTATCACGGGTACGTTTCATATTTTTGGGTTACCCTTTACTGCTTTAATTGATGCTGGGTTGACTCACTCTTATATTGCTAGCATGGTGCCTGGAACCTTGAATGTGCAACCTGAAATTGCCCTAGGAAGATGACAGTACTTAGTCCTTTAGGGCAATCAGTAGTGGTAGATAGACTCTTTAGAGTTGTGCCTTTAGAGGTTCAGTGGTCTGTGTTTCCAGCTGATTTGATGGAGTTGCCGTTTGGAGAATTTGACTTGATCCTAGGCATGGACTCGTTAGTAAAGTATCGTGCGAATTTGGACTGTACTGCTAAGCGCATGACATTGAAGACTCTCGAGGATGATGAGGTTGTGGTGATAGGGGAGACGAGAGACTACTTGTCTAATGTAGTGTTTGCTCTTAAGTCGGAGAAGATGGTAAAAAAAGGGTGCTTGGCCTTCTTAATGTTTGTTAGTGCCTTAGATGCTAAGGAGGCAGTTGTGGGGGAGGTAAGAACAGTAAAGGAATTCGTGGATGGTTTTTCGGAAAAACTTCCAGGGTTGCCTCCAGATCGTGAGGTGGAGTTTGGAATCGACCTGCTGCCGGGTACAACACTGGTGTCCATCGCTTCTTATAGGATGGCACCGAAGGAGTTGGTTGAACTTAAAGCCCAAATCCAGGAGTTGTTAGATCACAGTTCCATTCAACCCAGTGTGTCTCCATGGGGAGCATCGGTGTTGTTTGTAAAGAAGAAGGACGGATCTATACGGATGCACATAGATTACCGCCAGTTGAATAAACTGACGATCAAGAACAAGTACCCGCTACCGAGGATAAATGACTTGTTTGATCAGCTCAAAGGGGCTGCGGTCTTTTCGAAGATTGATTTGAGGTTGGGATATCACCAGCTCATGGTAAAAGAAGTAGATATTCACAAGACGGCTTTTTAGACTTGCTACGGGCACTATGAATTCCTGGTAATGCCGTTCAGGTTGACGAATGTACCGGCTGCATTCATGGATATTATGAATCAGGTTTTTCAACCCTATTTGGACCAGTTCATTGTGGTGTTCATAGACGACATTCTAGTATATTCCAAGTCTGAAGAGGAGTATGACGCGTATCTATGGGTGGTTCTGCAGATTTTAAGGGAAAAGAAGTTGTACGCCAAATTTAGCAAGTGCGAGTTTTGGTTAAGAGAAGTAACTTTTCTGGGTCATGTGGTATCTGCAAAAGGGATAAGAGTGGATCCTCGAAAGATCGAGGCGGTATTGGATTGGAAACCACCTTAGTCGGTGGCAAAGATTCATAGTTTCTTGGGGCTAGCTGGTTATTACAGAAGATTTGTCGAGGTTTTTCCTCAATAACAGCACCTCTAACTAAGTTACTGAGAAAGGAGGTACCTTTTGTGTGGACGGACAAGTAGCAGGAGAGTTTCGAGAAACTAAAAAAGGTTTTGACAGAGGCTCTGATTTTGATTTAGCTTAAAGCGGGGAAAGATTTTGTGGTATATTGTGATGCATCTCATACGGGGTTAGGTTGTTTGCTGATGCAGGAGGGGAAGGTTGTTGCTTATGCGTCTCAGCAGTTAAGACCACATGAGGTCAACTATCCCACTCATGACCTAGAATTGGCTGCAGTGGTTTTCACTTTGAAAGTGTGGAGACATTATTTGTATAAAGAGAAGTCAGTGATCTACATGGACCATAAGAATTGGAAGTATCTACTGACTCAGAAGGAACTGAACTTGAAACAACAAAGGTGGGTGAAGCTATTGAAGGATTACGATTGCTCGATTGAATATCACCCAGGTAAGGCGAATGTGGTAGCTGATGCACTGAGTCGGAAGGTGGTATCAGATTTTAGAGCGATGTTCGCTCACCTTAGTCTTTATGATGACGGGAGTTTGTTAGCGGAGCTGCAGGTGAAGCCACGTGGTTAAGTCAGGTAAAAGAGAAATAGTTGGTGGATGAGGTTCTGAGTGCTCGACTTTTGTAAGTACAGGACAGGGGATTAGAGGACTACAGTGTGAACCGCGACGGAGTATTGTGTTTTCATGGAAGGGTCTGTATGCCGAAAGATGTAGAGTTGAGGCAGAAGATTCTTTGGGAATCGCATAGTAGCCCTTACGCTATGCATCCTGGAGGAAGTAAGTTGTATAGAGATTTATGAGACCAGTTTTGGTGGCCTGGATTGAAGCAGGAAGTTACGAAATTTGTGGGGAAGTGTTTGACGTGTCAGCATGTCAAAGCTGAACACCAAGTGCCTTCGGGGTTACTGGAACCAGTAAAGATTCCACAGTGGAAGTGGGAGAGAATCACGATGGATTTCATTTGTGGGCTTCCTCTTACGCCTACTAAGAAAGACTCGGTATGGGTGATAGTGGATCGATTGACAAAATTTTTTCATTTCATAGCTGTTCGTGTCGACTACTCTCTGCAGAGGTTGGCGAAGTTGTATGTGGCAGAAATTGTGAGGCTACATGGGGTACCAGCATCGATCATCTCGGATAGGGACCCTAGATTTACGTTGTGATTTTGGAGAGCGTTGCATCAGGCTTTGGGTACCAGGTTGGATTTTAGCACAGCATTTCATCCGCAGACAGATGGCTAGTCTAAAAGGGTGATTCAGGTGTTGGAAGATATGTTGAGGGGATGTGTTATCGACTTTAGAGGTAATTGGGAAGAATTCTTACCCTTAGCAGAGTTTGCGTACAACAACAGTTATCAAGGTAGTATTCGGATGGCGCCGTATGAAGCATTGTATGGACGAAAGTGTCGCACTCCCACCTATTGGACAGAGTTAGGTGAACGTCATGTGTTAGGTCCAGAGATGGTGGTAGAATTAGAGGAAAAAGTTAGGGTAATCCGAGCTCGATTGAAGGAGGCATCTGACAGATAGAAATCGTATACAGATCTTAAGTGAAAAGAGATAGAGTTTGCAGTGGGTGATCGGGTATTTTTAAAGGTTTCACCGTGGAAGAAGGCAATGAGGTTTGGACGTAAAGGTAAGCTGAGTCCCAGGTTTATAGGACCTTATCGGGTTTTGAAGCGAGTGGGGCCAGTAGCGTGCCAGTTAGAGTTGCCTTCAGAGTTGAAGTAGATGCATGATGTTCCACATCTCGATGCTAAGACATTACCGGTCAGATGTGAAGGTTGAATTAAGGCCAGACTTGTCCTATGAAGAAGAGCCAATTCAGATTTTGGAGCGAGATGTGAAGGTGTTACGGAAGAAATCAGTTCCTCTGGTCAAGGTGTTATGGCGGAACCATGGTTCGGAAGAAGCGTCGTAGGAACCAGAGGAGGCGATGAGACAGTAATACCCTCACCTAGTTTAACCAGGTAATTTCGAGGCCGAAATTTCTTTAAGGGGGTAGAATTGTAACATCCGAGATTTAGGGGTCACGCATTTTAATTCATATGTGTGTGATAGTATGTTCTGTATGCTGTTTGAGGGTGTTTGGGGGCTTCAGGAAACCTTGGGGTTAGGTAGGAACCTTAGTGAAATTTTGGTTTGAAGCTGATAAGGGGAGAGCTAGGGGCATCAGGCCTTAAAGGATTTAATGTGGGGTTTATGAAGACAGGTGGAGGAGTGGTACAGTGGCAAGGTGAAGCCTAGGAGCAAGGGAGAGTTTGCGTCAAAAGGGAATTCAAGGGGGAGGAGGTTCGAGCAACATGCACAACATTTTGGGAGTGTATTTTGCGGCAAGAGGGAGAGGTAGTGGATTCAGTAAGGGCACTTGGAAGGTGGAGGCTGGATATGGTCAAACATCTTGAATGATAGGGGGAGAGAGTTAGTAGGAGTGGAATCATTCAAACTTGTTTGAATGAGAGGATGTGAGTAAAGTTAGGAGAGAAATAAGGGATGAGGAGAGGGTATGAGAGTTGGCGAATATGGGGTTCTAGGGGTGGCATTTTCGGTCATGTATGTGGGGTTAGGTGCGAATTTGTTCTAGTGGTTGGGGGTTAATTTTCTTTGGTTTTCTTTTCTTTAAGCATTGCCAAAAAGGGGGGTGTGAGGCTAAAGCTATTTGTCTGTTTTCTATTCATTTGTGCATTTTGTTTTTCCTTTTCAACTCTTTTCTCCTCTTTTCTATTCACTCTCTAAAGCCGAAATACACCCTTTACTTTCACCATAGCTGAAACTTCTTAAACCTCAACAATCTCTTTCTCTTTTTCATCAATTACTTCCTTCCAAAAAGCCAAATAATCCTGCTAGCCACTAGAACCTTGGTCGAATCTTCCATTCACCTTTACTTCTCTCTTTCTCATTTCTACTCCTACTTTTCTTCTTCTATTTCATTTCTCCTCAGGTCTTATCTCCTTTCCAAATCATTCTAAGCCGAATATCTCTTGGGTGGTAACACTTTTCGTTTGTCAATTGATAGTGGAAGCGCCATCGTTCATTTTGTGCCAACTCTCCCAATCGGTTATAGCATCTTGGTAAGGGGTTTCTCTTTTATTTGAATCTTTCTCTTTTCTATTTGGGTTACCGAAACCAAAAACCCAACTTCATTTTCTTGGTATGACCGAATCTTTATAGAGCTTTAACTTTGCGTTCTTCTGTTTGAAGCCAGTGTTTGGGGTGTTAGTGATCTTTCGGGAATCGATCAACCAAGGTAAGAAGGTATTTGGTTCGGCCAAAGGCCATTTCTTTTGGACAATCGGTGTTAGGCCGAATCTAGTATTTATTTATGCAGGGATTTTGACAGCTTTCAAGTACAAGTGAGAACCTTCAGGATTTGGGTTGACTTTGGTAAGGTTACTCAATTAGCATGATTATTTAGTCTTGTTTAGATTTGATTTAACGTTTACCCGGGTCTTCTGATTAAGTTATTATTCGATGGATGCGAGTACCAGCCAAGGAGAGAAAGGGTTTGGACACGTAGTCCCTACCCCTAAGTTCAAGAAGCGGTCAGTTTCAGCGGTTCGGGATTGGCCACCGGGGTGTGGGCCAACGTCGAAATAGGATCGTAGGCAAATAGTGGTAGTGTCAGTTAGGGATAGTGTCGACGTGGAGGGCATGGTATTACGGGTTATCAGGTGTGTAATTAGCACACTATTTCTATACTTTCCTTGGTTAAGTTAAATAAATGCATGTGATATGTGTGGTAGCCGAATTAGTGGCCGTGGTGGTATTGCTACCCATAATGGGTAATCTGGTAGCCAGGTTAGTATATTTCCTATATCAAAAATGTGGATGGATATATGTGGATCTATGTAAGCATGTAAATATGTATATCTGGACATGTTCATATGTTTTATGCCATTTCATCATGATATGCTGCACGTACATAGGGTTCGATATATATCTATATATATTGGAAAGGGGAAGTGTGTATATATATTTATATACGTGGATTGATGATGGCCTTAAGTCACATCGTGGATTGATGAAGACCTCGAGTCTCATCATGGATATTTTTGATTTTAATCACGTGGATCAGTGGCTAGACCACTAAGTGGACTTTGAGCAGCATGACTGCCAAATAGGTGTATAGCGGATGGAGGGTTGATTTAGTAATCCCCTGGTGTGTGGTGGCTGGATATACGGGTGGTGTGTAGCGGTTGGATTTTAAGTTGGGCTAGGGTGACATAATGCATCATAACATGTGGTTTATCGATTTGATGTGGTTTTGGGGCTAAGCCCATTTGTGGAAACATGTGGTTTAATTGCACACTGAGTCAAAACGACTCACCCATTTTCAAACAATGCAGTGTAATGATACTTTACTTTTTGGGAGGAGAGGATTCAAGGTGGCCATGCAAAAGCCGTTTTACTCTTAAAGTACATTATAAACTTTTAATTACTTTTTGGGGTATTTTATTGTAATATGGCTGTTTTAAATACTTTGGATTTTTAAGTTTTAAGTTGGATCCGCTATCAAATGGTTAATTTATAAATAAACTCTAAAATATCTGCAACACTCGAAGTTAAATGAAGTTTTCAAAATATAGATTACTTATAAACCTTTCGGTTCCCAAACTTTCCGTATGAATAATGATTTGAACTTGTGCAACTCAAACGTTTTATTTTTAAATAAATTGATAAGTTTAAACGAGAAATCACCTCTAAAACCCAAATTTTCTCAACACCTTTCCCAGTAACATTTCGAATTCGGTCGTGGTGTTTAGGTGGGGTTTGGGGTGTTACAAAATCTTTCAAATAAAAGTAATTATATACAAAAGGTGTTGATAACTATAGTAATAAGTAAATGTATGATCATAGTAAGGATAGAATATGTATTATTTCGATATGTGTAAGGTTTTGTTGAGAAGAATACTAATTTGTAAGAATGCGGTATGGTTATGGTATGAAGAGAATGTTAGTTAGAAATACAATCATCTAGGTATGTAAAAATGAAAAATATCCTATTATGAAGCATATGGCACGTCGGTTATAATGCTAACTAAACTGACATATCATAGACTAAAAATAAGTGAAAGACCATGGGGTAGAGGCCCATGACAGCTTCGTATGAATTGGAACCACTCATGGTCTAGCACACATTTGGAGAATACTTACGCAGAACTGAATACAATCAAACACACACTCAAAACATACATTGGTTCAATACGACACAAACCCATACCGATAATATAGATCATTTAGATGAATTCCGCAGCACTTTTTTTAGAACCCCATAAACTCAAGATAACACTGACTCAGATTCCAAATAATTTCAGAATAAGACATAATGAAACTCAGATTCAACCATACATGTTATAGACAGGCTTAGACTAATTTATATTTATCTCATTCATATCTACAAACATGCCCAAATCCCAAACTTATCAATTTATAATGGCAGATACCATTTCTGAACATCTAGATACACATATCTTTTCAAGAACTTTCTTAAATACTTCAATTACACCATAGAACTAATTTAGCCAAACTATTTTAAACGTATCATAACCTGATCATCGACTTACCTATCAAAGAATATCCAGAGTTTATCTAGAATTTACCACTAGGGTGAATAGACACATTCTACCATACAATCATAGTAGAGTATGTCATAATGTTCAAACAAAATACACCACAAAGGCATCATAAAATATATGCTGCAAAGGAATCCTATAGAATCATGTGTTTACTATCCCGACGAACTCTTACAAAAGGTGCCATGGGTTTCTCCCCCATGGACTTGGACAAAATTTCATGTATCGTGATTTACAGATTTGATTTACACAACATCGAAGGCTACACCATGAACATTCATACAAACATATCATGACATGGGTCATAACCACATGGTATTACACACATTCATGTATCATGATAGGCCATTCCAACCTTTATCTTACTGGAAGTTATACCATGAGTGGTTCCAAATCATATTAAGATGCCATAAGTCTCTACCTCATGGTCGTACACTTGTTTTCATATTGTGATATGCCAATCTGATTTGCAATATAACCAACCTACCAGAGGCTTCACGATGAGACATTTCTTAATACTTACTTACCCAAATGTGGTCAAATTCCTGACTGACTCACTTTTCGTGTCACAAACTTTACCTACATTCTTACCAATCAACATTCTGAACATTGGATCACTATTAAAACTCATTTACACACAAATTACTATCATCTTAATCACTAATAAACCCCATGCAAAACCTTAAACTTACAACTTACTATTCAAATACCACATTCAGACTTACTCATTTAGAACTTAACATGCAGAGTTGTAATACTTACCCTGGGATGGAGTAACCACTCATTATCTAAGAACCATAGCTTCTAGATTAACAAGGAATAGATGAAACTAGACTTAAGGAAAAGAATCAGATAGTAACACTTAAGGAAGAAGAAGAAGAACCCTTATCAGAACCTATCTCACACATATAAATATGACTCATCTTACTTAGTGGAACTTAACAAGGGTCACACATTTTTAGAACTTGTTCTTCTTAATGGCCTAGAAATTTTGAGTGAATCATAAATGAGTAGCCCGCGTTTACAAATATCAGACTAGTCTATCCAGTTAGTTCGTAACTAAGTTACCTTACAATCTAACTAGCACAATACTTCTAGCAAAAAAGGTGCGCTATACCTTTGGCATTAAATCATATCATAAGTACCCCTTTTTGCTTAACACAATATTTTATCTTAAATAGAAAAATATCCTTAAATAGAATCCTCACTTACTTATATGGAGGTTACTATACGCCCACATGTATACACCAAAATAAGCAATTGGACGAATCACAATTGACCAGATAGACTATTTTACAACTATACGCCTAAATGTTAGGCCTGCCAAACTTTCGATGTTGCAAAAATCATTAAATTCAATTATTTTAATCATTCAGCACAATTTAAAACACTTTCTAAGTCATATTCGAGCTTGTGTAAGCTCTAAAATTGACCCAAGATCGAACAAGGAGCAAACTACAAGGATTTTTGAAGTTTAGAATGATGTCGTGATGTAATACCCCAAAAGGTCAACAACTCAACCAGTCAAACAAGAGCGCTACAATTCCCATAAGTTTATTCTAAAACCATTAATACATAATTCAATGATGATTAGTAAAAATATTTTCATTAATTTGTGACCTTCGACCAATGTTGAATTAATTACATTTTTCTTAAATTTATGTTACAATAATTCCTGATCCTATAGCTTAGCCTAAAGATTTCCCCACTATATGCATGATACAACATAGGAGAACAACTCACACTAGCTAAAAAGATTCTGGCTTAGTCTCTCTAGCATCTTGTATAGCACATCCTAACTGAAAAGCATAACAATAAGCTAGGTGAGTTCAAATGGACCTTATGAGTTATTAAAATAATATACTTGATCTTGATATTATCATAATATGGTATGAATTCAATGGCCTGGTCTCATTTTTGACATAACCTACACGAGGGTAGCTCGTACATCATCACAGTGCACTCTTGACATCATTCGCCTTAGCACAACTTGCAAATTGGAACATTTTATAAATTGGCATGGTTATCCATTTTCATAATTCGTGTATTAGTATCTCTTGTTGGATGATTCCACTTACGCATATGCATTGATTTCATACAAGATAGCTCGTTATCAAATTATTTTTTTAGCAGTCGATCATGTACGGAGTATCTTGGCATAATAATACTATTGTAGACTAACACTCAGCGGCTAGTCCCTAAAGACTAATGCATAAAATTTCGCATTTGGAGGACTTTTACATGTGGATCCATATGTGGTAACTTATACATACGGATTTGAACGTAGTGGGTTCATACATATGGATTCCTACATATGGGTCCCTATTTAATGGACACACTTCTATAGGCTCACACCTATGGACTAACATGAGAGAATTCATGCATGCGAACTCATTCTTGGTAGACTCAGATTCACGGCATAATACCATGGCGAACTTAGACTTGAGGCTTCATACTCATCGGTTAGCTCTTGCGGACTCTTGCTTGACGAATAGTCCCTGTAGACTCTTGCTTGAATGATGGTTCATGTGGACTCTTTCGTGAAGAATAGTCCCTATGAAATCTTTCTTGAAAGATAGTTCATGCAGACTCTTTCTTGAAAGATAATTCATACAAGCTCTTGCTATAAAAATAATCCTTGTAAACTCTTTCTTGAAAGACAACTCATGTGGACTCTTGCTTGAATGATAGTCTATGTGGACTCTTGCTTGAAGAATAGTCCCTGCATATAGCCTTAACAGGGAAACTTAAGGACATACTCAGCGACTAGAATAACTTGGAACATGGGGACAAGTTTTTTGAATTGTCATAAGTTGATTATGTCATGGCCATAGGACTTGCATACATACATGAGGCTTAAAGCCATAGACTCTGTAAAGTTTCATACTTGAGAATAACCCTCATAGGGTCATCTCATACTTGTGCCCAGATATTCCTTTACAGTCCAACCAAACCTTTGCAAAGCCAAATAACATGTCTATACATTCTCTGTCCCTCCAACCAACACTCCCATATCTTTCATTGTCACCAATAACACATATCAAGCATTCACCAATATAACATAATCAAAAGTACTTTACCCAGTAACAACTTGTCAATACAACAAGCTTACGCTTACAATCGGGCATGCATTTGTACGCCAACTTAACATGCATCAACATTATAGCAAAAAGCTCACCAAAACAATGAATATGCAAAGTAACTGGCAGACAATTTAGAAATTAACATACACCATATCACTTTATTCATCAAACAATTCATCAATACCATGACTCAAGCTCACACCAACATGCACCTTGTCCCATAATATACGTTCGCGATTGTCGTAACTTTCCCATAAAAAAGTAACACTTCGTCATAAGCATAACACACAACCTGAACATCGCAATTCAAATCATATAAGACAAACACTATGAGTTCAGGAACTCACCGGCAAAATACCTTAAAGATGCATAACCTACTAGCTTGAATTTCCCCTTGTCGTTTGGTCCCTCTCCATCTTCGTCGGCTAAATAGTAACAACCATATAGGACCGACCGTGAGACATATATGAGTAAGGCAATTGAGTTCTAACAACATGTAAAGTAAATTATCTACTTAACATGCTTTTTTTCCTTACAATCCGCAACCAACATTTAGTCGACTATCCATAATTTATTTCTTTCTTTCAAAATCAAAAGATATAGAATAGTATATGAATGTTACTGCTTCACCAATTTCACATTTGGTTAAACTAATTTGCTATTTTTCACCAGCATGTAGCTTGATCCATTTGTTCCCCAATCTCTTGTTCCAGAATAACTAGAGAGAAAATGATAGTTGAGAATAAGTTGGAAGAAGGAAAAATATATGTTCAACATTTTCCTTCTCCCCTTAAATAGCCACTCTCTTATTGATAGTTCACCACTTTCCGTACAAGCACTAACCCAAATTAAGATAAAATATTAGAAACAACCTTTTAGAAAAATTGACAATCATCATTAAGCGCAATTTATCCCCCAAATTTTACAATTTGGTACAAATAGGATGTCGTAGGATCTAATTAAAACATATAAAATAACTAAGGGTCGTCGATTCAATATGGCCAAGTTTTGATCAAAATTTTAGGTGTGACAAAATTGGTGTGAAATTGTTAAAAATTAAGATTAGATTAAGAAAAGGACTAAATTCTAAAGCTTAGTTGCTAGTTTCGTACATTAGGTGGCAAATTGAATAAAATGAAACAAATTGTAAAAATTTTGGTAAGAATAGCAAGTAGGATGCCCTAACAAATATTTGTGAAATCAGATTTTAATCTAAAGTTTTAAATTGAAAGTTATTATTGTCGCGGGTTTAGGGACTAATTTAAATAAATTGTAAGATATGCTTGATCTTGTAAATGATTTAGATTTGAATGGAATTTGATAGTATTATATATTTGTGATTTTGTTTAGCTAACGTTGACACGGAATTGTTGAGAGAGAAAGGAAAATCGAAAGTCGTTGACGAGTATCTCGGAAAATAAGTTTGTATTTCTATGATTCAGGACCAATTTAATTATTGTATATTCATTTTATTTTGCATTATATAATATTAAGGTGAGCTGTTATTGGATTTTTTAATTGAGTTGCTTCAATTGAGATTGATTATCGAGACAAGGATTAAAATGAATAGAATAGAATAAAAAATTTTATGATTTGATTGATATATGATAATTGGTATGAAATTGAGTTGAAACAAGTTGTATTATATAATGAATTGATGGTTAATTGGATATGATAAAATATTATTTGAACTATATATATAATGAATTGGATAGTTGGTTACCCTGTTAGTTGTTTGGACTAGACTGGATACAGTTGGCATGCCATACGGTCAGAATATTGATTGAAAACCATATTTTTTAGGCAACCTGAGGTGGTAAATTGCACATATAAGGTCATCATTACTAGGAAACCCAGGGTGACTGAATAAATAGAATCTAAAAGCCATTGTTCTTGAGCAACCTAGGGTGGTAGTATGTACAAGTTAGCAACCGTCATTACTTGACAACCCGGGTGACGGATCCATGTATTCATTCCGAGTCTATGTCTAGTTATTAGGGTTATAAAATGATGAATGAAATGAAATGAAATTAAAATGTGATATGTGAAAGAATTGAAAATAAGCCTTGGTGGCCGAATGTGTATGAAAGAGTCGTTAGTTTGAAAATAGTTGAAAAGTATATATATATAATTGAATATAAGTATGGAAATGTTGATGTTGGAAAATTAATAATATTAAGCTCATAAAGATGACAATATGTACTAATTTGGCAGTTTGTGACATGAATGGTAAATGGCAAGTTGGTTTGTATTGGAGATTGTTAGCATAGAATTGCAGAAGGATTGCTTATAAATTGTGTAACATCTTGAAATTCAGAATTTTATGTTTTGCATTATATCATGCGATAGTCTAGTTAAAAATGTTAATTGTGTATGCTTAAAGGTCCTAAGAAGGCTTGGGGTTAAGTTGGACCTTAGTAAAAAATTTTTTGTGTTTATGCACTTTAAGGAGAAAAGGTAAGTGGCATCAATGCTTAAGGAAATAAGAGTGTATTTTGCTAGCATAAGTGGAGCACATGGAGGAGTGGTTGGCGTCATAATGGAGAATGGAAGGGGGAGTCGGTTAGAATCCCACCTATTGCAAATTTTTGGATTAATTTTGTTATGTTAATGGTAAGTGTCGGCAATGGCATCAAAGAAGGAAATGAAGACTTTCTAATGATGGAAAGAAGACTAAGAAAATAAGGTAAAGAGGAGTTTAAGGAAAGAAATCAATGAAAGGGATAAGGTGGGGGGACATGTTGGCTGATTTTGTGGAAGGTGTTTTGGAAAGAGTTTTTGGTCAATCTTGATCCTTTTGGTAAAGGGATACACGATTTTGGTGGAGGGATTGTGAGAGCCAAATTTTTCCTATAGTCTTTTGCAAGTTTGTGCTTGAAAGGTATTATTTCTTTTTAACATTTTGGTATTTTCTTTTCCAACTTCTTTTTCTCTTGTTTTGGCCGAAACACTCTAGCCATTTGTTCATCTTTCTTTTCCTTTATTTTCCCGTAACCCTCAATTCATTTTGGTTCATCTTTTTTTTTGTTGTTGTCAGCCGAAACTATCTAGCATTCTTTTTCTTCATCCATTCTTTTCTTTTTGACATTTCTTCAGCCATTCTCACTTTTCTTAAATCGACATTACCTTGTGACCGAATTTTCTTTGTTCAATTCTCTATAGCTGAACCTATTAACACCTTACCTCTTCATTATTTCTTTTTCTTTTCTGTTGGGCACTCTTTTCTTGTCCGAATCGGTAAGTGACCTTTTTCCCTTTTTTCATTTTCATTTTCTTTTCTTCCTAACCGAATATGTATGTCCATCACTATACTCTATTATTACACTTTGTTTCTAAATCAAACATCACTCTCCCCTACACTCTCATATTATGATCAACTCTTTTTGTAGTGTTCTATTGGGTGGCCGAATACCATATCCTTGTCGATTCATCCGTAGTCATAAGCCAATCGGTGGAAGTTGGATCTATTATTGTCAAGGTAAGGGATTTCTTTAAGGTTCATCTCGATATCTCTCAATACTTGGTTATACCGTTAAAATGGATCGATGGATTTGACTAATCGGTTATTTTAGGGACTAAATCACTCGTTCTTCTCTATTTTTTGATCCTTCAGAAGTGGTGGTAACCTGAAACCTCTCCTTAGATAACTACTTTATCTCATAGTAGTATTATTCTAACCGAGACTTTTCCAATGGAGGCAAGTGCTAGCGATTTTAAAACAAAGGCGATAGGAGGACAAAAAGAGAGTGAATTTACAATTCCTACTCTTAAGTTCAAGCGTAGGGTGGAATCGGCGGTTCGAGATTTCTCACCGGGTTGTGGACCATCATTCGGTGAGAATAGACAAATCGTGGTCGTTCACGATACTAAGGGTATGCATTTTATTAGATCATCTAATTTAGATTTGGATTAATAAAATCTCGTTTGTTGGTTAATCGAGTGTAATGGTGATTTAGGTGTATACGATCAAGAAGGATTAGTCTTTACCATAATCAGGTGTGTAATCTCACACTGAAATCCCGTAGATTCGTGACTCGATATCATGTTAGAAAATAGATCGTTATTATTTACAAGGCTAAAAATCGTAATATGGTGTAAATTGAGTAACTTGCTTAAATTGCATTATTTGTAAGGATCTGTCAAAATCGGTATTAAATTGCTAAATTACAAAAATGCCCTTATGGGTCGATTTACAAAAATGCCCCTATGGGTCGATTTGCTTAAATGCCTTAGTGGGCTAAATTATTAAATTACTTTAATGGGCCGATTCACCAAAATTATTCAATAGATTAATGGTTGTTATTTATATGTGGATATTTTATGTTACTATGTATGTTGCATCTTTACATATTGCATGGGATGGGAAAATTGTATGGAGAGATGTGTAGCCTGGTGGCATTGCCACAATTCGTTTATTATCATTCTTAACTATGATTTCGGTGGCTTGGCCACAAAAATATTATAAATGGCAGTTTGACTGCAAATTGGCGTGAGCGGCGGGGTGGGTTGACTTGATCCCCACAGGTGTGATTGGCAGGTCGGGGTGTAATGGATGGATGTGTAACATCCTGAATTAGTGGGCATGTGCATTTTGTGTGTTGCAGGTTAAATGTTTTTGAGAATTAGTAGGCCAAATTGGGCTCAAGAATGGGCCGAGATTTCGGTTAAAATATTCTGTTTAGACACTATAGGGCTTTAAGGATGGTATCTGTAGTTTAAATAAGCAAAATGGGCTTGTGGCCCAGTAACAAGGGGCGCAGTAAGGGGAGCGGTTAAGTGGCATCAGTGGCAAGGGAGGAGGCCCAAGTGTGAGTCGTATGGAGCCCATAGAATTGGGCCATTTTCGGTGCTTAAAGAGGAGCTAGGTGGGACGGCATCAAGGCTAGAAAATAGGGGATTTAATGTGTTAAAAAAAAAGGTGGATAATAAGCTGATAAAGGAGGGAGAAAGTGGTGTGAAGTAGGTCTCTTCTGGATATGTGTTCTGATAAGGATAATGGAAAGCAGGAGGAGCTATCTAGGAGGCTAGAGGTGGCCGAATGTGGGACTGTATGTGTGAAGGGGGTGGACGGCTAGATAGAGTTAGGCAAAGTCGATCTTTGTGAGTTTTTTTTTTGAAGCTCTATCTCTTAGTTTTCTTTGTTGCCGAAACTTTTCCATTCTTTTTCTTCTTCTATTGAAACTTCTTCCTAGCTGAAATCTCTAAGGCTCTTTTTATTTTCTTTTCCTAAGCCAAAATCGAAACTCCTCACTCAGTTCTTCTAAAAGCTGAAAACGCATCAGCCCCCTCTTGTTCATCTTTTCTGGGATTTTCTTAAAAGCTGAAATTCCTAGATCTCTAATCTTTTACGCTTCGATCTTCTTCTGTGATTACCGAATTTTTCTGTAAGGGGTAGCCGAAACCTTCTGTAGAGGAGATCTAATCGCTTAGTGTAACATCCGAGATTTAGGGGTCTCGCATTTTACTTCATATCTGTGTGTTGGTATGCTTTTTATGATTGTTTGAAGGTGTTTGGGGTTTTGGAAAATCTTGAGATTAAGTTTGAAACTTAGTGGAAAATTTGGTTTTAAGTCTTTAGGGGAGATCTAGTGGGGCCAGGCTTTAAAGGATTAAAGTTTGATATTGTGGTCACAAGTAAAGAGGTGGTGTGATGGCAAGAAGGCGTCACTTTTGGATCTTAGAGGTTACGTCAGAGGGGAGCTACAAAGGGGAAAGAGTTCGAGCTGCGTAGATAGTATTTTGGAGTTTTATTTTTGCCAGGAGAGGTGAGTGATGGATTCGGCAAGGGCACTTAGAAGGGGGAGGTTGGATTGGGTCAAACATTTTTGAATGATGGGTGGAGAGGGTTTTTAGGAGTTTGAACCATTCAAAATTGTTTGAATGTGTGAAGGAGAGGGAATTAAGGAGAGAAAGAAGGGATAAGGAGTAGGGTGGAGTGTTGGCCAAATGTGGGGTTCTAGGAGAGGAATCTTGGTCATGAAGGTGGTGTTTCGGTTTAGGGGGTTTGGGTACCAAATTTAGATGTTTTAGTAACTGGGGTGTGTTCATCTTTTGAGTTTTTCTCTTCTTTTCTACTCACTCTTTAAGGCCTAACCTCATCTCTTCCTTCTTCTCTTTTCACTTTGATATCCTTAAGTATTCAATTCCCTTTCAAAAGTCGAATAACCCTTCTCTTCTGAAAGCCGAATGAACCTTCTATTCATTGGAACCTTAGTCGAATCTTCCAAATATCTTTACTTCTTTCTTTCTCATTTCCACTCTTTCTTTATCTTTTCTCTAGTCGGTTATTGCTCAAGTCTCATCTCTTGGCCAAATATTTCAAAGCCGAATCTGTCTTGTGTGGTGACTCTTTTCATTTGGTAATCTCTAGAGGAAGTGCCGTCATTCATCTTCTACCAACTCTCTCAATCGGTTCGCAGTGGTAGTGGTAAGGGTCCTCTTCTATCTAAATTCTTCTCTTATCTCTTTGGTCTGCTGAAACCAAAAGCCTAACTCTGTCTCTTATGAGTGGCCGAATCTAGAGAGGGCTTGATTTCGGGTCTTCTGCTTTAATCTAGCATTAAGGGTGTTAGAGATCTCTTAGGGTTCGATCGAGGTAAGTGGGTTGCAATATTCGTTCGGCCGAAGGCCACATCTTTTGACCACAAGACATTGGGCCGAATTTAACCTGGATTTATGTAGGGATTTCGACGATCTCTTAGTTCAAGTGTAGACTCTTCAGGTTCTTCTAATTTCGGTAAGGGGTATTGGATTAAAGTGTTTATTTAGCTTCATTTATATCTTATTCAAATGTTTTAACCAGGTCTTCTGACCAACATTTGTATTTTATGAAATCGAGTGCCATTCAATTAAAGAAAGGGGTTGGACACGTAGTCTCTACCCTTAAATTCAAGAAACGAGCAATTTCAGCGGTTCAGGATTGGCCACCGAGCTGTGGGCTAGCATCTAGAAAGGACAAGCAGATCGCTGTAGTCTCTTCGAGTGAGGGTGTTAGGGAGATCAATAGTCTAGTTCTTCAAGTTACAGGTGTGTAATTATCACACTATTCCCTTAGTTTATAAACATATGTGTTATGCTTGGAAGCGGGAAATAATGGCAGTGGTGAATGCATTAGCTGTGTTGGGTAATCGGTAATCAAGGTTAGTGTGTTACCTACTTTGATAATCGTGGTCAAACAATTGTGGATGCATGTGTGTATGCTATGCAGGTACATATGTATATATATTTATGATTTATCATGTTGCTCATCTGCCATATTATGCTGCATGTGCATGGGTTTTTGGGATATAAATGATAATAAGGGGAAGTGTATTTATGTGGGTGACTTTGTCACGATTAACGAAGGCCTCGAGCCTCATTGTAAATATGGTGATTTAATCACGTGTGGATTTAGTGGCTGGACCATTTGTGTGGACTTTGAGCAGTGTGTCTGTCAGCATGACTGCCAAAGAGGTGTGTAGCGAATGGAGGGTCGATTGTAGAAATCCCCAGGTGTGTATGAGGATGGATGTACGGAGAGGTTTGTAGAGGATGGACATTAGGTTGGGTGGGGCTATCATTTGCATATTTGTGCTTGGCATGTTGATTTGGGGCCCAAGCCCACTTGTGGAATGCGGTGGTATAATTGCACACTGAGTCTGGTGACTCACCCTACTTTCTTAACACATTGCAGGTAGTTTGTGACTTATTAGACTAGGTTGGAGTGGACTCGAGGTGGCCATGCAGAGGGTTAACTGAGTAAACTTTATTTTAAACAGTTAGTAGCTATTTTCTTTTGGGGACATTTTTACTTTGTAATAAGGCCACTATAAATTTGGACAAATTTTTTGGATTTTTAAGTTGCTCTTATTATTACAGTTTTTTCTATTATAAAAGGTATGACCTTATCGTACTTAACTATGGAAAGCATAAAAAAAGGGAAATTTCCAAACCATGAGTACACAAGAACAATCAATTTTCACAAGATACCAACTAGGATATCAAATAGACTTTAACCTAAATTCGAAAAGCCACTTTCAACTACAAACCACTGTTTTCAAAGCCACCCCTCAACGAACAGTTTTCAAAGTTTATGGTATCTTCTTAAAATTCATTTTACACCTATTTCCCAGTAACATTCCATATCCGATCGTGGTGTTTGGGCTGGGTTTGAGTTGTTACATTTTAAATGTAAGAGCCAAGACTTGAACCTTGGACCTCATTCCTTCCTTGTAGCGTTACCCCATTGCTCTTATGTGGCGTCACTTTGCCACTACACCACACACTCCACTTGTAACTTAATCCATGTCGCTAGACACTTGGCCACCAAAACTGTTCCCGCAAATCTCGGTACATCTTACTACCTCCAAGATGCATAGCATAAGGGCTACTATGCACTTCCTGAAGAATCATCTGCCTCAACTCCACATCCTTCGGCATGCAAACCTTCCCACGAAAACACAGAACTCCATCGTTGCAGTTAAGACCACATGAGATTAACTATCCCACGCATGATCTAGAGTTGGCTATGGTGGTTTTCGCTTTAAAGGTGTGGAGACATTATTTTTATGGAGAGAAGCCTGTGATCTACACTGACCACAAGAGTTTGAAGTATCTGCTGACTTAGAAGGAGTTGAACTTGAGGCAACAAAGGTGGGTAGAGCTATTGAAAGATTATGACTGCTCGATTGAATATCACCCGGGTAAGGTGAATGTGGTAGCAGATACGTTAAGCTGAAAGGTGGTGTTAGATTTGAGAGCGATGTTTGCTCATCTTAGTTTATATGACGATGGGAGTTTATTAGCTGAGCTACAAGTGAAGCCGACCTGGATAAGTCAAGTAAAAGAGAAATAGTCATCGGATGATGTTTTGAGTGTTCGAGTTCTACAAGTTCAGGATGGGGGAATAGAGGATTACAGTTTGAATAATGATGGAGTTTTGTGTTTCCTGGGAAGGTTTGCATGCCGAAGGATGTGGAGTTGAGGCAGATGATTCTTCAGCAAGCGCATAGTAGCCCTTATGCTATGCATCCTGAAGGTAGTAAGATGTACTGAGATTTGCGGGAACAGTTTTGGTGGCCTGGTTTAAAGCGAGAAGTTACCGAATTTGTGGGTAGGTGTTTGACATGTCAGCAGGTGAAGGCAGAGTACCAGTTACCTTCGGGGTTATTACAGCCGGTGAAGATTCTACAGTGGAAGTGGGAGAGAATCACGATGGACTTTGTTAGTGGGCTACCCCTTACGCCTACTAAGAAAGACTCAGTATGGGTGATCGTGGATCGGTTGACAAAATTCACTCATTTCATACCTGTTCGTGTCGATTATTCTCTTCAAAGGTTGGCTAAGCTGTATGTGGCAGAAATTGTGAGACTGCATGGGGTACCAATATCAATTAAATCAGATAGAGACCCTAGATTTATGTCACGATTTTGGAGAGCGTTGCATCAGGCCTTAGATACAAGGCTGGATTTTAGCACGACATTCCATCCGCAGACAGATGGCCAGTCTGAAAGGGTAATTCAGGTATTGAAAGATATGTTGAGGGGACGTGTCATTGATTTCAAAGGTAGTTGGGAAGAATTCTTACTTTTGGCGGAGTTCGTGTACAACAACAGTTACCAAGCTAGTATTCAGATGGCCCCGTATGAAGCACTGTATGGGCAGAAGTGTCGCACTCCTACCTATTGGACAGAGTTAGGTGAACGCCATATTTTGGGTCCTGAAATGGATGCAGAGACAGAGGAAAAGGTTAAGGTAATTCGAACTTGACTTAAGGAGGCATCAGACAGGCAGAAATCATATGCAGATCTTAAGAGGAAAGAGATAGAGTTTGCAGTGGGTGATCGAGTTTTCTTAAAAGTTTCGTCATGGAAGAAGGTGATGAGATTTGGACGGAAGGGTAAGCTGAGTCCTAGGTTTATAGGACCTTATCAGGTTTTGAGGTGAGTGGGGCGATGGCGTACAGTTGGAGTTGCCTCTGAGCTGAAGCAGATGCATGATGTGTTTCACGTCTCGTTGCTAAGACGTTACCGTTCGGATCCATCTCACGTGGTGCCAGTAGAGGAAGTTGAGTAAGGCCAGATTTGTCCTATGAGGAGGAACCAATTCAGATTTTGGAACGAGACGTCAAGGTGCTACGGAGGAAATTAGTCCCTTTGGTTAAAGTTTTATGGTAGAACCATGGTTCAGAAGAAGCATCGTGGGAGTCAGAGGAGGCAATGCGAAAGCTATACCCTCATCTATTTTGACCAAGTAATTTCAAGGCTGAAATTTCTTTAAGGGGGTAGAACTGCAACCTCCGGGATTTAGGGGTCTCACATTTTACTTCGTATCTGTGTGTTGGTATGCTTTGTATGATTGTTTAAAGGTGTTTGGGGCTTCGGGAAATCTTGAGATTAAGTCTGAACCTTAGAGGAAATTTTTGGTTTTAAGTCTTTAGGGGAGAGCTAGTGGAGCCAGGCTTTAAAGGATTAAAGTTTGAGGTTGTGGTCACAAGTAAAGAGGTGGTGTGATGGCAAGGAGGCATCACTTTGGGAGCTCGGAGGTTGTGTCAGAGGGGAGCTATAAGGGGGTAAGAGTTTGAGCTGTATGGATAGCATTTTAGAGTTTTATTTTTCACCGAGAGAGGTGAGTGATGGATTCGACAAGGGCACTTGGAAGGGGGAGGTTGGATTGGGTCAAACGTTTTTGAATGATGGGTGGAGAGGGTTTTTAGGAGTTTGAACCATTCAAACTTGTTTGAATGTGTGAAGGAGAGGGAATTAAGGAGAGAAAGAAGGGATAAGGAGGGGGTGGAGTGTTGGCCGAATGTGGGGTTCAAGAGAGGAATCTTGGTCATGAAGGGGGTGTTTCGGTTTAAGGGGGTTTGGGTGCCGAATTTAGATGTTTTAGTAACTGGGGTGTGTTCATCTTTTGAGTTTTTCTCTTCTTTTCTACTCACTCTTTAAGGTCGAACCTCATCTCTTCCTTCTTCTTTTTTCACCTTGATAACCTTAAGCATTCGCTTCCCTTTCAAAAGCCGAACAACCCTTCTCTTCTGGAAGCCGAATGAAACTTCTACTCATTGGAACCTTAGCCAAATCTTCCAAACATCTTTACTTCTTTCTGTCTCATTTCGACTCTTTCTTTTTCTTTTCTCTAGTCGGTTATTACTCAAGTCTCATCTCTTGGTTGAATCTTTCAAAGCCGAATCTCTCTTGCGTGGTGACTCTTTTTGTTTGGTAATCTCTAGAGGATCTATCTAAATCCTTCTCTTTTCTCTTTGGTTTGCCGAATGTAACATCCTGAAAATGGGCCTATGCATTTTTTTGAAATGACATGTATTATGTATTATGAATGTATGATGAGCATTTTGGAAACTTGGAAATGATAAGTTAAAAGAGGAAAGTGAACATTTTGGAAACTTGGAAATGTTAAGTTAAAAGAGGAAAGTGAACATTTTGGAAACTTGGAAATGTTAATTTAAAAGAGGAAAGTGAACATTTTTGAAACTTGAAAATGTAAGGAAATGTTTTAGAAATGTTAAGTTTAAAGAGGAAACTAAAACAAGGTGGCTTTAAGAAAATTAATAAAAGAAATTTGACACAAACATAGGCTTGTTTAAGTGGCTTGAAAGCACCACTTAAGGCCCAGGTAGGTGACGCCACAAGCTATGCAAATGGGCCTAGGTTCGAGCAACGTGGGAAGCAAATAAAGGATTTTATTTTGCTATAAGAAGCAAGAGAGTTGGACGGCACCAAGGCACTAAGGGAGGAGTTTAAATCCTCTTAAAATTTCGGCTAAGGGGTAGATAAATGATGATTTATTTTAGATTATTTTCAAAGTGATAATTAAAAGATAAATGAGGAGATTAATAAGGGATTTGATCAAAGTTCAGGTGGTGGCCGAATAGGGGGCTCTTTGGGTTGGTATTTTCGGTTTTGAAAAGGGGGGCTTAAGTGCCGAATTTTGTTGTTTCACCCCTAAGTCTCTCTTGCCGAATTTTATAGTCAAGAAAATCCTCTCCTTTTCACATTATTTTGATAAAGTCGAAACTCCATTAGCATCCTCCCTTGCCGAAATTCTTCTCCTCTTCCCCTAATCTTCTTTTGTTTCTCTCTTCCAACCCCAAAATTCCCTTGTAGCCGAATCTTAAAGCTCTCTACTCTTGATATCATAAAGGGCCGAACCACCATTGTTGATCTCAAAGCCGAATCTTTGAGAGATTGTCAGCAAAGGTGCTGTCGATTTCTTCAAGCAAGGATTGCCAATCTCTAAAGTAAGGGTAAGATCTCATTCAACTTCATCCTTTTCTTTTAAGATTAACCGAAACCAGGAAATCTAACCCCATTATTGTGTTAGTTGAAACTTGGAAAGAAGGCTTCGGGATCTGTCCATAAGTCAACCATAAGGAAGAAATCTTCCAAGATCTAAGGTAAGGAATATTCGGCCAAGACCTATTTTTGGTGTTTTAGATCTAGTTCGTAATTATTCAAAATAGTCGAAACTAACAAGTTAATAGATCTAAGGATCAGTCAAATACAAGGAAGGAGAAATTATTTTCCCGAAGGTACACCATGGGCCGCGTATTCCCTAATTATTTGGTGAGTTTCGGGATTTAAGATCCGCAAGGTAAGTACTATAGCATTCGGCCAAGGCCTTTATTGATACTAAGATCTATTTCTTACATATTAAAAAGCCGAAACTAACCTTTGTAGAGATCCAGTGTTTGGCCGAATACAAGGAGGAGTATAGCAAAGTTTTCGGGATTTGAGTGATAAGCAAATCAACATCAAGGTAAGTATTAGTGTGCAAATCCTACTAGGATTTGGTTTTGTGGCCGAATGGGTTTTATTAAATCTTTAATATGGGCCGAATGTAGGGAGTTAAAAATCTAAGGCAGTAGAACGGATTTCGGGATTTCAAGAGAAATTGTTAAGCGAATCAGGTGTGTACCCCACACTACTTTTTAATAAGATTTATGGCCATGATTAATATGTGTATGTTTATAAGAATGTGAATATGGCTAAGGTACCATGTTATGGTGCAAAGTACTCAGGTACGTTTCCTACTCCTACAAGGATTATGAATATATGTTATTTTTAACATGTGAAAAGTGATAAGAATGTGAAAAAAGAATTTGGCGTTTTAATGCATGTTATGTATGATTTGGGGCATATGGGTTATATGAAAAGGGAAGTAAATGTGGTGACCTAAGACCACGATATCCGTATGTGGTGACCTAAGACCACGATAATCGAATGTGGTGACCTAAGACCACGATATCTCGTATGTGGTGACCTAAGACCACGATAATCGAATGTGGTGACCTAAGACCATGATATCTCGAATGTGGTGACCTAAGACCACGAATTTTAGAAGGCGATGAGCACGTCAAGCTGCATGACGCCTTCGATGGTGTGTAGCGGATGGAGGGTTGACTTAGTAGTCCCCACGGTGTGCAGGATGGTACGGGTGGTGTGTAGTGGATGGCATATAGGTTTGGGTTCGGGTTGCATCATTATTTTCTTTATTTGTTTATGAACATGTATGATATTGTATGCCTGAATTATTAATTTTTAGTGTTGGTTACACATTGAGTCTGTTGGCTCACCCCGTTGTGGGATTACTTTTTAGGTGACGACCAGTGATGGACCGGGCCGGCAGATGCTTAGGGATGGCCATGCTCAGCAAGAAGTTCATCTATTTTTATTTGAACTATTTTATATTAAGTACTTGAATTTAAATTTTGGGAATTATTTGATGTAATAAGGCCATAGTAGCACTACATTACTTTGCTTTTATTTATTAAGCTTACAAACTTTAAATTTATTAAAAGATTAAGTAAATTTATTTTAAAACAAAGCCCAAACGTTTTGTCACCTAAAGTAAAAGAATTTTTACTAATGAAATAAACTTGTTTTCAACTCAAGCCCAACCCAAAACAATCTTTCTGTCAAAACCCACAAGTTTTTCCTAAGTAACAAAAGAATTCGAAACGGTTTACACCGGGGAACATACCAGATCCGGTCAAGGCTCGTGGACCGGGTTTGGGGTGTTTCACCGAAACCAAAATCCTAACTCTGTTTCTTATCAGTGGCCGAATTTAGGGAGGGCTTGATTTCGGGTCTTCTACTTTAAGCCAGCGTTAAGGATGTTAGAGATCTCTTGGGGTTTAATCGAGGTAAGTGGGTTGCAATATTCGTTCAGCCAAAGGCCATGTCTTTTGACCACAAAACATTGGGCCGAATCTAACCTGGATTTATAAAGGGATTTCGATGATCTCTTAGTTCAAGTTAGACTCTTCAGGTTCTGCTAATTTCGGTAAGGGGTATTGGATTAAAGTGTTTATTTAGCTTCATTTATATCTTATTCAAACATTTTAATCGGGTCTTCTGACCAAGATTCGTATTTTATAGAATTGAATGCCAGTCAATTAGAGAAAGGGGTTGGACACGTAGTCCCTACCCCTAAATTTAAGAAACGAGCAATTTCAGCGGTTTAGGATTGGCCACCGGACTGTGGGCCAGCGTCTAAAAAGGACAAGCAAATCGCTGTAGTCTCTTTGAGTGAGGACGTTGGGGAGATCAACAGTCTAGTTCTTCAAGTTACAGGTGTGTAATTATCACACTATTCCCTTAGTTTATAAACATATGTGTTATGCTTGGAAGTGGGAAATAGTGGCAGTGGTGAATGCATTACCTGTGTTGGGTAATCGGTAATCAAGGTTAGTGTGTTACCTACTTTGATAATCGTGGTCAAACTGTTGTGGATGCATGTGTGTATGCTATGCAGTTACATATGTATATATATTTATGATTTATCATGTTGCTCATTTGCCATATTATGCTGCATGTGCATAGGTTTTTGGGATATAAATGATGATAAGGGGAAGTGTATTTATGTGGGTGACTTTGTCACAATTAATGAAGGCCTCGAGCCTCATTGTGGATATGGTGATTTAATCACGTATGGATTCAGTGGCTAGACCACTTGTGTGGACTTTGAGTAGTGTGTCTGTCAGCATGACTTCCAAAGAGGTATGTAGCGGATAGAGGGTCGATTGTAGAAATCCCCAAGTGTGTATGAGGATGGATGTACGGAGAGGTGTGTAGAGGATGGACATTAGGTTGGGTGGGGCTATCATTTGCATATTTGTGCTTGGCATGTTGATTTGGGGCCCAAGCCCACTTGTGGAATGAGGTGGTATAATTGCAACTGAGTCTGGTGACTCACCCTACTTTTTTAATGCATTGCAGGTAGTTCGTGACTCATTGGATTGGGTTAGAGTGGACTCGAGGTGGCCATGCAGAGGGTTAACTGAGTAAACTTTATTTTAAACTGTTAGTATCTATTTTCTTTTGGGGACATTTTTACTATGTAATAAGGCCACTATAAATTTGGACAAATTTTTTGGATTTTTAAGTTGCTCTTATTATTAAAGTTTTTTCTATTATAAAAGGTATGACCTTATCGTACTTAAATATGGAAAGCATAAAAAGGAAATTTCCAAACCATGAGTACATAAGAACAATCGATTTTCACAAGATACCAACGGGATATCAATAGACTTTAACCCAAATTGTAAAGCTACTTTCAACTACAAACCACTTGTTTTCAAAGCCACCCTCAAGCTTAACGGTTTTCAAAGTTTATGGTACCTTCTTAAAATTTGTTTTACACCTATTTCCCAGTAACATTCCATATCTGGTCGTGGTGTTTGGGCTGAGTTTGGGGTGTTACACCTAGGTTTTTAAATTGGCAGCACTCGAATCATACTACTTCCAGGATTTAATCGATTTGGGTAAAAAGATTCATCTTAGCTATTTTATTAATCGATTTATCTCTAATCTGTCAGTTAACCTTGTTAGGTGATACTCAAATCGTATCTCTTGTAGTAAGTCTTTGACAGGCAGAATAGTGATCTGATAATCGCGATTCTGGCTAGGGAGAGCATTAATTTCGATAATATAGCGTTAAGCGTAATCAGATGTGTAATTTCTAACACCATCTCTATTTTCTGTTAGTATATATAAAAATCTGCTTATATTACATTAAATGCCAAAATCCGGCATGATGATCGCTTGAAAACCCGTGGAGGGTAAAGGCGACTCATCAAGTTAGTGATTTGGTGATTTTCTTTAAGTAAAATGATTACGTTGAGTTGATATGATATACATGCATGCCATTTTCTATGTTTGCTCGGGGTTGGGCGATTGATGTATCTGAAAGGGAAGTGTTCTATTGTAGTGGCTCGCCACGATCATTGTAGTGGCTCATACGATCATTCTCGGTGACTATGTCACAATCGACGATGTGCGACTAACTACTGACATGACTGCCATCGGTGGTGTGTAACGGTGAGGGTGATTGTAGAAATCACCATTGGTGTGATTGGCAGGTAAGGGTGGTGTGCAGCAGATGGATCTAGGATTGGGATAGGCTTTGCTTAATTCTGATATGTGATATTCTGTTATTTTATTTTGTGGGGCTAAGGCCCAGTCTGATGGTGCAAGAGGGATTGCACACTGAGTCTTGTGACTCACCCCGTTGTTAACATTTTTTTCAGGTAGCACTTAGTGCATCGGACCAAGCTGGAAAGGAGCGCAAGGTGGCCATGCATGGATTTATTTTGACTCAATAAAGGATGTTGTTTTAATTATTTTCCCTTAATACTTTCAATTTGTTTGGTTTTATATTTTATTTTAATAAGGCCACTAGCTATTGTGTATTGGTTTTATGTTTTCGATTTTTGGGTTTTCATACACTTAGATTTTATGATTAATTGAAACTAAGGCATGTGTTTAAATAATAAAACTCAGAGGTAAAATTTCGATTTTATTCATTAAGGCATTAATTAAAACTTATTTCTTTTACAAATTATCAAATTATTAAGTTTTTCCCGTATAAATGTTTAAACTATGCTTTTAAAAAAAATGCTGCTAAGATGATTCGAAAAGGATGCAATGCATTTCTAGCTTTTATCAGTGCTTTGGACGCTAAGGAGGTAAGTGTCGGTGAGGAAAGAACAGTAAAGGATTTTGTAGGTGTCTTTCCTGAGGAGTTGGCAGGATTACCTCCGGATCGCGAAGTGGAGTTTGGGATTGAGCTACATCCGAGTATGGCTCTGGTGTCCATTGCTCCTTACAGAATGGCGCCGAAGGAGCTGGTGGAGCTCAAAGCTCAGATCTAGGAACTGTTGGATCTAGGTTTTATTCGACCGAGTGTGTCTCCTTGGTGAGCGTCGGTCCTATTTGTGAAGAAGAAGGACGGATCCAGGCGTTTATGTGTGGACTACTGTCAACTAAATAAGTTAACGATTAAAAACAAGTACCCGCTGTCGAGAATCGACGATCTATTCGATCAGCTCAAAGGAGTTTCAGTTTTCTCTAAGATAGATTTAAGGTCGGGTTATCATCAGTTAAAGGTAAAGGAAGGGTGTAACATCCTGAATTAGTATGCATTTTGTGTGTTGTAGGTTTAATGTGTTAGTTTGAGAATTAGAGGTGTGAATTGGGCTCAGGTTTGGGCTGAGGCCTTGGTTAATTTTCTATTGGGGCACTACAAGGTTTAAAGGTAGGTATTTGTGTTTAAAATGTCAAAATAGGCTTGTGGCCCAAAGTTAGGTGGCGCTACAAAGGAGCAGACGGTGGAGTCACTAGTGGATGGAGAGGGCCCAAGGTTGGCTGCTTGGAGCCCAAGCTTTTAGGCCAATTTCAGAACTTAAAAGGAAGCAAGGGGGGACGGCATCAAGGCTAGAATTTAGGGGATTTTTATGTTTTAAGATATGTGGATATTATGCTGATAAAGGAGGGAGGAGTTGGTGCTAATTAGGCCTCTTTTGGAGGAGTTAGTGGATTAAGATAAGGAAGAAAGATAGGAGCTACCATTTGGTTGCAGAGTTGGCCAAAAATCAAACATAGGAGAGGGGGAGAGAATCGGTTTAGTATGGCAAGGAGTGTGACAAAAATTTGAAGGCCATCTCATTTGTTTTCCTTTCTTATCTTTTCTCTTACAAAAGCCGAAAATCACCACCTCCCTCACCCTTTTGTTTTCTTTGAAATTCCCTTTTAGTCGAATCTTCTGATCCCTGTTGTTATTCTTCTCCCATTCACTAAAATTTGAAACTACGCTCTTGTTTGTTCTTGTAGCTGAAATCTCTAAGTCTCAGCATCATTCCATTCGATTTCTTTTCCTGAAGTGTTCATCATAGCCGAACCCCTATTCTATATTTCGATAAGTTCGCTGTTATTTCCTATTTTCTTTTCTTTTCTCTTTTTTGGCAGAACAATCTCTTAAATCTTGTTAAGCGGTTCTATTCTTCTTCTCTTAAAAGCCGAATCTTCACTGCTGTGGCTACTTGTGCCGAACCCTGAAGATAGTCGAAAGTAAGTGGTTGGTGTAGTTGGCTGATTGGCGAAGGAGGGACCCATATTCCCTGTTGGCCAAAAGGTCATCTCCTCTAATCTAAGTCTCTTTTAGATCGAATCTCATTTGGTTTCGGTATAGGTGTGCAATCAACGTTTCAATCCAAGTCTGCCAACTTTGGGAATTAATCGATTTAGAATAGTGGTCTAATAGTCGCGATTCCGACTAGAGAGAGCGTCGACCTCAGTAGTACAGCGTTGAGCGTAATCAGGTGTGTAATTTCTCACACCATCTCTGTTGTCTATTAGTATATATATATAAATCTGTTTATATTCTGTTAAATACCGAAATCCAGGTATGACTGTTGAAAACCCATGGAGGGTAAAGGGGGACTCATCAGGTTAGTGATTTCTGTGATTTTCTTTAAGTAAAATGATTCTATTGAGTTGATATGATATACATGCATGCCATTTTCTATGTTTGCTCGGGGTTGGGCGATTGATGTATATGAAAGGGGAAGTGTTCTGTTGTAGTGGCTCTGCCATGATCTGTTCTGGTGACTATGTCACAAATCTAACGATGAGCAGCTAACTGCAGCATGACTGCCATCGGTAGTGTGTCGCGGCGATGGTGATTGTAGAAATCCCCATTGGTGTGATTGGCAGGTAAGGGTGGTGTGTAGCGGATGGATCTAGGATTGGGATGGGCTTTGTATAATTTTGATATGGGATATTCTGTTATTCTATTTTGTGGGGCTAAGGCCCAGTCTGATGGTGCACAAGGGATTGCACACTGAGTCTTGTGACTCACCCCGTTGTTTAACATTTTTTTAGGTAGCACTTAGTGCATCGGACCGGGCTGGAAATGAGCGCAAGGTGGCTATGCATGGATTTATTTTGACTCAATAAAGGACGTTTTTTAATTATTTTCCCTTAATATTTTTAATTTGTTTGGTTTTATATTTTATTGTAATAAGGCCACTGGCTATGGTTTATTGGTTTTATGTTTTCGTTTTCGGGTTTTCATACGCTTAGATTTTATGATTAATTGGAACTAAGGCATGTGTTTAAATAATAAAACTCAGAGGTAAAATTTTGGTTTTTATTCATGAAGGCATTAATTAAAATTTATTTCTTTTACAAATTATCAAATTATTAAGTTTTTCCCGTATAAATGTTTAAACTATGCTTTTCAAAAAAAAAAATATGCGACATGTTTTACAAAAACTTCTTAGTGACATGCCAGATCCGGTTGAGGTGTTTGGGCCGGGTTTGGGGTGTTACAATTTAGTATCAGAGCCAGATTCAAAACTTAGCTTTGGGGTTTTGGGCTCAAAACATTTTCTAAAGATGGGTTTTGGAAACATGCATGTTTATAAATAATACAGGATGGTTTTCTCGGCATGGCACCTGCGTCTTCTACCAAGTCCGCTGTAAGTAATCTAAACTCACTGTGCGATATATGTACGTGGGCTCGATGGGCTTTATAGGACGTAGATTATCTTAATTAAGACTTGATGGACTTTAGGCTTAGCTTAAACAACTTCTTAAACATCATAAGACTTAATCTAATTTAACCTGTCCGTGAACAAGTCACAAGGTTAGGGTGTGGCAACAGGCATACGCATGCCTAGGATTGGATCTAGGGAGAGCTTGGTACTTAAGCGGTCCTAGCGACTCCCCTCCTCTTTGCTGGAATCCTACCTAGTGCGTAGTGACTGTTCACCTTAGCCACGAGGGCTTGTTGATGGGCCAAAGTT
This sequence comes from Gossypium rotundifolium, assembly GCA_025506655.1. Lineage (NCBI taxonomy): Eukaryota > Viridiplantae > Streptophyta > Magnoliopsida > Malvales > Malvaceae > Gossypium > Gossypium rotundifolium. The sequence continues at coordinate 16,161,501 of CP106730.1, forward strand.
TCTAACTAAAACCCTAAAGGGACCAGCAACCTTATTTTCACATAATTACTAAAGAGCACCTAGTTTTGAAAAAATTATCAAAATGCCCTTGGTTTGAAAAACTACCAAAACGCCATTGATTTGAAAAAAATTTACCAAAACGCCCTTGATTTGGAAATTATCAAAATTTGCAAAATTACTAAAATACCCCCAGTTTGCAAAATTACCAAAATACCCCTGGATTGCAAAATTTCCAAAATACCCCTGCTTCACAAAATTACCAAAATACCCTTATTTTGAAAAAAAATACCAAGATACCCTATTTTGAAAAAAATTATGAAAATACCCTTGTAGGATAAAATTTTAAAAATACCCCTGGGTAGTGAAATGACGAAAGTACCCCTATGTGTTGAATGTGGGTTCATGGATGTTGTCTGTATGTTGATTGTTGAATGTATGTAGTTCCTAGAACTAGGAGGAGTAGACTTGAGACTCGAGCCTGTAGACAAAAATCTGAATTCGAAAGAACCATTATCGAAATGACTTTTCATAAGATTGTTCGTGGATAATCAGTGGAAAGAATTAATAATTCATAAAATTTCTAATCAGATAAACGCCAATCAAAAGAATGAGTACAAGGGGTCAAGGGCGTCTGCCGCGTGGTCGTGGTAGGGGTAGGATGACCGTGTTAGAGCCAGTAGGGTCTGGCCACGGGTCAGGAAACGAGATGTCGGATCTACCAACTATGGAGGAGAATTTAAGTATAGAATCTGAAATAACTGTTAGGAATATAACTGTGGTTAGTCCATTTGGACAATCTAAGATAGTGGACAAACTATTTAGGAGTGTACCTTTAGAGACTCAAGGAGTAGTGTTCGCGGCTGACTTAATGGAATTACCCTTTGGGGAGTTTGACCTTATCTTGGGAATGGATTGGTTGGCTAAACATTGTGCTTAGCTGGATTGTAAGACTAAGCGCATGGTGTTAAGTACCCCGGAAGGCGAGGAGGTGGTTGTGTTGGGGGAAAGAAGGGATTATTTGTCCAATGTGCTATTCGCATTAAAGGCTGCTAAGATGATTCGGAAAGGATGTAATGTATTTCTCGCTTTTACCAGTGCTTTGGACGCTAAGGAGGTGACTGTCGGTGAGGTTGGAATAGTAAAGGATTTCGCGGACGTTTTTCCTGAGGAGTTGCCAGGGTTACCTCCGGATTGGGAAGTGGAGTTTGGGATTAAGATACACCCGGTATGGCTCCGATGTCCATTGCTCCTTATAGAATGGCACCGAAAGAGCTGGTGGAGCTCAAAGCTCAGATCCAGGAACTGTTGGATCAAGGTTTTATTCCACCGAGTGTGTCTCCGTGGGGAGCACCAGTCCTATTTGTGAAGAAGAAGGACAGATCCATGCGTATGTGTGTGGACTACTGTCGACTGAATAAGTTAACGATTAAGAACAAGTACCCGCTGTCGAGAATCGATGATCTATTTGATTATCTCAAAGGAGCTTTGATTTTCTCTAAGATAGATTTAAGGTCGGGTTATCATCAGTTAAAGGTAAAGGAAGGGGATATTCATAAGACGACGTTTCAAACTCGCTACGGTCATTATGAATTTTTGGTGATGCCATTCGGGTTAACGAACGCGCCAGTAGCATTTATGGATATGATGAATCAGGTGTTCCAACCATACCTTGATCAGTTCGTTATGGTATTCATTGACTATATCCTGGTTTATTTCATGTCCAAGGAGGAGCATGATGCACATCTTCGTGTGGTGTTGCAAGTTCTGAGGGAGAAACAGCTGTTCGCTAAGTTCAATAAGTGTGAGTTCTGGCTAAGGGAAGTAACTTTCTTAGGGCATGTGGTTTTTGCAGAGGGAATCAGGGTTGACCCTCGGAAGATAGAAGCTGTATTGGATTGGAAACAGCCGAAGTCTGTGGCAGAGATTCGAAGTTTCTTGGGATTGGTAGGGTACTACAGAAGATTTGTTGAGGGGTTCTCATTAATTGCGGCACCTCTAACTAAGTTGTTGAGGAAGGGAGTACCATTTGGTTGGACTAACAAATAGTAAGAGAGCTTTGAGAAACTAAAGAAAACTTTGATAGAAGCACCAATGTTAATTCAGCCAGAGGCTGGAAAAGAGTTTACCGTCTACTGTGATACGTCACACACGAGTTTAGGATGTGTGCTGATGCAAGATGGGAAGGTTGTTACATATGCATCTCGACAGTTAAGACCGCATGAATTGAATTACTCTACACATGATTTGGAGTTGGCTGTAGTAGGACTATGACTGCTCGATCGAATATCATCTGGGTAAGGCTAACGTGGTGGCTGATGCGCTGAGTCGGAAGGTGATAGCGAATTTGAGGGTGATGTTTGCTCATCTCAGCCTGTATGAAGATGGTAGTTTGGTAGTTGAACTCCAAGTGAGACCAGTGTGGACAAGTCAGATCAAAGAGAAGCAACTTCTAGACGAGGTTTTGAGTGCTCGACTCCGACAAGTACAAAATGGTGAAGGAGAGGACTATAGTTTGAATGGTGATGGGGTTCTGTGTTTCCGTAAGAGAATTTGTATGCCAAAAGATGTCGAGTTAAGGTAGATGATTCTTCAGGAGTCGCATAGTAGCCCATACGCTATGCATGATGGAGGGGTTAAGATGTATCGAGATTTGTGAGAGCAATTCTGGTGGCCAGGTTTGAAGCGAGAGGTAACAAAATTCATGGGAAAATGTTTGACGTATCAGCAGGTGAAGGCAGAACACCAGTTACATTCGGGTTTGTTGCAGCCGGTGAAGATTCCGCAGTGGAAATGGGAAAGAATCACGATGGATTTTGTTAGTGGGTTACCTCTTACGCCTACTAAGAAGGATTCGATTTGGGTGATTGCTGACCGGCTGATGAAGTCTACCCACTTCATATCGGTTCATGTTGAGTATTCTCTACAAAGATTGGCTAAGCTGTACGTGGATGAGGTTGTGAGAATACATGGTGTACCTGTGTCGATCATATCAGATAGAGACCCTAGGTTCACGTCACGATTCTGGAACGCTCTGAATCAGGCAATGGGAAAAAGGTTAGACTTCAGTACTTCTTTCCATCTGTAGACTGATGGTCAGTCTGAGAGGGTAATCCAGATCTTAAAGGATATGTTAAGAGGTTGCATCATTGATTTCAGGGTTAGTTGGGAGGAGTATTTACCTTTGGCAGAATTCGCGTACAATAACAGCTACCAATCTAGTATTTGATGGCACCTTATGAAGCGTTATACGGACGAAGATGTCGTACCCCTACTTGTTGGACAGAGTTGGGTGAGCGTCAGGTTTTGGGTCCAGAACTAGTTTCAGAGACGGAAGAAAAAGTTAGGTTAATTCGGCTCGGTTGAAAGAAGCATCTGATCGACAGAAATCTTATGCGGATCTAAAGCGTAAGGAGTTGGAATTTGTAGTGGTAGATTAAGTCTTTTTGAAAGTGTCGCCCTGGAAGAAGGTAATGAGGTTTAGTCAGAAGGGTAAGCTAAATACCCGATTTATTGGACCTTATCGGGTACTAAAACGTGTGGGGCCAGTGGCGTATCGATTGGAGTTGCCTCCGGGGTTAGAGTAGATACATAACGTGTTTCATATCTCGATGCTAAGACGTTACCGTTCTGATCCATCGCACATTGTGCCAGTGGAAGAGATTGAAGTAAGGCCCAACTTGTCCTTTGAGGAGGAGCCAGAGCAAACTTGGATCAAGACATAAAAGTGTTGAGAAGGAAGTCCGTTCCTTTGGTCAAGGTTTTGTGGCGAATCCACGGTGCAAAGGAAGCGACATGGGAGCCAGAAGATGTTATGCAACAACAGTATCCCCATCTCTTCTGATCAGGTAAATTTCGTGGCCGAAATTTCTTTAAGGGGGTAGAACTGAAACATCCTGAATTAGTGGGCCTGTCATTTTGTGTGTTATAGGTTTAATGTGTTAGTTTGAGAATTAGAGGTGCGAATTGGGCTCAAGTTTGGGCTGAGGCCTTGATTAATTTTCTATTGGGGCACTACAGGGTTTAAAGGTAGGTATTTGTGTTTAAAATGTCAAAATGGGCTTGTCGCCCAAAGTTAGGTGGCGCTACAAAGGAGCAGAGGGTGGCATCACTAGTGGATGGAGAGGGCCCAAGGTTGGCTGCTTGGAGCCCAAGCTTTTGGGCCAATTTTGGAACTTAAAAGGGAGCAAGGGGGGAGGACATCAAGGCCAGAATTTAGGGGATTTTAATGTTTTAGGATATGTGGATATTATGCTGATAAAGGAGGAATTAGGCCTCTTTTGGAGGAGTTAGTGGATTAAGATAAGGAAGAAAGATAGCAGCTATCATTTGGTTGCAGAGTTGGCTGAAAATCAAACACAGGAGAGGGGGAGAGAATCGGTTTAGTATGGCAAGGGGTGTGCCAAAAATTTGAAGGCCATCTCATTTGTTTTTTTTCTCATCTTTTCTCTTCCAAAAGCCAAAAATTACCACCTCCCTCACCCTTTCTTTTTCATTGAAATTCTATTTTAGCCGAATCTTTTGATCCCCATTGTTATTCTTCTCCCATTCACTAAAAGCCGAAACTACGCTCTTGTTTGTTCTTGTAGCCGAAATCTCTAAGTCTCAGCATCATTCCATTCGGTTTCTTTTCCCGAAGTGTTCATCATAGCTGAACCCCCATTCTATATTTCGCTAAGTTCTCCATTATTTCCTGTTTTCTTTTCTTTTCTCCTTTTTGGCAGAATAGTCTCTTAAATCTTGTTACGCGGTTCTATTCTTCTTCTATTAAAAGCTGAATCTTCACTGCTGTGGCTACTTGTGCCGAACCCTGAAGATAGTCGAAGGTAAGTGGTTGGTGTGGTTGGCCGATTGGTGATGGGGGGACCCATATTCCCTGTTGGCCGAAAGGTCATCTTCTCTAATCTAAATCTCTTTTAGATCGAATCTCATTTGGTTTCAGTATAGGTGTGCAATCAACGTTTCAATCCAAGTTTGCCAACTTTGGAATTTAATCGATTTAGAATAGTGGTCTGATAGTCGCGATTCCGGCTAGAGAGAGCGTCGACCTCGGTAGTATGGCGTTGAGCGTAATCAGGTGTGTAATTTCTCACACCATCTTTGTTGTCTGTTAGTATTTATATAAATATGTTTATATTCTGTTAAATGCCAAAATCCCGACATGACTGTTAAAAACCCGTGGAGGGTAAAGGGCAACTCATCAGGTTAGTGATTTCTGTGATTTTCTTTAGGTAAAATGATTCTTTTGAGTTGATATGATATACATGCATGCCGTTTTCTACGTTTGCTCGGGGTTGGGCGATCGATGTATATGAAAGGGGAAGTGTTTCATTGTAGTGGCTCGCCACGATCTGCTCGTGACTATATCACCGTCGACGATGAGCGACTAAGCGCAAAGATGAGCGCCATTGGTAGTGTGTAGTGGCGATGGTGATTGTAGAAATCCCCATTGGTGTGATTGGCAAGTAAGGGTGGTATGTAGCGGATGGATCTAGGATTGGGATGGGCTTTGCATAATTTTGATATGGGATATTCTGTTATTCTGTTCTGTGGGGCTAAGGCCTAGTCTGATGGTGCACGAGGGATTGCACACCGATTCTTGTGACTCACCCCGTTGTTTAACATTTTTTTGGGTAGCACTTAGTGCATCGGACCGGGCTGGAAAGGAGTGTAGGGTGGCCATGCATGGATTTATTTTGACTCAAAAAAGGACATTTTTTTAATAATTTTCCTTTAATATTTTTAATTTGTTTGGTTTTATATTTTATTGTAATAAGGCCACTGGTTAAGGTTTATTGGTTTTATGTTTTCTTTTTTAGGTTTTCATACGCTTAGATTTTATTATTTTAGGCCAACTTTGGGATTTAATCGATTTAGAATAGTGGTCTGATAGTCGCGATTCTGGCTAGAGAGAGCGTCGACCTCAGTAGTATAGCGTTGAGCGTAATCAGGTGTGTAATTTCTCACACCATATCTGTTGTCTATTAGTATATATGAATATAAATCTGTTTATATTCTGTTAAATACCGAAATCCCAGTATGACTGTTGAAAACCCATAGAGGGTAAAGGGGGACTCATCAGGTTAGTGATTTCTGTGATTTTCTTTAAGTAAAATGATTCTATTGAGTTGATATGATATACATGCATACCGTTTTCTATGTTTGCTCGGGGTTGGGCGATTGATGTATATGAAAGGGAAGTGTTACATTGTAGTGGCTCGCCACGATCATGCTCGTGACTATGTCACAAATCGACGATGAGCAGACTAATCGCAAAGATGACCGCCATCGGTAGTAGTGTAGCGGCGATGGTGATTGTAGAAATCCCGATTGGTGTGATTGGCAGGTGAGGGTGGTGTGTAGCGGATGGATCTAGGATTGGGATGGGCTTTGCATAATTTTGATATGGGATATTCTGTTATTCTGTTTTGTGGGGCTAAGGCCCAGTCTGATGGTGCACGAGGGATTGCACACTGAGTCTTGTGACTCACCCCGTTGTTTAACATTTTTTAGGTAGCACTTAGTGCATCGGACCGGGCTGGAAATGAGCGCAAGGTGGCCATGCATGGATTTATTTTGACTCAATAAAGGACGTTTTTTAATTATTTCCCTTAATATTTTTAATATGTTTGGTTTTATATTTTATTGTAATAAGGCCACTGGCTATGGTTTATTGGTTTTGTGTTTTCGTTTTTGGGTTTTCATACGCTTAGATTTTATGATTAATTGGAACTAAGGCATGTGTTTAAATAATAAAACTCAGAGGCAAAATTTCGGTTTTTATTCATTAAAGCATTAATTAAAATTTATTTCTTTTACAAATTATCAAATTATTAAGTTTTTCTTGTATAAATGTTTAAACTATGCTTTTCAAAAAAAAAAATATGCGACATGTTTTACAAAAACTTCTTAGTGACATGCTAGATCCGGTCGGGGTGTTTGGGCCGGGTTTGGGGTGTTACAAAGGGGACATTCATAAGATGACGTTTCGAACTCGCTGCAGTCATTATGAATTTTTGGTGATACCATTCGGATTAACGAACCCGCCAGCAGCATTTATGGATATGATGAATCAGGTGTTCCAACCATACATTGATCAGTTTCTTGTGGTGTTCATTGAAGATATCCTGGTTTACTCCAAGTCCGAGGAGGAGCATGATGCACATCTTCGTGTGGTGTTACAAGTTCTGAGGGAGAAGCAGCTATTCTCTAAGTTCAGTAAGTGTGAGTTCTGGCTAAGGGAAGTAGCTTTCTTAGGGCATATGGTTTGTGCAGAGGGAATTAGGGTTGACCCTCGGAAGATAGAAGCTGTATTGGATTGGAAACCGCCGAAGTCTGTGGCAGAGATTCAAAGTTTCTTAGGATTGGCAGGGTACTACAGAAGGTTTGTTGAGGGGTTCTCATTAATTGCGGCACCTCTAACTAAGTTGTTGAGGAAGGGAGTACCGTTTGGTTGGACCGACAAATAGCAGGTGAGCTTTGAGAAATCGAGAAAATTTTGATGAAGCTTGGGTGTTAATTTAGCAGAGGCTGGAAAAGAGTTTACCGTCTACTGTGACGCATCACACATGGGGTTAGGATGTGTGCTGATGCAAGATAGGAAGGTTGTTGCATATGCATCCCGACAGTTAAGACCGCATGAATTGAATTACCCTACTCATGATTTGGAATTGGCTGCAGTAGTGTTCGCTCTGAAGATCTGGAGACACTACCTGTATGGGGAGGAGTCTATTATTTACACTGATCATAAGAGTCTGAAGTACCTCCTTATCCAGAAGGAGTGGAATCTAAGACAAAGTAGGTGGATTGAACTTTTGAAGGACTATGACTGCTTGATCGAATATTATCTGGGCAAGGCGAACGTGGTGGTGGATGCGTTGAGTCGAAAGGTGATAGCAGATTTAAGGGCGATGTTCGCTCGTCTCAGCCTGTATGAAGATGGCAGTTTAGTAGCTGAACTCCAAGTGAGACCAGTATGGACAAGTCAGATCAAAGAGAAATAGCTTCTAGACGAGGTCTTGAGCGCTCGACTCTGAAAAGTACAAAATGGTGAAGGGGAGGACTATAGTTTAAATTGTGATAGGGTTTTGTGTTTTCGTAAGAGAATTTGTATGCCAAAAGATGTTGAGTTAAGACAGATGATTCTGCGGGAGGCACATAGTAGCCCATACGCTATGCATCCTGGAGGGGTTAAGATGTATCGGGATTTACAAGAGTAATTCTGGTGGCCAAGTATGAAGCGAGAGGAAATAGAATTCGTGGGTAAATGTTTGACGTGTCATCAGGTGAAGGTAGAACACCAGTTACCTTCGGGGTTGTAGCAACCAGTGAAGATTTCGCAGTGGAAATGGGAAAGAATCACGTTGGATTTTGTTAGTGGGTTACCTCTTACACCCACTAAGAAGGATTCGATTTGGGTGATTGTGGATGGGTTGACGAAGTCTGCTCACTTCATACCGATTCGTGTTGATTATTCTCTACAAAGGTTGGCTAAGCTGTACGTGGCTGAGGTTGTGAGACTACATGGTGTACCTGTGTCGATCATATCAGATAGAGACCCTAGGTTCACGTCACGATTCTGAAAGGTTCTGTATCAGGTAATGGAAACAAGGCTAGACTTCAGTACTGCCTTCCATCCGCAGACTGATGGTCAGTCTGAGAGGGTAATCTAGATCTTGGAGGATATGTTAAGAGGTTGCATCATTGATTTCAGGGGTAGTTGGGATGAGTATTTACCTCTGGCAGAATTCACGTACAACAACAGCTACCAATCTAGTATTTAGACGGTGCCTTATGAGGTGTTATAGAGACGGAGATGTCGTACTCTTACTTGTTGGACAGAGTTGGGAGAGAGTTAGGTGTTGGGTCCAGAACTGGTTTCAGAAATGGAAGAGAAAGTTAAGTTGATTCGGGCTCGATTGAAAGAAGCGTCTGATCGGCAGAAAACTTATACGGATCTAAAACGAAAAGAGTTGGAATTTGCAGTGGGTGATCAAGATTTTTTGAATGTGTCACCGTGGAAGAAGGTAATGAGGTTTGGTCGAAAGGGGAAGCTAAGTCCTCGGTTTATTGGACCTTATCGGGTACTAGAACGTCTGGGACCAGTGGCGTATCGACTGGAGTTGCTTCCAGGGTTGGAGCAGATACATGACGTGTTTCATGTCTCGATGCTAAGACGTTACCATTCTGATCCATCACACATTGTGCCAGTGGAAGAGATTGAAGTAAGGCCTGAAACACCCCAAACCCGGCCCACAAGCCCTGACTGGATCTGGCATGCTTCTAAAGAAAATCCATTCGAAACTTGTTTGAAACTTTGCTAAAACTTGTGTATATATTTTTTTGAAAACACTTGATTTGGGTTGGGTTTGAATTAAGAACCCGTGTCGATAAGGTGGTAAAAACAATTTGATATTTATACTTAAGAAAAATTTTACTTATAACTTTAATATGACAAAATTGTATCATACTAAGAACTTTATTAGCATGCATAAACAATTCAGTACTAATAGCCTTATTACATCAAATAAAAACTGAATAATTCAAAAGTTAAACATAAATAAAAATAAGAAGCCTTTGAGCTTTGCATGGCCACCCTTGAGTTCCTGCCGACCCGGTCCATCACTGATCATCACCTGAAAAATAGTCCCACAAAGGGTGAGTCAAACAGACTCAATGTGTACAACCAACACCAAAGTCAAATAAATTGGGCATATCAAATCATACATAATCATATAGCATTAAATAAAATGATGCAATCCACGGACCCAAGCCTAGTTATCCATCGCTACACGTCACCGTACCAACCATCACACCGTGGGGACTACTAAGTCAACCCTCCATCCGCTACACACCATCGAAGGCAATCACTACAGTCAACGTGCTCATCGTCCTTATAAAGTTCGTGGCATAGCCACCTTATATAAATTTGTGACATAAGTCACCACATGCTTATATTGTGACAAAAGTCACCACATTCTTATATCGTGACATAAGTCACCACATTCTTATATTGGGGTATAATACCACCAATTCACTTCCCCTTTACATATCACCCATATGCCCCATGTCATACAATTATGCATTAACCATATCATATTTCTTATTCACATTCTTATAATTTCATATATATGCCTTAACAAAAACTTATCATACTCATAGTAGGAGTAGGAAACGTACACTGAGTACTTAGTACCATTACATGGTACCTTAACCATAATCTTACACTTTTATATTAGCACATATAATAAATTAAAGCAGTAAATCTATCGAGATTTAGTGTGGGTACACACGATATACTTATCAATTCTTTGAAATCCCAAAAACTCGTTCTATTGCTTTAGATCTTTAATTCCTATATTCGCCAACCCTAACATGTTAGTAAAAAGCCATTCATTATAAATCCAAATCCTAGTAGGATTGTTGTAATCAAATTCTTACCTTGGTGCCGATTGGATTAAAATCAAATCCCGAAACTTTATGATCCTCTACCTTGTATTCGCCAACATAAGATCACTTAAAGGGTTAGTTTTCAGCTTTTGAATAATGATGAAATAGATCTAGATATCACAATAGGGCCTTGGCCGAATGTACTCATGCACTTACCTTATGATTTTCAAATCCCGAAAAGTGACTATGGATTTTAGTATCTGTCGAAATACCTAAAAACTTAGATTAATTTTTAACATTAAATCGTAAGTAGATAGCCCTTGGCGAATATGTCTTACCTTGAATCTTTAAAATCCGAATATCCTTCCTTAAAGTCGACAAGAGACAAATCCGAAAGAGTTAAGCAATACAAAAGTCGGCAGGACCTTTGCTTGAAGCCCTCAAAGATTCACTATGAAGGCTAGCTAGTGCTCAAAAGGTTTCGACTTTTGAGTTTTAATGGAATGTAACTGTTTCAAGGAGGAGAGAGAGAGAGATATGAGCTTTAGGAAGAATCGGCTTATGGTGATCTTTGGGAAGGGAATTTGGCTTTTGATGAAGAAGAAGAAGAAAAAGAGGATGAAGAATTCAGCTAGCACTGGGAGTTTTTCGATTTAACAAAATAAAAGTGAAGAGAAAAGTTTACTAGAGTTTCGGTTTCAACAAAGATGAGGAAGAAAAGCTTGAGGGTTTTGCAATGGAGATGGTTAAAGTTTTGACTATCACAAGGGTATTTGACTTTGGAAAATAAAAGGAGAAGAGGAGAGGCACTAGAAAATTGCAAAGGTAAGAGAAGAAGGAAAGATTGATGAATGGCCTTATTTCCCTCTTTCGGTGAAATTACTAAGCCTAGAAAATCCCTTTCTTGGCCATCACTCCCATATCTTTATTTTCCTACCTTAGCCGAAATTCTAAAAGAATTTGACTTCAACTTAAACTCCTACCTTAGTCTCCCTATGCCGTCCATCTCCTTACCTTAGGAGTGCCGAATTTTAACCCATTATTTTGGGCTTCATGTGGGTATACTAGGCCCAAGTTATCCTAGCATATGGCGTCATTTCTAGAGCCCTAAGTGGCATCTCCGGGCAATTTTTCCAAGCCCGATTTTGTCACATTTCCAAGGTTCCTTACATTTCCTTACATTTCCAAGCTTCTTTTTAAGACTTAATATTTTCTAAAGCATTTCCTTACATTTCCAAGGTTCATTACATTTCCTTACATTTCCAAGCTTCCTCCTAAGACTTAATATTTTCTAAAGCATTTCCTTACATTTCCTTACATTTCCTTACATTTCCAAGCTTCCTCTTAAGACTTAATATTTTCTAAAGCATTTCCTTACATTTCCAAGGTTCTAAAATGCACACAACACATTTACAACACATAAGGCATACTATTTCAAAAAATTTTAGCCATAGTGCATAAGCCCTAATCTGGGATATTACAAGGCCAACCTTGTCCTTTGAGGAGGAGCCAGTGCAAATTTTGGAGCGAGATGTAAAGGTGTTGAGAAGGAAGTCCGTCCCTTTGGTCAAGGTGTTGTGGCGAAACCACGGCGCAGAGGAAGCGACATGAGAGCCATAGGATGTTATACGACAATAGTATCCCCATCTCTTCTGATCAGGTAAATTTCGCGGCTGAAATTTCTTTAAGGGGGTAGAACTGTAACATCCTGAATTAGTGGGCCTATGCATTTTGTGTGTTGTAGGTTTAATGTTTTAATTTAAGAATTAGGAGTCCGGATTGGGCTCAGGAATGGGCTGAGGTTTCGATTAAAATACTCTGTTTAGACACTATAGGGCTTTAAGGATGGTATCTGTAGTTTAAATAAGCAAAATGGGCTTGTGGCCCAGTAACAAGGGGCATAACAAGGGGAGTGGTTAAGTGGCGTCAGTGGCAGGGAAGGAGGCCCAAGTGTGAGCCGTTTGGAGCCCATAGAATTGGGCCATTTTTGGCACTTAAAGAGGAGCTAGGTGGGACGGCATCAAGGCTAGAAAATAGGGGATTTATTGTGTTAAAAAACGGTGGATAATAAGCTGATAAATGAGGGAGGAAGTGGTGTGAAGTAGGTCTCTTCTGGATATGTGTTCTGATAAGGATAAGGGAAATGAGGAGGAGCTATCTAGGAGGCTAGAGGTGGCCAAATGTGGGACTGTGTATGTGAAGGGGGGTGGATGGCTAGATAGAGTTAGGCAAAGCCGAACTTTGTGAGTTTTTTTTTTGAAGCTCTCTCTCTCAGTTTTCTCTGTTGCCGAAACTTTTCCATTCTTTTTCTTCTTCTGTTGAAACTTCTTCCTAGTCGAAATCTCTAAGGCTCTTTTTGTTTTATTTTCCTAAGCCAAAACCGAAACTCCTCACTCAGTTCGTCTAAAAGCTGAAAACGCATCAGCCCCCTCTTGTTCATCTTTTTCGGGATTTTCTTAAAAGCCAAAATTCTTAGATCTTTAATCTTCTACGCTTCGATCTTCTTCTGTGATTGTCGAATCTTTACGCAAGGGCATTTGAAGCCTTACATGAGGAGATCTAATCACCTAGGTTTTTAAATCGGTAGCATTCGAATCATACTACTTCTGGGATTTAATCTATTTGGGTAAGAAGATTCATCTTAGCTGTTTTATTAATCAATTTATCTCCAATCTGTCAGTTAACCTTGTTAGGTGATACTCAAATCGTATCTCTTGTAGTAAGTCTTTGACCGGCAGAATAGTGATTTGATAATCACGATTCTGGCTAGGGAGAGCATCAATTTCAATAATATAGCGTTAAGCGTAATCAGGTGTGTTATTTTTCACACCATCACTGTTCTCTGCTAGTATATATATAAATCTATTTATATTCTGTTAAATGCCAAAATCCCGGCATGACCGTTGAAAACCGGTGGAGGGTAAAAGGCGACTCATCAAGTTAGTGATTTTTGTGATTTTCTTTAAGTAAAATGATTCTGTTGAGTTGATTTGATATACATTATTTTCTATGTTTGCTCGGGGTTGGACGATTGATGTATACGAAAGGGAAAGTGTTCTGCTGTAGTGGCTCTGCCACGATCTGTTGTAGTGGTTCCGCCATGATCTGTTCTGGTGACTATGTCACAAATCTGATGATGAGCAGCTAACTGTAGCATGATTGCCATCAATGGTGTGTAACGGTGAAGGTGATTGTAGAAATCCCCATTGGTGTGATTGGCAGGTAAGGGTGGTGTGTAGCAGATGGATCTAGGATTGGGGTGGGCTTTGCTTAATTCTAATATGTGATATTACATTATTTTGTTACGTAGGGCTAAGGCCCGGTCGATGGTGCAAGAGGATTGCACTGAGTCTTGTGACTCACCCGTTGTTAACATTTTTTTAGGTAGCACTTAGTGCATCGGACCGAAATTTGGAAAGGGAGCGCAAGGTGGCCATGCATGGATTTATTTTGACTCAATAAAGTACGTTGTTTTAATTATTTTCCTTAATACTTTCAATTTGTTTGGTTTTATATTTTATTGTAATAAGGCCCTTTGGCTATTGTGTATTGGTTTTATATTTTCGGTTTTCAGGTTTTCATACACTTAGATTTTATGATTAATTGAAACCAAGGCATGTGTTTAAATAATAAAACTCAGAGGCAAAATTTTGGTTTTATTAATTAAGGCATTAATTAAAACTTATTTCTTTTACAAATTATAAAATTATTAAGTTTTTCCCATATAAATGTCTAAACATTGCTTTTCAAAAAAATATGACATGTTTTATAAAATCTTCTTAGTGACATGCGGATCCGTTAAGGTGTTTGGTAGGGTTTGGGGTATTCTGAGATGGGTTGAGTTGCATGCATTTACTTCATTTAAATATTGCTATGTAAATGGGCTTGGTCCAAGATGATGCTATATGGGTTCGAGGCCAGTGGATGACGGTAAGAGGATTATGCACTTAGTTCTAGTAACTCACACCTCCTTCTTAATCCTTGCAGGTAATGCTCAGTGACGAGGACTTGGGGCCATGGATGACTCGGTGGAGGCCATACTTTTGGAATAATGTTTTCGAATACTAGTAAACTTCTTTTCCGCTTTATTACGTTACTTTTACTATTTTGGGTTTTAAAGTTGTAATAAGGCCTCTGGGATAAATTTTATTTTGTTTTATGTTTATACGTACTTAATATTTTTTTTCTTGAATTGCTTTAAGTGGGGATTTTCTAAAATCATAAATAACGATTTTTCCAAAATTGATTAACAAATGAATTTTATAACCAATATATTTAAACATTTTTAACTTGAATTTTCTTTTGAATTATCAATGCTATTTTCAAAAGACATGATTTTAAGGTTCACTAATTGATTTTGATTTATCAGTCAACCTCTCGAAATTAATAGTATTTTATCGAATGTTTATAACCAAGCTTATTTTCTTAAACTATAACCAAATAACAACATCTTTAATAAAATCACAAGTTTTTTACTCATTTTCTTTGTGTGACATGTCAGATCTGGTCATACCGCATGGGTCGGGTTTGGGGTGTTATATTTTATGGTATCAGAGCCAGGTTGCAAAACTCGGCTGTGGTTTGGGTTCAAAAGCGTTTTCAAAGCTATTTTGAATTTTAGTTTATAAATGCATGTTTTAGAGGAAGTATGGCACCACTGTTATCCGGCACCAAGTCAGTAAGTTTTGTTTTCATTTATGATTATTGTGATATGACTGTGGTAAAAGAACTCCACAAAATAGAAGTACTCTAGAACTTTTATCTTTAAGAGCTGAAACTATTGAGATTGAGACTTTAGGATATGTTTTTGCGAAAACAAATTTACTTCTTATACTCCATAAAACATTATTTAATAAACATTGAATAGCATACTGATTCATAAGACTTTTAATCAGATTAAATCGACTTAGTAAACATTAGCACTAGAGGACGTGGACGCGGTAGACGCGGACGTGGTAGAGGCCGAGGTGCTAGACTTGTATCTAAGGCATCGGGACATATGCCTGAAATGGACGCACCTACGTCACCAGTGACTGAAGCTAGGTCACATGATCAAATGAGAGAGGACGACGCTCTGTCCCAAGCAATGTTGCGGGTACTGGAAAGGGTTGCTAGGGCAAGGTCTGGGTCGGTAACTCGTGGGTCAATATTTAAGTGACTTAGATCAAATAGGGCTGAAGTTTTTAGAGGTATTTCGGGTGTAGCCCCAAGTGTAGTGGAATATTGGCTTAAGGCAGTGGGGCGAATTATGGACGATTTGGATTGCACAGCTGAGCAAAAACTGAAAGGGGTTGTATCATTACTGAGCGACGAGGCGTATCGGTGGCGGAGTCCTTGATTAGGAAGGCACTCAGTGATCAGTATACAGGATTTCTTTAAGATAGTATTCCAGGGAAAATATGTCGGGGCTAGCTATGTGGATGCCCGAAGAAAGGAATTCTTAAATCTGGTTCAAGGAAGTAGATCTATGGCAGTTTACAAGGCGGAGTTCCTGCGTCTGAGTCAGTATGCCCAGGGTATAGTGCCGACTGATTATGATGAATTACGATTACTGATAGCCCCACAGAAAGAGAGGAATTTTGCTACCCTAGTGGAAAAAGCTAAAATTGCTGAAGAAGTTAAGCACTCAAAACGGTAAAATCGAGACAAGGATAGGGGCAAGAACAAAAGAGACTCTGGGTATTCAAGTCCTGCTAGAGGTTTTCACAAAAGGCCCAGGAGTGAAGGGCCAGGTTGAGTGGGTGCTCTAGCTACTACTAATCAGATTCAACCATGTGTGGATTGTGGGAAACTTTATTCGGGGGAATGCTAAAAGAGAACTGGTGGTTGTTTCAGATGTGGATCCAAAGACCATTGATTTAGGGATTGCCCTCGAGAGCCAGTTCAAACCCAGGGAGTTCATAACAAATCAAGACATGACCAATAGGAGGCGCCAAAGCCAGAGAGGCCGTGGGCTAGGTCAAAGTGGTAATGGTGTAGGACGAGGTCAGGGTGCACCGGGTAGAGGTACCGGTAATAGAGGTAACACGGAGGCGAACAGCCAGGATTGGTCTATGCGATCAGACATCAAGAGGATGGTGATGCACTGAACGTCATAACAGGTATGTTCTTCATATCTGATGTACCTTTTACCGCTTTAATAGACATTGGATTCACCCATTTGTATGTTGCTTGTGCTGTGTCTGGAACCCTAAATATTATATTTGAGATTACTACTAGAGAAACAACTGTGATTAGCCCTTTAGAACAGTCGGTGGTAGTAAATAAGTTGTATAGGGATCTACCCTTAGAAGTTCAAGGGGTAGTATTTCTAACAGATTTGATGGAACTGCCATTCGGCGAGTTCGATCTTATTTTGCGCATAGACTGGCTAGTTAAGCATCGTGCGAACTTGGACTATGCTGCAAAGCAAATGATGCTAAGAACTTCTGAAGATAAGGAAGTGATGGTGATAGGCGAAAGAAAAAACTATTTGCCTAATGTCGTATCTGCTTTTGAAACACCCCCAAACTTGGCCCACGAGCCTCGACCAAATCTGGTATGTTCCCTGAGTAAAACAGTTCAAAACTTGGTTGTTACTTTGGAAAATTTTGTGTGGTTTTGAAGAACATTTGATTTGTGTTGGTTTCAAATTGAAAACGGTGTTGTTCTTGAAAACTAGATTTTATTTAAATAGTATTTGAATCAATAAGTTAAAAGTATTGCGGGTTTTAGAGTTTAACATTAAATTGAAAATTGATTGTGTTTAGGTGTCAAAACATTTAAAATTTATTTTTTAAGAAAAGTTATGTAATCTTGATTTAATAGTAATCATATCATGATAAACCAAATTAAATGCATACTTAAAAGCAGTTAATAGTAATGGCCATATTACATCAAAGCAAAACCCGAAAAAAATCCAAAATACTTAAATATAAAAATTCAAGATAAAATAAATTGCTGAACTGAGCATGGCCACCACTAAGTTCCTGCCGACCAGGTCCATTTACTGAGTGTCACCTGAAAAGATATCCCACAACGGGGTGAGTCAACAGACTCAATGTGTAACAACCAACACAATCTCCCAACGATTTAGGCATAACAAATCATATATATATATATCAAATGTAGGCAATGATGCAATCCCGAACCCAAACCTAAATAACCATCCTCTACACATCACCCGTACCTGCCATCACACCGTGGGGATTACTAAATCGACCCTCCATCCGCTACACACCATCGAAGGCAGTCGCTGCAGACAACTTGCACATTGCCCTTATAAATTGTGGCATAGCCACCAGATAATGTGACAAAGTCATCAGATAACATTTTGTGACATAAGTTACCACATTCAGATTATGTGACATGAGTCACTAGATATTGTGGTAAAAAAAACCACCAGATCACTTCCCCTTTCATAATCACCCATATGCCCCATGTGTCATACAAATCATGCGGATATCATGCCATATGCCTTATTCATATTCGTAACCAATTTTCATATATGTCACATTCAATGTTTATAATACTATTAACAGATCTTTAGAGAATAACGTACCTGAATATGTCGTACCATTGAATGGTACCTTTATCCACATCTTTCATATTCTTATTAGCACACACATTAAGTTAATACCGTAAATCCATTAGGAATTGGTGTAAGGCTACACACCTGGTTACTAACGTGTTTACTGATTCCCGAAAGTCTACTGAAATAGAGTGTACTCCTCCCTAAAATCAAAGTTAGAATCGGCCAACATTAATCACTAAATATGGCCTTGGCTGAATATTCATACTCCTTTACCTTGTGGATCTAAATCTCGAAATCGTTACTTGGCTTATGAAGATGTCGAAATCCTTACTTATCAATTGTTAGAATCGACTTTAATACAAAAACTTACGAAATTGGCCTATGGCTGAACACTATGCCCTTACCTTAACTAATCAAATCCAAAAGACTCCTTTAATGCTCCTTAACATTGGCTACATACAAAAGAAACACATATTATGGCACTAAGAACATTCGGCCATCCCTAAAACCGAGGCCTAAACACTTGATTTTGGCACACCAATGAAGAAAAGGCAAAACTGATTACTAAAGAAGAGATTACTTACCACCAACGCTTGCTTGCAGAGACTAAAAGAAAGTAGTCAACAGCACCTCCTTAGAGAATCGACTTTTGAGAACCAAGGTAGAGATGGGTTTCGGCACCTTAAGGATGAAGAAAGAAATCGCAACAGAAGAGAGTTTATGGTCAGAGTATTCGGCCAAGGAGAGAAATAGATCAAAGTTTTGGCTTTTGAAAAATAATAAGAAAGATTTTGGCTAACACAAAGAGTATTTCATCTTTTGAAAGTGAATAGCAAAAAAAGGGAGAAAAGAAAAGAATAGGTACTCACAATTTTGGCTTGGTCAATTGAAGAGAAAACAAATTGAGTGAGATGAGAGAAATAATTTTCGGCACAAAGGAGATTAAGGAAAAAAAGAAATATCAAAAGATGATCACTCCCCCTTGTATGACCGAATTATGACCCCTCTAAAGACCCACATTCGGCCAACTCCCTTTTCCCCTATCTAATCCCACCTTTTTCTCCTATTTCTCCTCTCTGCCTCTCATTCAAAGAATTTGAATGAGTCCAGCCTTCATCCACTCTCTTTAGCCGAATTTCAAATGAGTTTGACTAAGCCAAAAAGCTCATCCACTAATGTCCCAATGCCGTCCAACACTTCCCCCCTCTTCTAACACAAAAAGCAAAATAAAGCCACACTCCCTTATTATCTGCGTAACTCGAACCTAAGCCCTACCTTCACTGTCTATGGCGTCACTTACTAAGGCTTTAAGTGGCGTCTTTCTGCCACTTCACCAAGCTGATTTTTATGTCCAAATTCCCCTACAATTCCTCTTAAGGCCTATCAAGCTTAGCTTCCCTTTAATGCTTAAAATCTAATATTTTATAAGGCATTTACCTATACTCTAAAGTTCTCAAAAATTCATACAACATATTCAAACACACATAGGCATGCTACTTCATACAATTAAGCAATAATGCACAACCCCTAAATCCTGGATATTATAGCTTTAAAGGCACAAAAGTTGGTACGAAAGGGGTGTGGAGCATTCTTAGCCTTTATCAGTGCTTTGGATGCCAAAGAGTTGTCAATAGAGAATGTTAGAACGGTGAAAGAGTTTTCTGACTTCTTTTCCGAGGAGTTTCCAGGATTGCCTCCAGATCGAGAAATAGAGTTTGGCATTGAGCTATTGCCAGGAACGGCTCCGGTGTCCATCGCTCCTTACAGAATGGCACTGAAGGAGATAGTGGAACTTAAAGCTCAAATTTAAGAGTTGTTAGATCGTGGATTTATTCGACCAAGTGTGTCACCATGGGGAGCGCAGGTTTTATTCGTTAAGAAAAATGATGGGTCGATGTGTATGTGCATCGATTATAAATAATTGAATAAGTTGACGATCAAGAACAAGTACCAATTATCGAGGATCGATGATCTGTTCGATCAGTTGTGGGGATCTTCGGTCTTCTCGAAGATAGATTTGATATCAGGGTATCACCAGCTAAAAGTCAAGAAGGCGGATATTCACAAGACTGTGTTTCGAACTCGTTATGGGCATTACGTGTTCTTGGTAATGCCGTTTGGGTTGACAAATCCACCAGCTGCATTTATGGACATGATGAACTGAGTCTTCCAACCCTATATAGATTGGTTTGTGGTGGTGTTCATAGATGACAACTTGGTATACTCAAAGACAGAAGAGGAGCACGATTCGCATCTACGGGTAGTATTGCAGATATTAAGGGAGAAGAAACTGTATGCCAAATTCAGTAAGTGTGAATTTTGGCTAAAAGAGGTGACCTTTTTAGGGCATGTTATGTCTGCTAAGGGAATTAGAGTTGATCCCCGGAAGATTGAGGCTGTATTGGATTGGAAGCCACCGAAGTCAGTCGCAGAAATCTAAAGTTTTCTAGGTTTGGCTGGGTATTATAGGCGATTCATTAAGGGGTTTTCGTTGATTCCTGCACCCCTAACTAAGCTGTTACGTAAGGGAGTACCGTTTGTGTGGTCAGATAAGCAGCAAGGGAGCTTTGAGAAATTGAAGAAGATTCTGACAGAAGCACTAGTATTGATTCAGCTTGAGGCTGGTAAAGAGTTTATCATCTATTGTGATGCATCACACACAGGCTTGGGATGTGTGTTGATGCAAGGGGGAAAAGTGGTGGCTTATGCATCTCGTCAATTAAGGCCACATGAAGTGAACTATCCCACTCATGATTTAGAGTTAGTTGCAGTGGTGTTTGCTCTGAAGATATAGAGACACTATCTATACGGGGAGAAGTCGATTATCTACACGAATCATAAGAGTCTAAAGTACCTCCTTATCCAGAAGGAGTTGAACTTAAGACAGCGGAGGTGGATAGAATTGTTGAAAGATTATGACTGCTCAATCGAGTATCATCTAGGAAAAGTTAACGTAGTGGTAGATGCGTTGAGTCATAAGGTGATATCAAATTTGAGAGCGATGTTCGCTCATCTTAGCCTTTATAAAGATGGTAGCTTGTTAGCTGAACTTCAAGTGAAACATACATAAGTAAGTCAGATTAAGGAAAAGCAGTTGTTAGATGAAGTGTTGGTTTCTTGACTTCAGCAAGTGGAAAGTGGTGAGAAATGGGATTTTTGATTAAATAGTGATGGAGTATTGTGTTTTCATGGAAGAGTTTATATGCCCAGGGATTCAAAATTGAGACAAATGATTCTGCGTGAGGTGCATAGTAGCCCATATACTATACACCCTGGAGGAAATAAGATGTACCGAGACCTCCGTGAGCAGTATAGGTGGCCAGGGTTGAAAAGGGAGGTTACCGACTTCGTGAGCAAGTGCTTGACATGTCAGCAGGTGAAGGCAGAAAATCATCTACCTTTAGGGTTGCTACAACTGGCGAAAATCCCACTATGGAAATGGGAAAGGATAACGATGGACTTTGTTAGTGGGTTACCCTTAACGCCTACTAAGTAAGATTCAGTATGTCTAATAGTGGATCGATTGACGAAGACTGCTCATTTCCTACCTGTTCGTACGAATTATTCATTACAAAAGTTAGCCAAGTTGTATGTAGCAGAAGTCGTGAGGTTGCATGGGGTACCGATGTCTATTGTAATATCCTGGATATAGGGGTTATGCATTTTTAACTTAATTGTATGTGGTTGCATGTTTATGTGTAGTTGAGTGTGCTTTGGGAGTTTTAGGAACTTGGTATGTAAGAGAATGCCTTAGAAAAATATTAAATTTTTAAGTCTTACGATGGAGCTAAGCAAGATAGGCTTTATGAAAAATTGGCATGAGGTTATAATCATAACAAGTCAATTGGCAAGGTGGTGTTGGCGCATGGGTGAATGCATAAGGGGAGAGGTTCGAATCCCTTAGCTAGCAATTGGAAGGATTTTTATTTTTGTTCTCTTTCCTATAGTGTCGGTCAAGCCTTATCTTAGTATGGATGGATTTTCTTTTATTTTTGGATAGTAGACCAAAGGGAAAAGGCAAGTTATTAGTTAAGGTATGGAATCAAGATGTTATGGAAGGATAAGGGGACAAAAGGCTTGATGAATAGGTGATGTTTTGGAAGTTTTTCTATGGCCATTTGACCATGAATGTAGACGGCATAAGGGGCTAAGGGGGTTGGCTTAATTGTGATAGTGATTAGGGGGAAGATAGGGAAGAAATGAGAAGGAAAAAGTGGAATTGTGTTGGCATGAGAGTTGGCCAAACGTTGTAATGGGATTAGGGGGTAATAATTGGCCAAAATCTTAACAATTTGTGCATCTTTTCCCTTTTCTCCAAAATCTTTCTTCTTAGCCGAATTTGTCATTAGGTGAAAGTTTTGTTTTTTTTTGGCTATCATTTTTTTGACCATTTTGGTTTAATTGCCTATTCTCTCAAGTTTCTTTTCCTCTATTGCCGAAAACACCAAAAGCTTAGAAGACATTTTCTCTTTTCTTTTCTTCCTCTCTAGTTCCGAAATCATTCTAGCACTAAGGTCATTTTTCATCTTTTTCTTTTTTTTTTCTTTCTCTTAGCCGAAACCATCTTCCATTTTCACCATAACCATAACATCTTAAACCTCTCATCTCTCTTTTTTCTCTTTTGGTTAAAGCCGAAACCACCTTCTTTCTCTCTTCTTTTTTGGTTAAAATTGAAACCACCATTTATTTTCTCTTCTCTTTTGTTAAAGCCGAAACCACCATTTCTTTTCTTCTTAATTGTTAAGGCCGAATCTCTTTATAGTTCAAGTAAGGGTGAAATCAATCTCCGCGTTACGGGTAAGGATTATCTATCAATCGTTTTTCGTTCTTTTCTTTTGGATTAGCCGATTTTAGGAATCTAATCCTCTTATTTCTCCTTGGTCGAATCTTTGAAGGAGGATTTTGGGATTCTTTTTGTAGCCAACGATTAAGGAGAGATCCATCAAG
Organism: Gossypium rotundifolium; assembly: GCA_025506655.1. Taxonomy (NCBI): domain Eukaryota; kingdom Viridiplantae; phylum Streptophyta; class Magnoliopsida; order Malvales; family Malvaceae; genus Gossypium; species Gossypium rotundifolium. The sequence continues at coordinate 16,184,347 of CP106730.1, forward strand.
AATTAAATATTCAAGGTAAAGGAGTTTTATATACTTGTTATATCGTTTTAGATAGACTATTAATCTCTTTCGTTTTAGGGGACTCTATCGCTCGATCATTTTCCCGTGAACGTAAGATTTTGGGGCAAACAAAAAAGGTTTAAAAAGAGCGATAAGGAGTGTTTGGAAGAGGGGTGGTTTTGCTATACCCTCAAATTTCAAACGAAGGGCTGTATCGGGGATCCAAAACTTTCCACCGTGTTGTGGACCCGCTGCCAACCAAGATCGATTATTTGAAGTCGTGCGTACACCCGAGCCACTATTTGTTCGTGGTTTGTCATCGGGTTTTGATCCATGTATTGGAGAAAAATCACAAATAATAGTTGTTCGAGATTTCGAGGATAAGGAATTAGATTATTCATCAATAGTATAGTTTTATAAGTATTAGAGTGTTCTAATCAAGTGTGATAAATAATTAGGTGTCGACGAGCGGGAAGGTATCGTTCTCACTGTTATAAGGTGTGTAACACTATACTAAATTTCTAATAGATCTAAACTAATAATGATTTGTATGAAAATATGTATGATAATGGTTGCGGGTACCATTCAGTGGTACACGATATTCAGGTATGTTTACCCCATTACTTTGTTAATAATGCTATAAGCATAAATATGAAATAAGTATGACTCTGATATGATTTTGGGGTATATTGTATAAAATTCGAATAATATGTATGTTGCATGGGCATATGGGTAATTTTAACAAAGGGGAAGTGTTTCGGTGGTTTTACCACATTATCTGGTGACTTCGATCACATAATATGAATCCGGTGACTTCGGTCACATATATGAATCCGGTGACTTCGGTCACATATTATGAATCTGGTGACTTCGGTCATAATTATCTGGTGGCCATGCCACAAAATTATAAGGGCGATGTGCATGTTGACTCTGACAACTACCTTCGATGGTGTGTAGTGGATGGAGGGTCGATTTAGTAATCCTACGGTGTGATTGGTAGAATGCAGTGGTGTGTAGCGGATGGATTTTTAGGTGGGCTCGAGACCGCATTTCATTTATATATACATGTGATTTAATCGATTTTTATCGATTTGATATAAAATGGGCTTATGGCTAAATATGTTTTAAATGGGCTTAATGGCCATCATCGATTGGGCTTTTAGTGTAATGTTACACATTGAGTCTGTTGACTCACCCTTTTATGGGATATATTTCAGGTGACTCTTAGCGTGATGGATCGGGTCAACAAGGGCTATGTGGTGGCCATTGCTCAACTAAGTATTTTGGAGTTTCTTTTAATTAAACCTACTAAGTTTATTTTTATTATTTAGGATTTATTTTGGGTTATGTTATTTTTGTAATAAGGCCACTAAGAACTGTTTAAATTTTACGTTTTAGATTTTTAATATGCTACGATCAAATAATTACTACATAATTAAATGATTTTGAAAATAACTTAAACTGCTTTTGACACCTATGGTTTTACAATGATAATAAGTTTTTCATTAAATTTGGTTTTCTTTTAACTAAAAATCTTTCTCTTAAAGATAACGTTTTAATGAGACATCAACTATATAAACATCATTTACAACGCGACCACTAAGTAGATCCATTGTATACGAAATCGTTATATTTTCTTATAAAATAAAACGAGAATTAATTGAAGTTTTACTCGAGGAACATACCAGATTCGGTCAGGGCTTGTGGGCCGAGTTTGGGGTGTTTCAACTTGGTATCAGAGCCCAATTTTGAACTCTCGGCCTTGGGTTTTGAAGCCCACAACGTTTTAAAATTAGGCCCAAATGACTTTTTGAAAATTTTTGGTTAAAATGGTTTTATAGAAGCATGGCACCCGAGTTCTCGACCCAGGTCCATCAAGTAAGTTCTTTTGTTGATGATGTGAATGTATGATATTTTACGTGATAAGCCTAAGGAAACTATACTTTAGAGACATGGACCCTAGGTGTATGTGTACTACTGCGGAAAAACCACTGAATAAATCTCTGTTGCATAAAACTTTCTTTAAACAAGAAGTGAAAAGACTCTAATGCATAAAACTTTTTCGTAAAAATAGATAAAACGCGTAGTAGATATGAGTTCAAGGGGACGTGGTCGTCGTGGACATGGTAGAGCCAGAATGGCTATGTCGGAACCAGTTAGATCTGGTCAAGGTTCCAAAAATGAAGCTCTGCCATCGGCTATTGGGGTGGAATTTCAAGAGCAAACTGGAGGTGATGACGTAGTATCGCAGGCTATGTTGCGAGTTTTAAAACGAGTAGCAGGAGCTAGTATGGGAAATGGGGCTCAAAGTCATGAGTCGAGAGACTTAGATCAAATGGAGCTAAAATTTTTAGGGAGTATCTGGAGTAGCTCGAATGTAGCGGAGTACTAGTTAGCGGTCGAGAGGATCATGGACGATTTGGACTGCCTGGCGAGAAAAGTTGAAAGGTCTTTGTTTGTTGCTTCGTGATGAGGCCTACCGGTGGTGGCTCTTTGTCAAGGAGAGTACCCCTGTGGATCGAGTGGATTGGGGGTATTTTAAGGTTAAGTCTGAAGGGAAATACATTAGAGCTAGCTACATCGACTCTCGGAGAAAGGCGTTTGAATTTAGTGCAAGGAAATAAGTCGATAGTGAGTATGAAGAGTTTTACGACTTAGCCGATATGCTAGAGGATAGTAGCTACGATTATGAGCGGTGTGTCGATTCAAGGATGGTGAGAGATGAGTCATGCAGTGTTGATTGCTCACCGGAAAGATACTTTGCGATCTTAGTGGATAGGGTACGGATAGTGAACAAGTTAATGACCGAGAGACAAAATCGGGACAGAGGTCAGAATAAGAATAAGAGGAGCTTTGGGTCTTCAGGGTCACCCGGGAATGTTCAAAAGAAATCTAGAGTTGATAGGCCGCGAGGTCGGCAGGTTACTACTGAAGGACAATATCGTACTTGTGCTCAATGTGGGAAGATACACCCGGGAGAGTGTTGGAAAAAGACCGAGGGATGTTTCAAGTGCGGGTCTAAAGATCATATGATTAAGGATTGTCCAATGAATACAGATAAGAACCGCCCTGCAAGTCAGGGTTATAATCAGGCTGGCAGAGATGGACAGCAGCTGATGAGGGGTCGTGGTCCGAATGGAAGAAGTAATGGTTTTGGTAGAGGTCGCGGGACCCCAGGCAGAGGCAGTGGTAGCACTGAGGCGAGACAACCAGGTCTGGTATATGTAGTTCGTCGCAAAGAGGATAGTGATGCACCTGATGTTATCACGGGTACGTTCCTTATTTCTGGGTTGCCCTTTATTACTTTGATAGATATAGGGTCAACTCATTCGTACATCGCTAGTGAAGTATCTGGAACTCTGCATGTGACTTCTGAGACCGTACCTAGGAAGATGACTGTACTTAGTCCTTTAAGACAGACTGTAGTAGTATATAAGATCTTTAAGAAAGTGCCTTTAGAAGTTCAAGGGACGCAATTTTCGGCTAATTTAATGGAGTTGCCATTCGGGGAATTTGACCTAATCTTAGGCATGGACTGGCTAGTGAAATATCGTGCAAATGTGGATTGTGCTGCTAAGCAGATGTCATTAAGAACTATTGATGACAGAGAAGTTGTGGTGATGGGGAGAGGCGAATTACTTATCAAATGTAGTATCGCCTTTAAGGCGAAAAGATGGTTAGAAAGGGATGTGTAGGTTTTCTGATGTTGGTTAGTGCCTTGGAGGCTAAGGAGGCAACTGTTGAAGGAGTCAGGATTGTAAGAGAATTTGTGGATGTTTTTCCGGAAGAACTTCCAAGATTGCCTCCGAATCGAGAGGTAGAATTTGGGATTGACTTATTGCCTGGAGCGGCCCCAGTTTCTATCGCTCCGTATAGAATGGCACCAAAGGAGTTGGTTAAGCTTAAGGCTCAGATTCAAGAGTTACTTGATCGTGGGTTTATCCGACCTAGTGTGTCTCCATGGGGAGCACCGGTCTTGCTTGTAAAGAAGAAAGACGGAACGATAAGAATGTGTATAGATTAACTGCAGTTGAATAAGCTGACCATCAAGAACAAGTATCCTTTGCCAAGGATCGACGACTTGTTCGATTAGCTTAAGGAAGCTGCGGTATTCTCATAGATAGATCTAAGGTCGGGATATCATTAGCTTAAGGTGAAGGAAGCGGATATCCATAAGACAGCTTTCAGAACAAGATATGGGCATTATGAGTTTTTGGTAATGCCATTCGGATTGATTTAACGCCCATTGCGTTCATGGATATGATGAATCGGGTTTTCTAACCCTACTTGGATCGATTAAATGCGTGGTGTAACATCCTCAAAAAGGGCCTATGCATTTTGGCCTAATTGTACAAAAAGACATGTTTTATGTGTTTTGGAATAAATTTGGAATGATTTTTGGAAACCTGAGAATGTATGGAAATGTTACGTTGAAAGTAGGAAAATGACCATTTTTGGAAACCTAAGCAAATTATGAAAGTGAACATTTTGGAAACCTAAGCAAATTAGGAAAGTGAACATTTTGGAAACAAAGCTAAAAGAGGGAAGTAAAACATTTTGGAAACTAAGCCGAAAGAGGAAAGTAAACATTTTTGGAAACTACGCTAAAAGAGGAAACTAAACATTTTGGAAACCTAGGAAATGTCAAGTCACAGATCCGCGCGAAAATTTTTGAAAACTTAAAAATGACCCAAAATGTCGAATTAAAAAGTTCAAAGGAGAACTTAGGGCCAAGTGACCCTAAAATTATAAAGTACGTGAAATTTAACCCAAAGCAGACTTGGAAAAGTGGCACGAAGATGTCACTTAAGGCCTCGTGAAATGGCCCACATGCAAAGGGTGTTGGGCCCGAGTTAGAGTCACCTAGGAAGCAAATAAAAGAAGTTTTATTTTGCCTCCATGAGTAGAGAGTTGACGGCACAAGGGATCTAAAAGGAAGAGTTTTATTCTTTTGGAATTTTCGGCTAATTAGGAGATTGGATGGAATTTAATATTTGATAAAATTAAAATTTATCACATGGGAAGAGTTGGCCGATTAAGGGACTCTAAGGCTAATAGTTTCGGCTAAAGAAGGAAAATTAAGAACCATTCTTCATTCTTTCAACCTCTTGCCGAAACTCCCTAGCCAAATAAGCACCAATCTTTTCTTATTCCTTTAGCCGAATTCTCTCTGTCAAAACTCTCTCCATCTCTTTTCCTTTCTTTTCTTTTTCTTTTCTTCTACTATTCCTTCACAAAAGCTGAAACCTTGTGATCCATAATAGTGCCATAGCCGAATAGTATAAGGGATCATCTGGGATTTGAAAACGAGGAAAGTACATCTATGTACATTCGGCCAAAAAGGTTTCTTCCATAATTGAATGATAGATCAAACCTAATATGTGATTTAGGAGAATCTAAAATAAAGATAAATTTCGGGATTTAAAAACTCCAAGGTAAGTGAGTTTATACATTCGACCAAGGCCAAATCTTAGTTATTTAGATCAAAAGTGATCAAAAATTAATCGATTTAAGGGTTTAGGTTTTGGCCGAATACAAGGAAGAGAAAAGTGAAGTTTTCGGGATTTAAAATCCATAAGGTAAGCACCTAAAAGGATTCGGCCAAGGCTTGTGTGATTACATAGATTAGATCTTTAATTATTAAAAAGCCGAAAACTAATCTATGTTGAGATTTAGGGTTGGCCGAATATCAGGTGAAGGAAAACCAAAGTTTTCAGGATTTGAATAAACATCAAATCGGCATCAAAGGTAAGTCTTTTTACAAATCCTACTAGGATTTGGATATTATAGCCAAATAGATTTATGCTAAGTAATAAGTGATAAATCAAATGTAGGGACTACGGATCTAAACATTAGATCTAACCTTTCGGAATCTCAAGGAATCACTAAACAAATCAGGTGTGTACCCCACACTAATCTTAATAGATTTATGGCTTAAATATGATATATATGATTAATGTGAAAGTGAAAGAATGTGGCTTAAGTACCATATTATGGTACAAAGTACTCAGGTACGTTTTCCTACTCCTACTAGGATTTTGAAATTTGTTATATTTAACATGTGAAAAGTGATGTGAAAGTGAAATAAAATATGATATGCATGATATGTATAATTTGGGGCATTCAGGTTAATTGAGAAAGGGAAAGTGAATGTGATGACTTCGGTCTCACTAAGTGATACGTGATGACTTCGGTCTCACTACGTAAAACGTGATGACTTCGGTCTCACTAAGTGAAACGTGATGACTTCGGTCTCACTAAGTGAATGTGGTGACTTCGGTCACATTAAGTGAATGTGGTAACTCCGGTTACATTATCTGAAAGTGGTGGCTATGCCATAATATTATAAGTGGGCAATGAGCACGTCATTGACCGCAATGACCGCCTTCGATGGTGTGTAGCGGATGGAGGTTGACTTAGTAGTCCCCACTGTGTGCGGGTTAATGCGGGTGGAGTGTAGCGGATGGCATATAGGTTTGGGTTCGGGTTTGCATCATTATCTTGAATTTTATATGAATATGATATGTATGGTGTGCCTATATCTATTATGTTTTGGTGTTGGTTACACATTGAGTCTATCGACTCACCCGTTGTGGGAACATGTTTGGTGATGAGTTGTAATGGACCGGACGGTAGAGCTTGTGGTAGCCATGTTAAACTTGAAGTTTAATTTAGTTTGAATCTTTATTTTATTATAAGTCTTTGTAAAATTTTATTTTTGGGTTTCATTTTATGTAATAAGGCTATCGTGATGATTTTTTTTTATTTCTGCTTTAATTACTATGTTATGAATTTAGGGCTTTATAAGGTATATGCCCATTTAATTTAAAATAAGTTAAAATATTTCATCACCGAACCAAATGGGTTTCGATATAAAATAAATTTGTTTTCAACTCGAGCCCAACCCATAACAAACTATCTTTCAAAACACACAGTTTTCAAAGTATTCGAATGAATTTGAACTGGGTTACTTCGAGGAACATACCAGGTCTGGTCCATTCTCGTGGGCCGGGTGTGGGGTGTTTTAGTTTGGTATCAAAGCACTGAAACCATTCCTAGACATGCGTACAGGAGAGTTTTGAAAAACTTAAGAAGGTATTAACGAAAGCTCCAGTGTTGATTCATCCCGAAAGGTGAAAGGATTTTGTGGTGTCTTGTGATGCTTCACATACAGGGGTTAGGAGGTGTTCTTATGCAAGATGGAAAAGTAGTAAACACGCGTCTCGGCGATTAAGGCCGCATGAGGTGAACTACCCAACCCATGACTTGGAATTGGCGGCGATGGTTTTCGCTCTCAAGGTGTGGAGGCATTATCTTTATGGAGAAAGGTCGTTGATCTACACAGACCACAAGAGTCTCAAGTACTGTTGACTCGAGAAGGAGTTAAACTTGAGGCAACGAAGGTGGGTGGAATTCTTGAAAGACTATGGTATTCGATAGAATATCACCCGCAAGGCAAATGTAGTAGCAGATGCCTTAAGTAGGAAGGTTATGTCGGACCTAAGAGCAATGTTCGCCCATTTAAGCTTGTATGAGGATGGAAGCCTATTGGCTGAGTTATAAGTCAAGCCAACATGGTTGAAGGAGGTGAAAGAGGACGGTTGGTTGATGAGGATTTAAGTATTAAGTTACAAAAAGCACGAGCGAGAGTTAGAGGACTATGAGGTTAATGATGAAGGAGTATTGTGCTACAAAGGAAAGTCGCATGCCAAAGGACAAGGAGTTAAGACGGAGGATTCTTGGGAAGTGCATAGTAGCCCTTATGCTATGCATCTCGGAGGCATTACGTTGTCTAGATTTAAGAGAATAATTTTGTGGCACGATCTTAAACGAGAAGTTCTGAAATTGTGGGAAGATGTCGGCGTATCGCAAGTTAAGGTGAACACCAAGTTCCATCGGGATTGCTTGAGCCAATCCAGATTCCGCAGTGGAAGTGGGAAAGAATTACCATGGACTTCGTTAGTGGGCTTCCCCTTACACCTACTAAGAAGGACTCGGTATGGGTAATAGTGGACCGTTTGACTAAGTCCGCACATTTCATCCCAGTGAGAATGGATTATTCCCTTCAAAAGTTAGCCAAGCTATATGTGGTAGAAATTGTGAGGCTACATGGAGTGCCGGTGTCAATTATTTCAGACAGAGACCCAAGATTCACGTCTCAGTTTTGGAAGGCACTTCATCAAGCTTTAGGCACCAAATTGGATTTCACTACTTTTCATCCACAATCGACAGGCGGTCGAGCGAGTAATCTAAGTGTTGGAGGATATGTTGAGAGGATGTGTGATGGATTTTAGAGGAAGTTGGGAAGAGTATTTTCCTTTAGCAGAGTTCGCCTACAACAACAGTTATCAGGCTAGCATTCAAATGGCACCATATGAAGCATTGTATGGACGGAAGTGTCGTACTCCTACTTGTTGGACTGAGTTAGGAGAACGTCGAGTTTTGGGACCAAAGATGGTGGCAGAAACGAAAGAGAAAGTTAAGATAATTCGAGCACGATTAAAGGAAGCCACTGATAGGCAAAAGTCTTATGCCGACCTCAAGCGAAAGGAAATAGAGTTTGAAGTAGAAGACCAAGTGTTTCTAAAAGTCTCACCATGAAAGAAGGTGATGAGGTTTGGTCGAAAAGGGAAGTTAAGCCCAAGGTTTATAGGGCCCTATCAAGTACTAAAGCAAGTGGGACCAGTGGCATACCAGCTAGAGTTGCCACCGAAGTTGCAGCAAATGCACGACGTATTCCATGTGTCCATGCTACGTCGCTACCGATCGGATCCCTCTCACATAGTACCAGTCGAAGAAGTAGAGCTAAGGCCAGACTTAACCTACGAGGAAGAGCCGATTCAGATTTTGGAACATGACGTGAGAGTGTTACGAAGAAAGTCGATTCCTCTAGTCAAAGTGTTATGGCACAATCATGGATCACAGGAAGCTTCGTGGGAGCCAGAGGAGGCAATGCGACAGCAATACCCTCAATTATTTAGATAGGAAATTTCAAGGACGAAATTATTTTAAGGGGGTAGAACTGTAACATCCTCAAAAAGGGCCTATGCATTTGGGCCTAATTGTACAAAAAGACATGTTTTATGTGTTTTGGAATAAATTTGGAATGATTTTTGGAAACATGAGAATGTATGGAAATGTTACGCTGAAAGTAGGAAAATGACCATTTTTGGAAACCTAAGCAAATTAGGAAAGTGAACATTTTGGAAACCTAAGCAAATTAGGAAAGTGAACATTTTGGAAACTAAGCTAAAAGAGGAAAGTAAAACATTTTGGAAACTAAGCGAAAGAGGAAAGTAAACATTTTGGAAACTACGCTAAAAGAGGAAACTAAACATTTGGAAACCTAGAAAATGTCAAATTCTGAGATCCATGTGAAAATTTTAGAAACTTAAAATGACCCCAAATGTCGAATTAAAAAGTTCAAAGGAGAACTTAGGGCCGGTGACCCTAAAATTATAAAGCACGTGAAATTTGACCCAAAATGGACTTGGAAAAGTGGCATGAAGATGTCACTTAAGGCCTCAGGAAATGGCCCACATGCAAAGGGTGTTGGGCCTGAGTTCGAGTCACCTAGGAAGCAAATAAAAGAAGTTTTTATTTTGCCTCCATGAGTAGAGAGTTGGACGGCACAAGGGATCTAGAAGGAAGAGTTTTATTCTTTTGAAATTTTCGGCTAATTAGGAGATTGGATGGAATTTAATATTTGATAAAATTAAAATTTATCACATAGGAAGAGTTGGCCGATTAAGGGACTCTAAGGCTAATAGTTTCGGCTAAAGAAGGAAAATTAAGAACCATTCTTCATTCTTTCAACCTCTTGCCGAAACTCCCTAGCCAAATAAGCACTAATCTTTTCTTCTTCCTTTAGCCGAATTCTCTCTGTCAAAACTCTCTCCATCTCTTTTCCTTTCTTCTCTTTTTCTTTTCTTCTACTATTCCTTCACAAAAGCTGTAACCTTGTGATCCATAATAGTGCCATAGCTGAATAGTATAAGGGATCATCTGAGATTTGAAAACGAGGTAAGTACATCTATGTACATTGGGCCAAAAAGGTTTCTTCCATAATTGAATGATAGATCAAACCTAATATGTGATTTCGGCAGGAATCTAAAATAAAGATCAATTTCGGGATTTGAGAACTCCAAGGTAAGTGAGTTTATACATTCGGCCAAGGCCAAATCTTAGTTATTTAGATCAAAAGTGATCAAAAATTAATCGATTTAAGGGTTTAGGTTTTGGCGAATACAAGGAAGAGAAAAGTGAAGTTTTTGGATTTAAAATCCATAAGGTAAGCACCTAAAAGGATTGCCAAGGCTTGTGTGATTACATAGATTAGATCTTTAATTATTAAAAGCGAAAACTAATCTATGTTGAGATTTAGGGTTGGCGAATATCGGTGAAGGAAAACCAAAATTTTGGATTTGAATAAACATCAAATCGGCATCAAAGGTAAGTCTTTTTACAAATCCTACTAGGATTTGGATATTATAGCCAAATAGGATTTATGCTAAGTAATAAGTGATAAATCAAATGTAGGAACTAAGGATCTAAACATTAGATCTAGCCTTTCGGAATCTCAAGGAATCGCTAAACAAATCAGGTGTGTACCCCACACTAATCTTAATAGATTTATGGCTTAAATATGATATATATATGATTAATGTGAAAGTGAAAGAATGTGGCTTAAGTACCATATTATGGTACAAAGTACTCAGGTACGTTTTCCTACTCCTACTAGGATTTCGAAATATGTTATATTTAACATGTGAAAAGTGATGTGAAAGTGAAATAAAATATGATATGCATGATATGTATAATTTGGGGCATTCGGGTTAATTGAGAAAGGGGAAGTGAATGTGATGACTTCGGTCTCACTAAGTGATACGTGATGACTTCGGTCTCACTAAGTGAAACGTGATGACTTTGGTCTCACTAAGTGAAACGTGATGACTTCGGTCTCACTAAGTGAATGTGGTGACTTGGTCATATTAAGTGAATGTGGTAACCCGGCTACATTATCGAAAGTAGTGGCTATGCCACAATATTATAAGTGGGCGATGAGCACGTCAACTACAATGATCGCCTTCAATGGTGTGTAGCGGATGGAGGGTTGACTTAGTAGTCCCCACGTGTGCGAGTTGGTACGGGTGGAGTGTAGCGGATGGCATATAGGTTTGGGTTGGGTTTGCATCATTATCTTGAATTTTTATATGAATATGATATGTATGGTGTGCCTATTTCTATTATGTTTTGGTCTTTGGTTACACATTGAGTCTATCGACTCACCCCGTTGTGGGAACATGTTTCAAGTGATGAGCAGTAATGGACCGGGACGGCAGAGCTTGTGGTGGCCATGTTCAGCTTGAAGTTTAATTTAGTTTGAATCTTTATTTTATTATAAGTACTGTAAAATTTTATTTTTTGGGTTTCATTTTATGTAATAAGGCCATCGTGATGATTTTTTTTTTATTTCTACTTTAATTACTATGTTATGAATTTAGGGCTTTATAAGGTATAAGCCCATTTAATTTAAAATAAGTTAAAATATTTCGTCACCTGAACCAAATGGGTTTTGATATAAAATAAATTTGTTTTCAACTCGAGCCCAACCCATAACAAACTATCTTTCAAAACACACAGTTTTCAAAGTATTCGAATGATTTTGAACCGGGTTCTTCGAGGAACAAACCAGATCTGGTCCATTCTCGTGGGCCGGGTGTGGGGTGTTTCACGTGGTGTTCATAGACAACATCCTAGTGTATTCTAAGTCTAAGATATAGCATGATGAGCATCTCCGGATAGTGTTGCAAGTGTTAAGGGAGAAGAAGCTATATGCCAAATTCAGCAAGTGTGAATTTTGGCTGAAAGAAGTTGCGTTTTTAGGTCATGTGGTGTCTGCAGAAGGGATAAGGGTGGATCCTCAGAAGATTGAGGCAGTACTAGATTGAAAACCACCTAAGTCCGTGATATACACGGACCACAAGAGTTTAAAATATCTACTGACTCAGAAGGAGCTGGATCTGAGACAGCGAAGGTGGGTAGAGTTGTTGAAAGACTACGACTGTTCTATATAGTACCACCCGGGCAAGGCGAATGTGGTGGTAGACGCTTTAAGTCGGGAAGTGGTGTCAGATCTAAGGGCGATGTTTGCACATCTTAGTCTTTATGACGACGGAAGCTTGCTGGCAGAATTACAAGTAAAATCGATGTGGTTGAGTCAAGTGAAAGAAAGACAGTTAGTAGACGATGATCTGAGTGCTAAGCTACGGCAGGTGCAGAATGGGGAGCTAAAAAATTATGGTATTAACAGTGATGTGGTATTGTGTTTCAAGGGTAAAGTCTGTATGCCGAGGGATCAGGAGTTGAGGCAAAGGATTCTTCAGGAATCGCATGGTAGCCCTTATGCTATGCATCCTGGAGGAAGTAAGTTATACCTAGATTTACGAGATCAGTTTTGGTGGCCTGCTTAAACGGGAAGTTACAGAATTCGTAAGGAAGTGCTTAACGTGTCAGCAAGTCAAGGCTGAACATCAAGTACCTTTGGGATTGCTTCAGTCGATAAAGATTTCACAATGGAAGTGGGAGAGAATCCCCATGGACTTTGTTAGTGGGCTTCCTCCTACGCCTACTAAGAAAGACTCGATATGGGTGATAGTGGATTGATTGATAAAATCTGCACATTTTATCCTAGTTCGGGTTGATTACTCTTTGTAGAAATTGGCGAAGTTGTATGTTGCTGAGATTGTAAGATTGCATGGAATACCGGTGTCAATTATTTCGGATAGGGATCCGAGGTTTACGTCTCGATTTTGGAAAGCACTGCATCAGGCTTTGGGCACCAGGTTAGACTTCATTACGGCATTTCATCCACAGTCGGACTGCCAGTCTGAGCGAGTAATCCAAATTTTAGAGGATAGGTTAAGAGGATGTGTGATAGATTTCAGAGGAAGTTGGGAGGAGTTCTTACCTTTAGCAAAATTTGCGTACAACAACAGTTACCAAGCCAGTATTCGGATGGCACCGTATGAAGCACTATATGGACGGAAGTGTCGCACTCCTACGTGTTGGACAGAATTAGGGGAACGTCAAGTTTTGGGTCCAGAAATAGTGACTGAATCCGAAGAAAAGGTTAAGGTAATCCAGGCTCGATTAAAGGAAGCATCTGACAGGCAAAAGTCGTACGCGGATCTTAAACGGAAGGAAATAGAGTTTGCTATGGGGGATCAAGTATTCCTAAAGGTTTCACCTTGGAAAAAGGTGATGAGATTTGGTCACAAAGGGAAGTTAAGTCCCAGGTTCATAGGACCTTATCGGGTTTTAAAGCGGGTTGGACCAGTGGCATATCAATTAAAATTGCCTTCGGAGTTGAAGCAAATGCACAATGTGTTCCATGTTTCAATGTTACGTCGTTACCGGTCGGATCCATCTCATGTAGTGCCAGTTGAGTAGGTGGAATTAAGACCAGATTTGTCCTACGAAAATGAGCCAATTCAAATTCTGGAATGGGATGTAAAGGTGTTACGGAGGAAATCAGTTCCTCTCATCAAAGTGTTATGGCGTAATCATGGATCGAAAGAAGCTTCGTGGGATCCGAAGGAAGCAATGCGACAACAATACCCTCATTTGTTTTAGCCAGGTAATTTTGAGGTCGAAATTATTTTAAGGGGGTAGAACTGTAATATCCTGGATATAAGGGTTATGCATTTTTAACTTAATTGTATGTGGTTGCATGTCTATGTGTAGTTGAGTGTGCTTTGGGAGTTTTAGGAACTTCAGTATTTAAGAGAATGCCTTAGAAAAATATTAAATTTTTAAGCCTTAAGATGGAGCTAAGTAAGATAGGCTTTAAGAAAAATTGGCATGAGGTTATAATCATAACAAGTCAATTGGCAAGGTGGTGTTGGCGCATGGGTGAATGCATGAGGGGAGGGGTTCGAATCCCTTAGCTAGCAATTGGAAGGATTTTTATTTTTGTTCTCTTTCCTATAGTGTCGATCAAGCCTTATCTTAGTATGGATGGATTTTCTTTTATTTTTGGATAGTAGACCAAAGGGAAAAGGCAAGTTATTAGTTAAGGTATGGAATCAAGATGTTATGGAAGGATAAGGGGACAAAAGGCTTGATGAATGGGTGATGTTTTGGAAGTTTTTCTATGGCCATTTGACCATGAATGTAGACGTCATAAGGGGCTAAGGGGGTTGGCTTAATCGTGATAGTGATCAGGGGGAAGATAGGGAAGAAATGAGGAGGAAAAAGTGGAATTGTGTTGGCATGAGAGTTGGCCGAATGTTGTAATGGGATTAGGGGGTAATAGTTGGCCAAAATCTTAACAATTTGTGCATCTTTTCCCTTTTCTCCAAAATCTTTCTTCTTAGCTGAATTTGTCATTGGCATTAGGTGAAAGTTTTGTTTTGTTTTGGCTATCATTTTTTTGACCATTTTGGTTTAATTGCCTATTCTCTCAAGTTTCTTTTCCTCTATTGCTGAAAACACCAAAAGCTTAGAAGATATTTTCTCTTTTCTTTTCTTCCTCTCTAGTGCCGAAATCATCCTAGCACTAAGGTCATTTTTCATCTTTTTCTTTTCTTTTTCTTTCTCTTAGCCGAAACCATCCTCCATTTTCACCATAACCATAACATCTTAAACCTCTCATCTCTCTTTCTTCTCTTTTGGTTAAAGCCGAAACCACCATCTTTCTCTCTTCTCTTTTGGTTAAAATCGAAACCACCATTTCTTTTCTCTTCTATTTTGTTAAAGCCGAAACCACCATTTCTTTTCTTCTTAATTGTTAAGGCCGAATCTCTTTATAGTTCAAGTAAGGATGAAATCAATCTCCGTGTTACGGGTAAGGATTATCTATCAATCGTTTTTCTTTCTTTTCTTTTGGATTAGTCGATTTTAGGAATCTAATCCTCTTATTTCTCCTTGGCCGAATCTTTGAAGGAGGATTTTGAGATTCTTTTTGTAGCCAACGATTAAGGAGAGATCCATCGGGAATTAAATATTCAAGGTAAAGGAGTTTTATATACTTGTTATATCATTTTAGATAGACTACTACTCGCTTTCATTTTAGGGGACTCTATCGCTCGATCATTTTCCCGTGAACGTAAGATTTTGGGGCAAACAAAATAGGTTCGAAAAGAGCGGTAAGGAGTGTTTGGAAGAGGGGTGGTTCTGCTATACCCTCAAATTTCAAACGAAGGGCTATATCGGGGATCCGAGACTTTCCACTGGGTTGTGGACCCTCTGCCAACCAAGATCGATTATTTGAAGTCATGCGTATACCGAGCCACTATTTGTTCGTGATTTGTCATTGGGTTTTGATCCATCTATTGGAGAAAAATCACATATAATAGTTGTTCGAGATTCCGAGGGTAAGGAATTAGATTATTCATCAATAGTATAGTTTTATAAGTATTAGTGTGTTCTAATCAAGTGTGATAAATAATTAGGTGTCGACGAGCAGGAAGGTATCGTTATCACTGTTATAAGGTGTGTAACACTATACTAAATTTCTAATAGATCTAAAATAATAATGATTTGTATGAAAATATGTATGATAATGGTTGCGGGTACCATTCAGTGGTACACGATATTCAGGTATGTTTACCCCATTACTTCGTTAATAATGCTATAAGCATAAATATGAAATAAGTATGACTCTGTTATGATTTTGGGGTACATTGCATAAAATCCAAATAATATGTATGTTGCATGGGCATATGGGTAATTTTGATAAAGGGGAAGTGTTTCGGTGGTTTTACCACATTATCTGGTGACTTCGGTCACATAATATGAATCCGGTGGCTTCGGTCACATATATGAATCTTGTGACTTCGGTCACATATTATGAATCTGGTGACTTCGGTCACAATTATCTGGTGGCCATGCCACAAAATTATAAGGGCGATATGCATGTTGACTGAGCAACTGCCTTCGATGGTGTGTGGCGGATGGAGGGACGATTTAGTAATCCCTACGGTGTGATTGGTAGGTACGGGTGGTGTGTAGCGGATGGATTTTTAGGTGGGCTCGGGATTGCATTTCATTTATATATACATGTGATTTAATCGATTTTTATCTAATTTGATATAAAATGGGCTTATGGCTAAATATGTTTTAAATGGGCTTAATGGCCATCATCGATTGGGCTTTTAGTGTAATGTTACACATTGAGTCTGTTGACTCACCCTTTTATGGGATATATTTCAAGTGACTCTTAGCGTGATGGATCAGGTCAGCGAGGACTACGTGGTGGCCATTGCTCAACTAAGTATTTCGGAGTTTCTTTTAATTAAACGTGCTAAGTTTATTTTTATTATTTAGGATTTATTTTGGGTTATTTTGTTTTTGTAATAAGGCCGCTATGAACTGTTTAAATTTTACGTTTTAGATTTTTAATCTGCTACGATCAAATAATTACTAAATAATTAAATGATTTTGAAAAATAACTTAAAGCGCTTTGACACCTATGGTTTTTACAATGATAATAAGTTTTTCATTAAATTTAGTTTTCTTTTAACTAAAAATCTTTCTCTTAAAGATAACGCTTTAATGAGACATCAACTATATAAACATCATTTACAACGCGACCACTAAGTAGATCCATTGTATACGAAACCATTATATTTTCTTATAAAACAAAACGAGAATTAATTGAAGTTTTACTCGAGGAACATACCAGATCCGGTCAGGGCTTGTGGGCGGGTTTAGGGTGTTTCATCTATCATATCAGACAGGGATCCTAGGTTTACGTCATGGTTTTGGAAGGCTTTACATGAAGCTTTGGGTACAAGACTAAATTTCAGTACGACATTTCACCCACAGACTGATGGTCAGTCGGAGGGAGTAATCCAGATTTTAGAAGGCATGTTAAGAGGCTGTGTCATCGACTTCAGGGGTAGTTGGGAAGATTTTCTACCGTTGGCAGAATTTGTATACAACAATAGCTATCAATCCAGTATCCGGATGGCACCCTACGAGGCGTTGTATGGTCGTAGGTTTCGTACTCCTACTTGCTGGACTATACTGGGGGAGCGACAGTTATTGGGTCTAGAGTTGATCTCGGAGACGGAAGAAAAAGTTAAGGTAATTTGGGCTCAGTTAAAAGAAGCTTCTGACATACAAAAATCATACGCGAATCTGAAGCGAAAGGAGATAGAGTTCTCTATGGGTGATCAGGTCTTTTTGAAGGTCTCACCTTGGAAAAAGATCTTTAGATTTGGACGGAAGGGCAAGTTGAGCCCTAGGTTCATCAGGCCTTATCGTGTATTAAAGCGTGTTGGGCCAGTGGCTTATCATCTTGAGTTACCTCCAGAGTTAATCAGATACATAGTGTATTCCATGTCTCGATGTTAAGGCGTTATCGCTCGGATCCATCTCATGTTGTGCCAGTGGAGGAAGTTGAGATAAGACCTGACTTGTCTTTTGAGGAAGAACCAGTACAAATTTTAGATCAGGATATTAAGGTGCTAAAAAAGAAGTTGGTTCCATTAGCCAAAGTATTATGGCAAAACCACGGGTCAGAGGAAGCTACATGGGAGCTAGAGGACACGATCCAGCAACAGTACCCTCATCTCTTTTAATCAGGTAAAATTTCAAGGTTAAAATTTCTTTAAGGGGAGTAGAATTGTAACATCTTGAAATTCAGAATTTTCTGTTTTGCATTATATCATGCGATAGGCTAGTTAAAAATATTAATTGTGTATGTGTAAGGGTCCTAAGAAGGCTTGGGGTTAAGTTGGACCTTAGTAAATTTTTTTGGTGTTTATGCACTTTAAGGAGAGAAGGTAAGTGGCATCAGTGCTTAAGGAAATAAGAGTGTATTTTGCTAGCATAAGTGGAGCACATGGTGGAGTGGTTGGAGTCATAATGGAGCATAGAAGGGGGAGTGGGATCGAATCCCACCCATTGCAAATTTTTGGATTAATTTTTTTATGTTAACGGTAATGTCGGCCATGGCATCAAAGAAAGAAACGAAGACTTTCTAATGATGGAAAGAAGACTAAGAAAATAAGGTAAGGAGGAGTATAAGGAAAGAAATCAAGGAAAGGGATAAGGTGGGGGGACATGTTGGCTGATTTTGTGGAAGGAGTTTTGGAAAGAGTTTTTGGTCAATCTTGATCCTTTTGGTAAAAGGGATACACGGTTTTGGTAGAGGGATTGTGAGAGCTGAATTTTTCCTATAGTCTTTTGCAAGTTTGTGCTTGAAAGGTATTGTTTCTTTTTAACATTTGGTATTTTCTTTTCCAACTTGTTTCTCTTGTTTAGGCCGAAACACTGAAGCCATTTGTCATCATTCTTTTCCTTTGTTTTGCCGTAACCCTCAATTCATTTTGGTTCATCTTCTTTTTATTGTTGTTAGCCGAAACTATCTAGCATTATTTTTCTCCATCCATTCTTTTCTTTTTGACATTTCTTCAACCATTTTCACTTTTCTTAAATCGACATTACCTTGTGACCGAATTTTCTTTGTTCAATTCTCTCCATAGCCGAACCTATTAACACCTTACCTCTTCACTATTTCTTTTTTTTTTTTGTGTTGGGAACTCTCTTCTTGTCGGAATTGGTAAGTGACCTTTTCCCCTCTTTTCATTTTCATTTTCATTTTCTTTTCTTCCTAACCGAATATGTATGTCCATCACTATACGACTATTACACTTTGTTCCTAAATGGAAACATCACTCTCCCCTACACTCTCATATTATGATCAACTCTTTTTCGTAGTGTTCTAGTGGGTGGCCGAATACCACATCCTTGTCGATTCATCCGTAGTCATAAGCCAATCGGTGGAAGTTGGATCTATTATTGTCAAGGTAAGGGATTTCTTTAAGGTTCATCTCGATATCTCTCAATACTTGGTTATACCATTAAAACGGATCGATGGATTTGACTAATCGGTTATTTTAGGGACTAAATCACTCATTCTTCTCTATTTTTTGATCCTTCGGAAGTGGTGGTAAGTCGAAACCTCTCCTTAGATAAATACTATCTCTCATAGTAGTATTATTCTAACCGAGACTTTTCCAATGGAGGCAAGTGGTAGCGATTTTAAAAGAAAGGCGATAGGAGGACAAAAAGAGAGTGGATTTACAATTCCTACTCCGAAGTTCAAGCGTAGGGCGGTATCGGCGGTTTGGGATTTCCCACCGGTTGTGGACCATCATCCGGTGAGAACAGACAAATCGTGGTCTTTCACGATAGTAAGGGTAAGCATTTCATTAGTCGTCTAATTTAGATTTGGATTAATAATATCTCATTTGTTGGTTAATCGAGTGCAATGGTGATTTAGGTGCCGACGATCAAGAAGGATTAGTCCTTACCGTAATCAGGTGTGTAATCTCACACCGAAATCCCGTAGATTCGTGACTCGATATCATGTTAGAAAATAGATCGTTATTATTTACAAGGCTAAAAATCGTAATATGGTGTAAATCATGTAACTTGCTTAAATTGCATTATTTCTAAGGATCTGTCAAAATCAGTATTAAATTGCTAAATTACAAAAATGCACCTATGGGCCAATTTACGAAAATGCCCCTATGGGTCGATTTACGAAAGTGCCCCTATGGGCCGATTTGCTTAAATGCCTTAGTAGGCTGAATTATTAAATTACTTTAATGGGCCGATTCACCAAAATTGTTCAATAGATTAATGGTTGTTATTTATATGTGGATATTTTATGTTACTATGTATGTTCCATCTATACATATTACATGGGATGGAAAAATTGTATGGAGAGCAGTGTAGCCTGGTGGCATTGCCACAATTCGTTTATTATCGTGCTTAACTATGATTTCGGTGGCTTGACCACAAAAATATTATAAATGGCGGTTTATTTGCAAATTGGTGTAATGGCGAGGTGGGTTGACTTGATCCCCAGGTGTGATTGGTGGTCGGGGTGTGATGGATGGATGGGTTGGGTTGCATGTATTTACTGCATTTAAATATTGCAATGTAAATGGGCTTCGGTCCAAGATGATGCTATATGGGTTCAGGCCTAGTGGATGATGGTAAGAGGATTATGCACTGAGTTCTAGTAACTCACCCCTCCTTCTTAATCCTTGCAGGTAATAGTCAGTGACGATGACTTGGGGCCATGGATGACTCGATGGAGACAATACTTTTGGAAAAATGTTTTCGAATATTAGTAAAATTCTTTTCTATTTTATTACGTTACTTTTACTATTTTGGGTTTTAAAGTTGTAATATGGCCTCAGGATAAGTTTTATTTTGTTTTATGTTTAGACGTACTTAATATTTTTTCTCGAATTGCTTTAAATGGGAATTTTCTAAAATCATAAATAATGATTTTTCAAAATTGATTAACAAATGGATTTTATAACCAATATATATAAACATTTTTAACTTGGATTTTCTTTCGAATTATCAATGCTATTTTCAAAAGACATGATTTTAAGGTTCACTAGTTCGATTTTTGATTTATCAGTCAACCTCTCGAAATTAATGGTATTTTATCGAATGTTTATAATCAAACTTGTTTTCTTAAACTATAACCAAATAACAACATCTTTAATAAAAATCACAAGTTCTTTACTCGTTTTCTTTGTGTGACATGCCAGATCTGGTCATACCACATGGCCCGGGTTTGGGGTGTTACAAATTGAATGTATACATGTGTTTTAGAATTGTGTTATATTTACTTGTATCATAGAAATACCACTAAGCATATTTGCTAAGTGTATGGTTTGTTTTCTCTATCAAGTATAGTAGATTCTGATAGTTTGAATAGTTGATCCAAACATCCAAGAAGTGATTCCTCGACTCAACTAAGTTTGTATAGATCTCACTTTTAATGGCATTACCTAGGTTGAGTCAGTTTTGGTATAATATTATATTTTTATGAACATTTGAATTGAAAGTTTGGTATACGGAATTGATCACATGGATGCAAAATGTACATGAGTTTTTCATATGGTTTGGAAATGTATAAAAAGATGCAATTTTGCATTTGGCATTTGTGGATAAGTATGTTTGTTTATGATCTTGAATGAATTTTACTAATTAGTGAAATTAAAAGTAAATTGGCATTGGTGTATAATTGATTAAGGTATTATGTTTCATGTGAATTGTATATTTTGGCTAAAATTGTGTTGTGAACGAGCAGATTGCTGATTTGGTAATTCCAGGTTAATGTAAATTTTGGTACCTTGTAGAAACAGCAGGTCACATCGCGACATCAAAGCGAATTTCATCGTGACGAGATCAAGCCACCATGCCACAAGTTGACATCGAGCATGGGTCATTATGACTAGACTTAGTCAATATGTTGCGTCGCAATAAGAAAACCCCTAACGTTGCGATGTCAACGTGAAATTTTTTAAACATTACAGTTTAGTCCTAATTCAACTTTGGGTTAACATTAGAGCTTTCATAAGCTCGTATAATACCTAAAGATGAATATGACTTGTTTAATACACCTATTTTACTTATAATTAAAAGTTTAATGTTAAAATTGAACTGTGATTTGATCATAGTTACTCTGGCAACAAATGTGGAACCTTATAAATTAGAACAAGCAATAGGGTCAAGTATGGGGTGTTACACCTGTTGACCCATCCACAAACAAGGTCCATTGAGGCTCATTCCGAGCACTTTCTTAGTTATTCAGATCCAGATCTAATCCTTTAAATAGTTTGCTATCTCAACCATGTCTTGGTCATTTTTCTCTGATCGCTATATAAAGGAGCATTGCGCTAGAAGTTTGAGAGTAATTAGGCTTTAAAACCTATTTTAGGATGGAGTTCTTTCCCAAACCCACTTCTTTCAAGGATTGATCTAAGAGTACCATGATCGGATAAGCTTGGAAATATTGTCTTAGTTTCCTTGTTGCAACAACTAAAGCAAATATAATCTTTTTGACTTTTGTGTAATTTAACTCGCCATTTTGCAAGACCCTACTAACATAGTATATCAACAACTGCACATTGTTTTCCTCTCGAATTAGTGTTGCCGCTACCATTTCACCAAGCTCCACTAAATACACTTACAACTTGTCTCTTGTTTTTGGCAAGGTAAGCAAGGGTGGGGAACTTAAATAAGATTTTATCTCCTCCAATGATTTTTAGCAACCTAGGGTCCACTGAAATGGGGTTGTTCAAAAAGTTTTGAAGAATGGAAGGCATTTTTCTACTATTTTGGAGACAAAACGATTAAGGGCAATAACTCTTCCTGTCAACTTTTGGGCTTCTTTCACTATTTGAGGTGGATTCATATCCAAGATGGTCGTTATCTTTTTTTTTTTGTGGGTTTGCTTCAATCCATTTCTTAGAAATAAAAAAAAAAAACCTAAGAACCTTTTGCCCTCAACCTCAAAGGCACACTGTAACACCCCAAACCCGGTCTATGCGTTAAGACTAGATCTGGATTGTTACATAAATCGAACTATCTTAATAATGACAGTGTAACCAAATCTACAAAATTATTTTAATTACAAGGTTTAATAAAACCAAAAGAATATTTTAAAATTTATGTATATTAGAAAACATTAGTTGAAAACATCATTTGTATTGTGTTATAAATTTTATAAGTATTTAAAATATATATTAAATGATAAAGAAATTTCATGTAATATAAAACCCAATTTATTTTAAGAAAACATCATATAATCATAAACCCATATTTAAATGTCCAAAATATAGTTTAAAACCAACCACCCATAATAATCCATAAAATATTAATAGAGGCCCTTATTACATTAAATCCAAATAGTAAATTATAGAAAGTACTTATTAAAAGTTCAAGTTCAATAAACCCCTGTTTTTGCAATATGGCCTCCACGAAGTCATCCTCGGCCCAAGTCCACGTCAATTTCCATTACCTGAGATGAAAAAAAATTGAGGGAGTGAGTTGCTTAGAACTCAGTGTATAACTCACTAACTTTATCCACTGGGCCAGATTATCAAATTATGGATTTGGGCTTGAGCCCATTAGTAGAATTAACAACATAAATAATGTTATGCATGAAAATGAATTTTCCTCCCAAACCTAATTTCCATCCGCTACACACCCGTACCAACCATCACACTGTGGGGATCAAGTCAACCCACCCCGCCATC
This sequence comes from Gossypium rotundifolium, assembly GCA_025506655.1. Lineage (NCBI taxonomy): Eukaryota > Viridiplantae > Streptophyta > Magnoliopsida > Malvales > Malvaceae > Gossypium > Gossypium rotundifolium. The sequence continues at coordinate 16,207,428 of CP106730.1, forward strand.
ACACCAATCGTAGGCATTAAGCCTTTTATATTTGTGGCGAGCCATAGAACTAGATTGTGACAAAGTCACCGAACTAGAGGCATTGAGCCAATTATTATTTATGGCGGAACCATAGAACTAGAGGCAAATAGCCATTTAATAATTTTGTGGCGAGCCATAGAACTAGAGGCAAATAGCCATAATTTTGTGCGAGCCACCGAACTAGAGGCAAATAGCCATAATTTTGTGGCGAGCCACCGAACTAGATTTTGGCAGCAGGCCTTTCTTCTCTTCATCATTTTCCCAACCCATGCAATATGTATGCAAAGTAGTCTATGATCATACAATGATTTTATTAAAAGGCCCATTAACAAGAGTCAATATTTCCAATTTTATTAAGGCCCAAAATTACAAAACATCATTTGGCCCATTTAGCAATTTAACATCTTAGGCCCAAATTTACGATCTAGCAAGAGTTTGGCCCATTTATCGATCTAGCAGGGATTTCAGCCCGTTTAACAATTTAACAGAGATTACGGCCCATTTACGATCTAGCAGAGATTTCGGCCCAATTATCAATCTAACAGAGATTTCACCCCAATTATTATTTATCAGGGATTTCAGCCCATTTTGCTAACAAACAATATTTTTTGGCCCATCTACTAATTATCAAACTCATCAGCCCATTTTACGAAGACATGAAAATTTATATTTTACCATCTAACTTATCGAGGGCTTTTTCGTAATTTTCACCATATTAACCGTTTTCATGTAATTTCACCAAATACCAATTATTGTGTTTTATACCGATTTAGTCGTTTTTAAGATTTTACTCAATACCACGAATGATGTCTAAACCCGAGAAAAGTGTGAAGTTACACACTTTGATATCGTGAGTACTAACCCTTCCCGTTCTTCAACACCTAAACATAATACAATCTTATTAGGACACTACCATGTATAAAAATATGATATTGATATTCGATCCAAATCCTTACCCTCTTGATTTTGAATCACTTCAATTTTCGGTTTCTCCTCGTTTATCGATTCGTTATCGCTGAGAATCCACTAATGTACAAAGGCTCGGAAGTTTGTACTACTTCAAATAATTGACTTCCTTCGGTAGATGGTCCGCAACCCGGTGGAAAATCTCAGACTACCGAAATCGCCCTTCATTTATACTTAGGGGAACTAGTGGATCCGCCCTTCTTACGAAGACTAAACACCGCCTTTTCTTCCCTATTTTGAATGTCTTCAATATCAAAAGATCGTTAATCCTAATAATAATATATCAAAAATACTAAAGATCTTAAAGCGAGATTTCCTTACCACAAGGATTCTTGCTTCTCAAAAGAGAGTCGACCAAAAACGTTCCTCAACACCTTAAATCGATTCTAACGCTCCAAGATACACACAAACACTCGAGTTCCGATCTTCTATTATTGCACTAAAGTATAATAAAGAAAGCGTTAATAAAATGAGCGATTATTTCGATCCAAGAAATCCTTCTTACCTCCATCCATATTCGCCAAAACCACTAGTAACTAACATGAACTAAAAGAACTCTTACCTATTCTCCACGGTTGAAAAGGGATGATTGAGAAAGATGCTTATGAATCGAGAGAGATTCGCTATGAAGACTAAAGAGAAGAGAAAATGGTTCGCAAGGCACACTAACATTCGCCATGAGAGATTTTTATGAAGATAGTATGATTGAAAAGAAAATTAAAAGATGAGTGAAAGGGATGATGATGAGGATTCGGTTTTCAAAAGAAGAAAAGAGAAAGTAAGAGATGTGTTTAGGGCAAGGTACATTCGGCAATGGAGGAATGAAGAAAAAGAATGACCTTTAGTGTTGGTGATTTCGCAAAATGAAAAGGCACACAAAAGAATACTAATGTGATAGCAAAAATGACCAAATGGTCAAAAGAATTTTGGCATACCAAAAGCTCAAATTCTACCAAAGAGAAGGTTGAGAGAAATAAAGAAAAAAAAAACAAAGCTTGCACAAAATGCTAGGAATGACCAAAACCAAAATCCCTACCCTAGCCAAGCTACTAGCATATTCGGCCAACCTTCCCCCTAGCCATATTGCCGTCCAAATTCATTGGTCAAATGACCATGAATTTGTTTCCAAAACAGTTTCCTTGATACTTGCCTCATGTCCCCATATCTTTCCAAAGTTCTTTGATTCCATACCATAAGTTAAAAATTACCTTTTTCCTTTAGTCTTACTTACCAAAAATAAAACAATACAACTCATCCATCCTTATCCCTTGCCGACACATGCATAGATTAAAGCAAAAATAAAATTTTCTAGATGCTATCCAAGGGATTGAACCACTCCCTCATGCCACAACTCATGCGCCAACACCACCTTACCATTACTCATCTTATGCTACACTTTGACACTTATTTTACTTAAGTATCAATGTCACTTAATCCACTTCATTAATTTCTCAAAATTAAAATTTATTCCTTTCCGAATAATTCTAAACTCTTCTTGAACTATAATAACTATGAAAAGAAGTAATAAAATTTTCCTTCATAATCTAAGCACAAAAACATGCAATAAAATCAATACTCAAATTTTTAGGGTGTTACAACTTTACCCTCCTTAAAGAAAATTTCGTCCTCGAAATTTACGATTAAAAGAGGTGAGGATATTGTTGCCGAATAGTTTCCTCAGGCTCCCACGTAGCTTCCTCTGCTCCGTGATTACGCCATAAAACTTTGACCAACGGCACGATTTTCTTCCTTAGCAGTTTAACATCTCGATCTAAGATTTCCATTGGTTTTTTTTCAAAAGACAAATCTGCATTTAATTCCACTTCCTCAACTGGTATTATATGAGATGGATCCGATCTATAGCGTCTCAACATGGAAACATGAAAAACATTATGAATTTGACCCAACTCGGAGGTAACTCAATCGATAAGCCATTGGACGAACACGCTTGACACGATATGGTCCAATGTACCTAGGACTTAGCTTGCCCTTCTTTCCAAACCTGAAAATCTTTTTCCAAGGTGAGACCTTCAAGAAAACTTGATCCCCCACAGCATACTCGATGTCCTTACACTTTAGGTCTGCATATGACTTCTGTCTATCTGAGGCTTCCCTCAACCGTGCTCGAATAACTTTTACTTTATCCTCTGCTTCGATATCATCTCGGGACCCAACAACGTCGTTCGCCTAACTCGGTCCAACAAATAGGAGAACGACACCTACAACCATACAATGCCTCGTAAGGTGCCATCGAATGCTAGGCGATAGGCGTTGTTATACGCAAATTACGCGGTGGTAGAAAATCCTCCCAACTACCCTCAAGTCGATTACCGTCCCTTAACATATCTTCCAATACCGAATTACTCTCGACTAACCATCGGTCGAGGATGAAAAGCCGTCTTGAAATTCAACTTTGTCCCCAAGGCTTCATGAGCTTTCCAAAATTGTGATGTAAATCAGGATCCCCATCGATATAATAGATACGGGTACCCATGCAACCTCACAATTTCAGAATCGTCTGACTTTGCCAACTTCGCAATGAATAATCTATCTAACCTGGGGAAAATGAGCGGTCTTCGTCAAGCGATCAATAATTACCCAAATGTAATTTTTCTTAGTAGGTGTTAAAGGTAACCCACTTACAAAATCCATAGTTATCCGCTCCCATTTCCAAAGAGGAATCCTTACGGTTGTAACAATCCAGACGGTAATTGATGTTCTGCCTTCACTTGCTGACAAGTCAAACATTTTCCCACAAACTCTAAAATCTCACGCTTCAACCCTGGCCACCAATACTGTTCACGGAGATCTCGATACATCTTAGTTCCTCTGGGGTGCATAGCATAAGGGCTACTACGCGCCTCCCGAAGAATCATTTGCCTCAAATCTGAGTCCTTAGGCATACAAACTCTTCCTCGAAAGCACAACACACCTTCCGTGTTTATTCCAAAATCCTCGATTTCTCTATTTTCAACTTACTGAAGTAAAGATCCCAACTTTTCATCTGATGTCTGTTTTTCCTTGATTTGTTCCAGCCACAGCGGCTTCACCTGAAGTTCTGCTAACAAACTCCCATCCTCATACAAACTCAAATGAGCAAACATTGCTCTCAAATTAGATACTGCCTTACGACTTAACGCGTCAGCTACCACGTTAGCCTTTCCAGGATGGTATTCGATTGAGAAATCATAATCCTTTAATAATTCTACCCATCTTCTTTGTCTCAAATTCAACTCCTTTTGGGTAAGGAGGTATTTAAGACTCTTGTGATCCGTGTAGATTATAGACTTCTCACCATAGAGATAGTGCCTCCAAATCTCTAAGGCAAAGACCACATGACTAACTCTAAATCATAAGTAGGGTAGTTTACTTCGTGCGGTCTCAATTGACGAGAAGCATAGGCCACCACCTTTCCATTTTGCATCAACACACAACCTGCACCCGTGTGAGACGCATCACAATAAATAGTGAATTCTTTTCCGACCTCCATTGAATCAAAGCTGGAGCTTCCGTCGGGATCTTCTTCAATTCTCGAAACTCTCTTATTGTTTTTCGGTCAATTGTACGGAACTCCTTCCGCATAGCACTTAGTTAGGGTGCAACAATCAACGAAAACCCTCTACAAATGTATATAGTAACCAGCCAAACCCAAGAAACTCTAAATTTTAGCTACCGACGTTGGTGGTTTCCAATCCGAATAGCCTCAATTTTTCGAGGATCCACCCTTATTCCTTGGTGATACCACATGACCTAAGAAAGTCACTTCCTTTAGCCAAAATTAGCATTCTTGAATTTGGCGTAAAGTTGCTTATCAAAGTAATCGCAATACTATCGCAATTATGTGTCATGTTCCTCATCATTTCTTGAATAAACCAATATGTCATCTATGAACACTACCACAAACCGGTTTAAATATGGTTGAAAGACTCGGTTCATCATGTCCATAAATGTGGCTGGTGCATTGGTTAATCCAAATGGCATCACTACAAACTCATAATGTCCGTAACAAGTCCGAAATGCCGTCTTATAAATATCCGCTTCCTTCACCTTAAAGTGGTGATAACTTAGATCTCAAATCAAATTTGGAGAAAATGAAGCTCCTTTTAATTGATCAAGCAGTCGTCAATTCTCGCAGAGGATACCGATTCTTGATCGTCAATTTATTCAATTTTCTATAATCAATGCACATACGCATCGATCCATCCTTCTTCTTGACAAACAAAACTGGTGATCCCCACGGAGACACACTCGGTCGAATAAATCCCCGATCCAGTAATTCTTGAATTTGAGCTTTAAGCTCGCCAACTCCTTTGGTACCATCCTATAAGGAGCAATGGACCTTTGGAGTATTCTGCAAAAGCTCAATGCCAAATTCTACTTCCGATCCGAGGTATACCAGAATTTCTTCGAAATACATCGGGAAATTCCTTCACCGTTCTCACATCATTCACAGATAACTCTTGGCATCCAAAGCACAGATAAAGGCTAAGAATGCTCCATATCCTTTTCGAACCAACTTCTCTGCCTTCAATGCAGATACCACATTTGCCAAGTAGTTCCTTCGTTCACCAATCATTATGACTTCTTTATCATCCGAGGTTCTTACTGACATTCGTTTTTTAGCACAATCCAATTACGCCTGATGTTTAACCAACCAATCCATGCCCAGAATAAGATCGAACTCGCCGAAAGGCAATTCCATCAGATTCGCCAAGAATACTTCCTCTTGAATTTCCAAGGCACGCCTCTAAACATTTTATTAACAATTCTTGGTATCCTAAAGGTCTAATTCTTGTCATCCCACTATCGGTAATTTGATTCTAGATTCGGGTTTCCGAGATATGGCGCTAGCAACATATGAGTGGGTAGAACCAATATCTATTAAAACAATAACAGTACATCGAAGATGAAGAACGTACCGATTATCACATCGGTGCATTACCGTCCTCATGGCGTCTAAGCGCATAGACCGATCTAGGTCGTCTTGCATCCGCATTCCCTCTAGGACCATTGCCTCGACCCGGTGCACCTTGACCACGACCAGCCCCATTACCACCACGACCTGGTCCACGACCTCTTGGTGGTCTTGAGTACCTCCGCCTTTGTGCATCATTATTACAAACTTCTTGAGTTGTATCCATACGTCGAGGATAATTTTTATACCGATGATCCATTGAACCGCACTTGTAACAAGTGCCCATTTTCCTCCAACACTCTCTAAAATGTCTTTTTCCACATTCTGCACAATCTCGACTTCGATTATTAGTTATCGGTGTTCTACCTTGAACTGGTTCATCATTTCAAGATCTCTTCTGAAATCTTTTTGAAGAACCAGACTGCTGTGTCTCTCTCTTGTTTCTAAATCTTTCTCGATTTTGATGTTCTGAGTTCTTAGCCTCCTCGGCTATCTTGGCCTTCTCCACGAGCGTGGAAAAAGTTCTAACTTGCTGTGGGGCAATCAGAAACCTCAGCTCATCATTAAGCCCATCCTCAAAATGCACACAATGTTCATGATCTGTTGATACTATTGTCCAAGCATAGCGGCTCGGACGTAAAACTTCGACTTCATATCTCGCTCTTGTTTTACGCCCTTGTACAAGATTCGAAATTCCTTCCTTCTAAGCGTCTACATAACTTTCGTTCCAACGTATTTTCCCTGAAGGCGACTTTAAAGAATTCCCAAGTAATCGATGCGACGGTGCCTTCTCGAGCAGATGAGCCACCACCGATACGCCTCGTCTCTTAACAAGGACACAGCTCCTTTCGCTTTTTGCTCAACGATTGCATTCCATATCATCCATAATCCGTTACGACTTGAGCCAATATTCAGCCACATTCGAGCTACACCGAAACTCCTCTAAAACTTCGCATTATTTGACTTGAATCATTCTGAAATTGACCCACGAGTTGTTGGCCTAATTCTAGTTCCGCGACCCTTTCTAGGACTCATGACATTGCTTGTGTCAAAGCATTATCTTCTTCCATGTGATCGTGTGATCCGTCTCACTCTCAAATGACGCAGTGCATCCATTTTCGGTATATGATTTGGTGCTTGATAGTAGCACCTCGGCCTCTACCACGGCCACGTCTACTGCGCCCACGACCACGTCCTCTAGTGCTCATGATGGCTTATTCATTTTATCGATTACAAGTTTTATGAATCAGAAAATTGTTTCAGTGTTTATTAATGATGTTTTATGAGATTTGAGAGATAAAGTTGTTTTTCGCAACATATCCTATAGTCTCAATCTCTATGATTTTTCACATCTAAAACTAGAAGTTCTAGAGTGTTCCTATGATCATCATAGTAATCATTAAGTAATAAATACTTACTTGACTTGTTCTTGGGATGCTTGTGGTGCCATCTTGATCTTTAAAACATAATTGAATGAATTCATACAGAAATTATTTGTGAACCCAAACCACAGCCGAGTTTTTGAAACTCGCTCTGATACCATTAAAATGTAACACCCCAAACCCGGTCTATGCGTTAAGACTAGATTTGGATTGTTACATAAATCGAACTATCTTAATAATGACAAGTGTAACCAAATCTACAAAATTATTTTAATTACAAGGTTTAATAAAACCAAAAGAATATTTTAAAATTTATGTATATTAGAAAACATTTTTGAAAACATCATTTGTATTGTGTTATAAATTTTATAAGTATTTAAAATATATATTAAATGATAAAGAAATTTCATGTAATATAAAACCCAATTTATTTTCGAAAACATCATATAATCATAAACCCATATTTAAATGTCCAAAATATAGTTTAAAACCAACCACCCATAATAATCCATAAAATATTAATAGAGGCCCTTATTACATTAAATCCAAATAGTAAATTATAGAAGGTACTTATTAAAAGTTTGAAGTTTAATAAACCCATGTTTTGCATGTATGGCCTCCACGAAGTCATCCTCGGCCCAAGTCCACGTCAATTTCCATTACCTGAGATGAAAAAAAATTGAGGGAGTGAGTTACTTAGAACTCAGTGTATAACTCACTTACTTTATCCACTGGGCCAGATTATCAAATTATGGATTTGGGCTTGAGCCCATTAGTAGAATTAACAACATAAATAATGTTATGCATGAAAAATGAATTTTCCATCCCAAACCTAATTTCCATCCGCTACACACCCCCGTACCAACCATCACACATGTGGGGATCAAGTCAACCTACCCCGCCATCACACCAATTGTAGGCATTAAGCCTTTTATATTTGTGGCAGAGCCACCGAATGTGACAAAGTCACCGAACTAGAGGCATTGAGCCAATTATTATTTGTGGCAGAACCACCGAACTAGAGGCAAATAGCCATTTAATAATTTTGTGGCAGAGCCACCGAACTAGATTTTGGCAATAGGCCTTTCTTCTCTTCATCATTTTCCCAACCCATGCAATATGTATGCAAAGTAGTCTATGATCATACAATGATTTTATTAAAAGGTCCATTAACAAGAGTCAATATTTCCAATTTTATTAAGGCCCAAAAATTACAAAACATCATTTGGCCCATTTAGCAATTTAACATCTTAGGCCCAAATTTACGATCTAGCAAGAGTTCGCCCATTTATCGATCTAGCAGGATTTCATTCGTTTAATAATTTAATGAGATTACACCCATTTACGATCTAGCAGAGATTTCGCCCAATTATCGATCTAGTAGATTTCGCCCAATTATTATTTATCGAGGATTTGACCCATTTACTAACAAACAATATTTTTCGCCCATCTACTAATTATCAAACTCATCACCCATTTTACGAAGGCATGAAAATTTATATTTTACCATCTAACTTATCGAGGGCTTTTCATAATTTTCACCATATTAACCGTTTTCATGTAATTTCACCAAATACCAATTATTGTGTTTTATCTGATTTAGTCGTTTTACGATTTTACTCAATACCACGAATGATGTCTAAACAGAAAAGTGTGAAGTTACACACTTTGATATCGTGAGTACTAACCTTCCGTTCTTCAACACCTAAACATAATACAATCTTATTAGGACACTACCATGTATAAAAATATGATATTGATATTCGATCCAAATCCTTACCTCTTGATTTTGAATCACTTCAATTTTCGGTTTCTCCTCGTTTATCGATTCGTTATTCGCTGAGAATCCACTAACGTACAAAGGCTCGGAAGTTCGTACTACTTCAAATAATTGACTTCCTTCAGTAGATGGTCCGTAACCCGGTGGAAAATCCCAAACTACCGAAACCGCCCTTCATTTATACTTAGGGAAATAGTGGATCCGCCTTCTTACGAAGACTAAACACCGCCCCTTTCTTCCCTATTTTGAATGTCTTCAATATCAAAAGATCGTTAGTCCTAATAATAATATATCGAAAAATACTAAAGATCTTAAAGCGAGATTTCCTTACCACAAGGATTCTTGCTTCTCAAAAGAGAGTCGACCAAAATGTTCCTCAACACCTTAAATCGATTCCAACGCTCCAAGATACACACGAACACTCGAGTTTGATCTTTCGTTATCGCACTAAAGTATAATAAAGAGAAGCGTTAATAAAATGAATGATTATTTCGATCCAAGAAATCCTTCTTACCTCCATCCATATTCGCCAAAACCACTATTAACTAACATGAACTAAAAGAACTCTTACCTATTATCCACGGTGAAAAGGGATGATTGAGAAAGATGCTTATGAATAGAAAGAGATTGACTATGAAAACTAAAGAGAAGAGAAAATGGTTCGGCAAGGCACACTAACATTCGACCATGAGAGATTTTTATGAAGATAGTATGATTGAAAAGAAAATTAAAAGATGAGTGAAAGGGATGATGATGAGGATTCGGTTTTCAAAAGAAGAAAAGAGAAAGTAAGAGATGTGTTTAGGGCAAGGTACATTTGGCAATGGAGGAAGGAAGAAAAGAATGACCTTTGGTGTTGGTGATTTGCAAAAATGAAAAGGCACACAAAAGAATACTAATGTGATAGCAAAATGACCAAATGGTCAAAAGAATTTTGGCATACCAAAAGCTCAAATTCGGCCAAAGAGAAGGTTGAGAGAAAGAAAGAAAAAAAAAAAACAAAGCTTGCACAAAATGCTAGGAATGACCAAAACCAAAATCCCTACCCTAGCCAAGCTACTAGCATATTCGGAACAACCTTCCCCCCTAGCCATATTGCCGTCCAAATTCATTGGTCAAATGACCATGAATTTGTTTCCAAAACATTTTCCTTGATACTTGCCTCATGTCCCCATATCTTTCCAAAGTTCTTTGATTCCATACCATTAGTTAAAAATTACATTTTTCCTTTAGTCTTACTTACCAAAAATAAAACAATACAACTCATCCATCCTTATCCCCTTGCCGACACATGCATAGATTAAAGCAAAAAATAAAATTTTCTAGATGCTATCCAAGGGATTCGAACCACTCCCCTCATGCCACAACTCATGCGCCAACACCACCTTACCATTACTCATCTTATGCTACACTTTGACACTTATTTTTACTTAAGTATCAATGTCACTTAATCCACTTCATTAATTTCTCAAAATTAAAAATTTATTCCTTTCCCGAATAATTCTAAACTCTTCTTCAGAACTATAATAACTACGAAAAGAAGTAAGAAAATTTTCCTTCATAATCTAAGCACCAAAAACATGCAATAAAATCAATACTCAAATTTTTAGGGTGTTACACATACTTTTCTGGGTTAAGGGGTATGCTTCACTGCTTGAGGACCAAGAACACTTCCTACAAATATTTGAGGTGCTACTCCATTGTTACACTTTTAACAATCATATCATTGACGTACACTGCCATGACTTTACTGATCTTTTCATTATAGATATATAAAGGCAAGTGGCGCCTGCGTTCTTGAAATTGAAAGGTAAATCCCTATAGCAAAACAAGTCATCCTCTGTAATAAAAGAAGTCTTTTCTTGATCTCAAGGGTTCATTTGTATCTAATTATACATTGAAAAAGTGTCCATTAAACTCATATATTTTGTGGCCAGTGGTTGAATAAACTAACCTATCAATGGATGGGAGTGGGACGTTATCCTCGGGGCATGCTTGTTCAGATTAGTGAAATCCATACACATCTACTAACTTTCATCAATTTCTTCATCATCAATATGTTAGTGACCTAGTCAGGGAAGGTTACTTCTTGAATAAAACCTGTCGAGAGGAATTTTTCAACCTCTGCTCTAACTCCTTGGATCTTTTCGATTGAGAGCTTTGTTTTCTTCTACTTAACAGGCTTTGCCAAAGTGTCTACACATAGTGAGTGAGAAATGCCTGATGGATCAATTCCTGGCTTGTCGATCACTGTCCAGGAAAATATATTAACATTGTTTCTAAGTAGTCTCATTATGTATCTTCTTTTTGTCTTTAGTAATGTGGTAGCTATTTTAGTGATCTTGTTTGCTTCGTTTACAAAGAGGGGGAAAATCTTTGTCTGTTTATAGGAGTCTATATTATATAGGCTTAGCTTATTTCTCATGTTTGACTTTTCAAGATTAAGAGTGATTTTCTCTAAGAGATTGACCCAGCTATCAACATTCAAACTAGAATGCTTTGATCTAATTTTACCACTTTCTTTCCCTTGGTGCAATCGGGTTGCCTACAACAACTGTAATGATAGGAGATGGTAATTCCTAGCTGTTTCCTGGTTCACTTTCATGTAACCAATTTTTTGAGGAGTCAAATTTAATAGTCAAGATGAATGCTGCTAAAATCAACTTTTCTTTTCCCATCAAAAGTTTTCCAAATATGGCATTAAATGTAGATGGTTGGTTGAAAACCATGAACTAAACTTCAACAATTAATATGCAATGCCCATCCTTTAAAGTGGATGGGAGGACGGTTAATCCTTTTACTTGGTGGGTTGATTTGTGAAACCATAGATACGGCCTGCGCTTCCCAATTGCGACTCTAAAAGGCTTATCTACTAAAAGGTTTTCTAGTGCAGTACTACTACCACGCTACCATAGTCGATCAATATTTAACTGACATTATAATCCCCAATTCGAATTGTTACCACTAGTGGGTCATTAGTTGCGTTATCCAAAATTGTGGTTGAATCCATATCTTCAAAATTTATCCTCTAGTCTTCGGTTGGATGACCTCTCTTCATTGCTATGCTCATAGAACAAATGCTTCTTGTATTACCTTTCTTTGCGGAAGAAGATTGCCTTATCTTCCCCTCTATTATCATGTGGATTAGATGGGGATCATTTAGCCTACAAAAAACTTACCCGATTCCAAGAACTGTTACAGAAGCCTATCAGATTGAAGCTTGGTTGGCCCGATAATGAAGATATGGCAACATAGGCTATTTTTAGTAAATATGGGAATCAAATCTTGTAGATTTGATTTTATATGATGTAATCTTGTTAAACTCTAAAATCAAGGGATAGGCTAATCTTGTCCGTCGATGTAATTTAATCTTGACTGTCGATTTTGGGGGAGCCCAACTATAAATAGAGAGCCCTCCCCTCATTTGTATATCATCCATTGTATGTTAAATTCTTAAGAGTAATAGAATTCTTTGAGCATTTACTCAAACACTTTGTGTGCATTCTTTCTTTGGCTTTCTATTGTTCATTTGTAGCTTCTTTTAATGCAATTGCTTCCGCTATACAAATTGGTGCCTTAAAGGAATTCTAAAAGAATCCTCACTTTTGAGAGTAAAGGTTGACTTAGGTGAGTTTGGAGTGATTGGATTGCCTAAGGCTTCACGGATCGTGACATAAAAGATCTAGCCTTGTGACAAGTGGTTTCTAAGCTATTGGTTTGAAAGCACCGTTGGGATGTCAAAAGAATTTTTTGATGAAAATGAGCAAATACAGACACGTGGAGGGACAGAAAAGCAGATCGCTCGAAGGACATGCTGACAGCTTTGGAAAATCGAGTGGGTAGTCTTGAAGAGTCTGTAGGGAACATGTAAGAGACGCTTGAGTTGGTCGAGAGATGCACAGATGGGTTTGACTCAATGGAAGAGCAACTTAGATAATTTGTGTTGGATTCTTTCGGTGCCAATGCGAAAAAGATGAATGAATTAGTCAAGTCCACTACAAAAAAAAGCTGGCAGAGAGGGATGAGAATCTCGAGGATATGGTGTTAGCCATGAAGAAGGAAATTGAAGAGCTTAAGAGAGAGCTCACGATTCACAAAGCTGCTTTAAGTAATGGGATGTTGTCTTCAAGGCCGAAGCAACAAGCAATGGATGTTCCAAAACCAGAGAAGTTCAAGGCTGCAAGGTCTGCAAGGGGTGTGGACAACTTCTTGTGGGAAATGGATCAATACTTTCGAGCAATGGGCATCAAGGATGACGCCATTATGGTAAACATTGCTTTAATATATTTTATTGATGTGGCTTTCTCGTGGTGGTGTCGTAGGTCTACGGATGAAAAATGTGGTGGGAACACAATTGAGACTTGGGAAGAGTTCCAAAGAGAATTGAAGAAGCAATTTTACCCACAGTATGTCGATAAGGAGGCTCAAGCTAAGTTGCACCGTCTCACACAACAAGGCACTGTTCAGAAGTATGTTCGGGCATCTAGCAAGTTGATGATTCAAATCTTGGACTTGAGTGAAAAAAAAGTGTTCTATTGGTTCAAGGATGGGTTAAAGTCGTGGGCAAAGCATGAGTTGTGTAGGCAAGGGATCGCCGAACTTATTGTAGCCATGACAAAAGTAGATTCCTTTGTTGAGCTTGGTCCAAAAAAAGACAAGTTCGAGTCGTCTAAGCCCAATGGAAAGGGCAATGGTGAGAGAAACCATGAAGAAGATGAAGAGGGACATAATAATGATGGCAACAACACCGATAGCACAAGTGACAATGGGAAACCACGAGATGCGAAGCGGATATCCAACAACCCAAGGGACAAAGGGGAGAGGATAAAATGCTTCCTTTCTCAAGGCCTACCCATGGTGCGAAAATGTTCGAAGAAATCAATAATTTTGGCAATCAAAAAGAAAGATAAGTGTACCAGACCCATTTTAGTCAAATCAGAATTGTGGTTTTGGGACCACAAATCCGAGGTTAAAATATTTATTTTATTATTATTTTGAGTTCTACCATATGACAGTATGATTGTATGAAAATTTTGTTAAGAAATTTTATTTTTTGAATGCTCAAATTGTTAAAAAGGACTAAATCATGTAAAGTATAAAACTTGAGTTCTATTAGCTAAAGGTGTCTAATAGCTATAGAACCTTAAAGTGAAGGTCCTTAAATGGTAAATAGACCATTGATTACGTAACACCCCAAACCCGGCCCATTCACTACGATCGAATTTGAAATGCCCTACGAAAAACATATGAAAAGATTTTAACTTAAAAGTAAAAACATTAAAATTTATTGTCTTTAATAAAAGCGTTGTATATTTAAAATCCCAAATAAAATCAAGTTGTTACAAATTCTTGATTTAAAACTTTAACATATATCTTTAAGATATGAGTTACTAAAATTAAAACATTTCCAAATAAGAATTATTAGCAATCCACTTTAAAAACATAATAATAAGCTTCAAATTCCTTAAATGGCCCTTATTACAAAAACAAATAATTAATCAAAGTACTTAATAATAAACTGCATGGAATAAAAATGTCTTCTGCATGGGCCACCTCGTATCCACTCCAACCCGGTCTAAGCTTTATGCATCACCTGCAATGTTGGTAAAAATTTGGGTGAGTCACACAGACTCAGTGTGCAATTAGTCCACTGAATTCCACCCACATGTCAAACCACATATTTACCCACATGTCAGATATTAATGCAACGTTATTCACATAATTTCACTTATTGGGCTTGGCCCATAACCATATCATATTCTTATAATAGGGTAATTAACCACATGTTTCCACATACTGGGCTTGGCCCATTACCACATTAATTCACATACACAATTATGAAATTATGAAACCCAACCTAGCCTAGGGTCCATCCTCTACACACCCCCGTATCTAGCCTACCACACACCAGGGGATTTTTAAATCACCCTCTCCTTTTTACTCCAATATGGCAACAAATGCCGTCCACGCAAACTTAATCGCAATTAGTCCACAACGCGACCTCGATCGGCGCCAATCCACGATGTAGCGAAGCTATCATCAAAACCACGATGAGCACAAAGCCATCAATAACCACGATATGGCATATAGCCTATATCAATCACGATGAGGCATGAGCCATTCATCAAACCATGTACTCAAGTACACCTGTCTTTCTTTCATATCCCACCCATGCACATGCAACATAAAATAGTGCCATGCATGTACATGTTATTTCGCATATTATCACATATTCATAACAATAGTCACATTTCATCGATTCGGTTGCTTGGATTATTGACATACCCTTGAGGGTATCCACATCACAATTTCCATTGCACTAGTTAGCACATTCATAACACATATCTGAGATATCACATACAATCATAAACCCGAAAAACAGTAGGGTAACTACACACCTGCCTATTAGCGAAATCCCGAACCAATCGAATCTAACACGATCTCAAAACGTGGTTCTTCCTTCTCCCTAAATGCCGATTTGGTCTCCTACCAAATCCCGAATCACACTCTGTGTTCCCTTTGCAATCGGCCACCCACTGGTACCTACAAATAATTAGCCTTCGGCTATTGAATGAATACGGAGTAGATCTAGACTTACTAAGTATCCTTACCGAAACGATATAGAATCCCGAAGCCTCTATTACCTCTATCGATTAGCCCCTAAAAAAATCATAATACACAATCGGTCACCACTTAAACCCATAATATGGCCTATGGTCGAATGTTATTAATCACTTACCTTGATGTTCCAAAACCCAATAGATCTCTTTTAAGGCTCCTTAGCGTCGGCTACACACAAAAGAACACATAATCATGGCTTAAAGAATATTCGGCCATCCCTAGGCCTATCCTCATGATTTCAGTACACTAGCAAAAAGAGCTCAAAACTGAATGATAAAGAAAGAACTTACCACTACACGTTGAAGAGAATAAAAGATCACAAGTGCGTAGTCGACAGCCCCTCCAATAAAGATTTGACTATGGTGTTTTGGCACTTTTAATAATAGAGAAATATAGTAGAAAATGAGGCTATATGGTTCAGCTATGGCCCTTAAAAAGAGGGTTGAAATATTCGGCCACAAGAGAGCAAATAGGGAGAAGAAGAATAGCCTTAAGTGTTTTCGGCATAGAGAGAAAATGAGATGGAAGAACCCAATTTTTAGCACAAAGAAAATTAAAGAAAAAAAAAAAGATAACAAAGATGATCACTCCCCCTATTTACACTACACAAAACCAAAATGGTCATCCAAGAAATCCCCCTTAGCCATCCAACTCACATATTCATCACAAATCCCACAATTTCCTCTTTATTTCCTCCTAATCTTCCTCCTATTCTTCCTCCTAATTCCTTCCAAATTCGGCCAACTCCCCCCTAGTCCATGAAACCGTCCATGTTCATGGACAAAATGCCATTAAAAAGTTTCCAAACCTCATCCCTTAATCCATGCCTTTTGTCCCCTTATCATACCATATTTTCTTGATTCCATACCTTAACTAATAACTTGCCTTATTCCTTTAGTCTACTATCCATAAATGATAAAATCCAACCTTATCTTAATTAGAGTTGACCGACACATGCCATACACATGCAAAAATAAAAGTCACCTTATTGCCATTCATGGGATTCGAACCTCTTCCCTCATGCAATTACTCATGCGCCAACACCACTTTACTACTAGCTCAATTTATGCTAACATTAAACACTTAAATTAACTTAAGCATCATATTCACTTGATCCACTTCACTAAATTCTCCATACTAAAAATTATTCTAAACCAATTAATTCCAAGCCTTCTCAAGGCGTATTAGGCATACAACAAAATTATATCCAGAGCTAACACAATCAACAAGATGATACTCAAATTTTTCCTAAAGCCTAAGGCCCAATCGCCCAATCCTACTATGCCCAATTTTAGGATATTACAATTCTACCCTCCTTAAAAATAATTTAGTCCTCGAAATTACTTACTAACTAACAATCGTCCTTCCTAACTCACCACACTACGCTACTGCTGTGCACTCTGATTTTAATAAAACTAGCACATTTCTTTTGCAAAATCCCAAAGTTCACAGTCAAGATTCCTTATACTTCGCTAACATCACATTATAACAACCAAAGTAATAAAGAAATTCCAGGATTAGGGAACATACCCGATCCTATCTGGGCCAACTTCCTCCTTGCTATGACTGATTGCCTAAGCCAACCTTGATTGCCTTGCATCCGAACCTTCAGCACCTCTGCTTGGTGTTCCACGTCCTTGGCCTCGAGCCCTATCCATCACTTGAGGACATTTCTTAACCAAATGAGCCTTAGACCCACACCGAAAACATTCCTTGCTATTTCCCCAACATTCTCCTACATGAGCTCTCCCACATTGGGCACATAGACGACTCCGATTCTCCACAACGGTACAGGTACACGTAAAGAATTCTCAATCCTTGGCCTTTTTTGAAAACCTTCAGATGATTCCGACGATCCAAAACTTTTCTTATTTCGGTTCCTATTCTTTTCTCGGTTTTGCCTTACAGTCTTCTTAACTTCTTCAGCTATCCGAGCTTTCTCTACTAGAATTGTAAAATCTCGTTCTCTCTACGGGCGATCAACACTGCATGACTCATCCATGATCCATCTTGAATCGGACACACCTTTCGTAATTAGTGGCCACGATTCCTTTAGCATCTTGACTTAACTGCACAAATTCGCTTCGTACTCGCTACCGACATACTTCCTTGTACCAAATTTAGAAACGCCTTCCTTGCGAAACTAAATAACTAGCTCAATGAAACACCCACACCCGGCCCACGAGAATGGTGGATCGGTATGTTCCTCAAGTAAACCGGTTCAAATTCATTCGAATACTTTGAAAGCGTGAGTTTTGGAAGATAGCTCGTTGTGGGTTGGGCTTGAGTTGAAAACAAATTTATTTTATAACAAAACCCATTCGCTTCAAGTGACAAAATATTTAAACTTATTTCATACTAAGTGGGCTTACTCTTTATAAAGCCCTAAACTCATAACATAGTAATTATAGTAGAAATAAAAATTAAATCACGGTGGCCTTATTACATAAAATGAAACCCAAAATAATAAATTGTACAGTGCTTTAAAATAAAATAAATTTTCAAATTAAACTGAACTTCAAGTCGATCATGGCCACCACAAGTTCTGCCGTCCGGTCCATTCGCTCATCACCAAACATATTCCCTAGCAGGGTGAGTCGATAGACTCGGTGTGTAACCATCACTAAACATAATAGAAATAGGCACACCATAAAATCATATGCATATAACAATTTCAAGGTAATGATGCAAACCCGAACCCAAACCTATATGCCATCCGCTACACTCCACCCGTACCAACTTTGTACACAGTGGGGACTACTAAGTCAACCCTCCTTCCGCTACACTCCATCAAAAGCGTCATTGCAATCGGCGTGCATCGCCCATCGATAATATTGTGGCATAGCCACCATCGTAATGTAACCGAAGTTACCACTTAGTGAGACCAAGTCATCACATTCACTTAGTGAGACCGAAGTCATCACATTCACTTAGTGAGACCAAGTCATCACTTTCACTTATAACGTTGGTGAGACCGTAGTCAACACCTTCTTCCCTTTCACATAAATCCGAATGCCCCAATTTATAATTATCATGCATAACATATTTTTATTTCACTTTCACATCACTTTTCACTTGTGTAACATTTATTTGAAATCCTAGTAGAAGTAGGAAAACGTGCCTTAGCACTTTGTACCATAATATGGCACTTTAGCCACTTTCTTTCACTTTCACATTAGCATATATAGCATATTTAAACCATAAAACTATTAAGAATAGTGTGGAATACACACGATACCTTAACCATATTATTACACTTTCATATTAACACACATAATGAATTAAAGCCGTAAATCTATCAAGATTTAGTGTAGGGTACACACCTGATTTGTTTAACGATTCCTTGAGATTCCGAAAAGCTAGATCTAAAGTTTTAGATCCTTAGTCCCTACATTTGATTCATCATTTATTACTTAGCATAAATTCTATTTGGCTATGATATCCAAATCCTAGTAGGATTTGTAAAAAGACTTACCTTTGATGCCGATTTGGTGTTTATTCAAATCCCGAAAACTTGGTTTTCCTTCACTTGATATTCTACCAACCTTGAATCTCAATATGGGTTAGTTTTGACTTTTTAATAATTAAAGAACTGATCTAGATAATCATACAAGCCTTGGCGAATACTTTTAGGTGCTTACCTTGTGGATTTTAAATCCGAAATTCACCGAATAACTAGGAACACGTGGCCTATGGTGTACCTTCGGAAAAGAACTTCTCCTTCCATGTTTGACCAAGATTAATAATCAAAATTAGTCCCTAAAAAATATAAAAGGATGGAAACTAAACTTGGATCTTACCCTTATTTAAAGGAATCGGTTGCACCTTCACTTCAACCTTGAGAGATTGACTTAGAGACTTGATGAACAATCAGCTATGATTCCCTTATGTATTCAGGTTTCAAAGATGAAAGAAGAGAGGAATAATAGGCTTAGAAGAAATCGGTTTGGGAGGCTAAAAGAAAAGAAGAAAAGAATGGAGGCTCAAGAAGAATATTCTTGGAGAGGAAAAGAGAGGAGAATGAATAATGAATGGCCCTAGTCTCATCCTTTTATAGCCGAAATTACTAGGCCAAGAATCCTTAACTTGGCCACCACTCTTCCTTATTTTCCTAATTAAAGAGTAATTCTTCATTTATCCACCTATTTAGCGAATTTTAAAGAGAATTAAACTCTTCCTTAAGAGTCCTTATGATCTTCTAATTAGCCGAGTTTTAAAGAGAATGAAACTCCTCTTTTGCAAGCTTGTGCCGTCCACCTCTTGGGCTTCTAGAAGCAAAATAAAACTTATTTTATTTGCTTCTTATGTGACTCGAACTCAAGCCCAACACCCTTGCATGTGGGCCATTTCACGAGGCCTTAAGTGGCATCTTGAGCCACTTTTCCAAGTCCGTTAATGGGTCTCACATACTTTATATTTTAGGGTCACGGCCCTAAGTTCCCTTTGAACTTTAAAATTCGACATTTGGGTCATTTTAAGTTTCCAAAAATTTTCGCGCGGCTCTATAAACTTGACATTTCCTAGGTTTCCAAAATGTTTAGTTTCCTCTTTTAGCATAGTTTCCAAAATGTTTACTTTCCTCTTTTGGCTTAGTTTCCAAAATGTTTACTTTCCTAATTTACTTTGGTTTCCAAAATGGTCACTTTCCTATTTTAGTTTAGTTTCCAAAACTTAACATTTCTCTGACATTCCTTACATTTCCATACATCTCCTTACATTTCCATACATTTCCATACATTTCCATACATTTCCTTACATTTCCATACATTTCCATACATTTCCATACATTTCCTTACATTTCCTTTCATTTCCTTTCATTTCCTTACATTTTCCTTATATTTCCTTACATTTCCTACATTTCCTTACATTTCCTTACATTTCTTACATTTCCTTACATTTCCTTTCATTTCCTTTCATCTTAGGGTTCTTGAAACTCTTCAGAACACATCCAACACACCCATCGATCCCACTATCTCATGAATTACGCATGCGAATGCATAACCCCTAATCTAGGATGTTACACCAACGTATTTCCTTGAACTTAACCTTAAAGTACTCCCAATCTACTCGATCTGCAGGGTACCTTCTCTATGATGAGCTACCATCGATAAGCTTCATCCAGAAGCAACGAGACAAAGACCTTTCAACTTTTCTTCCACCGTTAGATCCAAATCATCCATAATCCTTTCAAGCGCTTCTAGCCAATACTCCGCCATGTTGAAGCTACACGGACACTCCTCTAAAATCTCGACTTCATTTGACTTAAGTCTTTCAGCATCGATTTTGAGCTCTATTGCTCACATTAGCTCTCGCCACTCGCTCTAGCTTTTCGCAACATGGCCAACGATCTGCGTCATCTCCTCGGTCGATCTTGATCCTTTAAGCCTTCTTGGCGACGGTACATCATTTTCTGACCCATGGCCAGACCTTACTGGTTTCAATACTGACATTCTATCTTGACCATGTTCACTAAAACTCATTACTAACGTCGCGATTTAATCTGATTAAAAAGTTTTATGCATTAGTACTTTATTCCACTGTTTATCCATGACAGTTTTATGAAAAGGAGTTTAATAGTGGTTCTCTCGATCAAACAAAGTCTCAGTTCAAGTTCACCATTCTAATTGAGATTCACATTCACATTCACATTCATCCATCTCAATAAAGACACATTCATTCACAACATTCACTTCACTACTTTGGGCATTCCTGATCATTCCCCACCCAGGGATAATTTCATCATTTTTCCTATAAAGATATTTTGGTAATAAATCGGGGTCAATTCAAAAATATTTTACAAATCAAAGGCATTTTCGAATTTACAAACCTCGGGGGTTATCTTGAAAATTTGTTTTCCAAATCAGAGGTGTTGCAAAAATTTCAGAAATCGGGGTTATTTCGGTAATTTTGGAAGTCAGGGGCATTTTCATAAATTTTCCCAAATCAAGTCGTATTTTTGTAAAATAGGGTTTACGATATTTTGTAAAGCAAGAATATTTTAACATAAGTCGAGGTATTTTGAAAATCTTAGTAACTAAGGGTATTTTAGTAATTTACAACACGGGGCATTTTTGTAATTTTGTAAATCAAAGATATTTTGGAAAAATTCTCAAAATACTCATTCTACAAATCAAAGGGTAATATGGTGATTTTAAAAACTAGGGTTTTTATAAAACTGCATGGCTAGTCCCTTTAGGGCTTTAATTATCGGTTTAGCCCGTGAATAAGTCCTCTTGGTTAGGGTGAACCGTAGCTACGCACCAGGTAGGATTCAAGTAAAGAGGAGGTGAATCACTAGGACTGCTTAAATACTAAGCTCCCACCAAAACCAATCCTAGACATGCGCACAATGGTTGCCAAACCCTAACTCGTGACTTACTTCACAGGTTTGTTTGATTGTCCTTTAAGTCTTATGCATGTGTTTGAGTGCACTAGGCCTAGGGTTCAATAGCCTAATCTTCTAATCTCTGAGCCCAAATATGCCCATAACATTCACATATAAATCACTTCAATAGTCAGAGGTACTTACCTGGTGGACTTCGGGTCAGAGATACAGGTGCCATGCCAGAATAATCCTGAAAAATTTATGGAAGCCCAAATCTTTGAAAAGCCCATCTTAAAAAAAATGTTTTGGGCCTAAAACCCTCAAAGCCGAGTTTTGAACAAGACTCGATACTAAATCTTAACACCCCAAACCGGCCCATTCACTACTTAATAGAATTTAAAATGCCACTGCGGAAAACATTTGAAAAGATTTTAACTTAAAAGTAAAAACATTAAAATTTATTGTCTTTAATAAAGCGTTGTATATTTAAAATCCCAAATAACATCAAGTTGTTACAAATTCTTGATTTAAAACTTTAACATATATCTTTAAGATATGAGTTACTAAAATTAAAACATTTCCAAATAAAATTATTAGCAATCCACTTTAAAAACATAATAATAAGCTTCAAATTCCTTAAATGGCCCTTATTACAAAAACAAATAATTAATCAAAGTACTTAATAATAAAGCGCATGGAATAAAATGTCTTACCTTGGGCCACCTCGTATCCACTCCAACCCGGTCCAAGCTTTATGCATCACCTGCAATGTTGGTAAAAATTTGGGTGAGTCACACAGACTCAGTGTGCAATTAGTCCACTGAATTCCACCCACATGTCAAACCACATATTTACCCACATGCCAGATATTAATGCAACGTTATTCACATAATTTCACTTATTGGGCTTGGCCCATAACCATATCACATTCTTATAATAGGGTAGTTAACCACATCTTTCCACATACTGGGCTTGGCCCATTACCACATTAATTCACATACACAATTATGAAATTATGAAACCCAACCTAGCCTAGGGTCCATCCTCTACACACCCCCGTATCCAGCATACCACACACCAGGGGATTTTTAAATCACCCTCTCCTTTTTACTCTAATATGGCAACAAATGCCGTCCACGCAAACTTAATCGTAATTAGTCCACAACGCGACCTCAGTCAGCGCCAATCCACGATGTAGCTGAAGTTATCATCAAAACCACGATGAGCACAAAGCCATCAATAACCACGATATGGCATATAGCCTATATCAATCACGATGAGGCCTGAGCCATTCATCAAACCACGTACTCAAGTACACCTGTCTTTCTTTCATATCCCACCCATGCACATGCAACATAAAATAGTGCCATGCATGTACATGTTATTTAGCATATTATCACATATTCATAACAGTAGTCACATTTCATCAGATTTGGTACTTACCGGATTATTGACATACCCCTTGAGGGTATCCACATCACAATTTCCATTGCACTAGTTAGCACATTCATAACACACATACAAATATCACTACAATCATAAACCTGAAAAATAGTAGGCTAACTACACACCTACCTATTAGCAAAATCCCGAACCAGTCGAATCTAACACGATCTCGAAACGTGGTTCTTCCTTCTCCTTAAATGCCAATTTGGTCTCCTACCAAATCCTGAATCACACTTTGTGTTCCCTTTGCAATCGGCCACCCACTGGTACCTACAAATGATTAGCTTTCGGCTATTGAACGAATACGGAGTAGATCTAGACTTACTAAGTATCCTTACCGAAATGATCTAGAATCCCGAAGCCTCTGTTACCTCTGTCGATTAGCCCACAATCGATCACCACTTAAACCCATAATATGGCCTATGGCCGAATGTTATCAATCACTTACCTTGATGTTCCAAAACCCAATAGATCTCTTTTAAGGCTCCTTAGCGTCGGCTACACACAAAAGAACACATAATCATGGCCTAAAGAATATTCGTCCATCC
Source organism: Gossypium rotundifolium (assembly GCA_025506655.1). NCBI lineage: Eukaryota > Viridiplantae > Streptophyta > Magnoliopsida > Malvales > Malvaceae > Gossypium > Gossypium rotundifolium. Next base: position 16,231,432 of record CP106730.1, read on the forward strand.
CTAGGCCTATCCTCATGATTTCGGCACACTAGCAAAAAGAGCTCAAAACTGAATGATAATGAAAGAACTTACCACTACACGTTGAATAGAATAAAAGATCACAAGCACGTAGTCGACAGCCCATCCAATAAAGATTTGACTATGGTGTTTCGGCACTTTTAATAATAGAGAAATAGAGTAGAAATTGAGGCTATATGGTTCAGCTATGGCCCTTAAAAAGAGGGTTGAAATATTCGGCCACAAGAGAGCAAATGGGGAGAAGAAGAATAGCCTTAAGTGTTTTCGGCATAGAGAGAAAATGAGATGGAAGAACCCAATTTTTAGCACAAAGAAAATTAAAGAAAAAAAAATATAACAAAGACGATCACTCCCCCTATTTACAATACACAAAACCAAAATGGTCATCCAAGAAATCCCCCTTAGCCATCCAACTCACATATTCATCACAAATCCCACAATTTCCTCTTTATTTCCTCTTAATCTTCCTCCTATTCTTCCTCCTAATTCCTTCCAAAATAAATTTGGCCAACTCCCCCGTAGTCCATGAAACCGTCCATGTTCATGGACAAAATGCCATTAAAAAGTTTCCAAACCTCATCCCTTAATCCATGCCTTTTGTCCCCTTATCATACCATATTTTCTTGATTCCATACCTTAACTAATAACTTGCCTTATTCCTTTAGCCTACTATCCATAAACGATAAAATCCAACCTTATCTTAATTAGAGTTGACCGACACATGCCATAAACATGCAAAAATAAAAGTCACCTTATTGCCATTCATGGGATTCGAACCTCTTCCCTCATGCAATTACTCATGCGCCAACACCACTTTACTACTATCTCAATTTATGCTAACATTAAACACTTAAATTAACTTAAGCATCATAACCACTTGATCCACTTCACTAAATTCTCCATGCTAAAAATTATTCTAAACCAATTAATTCCAAGCCTTCTCAAGACTGTATTAGGCATACAACAAAATTATATCCGAGCTAACATAATCAACAAGATGATACTCAAATTTTTCCTAAAGCCCAAGGCCCAATCGGCCCAATCCTACTAGGCCCAAGTTTGGGATATTACAGATTAGTTGAGTGGACATATATGGACATATTATTAAGTGTTTTGAAGGTTATTAATTAAGGTTAAAATAGTAAATTAGTAAATAACTTAGTAAAATAATAAAAACATGATATCATCCTTAATTTTCTTTCATCTTCCACTGAAAATTAAACTAGGAAACTCCATTGAAGGAACTTAAGCATTCGGCTATTCAAGTTCTTTACATGGTATGATCGATTTTTAATGATTTCTATGTTTTCAGAGTCGCTGTAGCTTAATCTAGCTAGCCCACGACTAATTTGAAAAATTGTTAAAATTTTAAGGTTTTACCATTGATGAATATAAGTGTATCTTGAAGTTTGATGATAGTAAATGAATGGTTGTTGTTTCAATTAGGGATTAAATTGAGAAATGTGATAAATTGTGTGGTAAATGTGTGAAATAATGAAAAATATGGACTGCTATGATAATAAGGGAAATTCGGCTAGCATAAGTGTGGACTTAATTGCATGATTTTGTATTTTTATGAGCTAGGGACTAAATTGTAAAGATGTTGAAATGTTAGGGGCAAAATGTAATTTTACCATAATATGATCTTTTGTTAAATTGAATAGAATGATAATTTAATAAGTTAATTTTGATTACATATAGATCAAGAAAAGATAAGTTCGGATCTAGATCGAGGGAAAAATAAAGTATTGGACTAGTCGATCTATTTAGTAGTTTTGTGATCAAGGTAAGTTCGTATGTTAATAAGCATTAATATAATTGTGTTTTAAATGCTTTATTATTGAATTAATTTTGAATAAGATCTTACGGAAATGTTCGATGAAGTTCGGCAATGTTAAATCCCTATTGAACCTTAGGAATAGATAGGATAAAAATGACATGTCATTAAGGGTTATGTGATTTGGGTGCTGGTCCGTACGTTCAATCGGTGGCTGAATTATCTAACACATATTACGAATCCTCGTCAGCTTGTGAGAGCAGACCCGTTGATAGCTCGAGAGTGAGCATTATATGAGATATAAGATTGAGATAGCTTCGGGTATGTATTAGCACTTAGGGTGCGAGATTCTTGAGTATCCGATAATATTCTAAATGGTTCAACGAGTATAAGGATGATTTGGAAGAGCATGAAATTGATACGAGTTAGCACAGGTATATATGTGAACTATACGATCATTGAATCGAGAAAATAGATGGAATTCGTGTCTATCCTTTGGATTGAACATGTGTTAAGTTTTGGATTTAAATTGAATTAAATTATGTGATGTTAAGTATTTGAATTGTAAGTTTTACTTATTTAGCATACGAGCTTACTAAGCTTTATAGCTTACTCTGTTTAATTTTTCGTGTTTTATAGTGTTTTTCGAAGCTTGCTCGGATTGGGAGTTGTCGAAGACCTCATCACACTATCCAGCTATAGTTTTGGTAATTTTTAATTTATATATTTGGTTGTATCGCAAGTATAGGAGTTGTGGTTAATTTGGTTTATATTTTAATAATGGATTTAGCCAAGATTAGGCTTGTAAATAAAGTATGTTTTGGTTATGTGTATAGCCATGTGATTTGGATTATTTTGGTATATTTGGTTATGTATATAAATATGACAATGGCCTTTTGGGATGTAGTTTAAAATTGATATATGAATGCTTGTTGTGGATTGGTATTTTGAGTATCAAATGGTTGAAATTTTGAGATATGGTATACTTGTGGTTTTAGGCAAAATAATGCATATTTGAAAGTGACCAACTAGGTGCATTCTTGAAGATGATATTGATATGTTTTGGATTGGCAAATTTATGATGTTATGAATATTATAGTTTTTGCTATTGAAATAGCATGATTTAGGCTTGGTTGAGATTGGTTTGAATGCCTATTGATGCTATATGCCATTTGACATGTTTAGGTTGATACAAATTTGGGTGAGAAAGAAGACTTGGTAAATAGCCTATTTTGTCCACACGAAGAGACACGGCGTGTGTCTCGGTAGTGTATGACACTGGTCGGTGACACGACCGTGTGTCCCCTAGAGTTTATTTAGAAACCAAGTCAGTATGCTCCACGTGGCCTAGCAAACGGGCATGTGACTTGGCCGTGTGGCATAAGTCATTATACCTTACAGTTTTGGCACGGCGTAGCACATGATCTGGCACACGGGTGATCGTGTCAAACAATAGAGTTTTAATATTTTTAAAGAATGATCGAACCTGTAGACTAACTATGACAACGATTGAGGCAAGTGCACCTATTGAACAATAGTATAGTTTAGGCAAGATTATTTTATCGAACCCAAAGGAACCTAAAAGTACTACTACTCACTTTCTTTCTATTATTTAGCCTAAAATATGGAGTGATTGGTTTATTAAACTAATGAAAAACTAAACTAGATGCAAAGACAAAAGAATGAAACTTTTGGGAAAAGATTGTGGAAAACTCATTGATTATGGCGATACCCTCGGAAGAATCCACCTATGACTTCTCTTGTTATCTAACTTTTAATTCATATGACTTCTTTACTTAGCTTGATCCGTGAGACTCCACAACCTATATTAAACCCTCTCGAGGTGAATAATGTCTAACCTTAGGTTAATTAGTGGAACTCTCGTTCTCTTATAATAACCCCTAAGGAAGCGATAAATCGATCAATGGACTCCCATATTAGGTTTCACCTAATCCGGAAAAATCTTGTAACCCTATCTCTAGGCGCTCGATCAACTCAAGCTTAATTATGCTAGATCTACTCTTGGCGGGGTCTATTCCTCCTCCACCTAAGCACATCAGATTAAATTAAGCAACATAATTAAGAACAAACTAAGTACTTATCACATAATTTAGAAATCAAATAACAAAATCAATCATAGGTTTCACCCCCTTCAGGAATCTGAAGGGTTTAGTTCATAACAAAATAAGAAAACATCTTAAGAGAAAAGATAAAACAAAACATAACAAATCCCTAAAACCCCCTAAAGGAATTGAAGAGGAGATCCTCTGTCTTGAGTAGAACTCTGGCTTCTTGAGATGGATCAACTGGCTATCTTCGAGTAATTCCTTGAATAAAAGCTCGCAAAAACTACGCCCAAAACTACATTGTTTACGACTTCACAGAACTCCCTTTTTAGTTGCTACAGTGGGTTTTTATATAGGCTTTGAGATGTTTTACTTGGCTCCTAAGTATCCCAATTCATGTATAATTCCTCCTAGGATGTTTAAGTAGACCTAAGAATATGTTTCTTTGTCTCCAAGCATCCAAATATGAGTGAAATTGCTCATTTCCGTGGCAGGGGCTCGCCCATGGCACACGTCCGTGTAAGTCGTCTTCAGGCCATGTCTCAATTCTATCGATTGGGGCACGGCCGTGTAAAGTCGTCTTCAGGCCATGTCTCAATTCTATCGATTGGGGCACGGCCGTGTAGATCGTGGCATGGCCATGTGAAGTAATTTGAAGGGGCACGGCCGTGTGGCTTGAAATCCAGGCCAAGTCGATTTCCTCCTTGGCCTAAATTGGCCCGTTTTAAGCCAGTTTCTCGTTCTTTTAGTCCTCAGGTGCTTTCCTGAGTATAAACATGAAAAGAAAGGATTAAGAGCACATTTTTATATAAATCAGGGATAAATCATCAAAAATCATACTAAATGTGGGATTAAAATATGTTACTTTTACGGTTTATCAAATACCCCCACAATTAAGCTTGTGCTTGTCCTCAAGCAAAATTCTCAACTTACAATTAAACTGAACTTTCCATAAATCATAATTCCTATCGAAAATGTCTCATCATAATTCATAGATAATTTATACATGGATAATTCAACTCAAAGAGTCCTAAAGATTAAATTACAATAAGTCATACCTTTGTAGTACGAAAACATAGGTGTCTCCCCTTATCTGATTAATTACCTTTAACTCAAAACAGACAAGGATTCACATCCTCACAAAAGATTCACTCAAATCACTTGAAGTGTTTAAGGTTCAAGAATAAGCACTCTAACTCGAACCTGAAAAGTTAATCCCATAGGCTTGCCTGAAAATCAAATCTCCACCACTGTTTATGAGATATTACACAAATCAAAAGGTCTTTAATCAGGGTTGTAACGGGGCTTGGGTTAAAGGTGTGGATACAGGTTGAATTAGAGAGTTAGGATCGAGGCGGCTTGATAAATTACCTAACGAAACAATGAACTAAATATGAATATTTACATCGAACTAAAACTAATAATACCACTATTGATAATTACTCTATAATAAAAAGTATTTTCATCACTTAAATTTTGATAATACTTTAATACGAGCTTTTTCTTTGATAAATGAAAATTAAATGTACAAGCTCAATTCTTATACTACTAATCTGAATATACTTTGATTTTTTGATTTTTTAAGAACAAACTAAAATATTACATCATAAATGATAAATGTAACTCTTGAACTAATATAATTGGTAACTTAATCAAATCAAACCTCGATTAAATGGTAGTCAAAAGAATGGTGATAACAAATTCAAAGGGATTTTGGGTTAATATTAGTGGGTGAGTCAATAAAAGGTTGTTAGGATTCAACGGGGTTCACTAGGGGTTAATTTGTGAAGGTAGGCTTTTTATGGAGTAAGGGGTTAAATCCTAGGTGCCTTTATCATCTCGTATATCAAATCAAAAGTGTGGTCTCGACATGTATAAACGAGGCAAGTTCTAGAATAAAGTTCAAAGTTGACACACTCATAATTAATAAAGTGAGCATGAAAAAGAATATAAGGCTCAAAATCTCACAAAAATTATGGGTGTTTTAACATCAATCCTTATAAATTCTAAATTTAAAGGTAGTACTCAAATTCAGTTCAACGACCTATTAATTTTAATTTTTAGAAAGTAGACTTATCATGCTCGATTCTCTAGTATCCTTCAAATTTAATCATTAATGCACAATTAACTATAACTTAATCTAAAACATATCAATAAAAATCATAAATAATTAGAAATTTCATCCTAATTAGTAATATGAGAAAATACTTTTGAACAAGTTTAAAATTGAGATTTTGAGAACAAATGAAAAATTAGGCATTAATTTGAGAATTATGCAAAAAGTTAAACACTTTTATCCCCCCACACTTAAGATATACATTGCCCTCAATGTACAAAGATAGATAAACAATTATGTAATAATAAAATCAAAGAGAAGGGAGAAGTAACACTTCCTGAATTTTTGGATGAAATCTATGAAAAGAAACCGGATAAGATTGGAGGTGAGCGTCTCGAACCGTTTGAAATTGAATCCTTGAAGTAGCCGGCTTGGTTTTATTGTATCCTAAGCTAAATCTAAATGCCATTGAGAAAAAGGAGAAAATAATAAAGGAAGTAAAAATAAAAATAAAAATATGAATATGAATAAAAGTAAATAATTAAATAGAGATAAGGTCCAAGCTCATGTGCCTAGTCGTGGTGTCACACACCCACGGCCACTGATGGGTAATGCAAGGCCATGTGGGTATGGAAACTTATGCCTAAATATGAAAGGAAATAAAACCAAACCAATTAATACGGTTAGTACTCGGGTTGCCTCCAGAAGCGCTTCGTTAAAGTCTTGAGCTAGACTTACATTGTACGCACAATCATGGTGGTTTGAGGAGGTGGAAATCCTTTCTCATGCGATCAACTCGGTTATGGATATAAAGTTTAAGTCGAGTAATGTTTACCTCAAAAGTGTTGAATTTAGGATTGCTTACCTTGATTGTGACGTATAGGAAGACATTAAGTACCTCAAAAGTGATTTCATTGTTTGCCTTGAGTTTTGAACTGGTGATTCGAGGGTCTTCCTTATTCAACAATATCTGATCCTCTATTTTGATGTGATTTATTATTCCTATTAGCTCGTCTAGGGTTTCCTTCGGTTTCACTTCGTGTGGTTCTGGTTCCTCATGTAATTCTTCTTTATTAGCATAAGGTCTATGATCCGGCTCAGGTTTGTAGCTTTGTGGTGTTTCTGCAATGAAGGTTGAACAAGTTGGTTATCAATGAATTTACTTTCTCACATTTATCACTTGATGTTACGGTCGAGTCAAGAGCTTGAAGAGTGACTATCTAAATCGCCGCCACACGAAGTATGAGTTCTCTGCATAGATATCAATTTTAGCTCTGGCGGTTGCTAAAAAGGGTCTTCCTAAAATTAAGGGGATCGTGTTGTCCTCATCCATGTCTAAAATGACAAAGTCTACTGGAATACGAATTTATCAATTTTGATTAGAACATTTTCTACTATACCCCTAGGAACTCTTATAGTTTTATCAGTTAATTGAATGCTCATCCTAGTTTGTCTGGGTTTCCCTAGACCTAGTTGTTTAAACATTATGTAAGGCATAACATTGATGCTTTGTAATATCCTGAATTAGGGATTATTTGTGATTGTATTGTTTTGCATGAGTTCAGATTGTTGTGTTGTTAAGTGAGATGTTCTAGGGCTTAGGAATAAGCCAAGGGTAGGCTCGAGCTGTAGGAAAAATTTTATTTTTAAGCTTTAGTTAAAGGGAGTTGAAGGAGCTAGAGGTTAAGAGTAATTCGTGGGGAATTTTAACACAAGTAACCAGTTGGCAAAGTGGCAAGGAGGCACCACTTAGGGCTTTGGAAGGTGACGCCACAAGCATTGAAAGGGGGCTTAGGTTCGAATCCCATAGATGGACTTAAGGTGACTTTTATTTTTGCATTTATATGGCATGTGTTGGTCAAACTCTAATTAAGGTAAGGTTGGACTATTGTCTTTTATGGTTAGTAGACTAAGGAATAAGGCAAGTGCTTATTTATGGTATGGTATCAAGGAATTTTGGTAGGATAAGGGGACATAAGGCTTGAAGTATGGAGTGTTGTTTTGGAAACTTTTCTATGGCCATTTGACCATGAATGTAGACAGTATAGTGGACAAGGGGGGTTGGCTTAATTGTGAATGTGATTAGGAGGATATAAGGAGAAATTTAGGAGTGAGTTTAATTCAAAATTAGTTGAATTAATGGCAAGAAGAATTTTGAGTGTGGAGGCGAATGTGGGTCTCTTTTGGGTGATAATTTTCGATCATGAGTGGGGAAATAGCGAATTTCCTATAAGAGGTCTAGAAGTTCTTTTTGGTTCTCTTTTCTTTCTTTAGTATTCTTTTCAAAACTTTCTTTTCAACCTTGCCATTGCCGAAATTTGCACCCTATTTCTTGACCAAAAGCCGAAAGTTGGAAGTCACTTTGTGCATCTTTTTTTCTCCTTTTTCCAACTTATTTTCCTTCCATTCACTTCCTAAAAATTGAAACCCATCCTCTCATTTGCAACAAAGCCGAAACCTCTCCACCTTTGTTCTTCATTGCCAAATTCTCTTAACTTTCATCTACACTTCTTTTCTTCTTCTCAACCTTGGTTCTATACCTATTTTATGTTAGCCGATTATCCCATCTCCATTTGGGAGTTCTTGCCGAATCTTTTAGAGCCTTTAGAGGGGGAGGTGTCGACATTCCTTTTCATCAATCTTCCAATCGGTTTCGAGTATAGTAAGTATTTTCTTAGCAATTGAATTCTCTTCTTTTTTATTTAGTATGCCAAAACCAATGGTTGGCCTTGGTTTCTAAGGGATGGTCGAATGTATGTAGAGTCATAATATCGTGTTTCTTTTGTGTAGCCAACGGTAAGGAGCCTTAAGGAGGATTGTAAGGACTCGATTCATCAAGGTAAGTGTTATGTGGTGATTCGGGATTTAGTTAAGCAAAGTAGATGGTTTGTAGTATTCGGCCATAGGCCATTTTATGAGTTTAAGTGATGACCGATTTCTGACTTTGGTTCTTAGGAGCAAATCGACAGGAATAAGAGAGTTTTAGGATTGAGTAGACTGTGCCAAAAAGGTGTGTAGTTATTGCACTGTTCTCTTGATTGTTTATGTGTGTATGTTGTTATATATGCGTGATATGATGTGAATGGTAGCTGAAATAAGGGCTAAGATGATGGATACCTATGGTGGGTGATCGAATAATCAGGTCAGTACTTTATGATATTAAATTATCACTGATGAATATGTGCAATCGTGGTAAGCATGTGTTGAATACTCATCTAAATGATATTATTGTCATGATATATATGCATGGAAATTTGGGACATGAATATTGAAGGGCAGGGTGTACATTATGTGCGTGGTCTGATGTTAGCCTTGTGCTACATTGGCACTTGATGTTGGCTATGTACTTCATCAAGGTAGGGTGTTGGTTATGTGCCACCTCCTAGCGGATGATAGCTATGTGCATCACCGTGTATTGAGGATGACCTCGAGTCACCTCGTGGATATTGACATGTGGGGTCACTTAGGTGATCGGTGGCTTAGCCATGGCCTTGGGCGGCAGGTCTGCCAAGGTAGGTGTAATGGACGGACACTAGGTTGAGTTGGGCTTCATGATTCATATGTATGTATGTGGACTGTGTGGATATGGGCCAAGCCTATATGTGGAGACATGTGCAATAACTATACACTGAGTCTGTTTGACTCACCCAATTTTTATCAAACCTTACAGGTGATGCATAAAGCTCGAACTGGGTTGGAGTGGATGCGAGGTGGCCCATGCAAAAGAAGTTGTTTTCCTTATTTAATAGAATTTATATTTCCAGTATTTTAAGTATCCATTTATTGTAATAAGGGCCTTATAGTATTTGTTATTATTTTTGTTATGGATTGATGATTAAACTACTATGTGGAAATGAGTTTATGATTTAGCAACTTACACTTTAAAATATATGTTAAAATTTTTAATCGGAGAAAGTGTAATAACTTAGTTTTATTTGGAATTTTAAAATACGAGGTTTTACAAACAACCACAAATTTTTAAGTTTTACTTTTAAGTCAAAATTGTTTGAATGTTTTCCATGATGGCATTCTAAATTCGATTCGTGGCTCGTGGGCGGGTTTGGGGTGTTACAATTTGGTATCGAGCAGGTTCAAAACTCATCTTTGAGGGTTATGGGCCCAAAAACATTTTTTAAGGTGGGCTTTTCAAAGATTTGGGCTTTCATAAATTTTTCAGTTTATTTGGGCATGGCTTTGTATCTCGACACTGAAGTCCACCGGTAAGTACCTCTAATTGTTGTGTGAATTATTATATGATTGGTATGTAGGTATGATGGGGACGTAGATTAGTGTATTAAGTTATTGAACTTTAGGATTAGCTTACTCCAACACAGAATTGCATAAAATTTTTAAGCCTAATTAAACAAACCTATGAGTAAGTCGCTGAGCTAGGGTGTGACAACCATTGTGCACTTGTCTAGGATTGGTTTTGGTGGGAGCTTGGTATTTAAGCAGTCCTAGTGACTCACCTCCCCTCCACTCGAATCCTACCTGGTGCGTAGTAACGGTTCACCCTAACCAAGAGGACTTATTCACGGGCTAAACTCGATAATTAAAGCCCGAAAGGGACTAGTCATACTATTTTATAAAAACCTTAAGTTTTCAAAATTACTCCTTTGATTTGTAAAACCATTTTATACTTGGAAAATTTTTCAAAATATTTTCTATTTACAAAATTACCCAAATACCCTTGGGTGTAAAATTACCAAAATGCCCTTGGTTTATAAAATTACCATACTACCCACGACTTTTGTAAAAACATTCTTACTTTACAAAATACAAAAACTCCTATTTTATAAAATAATAAGATACCCTGATTTGGGAAAATTTACTAAAATGCCCCGACTTCTAAAATTACCAAAATAACCCCGATTTCGAAATTTACGCAATATCATTGATTTGGTAGAATTTTCAAAATAACCTCAAGATTTGTATATTTTGGAATGCCTTTGATTTGTAAAGATTTTCAAATTGACCCCACTTTATTACCAAAATACCCTGTGGGACAAATGACAAAATACCCTAAAATAGGAATGGACAAAGATGTTGAATGATGATTTGTATGTGTGATGGATATCATTGAATGTGTTTGTTTCTCTAAATTAGGGTAGAAAACTTGAAATGAAAACTTTGAATGATCGAAAGAACTACTATTAAGCTCTTTTCATAAAATTGTTTGCGGATAAACAGTGGAACAAATGCTAATTCATAAAATTTCTTAAATTAGATTAAATCGCAATAGTAGACATGAGCTCTAGGGGACGTGGTCGTAATGTGCGAGGCCGTGGTAGAGGCAGAATGGCTGTATTGAAACTCATTAGATCGGGCCAAGGGTCTGAGAATGAGGTACCACCACTACCACTAGCTATTGGTGTGGAGCAGCAAGATCAGATAGGGGATGATACTGTATCGCACGCAGTGCTGTGAGTTCTGGAGATGGTGGCTGGAGCAGGTGGAATTAGGGAAGCTCAAAAATCGGTACCCGAGCGACTTCGAACCAGTGGAGCTGAGGTTTTCCATGGCATATCTGGTGTGGCACCAAGATCTTCTTGAGTATTGGTTGGAAGCGAGAGCGGATTATGGATGAGCTTGATTTAAGCGCTGAGGAGAAAGTGAAAGGAATGGTGTCGCTTCTTCACGATGAGTCATATCAGTGGTGGCTTACTGTTCGGGATGGTGCTATAGTTGAGGATCTCACTTGGGAGTACATTAAGGTGGCTTACAAGAAGAAGTATGTTGGTACTCATTATATTGATGCGCAGAGAAAGGCTTTTCTGCGGCTAGTTCAAGGGAACAAATTCGTGGCGGAGTACGAGGCTGAATTCTTAAGGTTGAGCTAGTATGCTCGAGGAGTAGTGACTACGGAGCATGAGCGATGTGTCTGATTTGAGGATGGACTAAGGGATGACCTGAGGCTATTGATAGCTCTACGGCAGGAGCGGGAGTTTGCCGTATTAGTAGAAAAGGCTAAGGTAGTGAAGGAATTAAGGGCTCTGTGAGATGAGTAGATAAGGATAGGAACCGTTATAAGAGGAGTTTTGGACGATCGAATTGTGCAGGAGCCTGAGAGAAAAGACCGAGGGTTGAGAATGCGCTTTCGTGTTGCTAAGCCGACTCTGGAAATTGGACCGTCTGTGTGCTCGGTGTGGAAGGTATCATGTTGGCGAGTCTTTGGAATCGGGATCGAGAGTGTTTTAGGTGTAAGTCTAAGGCTCATTTGATTAAAGATTGTCCTCGGGATCCGAATAGGGCTCAGACGATGGAGTCGGGGTGGTGTGCGACCAGGACAAAGGTGGTCGACAAGTGACGAGGGTCGTGGTCAGAACCATAAAGGAAATGGTTTCGGCCAAGGTCGTGGAGCACCAGCGGAGGAGGTGAAGGTCTGATCTGAGGTAGCCAAGGTTGGTTTATCTGACCGGGCATCACGAGGAGGAAGATGTGCGAGAGGTGACAACGGGTACGTTCCTTATTTCTGGAATACCCTTTATTGCCTTGTTTGTTATAGAGCTAGTTCATTCTTGTGTTGCTAGTGAAATGTATGGAACCTTGAGTGTGAAATTTGAGACTATTCATAGAAAGTATGTTAGTTTTATTAAGATCAGAATGCGTAGCAAGAGCGTAGTGTGGTGAGTGAGGATGCACGACTATTAGTTAGTTGGAAATTTCGAGGACGAAATTTCTTTAAGGAGGGTAGAATTGTAATATCCTAAATTAGGGGTTATTTGTGATTGTATTGTTTTGCATGAGTTCAGATTGTTGTGTTGCTAAGCGAGATGTTCTAGGGCTTAGGAATAAGCCAAGGGTAGGCGCGAGCTGTAGAAAAATTTTATTTTTAAGCTTTAGTTAAAGGGAGTTGAAGGAACTAGGGGTTAAGAGTAATTAGTAGAATTTTAACACAAGTAACCAGTTGGTAAATTGGCAAGGAGGCACCACTTAGGGTTTTGGAAGGTGGCATACAAGCATTGAAAGGGGCTTAGGTTAGAATCCCATGGATGGATTTAAGGTGACTTTTATTTTTGCATTTATATGGCATGTGTTCGTCAAACTCTAATTAAGGTAAGGTTGGACTATTGTCTTTTATGGTTAGTAGACTAAGGAACAAGGAAAGTGCTTATTTATGGTATGGTATCAAGGAATTTTGGTAGGATAAGGGACATAAGGCTTAAAGTATGGAGTGTTGTTTTGGAAACTTTTCTATGGCCATTTGACCATGAATGTAGGCGGTATAGTGGACTAGGGGTTGGCTTAATTATGAATGTGATTAGTAGGAAATAAGGAGAATTTAGGGTGCATTAATTCAAAATTAGTTTGAATTAATGGCAAGAAAAATTTTGAGTGTGGAGTAGAATGTGGGTCTCTTTTGGGTGATAATTTTGGTCATGAGTGGAAATAGCCGAATTTCTATAAGTGGTCTAGAAGTTCTTTTTCGGTTCTCTTTTCTTTCTTTAGTATTCTCTTTCAAAACTTTCTTTTCACCCTTGCCATTGCCGAAATTTGCACCCTATTTCTTGACCAAAAGCCGAAAGTTGGAAGTCACTTTGTGCATCTTTTTTTTCCTTTTTGCAACTTATTTTCCTTCCATTCACTTCCTAAAAACTGAAACCCATCCTCTCATTTGCAACAAAGCCGAAACCTCTCCACCTTTGTTCTTTATTGCCAAATTCTCCTAACTTTCATCTACACTTCTTTTCTTCTTCTCAACCCCAGTTCTATACCTATTTTGTGTTAGCCGATTATCCCATCTCCGTTTGGGAGTTCTTGCCGAATCTTTTAGAGCCTTTAGAGGGGGAGGTGTCGACATTCTTTTTCATCAATCTTTCAATCGGTTTTGAGTATAGTAAGTGTTTTCTTAGCAATCGAATTCTCTTCTTCTTCTTTAGTATGCCGAAACCAATGGTTGGCCATGGTTTCTAAGGGATGGCCGAATGTATGTAGAGTCATAATATTGTGTTTCTTTTCTATAGCCAATAGTAAGGAGCCCTAAGGAGGATTGTAAGGACTCGATTCATCAAGGTAAGTGTTATGTGGTGATTCAGGATTTAGTTAAGCAAAGTAGATGGTTTGTAGTATTCGGCCATAGACCATTTTATGAGTTTAAGTGATGACAGATTTCTGACTTTGGTTCTTAGGAGCAAATCGATAGGAATAAGAGAGTTTCGGGATTGAGTGACCGTACAAAAAGGTGTGTAGTTATTGCACTATTCTCTTGATTGTTTATGTGTGTATGTTGTTATATATGTGATATGATGTGAATGGCGGTAGAAATAAGGGCTAAGATGGTGGATACCCATGGTGGGTGATCGAGTAATCAGTCGATGCTTTATGATATTAAATTATCAACGATGAATATGTGCAATCGTGGTAAGCATGTGTTGAATACTCATCTAAATGATATTATTGTCATGATATATATGCATGGGAATTTGGGACATGAATATCGAAGGACAGGGTGTACATTATGTACGTGGTCTGATGTTAGCCTTGTGCTACATTGGCTCTTGATGTTGGCTATGTGATTCATCAAGGTGGGGTGTTGGCTATGTGCCACCTCCTGGCGGATGATAGCTGTGTGCATCACCGTGGATTGACGATGACCTCGAGTCACCTCGTGGGTATTGACATGTGGGGTCACTTAGGTGATCGGTGGCTTAGCCACGGCCTTGGGCAGCAGGTCTGCCAAGGTAGGTGTAATGGATGGACACTAGGTTGGGTTGGGCTTCATGATGCATATGTATGTATGTGGATTGTGTGGATATGGGCCAAGCCCATATGTGGAGACATTTGAAATAACTATACTGAGTCATTTGACTCACCCAATTTTATCAAACCTTACGGTGATGCATAAAGCTCGGACCGGGTTGGAGTGGATGCAGGTGGCCCATGCAAAAGAAGTTGTTTTCCTTATTTAATAAAATTTATATTTCGATATTTTAAGTATCCATTTATTGTAATAAAGGCCTTATAGTATTTGTTATTATTTTTATTAGGGATTGATGATTAAACTACTATGTGGAAATGAGTTTATGATTTAGCAACTTACACTTTAAAATATATGTTAAAGTTTTTAGTCGGAGAAAGTGTAATAACTTAGTTTTATTTGGAATTTTAAAATACACGAGGTTTTACAAACAACCACAAATTTTTTAAGTTTTACTTTTAAGTCAAAAAATTTTCGAACATTTTTTGCAGTGGCATTCTAAATTCGGTCGTGGCTCGTGGGCCGGGTTTGGGGTGTTACATGCTTGCCCCTAAATCCGCTATCGCGTTATCAATAGATAAACTACCAATTAAACATGAAATTGTAAAACTCCCTGGGTCTTTTAATTTTTGTGGTTGTTTATTTTGTAGAATTGCTGTGCACATTGCATTTAGTTCCACGTGGTGCTCTTCGTCTAATTTGCATTTGTTGGTCAAGAGCTGTCTTAAAAATTTCCTCGAGTCTGGCATCTGGAAAAGAGCTTCAAGAAGGGGTAAGTTAATATGTAATTTCTTTAAAAGTTTAAGAAAGTTATCGAACTGTTCCTCTGAATCATCTCTTTTCAATGCTTCGGGATAAGGTATGCGAGGTTTGTATTCTTTGATTATTGGTTTTCGCTTTTCGTGTGCTATCTCTATTTTACCTTTTTCTTCCTTGGTTTCTTGTGCTGTGGTGGGCTCGTCTACCTTTGTGCCCTCTTGAGTTGTGATGGCTTGAATCTATTCTTTTGGGTTTATTTCTGCGTTGCTGGGTAGACGTCCTTGTTGAAGTTCAGAAATTAGCTTTGTTAGATGTCCCACTGACCTAGTAAGTTCTCCAACTTTATTCTCGATCCATTTGATCGATTTTTGTTGTTCATCAAGTGCTACTTCAGTCTTTTGGAAACAAGAATCTGTGGCTGCCATGAATTTCGTCAGCATCTCTTCGAGTTTGATTGTGGATATGGCTGATTTTGAAAATTTGGAGAAGGTTGCTGCCTTTGATTTCCTTGTGCTCCCTACGAAAAATTTGGCTGGTTCCACCAACCTACATTATAAATGTCACTATAAAAATTATTTTGATATCTAGAATAGTTACCTATATAGTGAGCTTGCTTGTTTTCCATGCCATATCCGGAGGGTGGGTACTCAGGATTCGCCATGCCTCCAGATTCAAATCATATTGTATTTCTGGATGTACATGTGATAAACCGTAAAAGTAACATATTTTAACCCCATATTTAGTATGCTTTTGGATGATTTAGCCCTTGATTTATGTAAAAAGGTGCTTTTAATCCTTTCTTTTCATGTTTATAGGTGCTTTTAATTCTTTCTTTTCATGTTTATACTCAAGAAAGCACTCGAGGACGAAAAGAATGAGAAAGGGCTTAAAACGAACCAAATTGGGCCAACCCAAGAATTCGACACGGCCTGGACTTCAAGCCACATGGCCATGCCTCATCAAGTTACTTCACACGGCCATGCCACGATTTACATGGCCGTGCCCCAATCGACAGAATTGAGACACGGCCTAAAGACGATTTACATGGACGTGTGCCATGGGTGTGCCCCTGCCACGGGTATGAGCAATTTCACTCGAATTTGGATGCTTGGAGGCAAAGAAACACATTCCTAAGTCTACTTAAACTTCCTAGGAGGAATTCTACTTGAATTAAGATACTTAGGAGCCAAGTAAAGCATCTCAAAGCCAATATAAACACCCAAGGTAGCAACCAAAAGGGGGAGTTCAGTAGAAGCCAAAACAGGGGGCTTTTTGGTAGAGGCTTTTGCCGAAGCTTTCATCTTTTAGGGAATTACTTGAAGATAGCCAGTTGATCCATCTCAAGAAGCCGAAACTCTATTCAAGACGGCAGATCTCTCCTTCAATTCCTTCAGTGGGTTTTAGGGATTTCTTATGTTTTGTTTTATCTTTTCTCTTGAGATGTTTTCTTATTTAGTTATGAACTAAACCCTTCAGATACCTGAAGGGGATGAAACCTGTGATGGATTTTGCTATTTGATTTCTAAATTATATGATAAGTACTTAGTTTGTTCTTAATTATGTTGCTTAATTTAATCTAATGTGCTTAGGTGGAGGAGGAATAGACCCTACCTAAGAGTAGATCTAGCATAATTGAGCGGAGTTGATCGGGCACCTAAAGTTAGGGTTACAGGATTTTATCAGATTAGGGTGAAACCTAATATAGGAATCCATTGATCGATTTACTATTTCCTTAGGGGGTTATTATAAGAGAACGAGAGTTCTACTATTTAACCTAAGGTTAGGCGTTATTCGCCTCGAGAGAGGGTTTAATATAGGTTAAGGAGTCTCACGGATCAAGCTAAGTAAAAAAATCATATGGTTTAGGGTTAAATAATAAGTGAAGTCATAGGTGGATTCTTCCTGAGGGTATCGTCTTCCTCAACTGAGTTTTCCTAAAGTCTTTCTCCAATTCATTCTTTTGTCTTTTCATCTAGTTTAGTTTTTCATTAGTTTTATAAACCAATCACTCCATATTTTAGGCTAAATAATAGAAAGAAAGTGAGTAGTAGTACTTTTAGGTTCCCTAGGTTCGATAAAATATCTTGCCTGAACTATACTACTATTCGATAGGTGCACTTGCCTCTATCGTTGTCATAGTTAGTCTACAGGTTCGATCATTCTTTTTATAATTATTAAAACATGACTGTTTGACACGATCAAGATTTTGGCGCCGTTGCCGGGGAACACTAAAATATTATGAAAGCTCTATTTTATTACTTTAGTCAATTTTTATTACAATTTATTTTTATTTTTATTTTATTTTATTTTTAATTTGCTAATTTTTCCTCTATTTTGCTTTTGGAAGAAAATTTTACTCTACGGAAAAGATGGCTTTGAATAATTATCAATGGCAAGGCATGGGGAAATTCCTACTAAAGCGATTCATGTCTTCAACCACAGCGTGGTCACCGAGTTATCTAATCGTTAGAGATGATGAATAAAAAGATTGATGATTGGTATAGTCCTCGCGGTACATCCGAAATACAATATGATTTGAATCTAGGAGGCGTGGCGGATCACGAGTACCCACCCTACGGATATGGCATGGAAAATGAGCAAGCTCACTATACAGGTAACTATTCTAGATATCAAAATAATTTTTACAGTGACACTTATAATGCAGGTTGGAAGTACCATCCCAATTTCTCATGGGATGATCAAAATAGCCAAAGATCAAAACTTCCTCCAGATTTTCAACAACCACCTCACCAACAAAAAGAGGAGCTGAATCTTGAAGAGATGCTGACGAAATTCATGGCAGCCACAGATTCTCGTCTCCAAAAGACTGAAGCGGCACTTGATGAACAACAAAAAATTGATCAAAGGGATCGAGAATAAAGTTGGAGAACTTACTAGGTTAGTGGGACATCTCGCAAAGCTAATATCAGAACGACCGCTAAGACGTCTACCAAGTAACACCGAGGTTAACCCAAAGGAGCAAATTCAAGCCATCTCACTCAAGGCAAGAAGGGGTTAGATGAACCAAACTCAATACAAGAAAACAAGGTAGCGAAGGTAAGGTAGAGATAACACAAGAAAAGCCAAAACCAAGTAATCAAGGAGTACCGACCTCGCATACCTTATCCCAAAGCAATGAAAAGAGGCGATTCAGAGGAATAGTTAGGTAAATTTCTTAAACTCTCAAAGAAAGTACATATTAACTTTCCTCTACTTGAAGCTCTTTTTAGATACCGGACTCGAGGAAATTTTTAAGGCGACTCTTGACCAACAAATAAATTAGACGAAGAGCACCACTTGGAGCTAAATGCAATGTGCTCAACAATTCTACAAAATAAAGCGCCACAAAATTAAAAGATCCAGGAGTTTTACAATTCCATGTTTAATTGGTAGTTTATCTATTGATAATGCATTAACGGATTTAGGGGCAAGCAACAATGTTATGTCTTACAAAATTTTTAAACAACTAGGTCTAGGGAAACCCAAACAAACTAGGATGAGCATTCAATTAACTGATAAAACTATAAGAATTCCTAGGGGTATAACAGAAAATGTTCTAATCAAAATTGATAAATTCGTATTCCTAGTAGACTTTGTCGTTTTAGACATGGATGAGGACAACACGATCCCCTTAATTTTAGAAAGACCCTTTTTAGCAACTGCTAGAGCTAAAATTGATATCCATGCAGGAGAACTCATACTTCGTGTAGGCGACGAGATAGTCACTCTTCAAGCTCTTGACTCGGCCAGAACATCAAGTGATAAAGGTGAGAAAGTAAATTCAGTTGATAACAAACTTGTTCAACTTCATTGTAGGAAACACCACAAAGCTACAAACCTGAGCCGGATCATAGACCTCGTGCTAATAAAGAAGGATTACATGAGGAACCACACGAAGTGAAACTGAAGGAAACCCCAGACAAGCTGATAGGAACAACAAATCACATCAAGATAGAGGATCAAGTATTGTTGAATAAGGAAGACCCTCGAATCACCAATTCAGAACTCAAGGCAAACAAAGAAATCACTTTTGAGGTACGTCTTCCAAAAAGGCACAGTCGAGGTCAGTAATCCTAAATTCGACATTTTTGAGGTAAATATTACTCGACTTAAACTATATATCCATAATCAAGTGATCGCATGAGAAAGGATTTTCACCACCTCAAACCACCATGACCATACGAATGAGAGGTAAAGTCTAGCTAATACTATAACGAAAGCGCTTCTGGAGGCAACCCACCACTAACCCCATTTTACATTTTATTATTTTAAATTTTTATTTTTATTTTATTTTCTTTTAGTACCTAACCATAAACTAACCAAAGAGCAGATTTCTAGGCCACGACCTACACACAGGCGTGCCGAGGCGATGTGAAAGCCAAGGATGAACCATGAGCGTACTCAAAGGTGTGGCACGACATAGAAAATTTTTTTCCCAACACGGTGGCGATAATAGTCCACGCCGTCTTGACCCCATGCGAGGTTACTAACTTGTCAAGAACGGGCTAAACTGCGGTAGTGCCATTCAACCGTGCCAACATTCTAACTTATCGAACACAGGAGGAGCACGCCCGTATTAAATGACCGTGTGGAGAAAGATACGGGCATGCCATGACACCCACGGCCAAGCCCGAACACCCTGAATGCGTTCAAAATTCAAAATCCCAAAACACGGGCTACATTTCTATTTAAACCTCATTCCCCATTTTTCTAGTTGTCTTTCATTTTCCATTATTTATTTTTGTTTTTATTTTATTTTATTTCATCATTATTTTTTTTACTTTATTTTATTTCATTTTCTTCTTCTTATTCTTTATGGCATTTAGATTTAGCTTAGGATACAATAAAACTAAGCTGGCTACTTGAGGATTCAATTACAAGCTGATTGAGACACTTCCCCGTTCACCTCCAAATTTATCCAGTTTCTTTTCATAGACTTCATCTAAAAATTCGTGAAGCGTTACTTCTCCCTTCTCTTTTGATTTTATTATTACATAATTGTTTATTTATTTTTGTACATTGAGGGCAATGTACATCTTAAGTGTAAGGGTAAAAGTACCTGATTTTTGCATTATTCTCAAATCCTGAATTTAGTATTATTTTCAAGTATTTTTCTCATATTGTTAATTAGGGTGAAATTTCTAATGATTTATGATTTTTATTGATATGTCTTTGAATAAGTCATAGTTAATTGTGCATTGATGATTAAATTTGAAGGATACTAGAGAATTTAGCATGATAAGTCTACTTTCTAAAAATTAAAATTGATAGGTTGTTGAACCAAATTTGAGTATCACCTTGAAGTTTAAAATTTATAAGGATTGATGTCAAAACACCCATAATTTTTGTGAGAATTTGAGCCTTATAGAGCATATACCCTTTTTCATGCTCACTTTTTTTATTATGAGTGTGTCAACTTTGAACTGTTATTCTAGAACTTGCCTCGTTTATACATGTCGAGACCACACTTTTGATTTGATATACTGAGATGATAAAGGCACCTAGGTTTTAACCCATTCACACCACTAAAAAGCCTACCCACATAATTAACCCTTAGTGAACCCCGTTGAATCCTAACAACCTTTTTATTAAATTACCCGTTTGATATTAACCCAAAACCCTTTGTATTTGTTATCAACATTCTTTTGACTACCCCTATATCGAGAATTGATTTGATCGGTTCTTGAATTAGGTTATTTCAATTATCAAAATTCCTTCTATTATGTTTCTTTTAGTTTGTTCTTAAAATAATCCAAATATATTCAATATTAGTATATATAAAAGAGCTTAGAGCATTTAAACTCCAATTGTTAAAGAAAAAGCTCAGTATTAAAGTATTATCAAATTTCATGTGAGGAAAATACTCGTTATTATAGAGTAACTATCAATAGTAGGTATTATTGGCTTTCAATTGATGTAAGTACTTATATTAGTTCACTATTACTAGTTAGGTAATTTGTCAAGTCAATCTCGATTCTAACCTTTTAATTCAGCCTGTATCCACACCTTTAACCCTAGCCTAGTTACAACCCTAATAAAGACATTTTGATTTGTGTATCATCTCATATACAGTGGTCGAGATTTGATTTTCAGGCAAGCCTATGGGATTAACTTTTCAGGTTCAACTCTTGAGTGCCTTATTGAGAACCTTAAACACCTGTGAGTGATTTAAGTGAATCTTTAGTGAGGATGTCAGTCCTCATCGATTTTGAATTGAAGGTAATTATTCAGATAAGGGGAGACACCTATGTTTTCAGGCTATAAAGGTATGACTTATCATAATTGAATCTTTAGGGCTCTTTGAGTTGAATTATCCATGTATAAATTATCTATGAGTTATGATGAGACTTTGTCGATAGGAATTATGAATTATGGAAAGTTCGTTTTAATTATAAGTTGAGAATTTTGCTTGAGGACAAGCAAAAGCTTAAGTGTGGGGGTATTTGATAAACCATAAAAGTGACATATTTTAACCCTATATTTAGTATGCTTTTGGATGATTTAGCCCTTAATTTATGTAAAAAGGTGCTTTTAATACATTCTTTTCATGTTTATACTCAAGAAAGCACCCAAGGACGAAAAGAACGAGAAACAGGCTTAAAACGGACCAAATTAGGCCAACCTAAGAATTCGACACGGCCTGGACTTTAAGCCACACGGTCATGCCTCGTCAAATTACTTCACGCGGCCATGCCATGATTTACACGGTTGTGCCCCAATCGACAGAATCGAGACACGACCTGAAGATGATTTACACGGGCGTGTGCCATGGGCGTGCCCATGCCACGGGAATGAGTAATTTCACTCAAATTTGGATGCTTGGAGTTAAAGAAACACATTCCTAAGTCTGTTTAAACATCCTAGGAGGAATTTTACTTGAATTAAGATACTTAGGAGCCAAGTAAAGCATCTCAAAGCATATATAGACACCCAAGGTAGCAACTAAAAAGGGGAGTTCGGTAGAAGCCAAAATAGGGGGCTTTTTGGTAGAGGCTTTTGCCGAAGCTTTCATCTTTTAGGGAATTACTTGATGATAGCCAGTTTATCCATCTCAAGAAGCCGAAACTCTATTCAAGATGGCGGATCTCTCCTTCAATTCCTTCAGGGGGTTTTAGGGATTTCTTATGTTTTGTTTTATCTTTTCTCTTGAGATGTTTTCTTATTTAGTTATGAACTAAACCCTTGAGATACACGAAGGGATGAAACCTATGATGGATTTTGTTATTTGATTTCTAAATTATATGATAAGTACTTAGTTTGTTCTTAATTATGTTGCTTAATTTAATCGATGTGCTTAGGTGGAAGAGGAATAGACCTACCTAAGGCAGATCTAGCATAATTGAGTGGAGTTGATCGAGCCTAGAGATAGGGTTATGAGATTTTGCGGATTAGGTTGAAACCTAATATGGGAATCCATTGATCGATTATTGCTTCCTTAGGGGTTATTATAAGAGAACGAGAGTTCTACTAATTAACCTAAGGTTAGACATTATTCGCCTCGAGATAGGGTTTAATATAGGTTAGGGTGTCTCACGGATCAAGCTAAGTAAAAAAATCATATGGTTTAAGGTTAAATAATAAGTGAAGTCATAAGTGTATTCTTCATGAGGGTATCGTCTTCATCAATTGAGTTTTCCTAAAGTCTTTCTCCAATTCATTCTTTTGTCTTTGCATCTAGTTTAGTTTTTCATTAGTTTTATAAACCAATCACTCCATATTTTAGGCTAAATAATAGAAAGAAACTGAGTAGTAGTACTTTTAGGTTCCCTTAGGTTCAATAAAATATTCTTGCCTGAACTATACTACTGTTCGATAGGTGCACTTGCCTCTATCGTTGTCATAGTTAGTCTACAGGTTCGATCATCCTTTTTATAAATATTAAAACACGATTGTTTGACACGATCAACATGCGAGGGACTATACCATTCATAAATCTTTTTATTCATCATCTCCAACTGATTAGATAACCTGGTGACCACGTCGAGGTTGAAGACACTAGCTGTTTTAGTGGGAATTGTCCTCATGACTTGCCACTGATAATTATTCAGTGCTATCTTTTCCATAGACTAAAATTTTCCGCCAAAAGCAAAATAGAGGAAAAGATTAGCAAAGTAAAAATAAAAATAAAATTAATAAAAAATAATAATAATAAATTGTAAAAAAATTGGCTAAAGTAATAGAAATAGAGCTTTCTTAAAATTTTAGTATTCCCCGGCAACGGCGCCAAAAATTTGATCGTGTCAAACAGTCGAGTTTTAATATTTATAAGGAATGATCAAACGTATAGACTAACTATGACAATGATTGAGGCAAGTGCACCAATTGAACAATAGTATAGTTTCGGCAAGATTATTTTATTGAACCCAAAGGAACCTAAAAGTACTACTACTCACTTTCTTTCTATTATTTAGCCTAAAATATGGAGTGATTGGTTTATTAAACTAATGAAAAACCAAACTAGATGCAAAGACAAAAGAATGAAACTTTTGGGAAAAAACTGTGGAAAAACTCAGTTGATTATGACGATACCCTTAGGAAGAATCCACCCATGACTTCTCTTGTTATCTAACTTTTAATTCATATGACTTCTCTACTTAGCTTGATCCGTGAGACTCTCTAACCTATATTAAACC
This sequence comes from Gossypium rotundifolium, assembly GCA_025506655.1. Taxonomy (NCBI): domain Eukaryota; kingdom Viridiplantae; phylum Streptophyta; class Magnoliopsida; order Malvales; family Malvaceae; genus Gossypium; species Gossypium rotundifolium. Next base: position 16,255,439 of record CP106730.1, read on the forward strand.
CTATCTCGAGGCGAATAACGTCTAACCTTAGGTTAATTAGTGGAACTCTCGTTCTCTTATAATAACCCCCTAAGAAAGCAGTAAATCGATCAATGGACTCCCATATTAGGTTTCACCCTAATCTGAAAAATCTCGTAACCCTATCTCTAGGCACTCTATCAACTTCGCTTAATTATGCTAGATCTACTCTTAGGCAAGGTCTATTCCTCCTCCACCTAAGCACATCAGATTAAATTAAGCAACATAATTAAGAACAAACAAAGTACTTATCATATAACTTAGAAATCAAATAACAAAATCTGTAATAGGTTTCATCCCTTGTGTATCTCAAGGGTTTAGTTCATAACAAAATAAGAAAACATCTCAAGAGAAAAGATAAAACAAAACATAAGAAATCCCTAAAACCCCTTGACGGAATTGAAGAGAAGATCCTCTGTCTTGAGTAGAACTCCAGCTTCTTGAGATGGATCAACTGCCTATCTACGAGTAATTCCCAAAATAAAAGCTCTAGCAGAAAACTCTGCCCAAAACTCCGACCCCTATTTTGGCTTCTGCCGGACTCCCCTTTTTAGTTGCTACCTTGGGTGTTTATATAGGCTTTGAGATGCTTTACTTGGTTCCTAAGTATCCTAATTCAAGTAGAATTCCTCCTAGAATGTTTAAGTAGACTTAGAAATGTGTTTCTTTTCCTCCAAGCATCCAAATCCGAGTGAAATTGCTCATTCTCGTGGCAAGGGCACGCCTATGGCACACGCATGTAGAAATCATCTTTAGGCCGTGTCTCAATTCTATCGATTGGGGCACGGCCATGTAAATCATGGCATGGCCGTGTAAAGTAATTTGATGAGGCACGGCCGTGTGGCTTGAAGTCCAGGCCGTGTTGATTTCCTCTTTGGCCCAAATTGGCATGTTTTAAGCCCGTTTCTCGTCCTTTTCGTCCTCGGGTGCTTTCCTGAGTATAAACATGAAACGAAAGGATTAAGAGCACATTTTTATATAAATTAAGGAAAAATCATCCAAAAGCATACTAAATGTGGGATTAAAATATGTTACTTTTATGGTTAATCAACAGGCGTGTGAGGCCATTTCAAAGGGTACACGAGCTAGTCACGCGAGAGTGTGGTTGGCCGTGTGACTCAAGTCAGAGAGTTACATGGGGTCGGACATGGGCTGGGACATGGCCTTGTGATCCCATTTCGAATGTCCACATGGCCTGTGACACGGGCGTGTCTTTGGCTGTGTGGGACACCCGGCCGGGCCATACGGGCATGTGTCCCCTGTAGTTTGAAAAATGTTGTATGTTTTCCAAAAATTTCCTGTGTTGTCAGTTTATTCTCGAATCACTTCTAATGCATGATTTGGGCCTCGTAGGCTCGTATTAGGGACATTATGACTTATTATGAATGCATTTTATTGGATATAAATAATGTATGAAAAATGTATGATTGTTTAATTATTATGTCAGGTAATGCTCCATAACCCAATTTCGACAATGGATACGGGTTAGAGGTGTTACATTTATTGGTATCAGAAATACGGTTTAGTCGATTCTAGGACTAACGTAGCGTATGTGAGAGTCTAGCTATACATGCCATATATAACCTATGATAGTGTGAATTCTCCTAACAATTTTAAATCGTGTTTTCATATAGTAATGGATCCCAATTGAGCACTGGCTAATGATGGTTGAAGTAATGCGCCAGCCTCCTTTCACGGAGTAGCGTAGTCTGAGTCGAGACCTGTATCTAGGAGTCAGAGAGAAGAGGCCAAGAAAGCCTTCTTCCAAATGATGAACGAATGGTTCACTGAGTTTGTCTTAACTAATCCAGCTGCTTAGCAACCTCTACCCCTACCTATTCCTCAACTAGTTCCCGTAACTCCTCAAGGTGTGCAACCTTTACGTTTGAATAAGCCACCTGTGGATAAAATTCGAAAGTATGGGGCTGAAGAGTTTATAGCTACAGTTGATGATGATCTTGAGAGAGCTAAGTTTTGGCTTGAGAATACGATCTGGGTATTTGATGAATTATCTTGCATGCCAACTGAATGTGTTAAATGTGCTGTATCACTTCTGAACAATACTGCATATCAGTGGTGGAACACTTTGATATTCGTGGTGCCGAGAGAAAAATTCACTTGGGAATTCTTTCAGACCAAGTTTAGAAAGAAATACATAAGTAGTGGTTTATCTATCAAAAGTACAAAGAATTTTTGGAGTTAAAATAGGGTCGTATGTCTGTGACTGAGTACGAAAGAGAATTTGTGAGACTTGGTAAATATGCTGGAGCAAGTGTCTCCACTAAGGCAATTATGTGTAAGGGATTCAAAGACGGGTTGAACGAAGACATTAAACTTCTAGTTGACATTCTTGAATTGAAAGAATTTGTTTTGTTAGTCGACAGAGCTTGCAAAGCCGAGGAACTTGGCAAAGAAAAGAGAAAAGCTTATTATGAGGCTATAGATTCGAGAAAGAGGTCGATAAGTAAACCCTATCATTTGTCGTTAAAGAAATCATGGGATTCGTATAATCGTTTGAATGCTTCAGTGGGGTATTCTAATAGAGATCGTGGGAAGCAATACACGAGTCCTAAAGCTCAAGCCACCTCAGTATCGAGTGTTGGTAGTGTCTGAATCAACAAACCTAAGTGTCGACAGTGTGGAAGACAACATTTTGGAGACTGCTGGATGAATAATAAAGCTTGTTTCAGATGTGGCTCGCAAGATCATTTTATTCAGGATTGTCCTGAGTTACCCGAGAAAGACAAAAATTTGAATGCAAGACCGAGTAATACAGTTGTTAGAGGGAGACCACCTAAAAATACGAGAAATGTGACTAGCAGCAAAGGTGCAACAAAGGATTCTACTGTGAGATCCAAGGCTCAAGCACTAGCCAGAGCTTACGCTATTCGTGCTCGCCAAGATGCGTCATCACCAGATGTTATCACCAGTACATTTTCTCTCTATGTCCAAAAACTACATTCAGAACAAGTTATGGGCATTATGAATTTCTTTTTATTCCATTCAGATTAACTAACGCTCTTACAGTATTTATGGATTTGATGAACCGAATATTTAGATTGTATTTGGACAGATTTGTTATTGTATTCATTGACGACATTCTAATGAATCTGAGCATGTTGAACATTTGAGGATTGTATTGCAAACATGGAAAGGTAAACAATTGTTTACTAAATTTAGTAAATGCGAGTTTCAGCTATGAGAAATTGGATTTTTGGGATATACTGTTTTAGCGGAAGGCATTCGAGTTGATCCGAGTAAGATTTCAGCAGTTATTGACTGGAAACCACCAAGGAAAGTATTCGAGGTTAGAAGTTTTTTGGAATTAGCTGGCTACTATCGGCGTTTAGTAAATGGGTTCTCAATAATTGCTACACCAATGACTCGATTGTTATAGAAAGATGTGAAGTTTGAATGGTCCGAGAAATGTCAACAAAGTTTTGAAAAGTTGAAAGCATTGTTATCGAAATCACCAATTTTAGTTCAACTTGAGTAGGGTAAAGAGTTTGTGATTTTTACTGATGCGTCATTGAACGGTTTGGGATGTGTTTTGATGTAAGAAGGCAAAGTGATAGCTTATCCTTCCAGACAATTGAAGTCATATGAAAAGAATTATCTGACACATGACTTAGAGTTGGCTGCTATTGTATCTGCATTTAAAATTTGGCGACATCATTTATTCGGTGAGAAGTGCCATCTCTTTACCGATAACAAGAGTTTGAAGTATGTAATGTCTCAAAAAGATTTGAATTTGTGAAATCGAAGATGGCTTGAATTACTGAAAGACTATGAATTAGTAATGGATTATCATCCGGGGAAAGCAAATGTAGTCACAGATGCTTTAAGTAGAAAATCTTTGTTTGTTTTGCGGGCGATGAACACACAGTTAAATTTTTCTAATGATGGTTCAATTTTAGCTGAGTTAAAAGCTAAACCGTTATTTCTTCAGTAAATTTGTGAAGCTCAGAAATATGATAATGAATTACACGCTAAAAGATCACAGTGTGAGTCAACTACTAATTCAGAGTATCAGATCGGATCCGATGATTGTTTACTGTTCTGAGGTAGAATTTGTGTACCGAGAAATTCTGAGCTTGTTCAAAATATTTTACACGAAGCACACAGTGGTAGTTTGTTCGTTCACCAAGGGAGTACTAAGATGTACAATGATTTGAAACAGTCGTATTGGTGGTTAGGTATGAAACAAGACATTTTAGAACATAAGTGCCTTCGGGATTACTACAGCCAGTGATGATACCAGAGTGGAAATGGGATAGAGTTTGTAACGCCCCAGAATTGGGCCTAGGAGAATTGGGCCTATTGGGCCTCGAGCGTTGGAGCATTTTAAAATTATTGGGAATATGAGAACGACATTATTTCAAGTTGGACCTGTTAGAAAGGTGATTTTAGAAGGTTTCGGGGTTTCTATGAAGTCTCGGGTTCAAGTTAGGCCATAGGAAAAATTTTGGTTTTTGGTCCTTTAAGGAAAAAGGCTAGTAAAAGTTGGACTTAAGAAATTTGTGAGTGTTTAGGAGACACAAGTGGAGTGTGTGGTAGGGTGGTGATGGAGTTAATAGGGAAGCAAAGTGGGATGGTGTTCGAATCCCACAAGTACCATGTGGGGAGTTTTTATTTTGTGCTCAGGAAAGGAAGAAGCTGAGTGGAGACCAAACTCTGCCTTGGAGGTTGGAGACTTAGTCAAATGATTGGAATGGGTGATGGAGAGGAAGTTAGGGAGAAAAATGAGGAGTGAGTCAAGGGATTGAGGGGAGAGGAGCTAGTGGCCGGATTTGGGATTATGGGGGATAAGGATTCCGGCCAAAGTTTTGGCATTTTAAAAGTGCATATTCGATCTTTGGGTGAGGGGGTGTCATTTTTTCAAAAGTATTCTGTGAATGAATCTCTTCATTTTTCATTCTTTGGCTAGTGCAATTTGAGTCTTTTTGCTTCAACTATTTTCTGCCGAAACCTCAATTTCCCTATTCACTTCTTCTCATTTTCTTCAATATTTCTCCTTTATTTGTGTTGCCTAAACATCTGTCCACTGAAATTTTTCCTACTCAATATTCTGACTTGCGATTGATCTTCATCTCGGTTTAAACCAACATAGCTGAATTGTGGCCCTTGTGTTGTGCTGCTTGTGACGAATCTTTTCTTTTCATTCGGCTTCTCTCTAGGTAAATGTATTGGCTTCTTTTCTCATCTCCTTCTTCCCTCTCCTTGCTTTGTCAAAATCAAAATTCCTACTTTCATTCCTCTTTGCCTAGGCCGATTGTTTGTAGGGATCAAGTTTACCCTCTTCTCTGCTGACTCAACATTCGGGTTTCAGGAAGTAATTGGTAAGTGCCGAAACCCTTTAAGCGGGGAATCAACTGCCGAATCTATTCTCCCTTAGTACTCCATCTATTGTTCTCTGTTTGGACAAGCCAGATTTAATCTCTTTTTTTTTCCCTACCTAGTTGGTTATCATCTTTGAGGCCGAATACGGTGGCAGGCAATATTGATTTTTCTAATCATCGGTAAGATTTCGTTAAACCAATAAAGGTTTTCTGTCCCTCTTCTCTTTCTCATTTGGGTTCTTTAAAGCCGAAGAGCTGCTTAGTAGATTATTATTAGGGTAGCGTTCTAATGTAATTATTGTTGATAGTCAACGTTAGGGAACCAATATCTCTAATCCCAGAACAAGGCCAATTACTTTGGTGTGGGGAAAGAGTGCATCACGTGGTAAGTGTGGCCTATTTTGTCGAATACATCAACCTGTTGCTTTCATGATGTTGAGATTAATTATTGTTTGAACGTTATTTTAGGACTTTGGAAATGGTGGAATTCATAACTCGTAAACAGGTGTGTAATCTCAAACCCCTCTGAATGATTGCACGTGGTGTTATGCGAATCGACCAAAAGCCAAAAAATCGGCATCTCTGACCACTCAAGCGTGCGAACGCTCGTAGTGGTAAATCAAAATACGAATAATGACGGTAACTCATTGAGAGTGTCAAGAGCACTCTCGCGATACTAAAGCTGTAACGGGCCTAATCGAGCTGAAATGAGCCAAATGGGCCCAATGGGCTATCCAGTCTACTTGGGCAAAATTGTTGAAAAACTATCAAACGTTAGGTTTGATTGTAAAATCTGCAAACCTGAAACCGAAATCATGTGAAATGGGCCACACGAGCGTGTGGGCCCGATTGGGCCTAAAATGGATTTTAGGCCCAATAGTTTCGTAGAGACCCAAAAAGGGTCCTGTGTCGCTCGAGGCGACAGTAGGCCTTCGGAGCGGCCGTTAAATTTAAAATTACTAAAATACTCCTGGAGCATAAATTACCAAAATACCCTTAGAGGGTAAAATTACCGACATACCCCTAGAGGGTAAATGACCGTTATACCCCTAATTTTGGTTTGTTAACATGTATATGCTTTATTTACATTTCTGTACGTATGATGCATTGCATTTATGACATGTTGCATGGGGTGGGATTGATGATCAGAGGAAGTGTAATCTGGTGGCTTTGCCACATTCTGTCTGGTGGCCATGCCACGTATATTCTGCTATTTTGGTGGCTCTGCCACAAATTCTGTGCTTAGTAGCTTGTCTGCCATATTGGCGTGTTGGGCTGGGTGGGTTGACTTGGTCCCCACAGGAATGTTGGGCTGGTACGGGGGTGTGTAGCGGATGGATTGTTAGGTTGGGCTACATACTTTCTTGGATGATCATGGTTATAGGGCTAAGGCTCATATTGTTACTGAATAGGGCTTTAGCCCAGTCTGCTTCTGTATAGGCTCGGGCCCAGTTAATGACTGATTAGGGGATTACACACTGAGTTCTTGTAACTCACCCCTCTGCTTTAACCTTACAGGTGATCCCCAGCGTTAGAGGATTTGGAGCCGTGGAGGACTCTAGGGTGGCCATACGTCGGAGCACTTCTCATGAATTTTAGTAAATTTCAGTTTTGTTTTATTTTAAGATTATTTTAATTTGGGTTTGGTTTTTGTAATAAGGCCATTGGACTTAATTTTCTTTTAAACTTTCATTTCAGTTACATTCAGACTATAAATGATTAAACTCTGGGTTTTCTTAAAAAGTTAATATCTGTTTTCAAAATATCACGTTTCCGTAAATTACTAAATCTGATTTCTGTTATGAACAAAGTTTTTGGAAATTAAAATAACAATATTTTTACAAGAAAACCATAAAAGCAAATCTGAATTTCACAAACAACAAAGCTCGAAGTTTCAAAAAGAATACAAACTTTTTAACGAACGCGCAGTTTTAAACAACCCTTCTATTGACATGCTAGATCCGGTCATAACGTCTAGGCCGGGTTTGGGGTGTTACAGAGTTACGATGGATTTCGTATCAGGGTTATGTAAGAGTATGCCCAAAGATCAATCATGAGATGGTTGTAATAACATACTTGATTTACCATGTTTATTAACATAAAGCGTTGTCATTATTATTTCAGTTTTTCCTTCTGTGTGTACAAATAAACTGCTTTATAATAATGTCCCGAGAATAATATGATTATTCTTAAAATATCCTTAGTCAAGTATTATTGTTGACTAGGACAACAATAATGCATTAAGACTAACATGTAGTTGATTGATGATAAAGAGTTATCATTGATATGGAGTGTCAAAATCAATGCATGAATATGTGTGTTAGAGAACAACATATTGGGTGACCGCTATGAGTATGTTTCTTGGATTATTATGTAATTGTCACAACATTACTCATAGTGATTAATATGTATATGATCCTTAGACTTGAGATAATCATTATCCCAACATCGTGAGTCGATATTTTGATATGATCAAACGCATAATCAGAATCGGTTGTTCTATAAAGGTGATGTTGGATATATCACAATCAATGTAGAGGGATATTGTTGATCAATATAGGATAAGTCCCTCCCACATAATGGGAGTAATATCTTAGGCCACTTGATTGAGTTAGACTAGAAATGCATGGCCATGCTCAAATAAGTTGACATGAGATGTCATACTAATTTGTATATCATAGTCTACTCAAGATATCAAGAAACATGGGATGGACTATACAAGTGTGACTATTCCATGACTTGTATCTATTCCGTAGATAAAGGACTTAAGGATTAATGCATGAAAAGTTAATCACAAAAGTTATGTCGAATCATGACTTCTTGTATCTTAGGTAGCAATGATGCATTGCTAGATGCCACTCATTGTTTGTGACATTAGAATCGTTCTAGTATTACTACTAACGCTACAAGAACCTCTGTGGTCACACCCTATGGTTGAAATGAATGTAATGAAACATAGTTGGTATTGTGTTTGATTGTCACATGAATTAAATTAATTAAAGAATTAATTTAATTCGCAATCAAATATTGAATATATTATATGTACAAGGATGTTGTACACATAATGAGAATTAATATATGAATTTGGTTCAGATATAAATTTAAATAAATATAGTTTATCAAATCCATGTTCTAATTAATGTAATTATAACTTTTTGGGTATAATTAATGTAATTATAATTTTTGGTTAAAATATTATTATATTTATTTAATTTTATTATTCATAAATGAAATCTGATTATAAAAAGGGTAATAAGTGAAGAAAAACCTAAGAATTTTGCTTAAAAAGGTCTAGCGTACCGCCAAGCAAAACACCTCTCTAAAAAAAATAGTTTTGGAGATTTACGCTCATAGTCAAACCGAGTGGATTACGTAGAGGCCGACATCGTAAAGGTTGTGGCTTGGTTCGACAAGAGATCGATATCTTGTCGCCGAGGCGCCGCTATCTACTCGATTGAAACTTTGGTAATTTGAAACCTTTATTTCACCCGATTCGTTCTCACACATGGATTCATGGTTTGGATCACGGATTAATTTTATTTCATTGCGCCTTGGGGTGCCAGCGTTCCAACAGGTTACTCCTATCTTCAAAAAAGAAAGATGCTATCTGGGTTATTGTTGATCGTTTGACGAAATCGACACATTTCATTTCGGTACGTATAGACTTTTAAATCGATAGATTAGTTGAATTGTACATCTCTAAAATTGTTAGATTGCACGAGGTGCCAGTTTCTATTATTTTGGATAGAGATCCGAGGTTTACATCGTGATTTTAGAAGAAATTGCATGAAGTTTTGGGTACGTGGTTGCACTTTAATACTGCATTTCATTCTCAAACTGATGGTTAGTCTGAGAGAGTTATTTAGATTGTCGAAGATATGCTTCGTTGCTATGTTTTAGAGTTTGAAGGCAACTGGGAAAAATATTTACCGTTGGTTGAATTCGCTTATAACAACAATTTTCAATCAAGTATAAAAATGGCACCATATGAAGCATTGTATGTTTGTAAATGCCGAACCCCATTGTACTAGACTGAACTTAGTGAGAAAAATATTCCTGGGGTTGATTTGATCAGAGAGACCGAAGAGAAAGTGAAAGTAATTCGCAACAGTTTGAAAGGAGCTTCAGATCGACAGAAATCGTATGCGGATTTGAAACGTAAAGACATTGAATTTCAAATATGCGACAGAGTGTTTTTAAAAGTATCACTGCGGAAGAAGATTCTTCGATTTGGTCGCAAAGGAAAATTAAGTCCGCGATTTATCGGTCCGTACGAGATTATCGAAAGAATAGGGCCAGTGGCATATCAACTAGCTTTACCTTCAGAGTTAGAAAAGATTCATAATGTATTTCATGTACCGATGTTACACTGATATAGATTAGATCCGTCACATGTAATTTCTTCGACAGAGATTAAAATTCAGCCTGATATGACATATAACGAAGAACTGATTAGAATTCTGGCTCGAAAGATTAAAGAGTTGAGAAATAAAAGCAATGTAAGAGCCCAATTTTGGGCCTAGTCGAAACAGTGGTTTCGGGACCATAAATCTGACGAGAAAAATTTTATTTTTATTAAATTTTTATGGTCTACAATTTCACGGAATAATTCCGTGAAAATATTGTTTGAAAATTTCGACATTTGGGCACTCAATTTAGTCAAAAGAACTAAATTATAAAAAGTGCAAAAGTTGAGTTCTACATGATACAGGTGTCCAATTGTTATACAGTTTTAAATTGGAGGTCCTTAAATGGTAATTAGACCATTGGTTAATTTTTTGGACAAAAATGGACATGAAATAGGTGAAATAGAATATTTTTTAAGGGCATTTTGGTCATTTAGTGATTAAATGATAAAATAAACAAAATTAAAAGCCAATTTTTGTCCATCTTCAACCCCATGGCCGAATTTCACAAGGGGAAACCATGGCTAGGGGTTTTCAAGCTTCCAAGCTCAATTGTAAGTCTGTTCTAGCCCTGTTTTTAATGATTTTTATGTTTTAAAATCCTCGTAATGAGGATCTATCTATTTCTACCACTAATTTGAGATATGGTTAAACTTTAGGATTTTTACCCATAATGAATATGTGTGTATTTTTGTGTTTAATGGTAGAAGATGCATGTTTATGGTTAGAGAAATGACTTTCACTAAGTGGTTTTCGGTGAAAATGCCTAAAAGGACCAATTTGTAAAAAGTTGTGAAATGTTTTTAAGTGTGTGAATAAATGGAAATTGTGGACTACTATAGTTATGAAAATGGTTCGTCTATGTAACACCCCAAACCCGGCCCAAACACCACGATCGGATCTGGTATGTCACTAAGAAAAAAAATTTATAAAATAATTCAATTTATTAGAAAACCCAAATAAAATAAAATAGGTCTTTACAATTGAAAGCCCAAAACTTAAAGAGAAAAAAAAACCTTAGTTTAAACGAAGTAAATGTAAAAAAACAAAGCAAGCCCATAATAAAACCAAAACATAAACTAGTGGCCCATGGCCTTATTACAACGGGGTTTAAAGTCCATAAAATAAAACATCTTATAAACTATTTAGTTGAGACTTTCTGTCGGATCCACATATTCTTTTGCATGGCCACTTTGCGCTTCTCTCCATCCCGGTCCAATGCACTATGAGTTACCTGAAATGTTAATTTAATAGGTTGAGTCGCGAGACTCAGTGTGCAACCCTCATGCACCATTAGATTTGGGCCTTAACCCTATAAAATAGAATAAATAGTTTAATATACATAATAAAATTAATATGCAAGCCCAACCCATTTGCTTAGGTTTCCATCCACTACACACCCCATAACAACCGCTCACACCATTGGGGATTTCTACAATTGACCCACATTGCTACACACCATGATGGCGGTCATGTCGCTCATCCGATATGATGGCCAAGCCCTTATAACATATAATGGTCAAGCTCAGATAACGATTCACGGCATTAGCCGCTACATCGAATCACGGTAAAAATCGCTACACATATAACGTATAACTTCCTCCGTTATCAATCCCACCCCATGCAATCACAAAATCAATACACTTATAACATATCATTGGAATATTCAACGACACGGTGATTCACTTTACCCTCTTTGGGCTTCCATCTTTATGCCGGATTTGGCATTTATCACAACATAAAATACTTATAAGCGTGTATTTATTAGACAGATCTAAATGGTGGGGAAGTATTACACACCTGATATTGCGAAATCTACTATCCTTAGTCGATGTCCTTGCTATCCGGATCTATTATCCTCAATCTATAGCTTTGCTTAAAAGTCGAAAAAATTACGAAAATTGACCTCTCCTATATTCGGCCATGGTTAGTATTCTACCTGATTTTATAGATATAAATAAACAAATCCTCTTACCTTGAAATCCCGAAAGTAACACGATTCTATAACTTAGAGATCTATGCGATTGGCCTCCTTCTTCAAATCTCGGAATGCCGAAAAGAAGTGTGAAATAAGAGATTAGTTTCTAATAGCCATTCGGCTAAGGACTTTGAAAAGCCAAAAGAACATTGAAATCCCGAAATCAACACTTACCTATTATTTCCTTTAGATTCCGGCATAAGCAGACTTTATTAAAGAGGATTCGGCAATCATAGGAGATGAGATCTAGCGATTTCGGCTTTTATGAAAATCTCAAAAAAGATGAACTGATGCATTTTTGGCTTCTAGAAAAACTGAGTGAAGTGTTTCGGCTTAGAAGGAAAGTGAAAAGAAAGTGGATAGAAAGAATACTTAGGGGTTTCAACTTTTAGAAGAAATCAAAAGAAAAGAGATTACCAAGAAGAACTGAGAATTTCGGCACAGAAGATGAGAGAAGAGAATGGGGTTTAAAATGCTGGAATTGAAGAGGTACCCCCTATTTATAGGGAATTTTGGCACCCCCTCCAAGAGATGGAATTTCGGCCAACTCTGTACTTAGAAGATAACTCCTATCTTTTCTCCTCTATCCTTATATCCCTTATCCCTATCAAAACACTCATCCATAAGAGGCCACATTTGCACCAACTCTCCCTTTATTTTATCAGCTTGTTATCCTCATTAATTAAACAAGAATAATCCCTAAATTATAGCCTTGTGCCGTCCCCCCTTAGCTCACCTTGGCTGCCAAAATTTTGACCCAATTCTTTGGGCCCAACTGAACCTCAAATTAACATATTAAACATAACATTACACACAATGCACAAGCCCATTAATACATTACCATAACATTCTAAGTGCTACACGCATCTCAAAAATTTTAAACGCTCCCATTCTCAAGGCCTATTGGGCCCAATTCTACTAGGCCCAATTTTAGGATGTTACAAATCTACCCTCCTTAAAGATATTTCGTCCTCGAAATTTTTGACTAACTAGTAATCGTACTACCCAAGTCTCATCACTATGCTTTTGCTGCGTACTCTAATTCCAAAGCCAAATAAACACTTAGTATACTATGGTAGGATACACACCATTATTTGCTTTTGGAGCATCTTTGTCCCCTTGCACTAATACTACCGATTCGCGTTTATCTGATCCAGAATTTTATGAATTATTAGTTTTTCTTCCACTGATTAACCACGAACAGTCTTATGAATAATAGTTTTAAAAGTAGTTCTTTCGAATTCAAACCTATCTACAGGTTTCAGTCTTCTTAATTCTAGGAACCATGCACATTCAACATCCATACACACCAACACACAAATAGCATCCATCACCTAAGGGCATTTCTGTCATTTCACTACCCAGGGGTATTTCTATAATTTTAACCTACAGGGGTATTTTTGTAATTTTCCAAAATATGGTTCCAGGTGATTTTACGAAATAAGGGTATTTTGGTAATTTTTAATTCAAGAAATTTTTACGAGTCAAGGGTACTTTAGTGATTTCAAAACCAAGGTTTACATTAGGGTTGTACAAAACAAGGTGGCTGGTCCCTTTCAGGTTTTAGTTATAAATTTTGGCCCGTCAACAAGTCCTCATGGCTAGGGTGAACAGTCACCACGCACCAGGTAAGATTCCAGCGAAGAGGAGGTGAGTCACTAGGACTGCTTAAATACCAAGCTCTCCCTGTATCCACTCCTAGACATGCGTATGCTGTTGCCACACCCTAACTCGGTGACTAGTTCACAGGATTTGTTTCAGTAAATTAAGTCTTCTGGAATTTAAGAAGTTGTTTAAGTTAAGCCTATAGTCCATCAAAGTCTAACTAATCTAACCTACGTCCCATAAAACCCATCAAGCCCATATTCATATATATATAGATATATATATATCACACAAGGAGTTCTGAATACTTACCTGGCGGACTTGGGCCTGAGACGCAGATGCCATGCCGAGAAAATAAACCCCTACCATATTTAAACATGCATGTTTCAAAAAAAATCATTTTTAGAAAATGTTTTGAGCCCAAAACCCAAAGTCGAGTTTTGAACCGGGCTCTGATACCAATTTGTAACACCCTAAACCCGGCCCAAACACCACGATCGGATCTGGTATGTCACTAAGAAAAAAATTTATAAAATAATTCAGTTTATTAGAAAACCCAAATAAAATAAAATAGGTCTTTACAATTGAAAGCCCAAAACTTAAAGAGAAAAAAAAAAACCTTTAGTTTAAACGAAGTAAATATAAAAAAACAAAGCAAGCCCATAATAAAACCAAAACATAAACTAGTGGCCTGGCCTTATTACAACGGGGTTTAAAGTCCATAAAATAAAACATCTTATAAACTATTTAGTTGAGACTTTCTGCTGAATCCACATATTCTTTTGCATGGCCACCTTGCGCTCCTCTTGAAACACCCCACACCCGGCCCACGAGCCTGAATCGGATCTGGTATGTTCCTAAAGTAAACCGGTTTCAAAGATTTTCGTTACTTAGAGGAAATTTGTAAAATTTTAGAAAACTATTATTTTGAGTTGGGCTTAGATTGGAAACCCATTTAATTAATCTTGTAAATCCAATTTTTATTAGGGTGACAAAATAATCTTTAAGGTTTATTAAAAAAATATATCTATTAAACTTTGGTCTTAAATAGTTCGCAACGTAATAGTTAAGAGTAAAGCAAAATAAGAAAAATCCACTGGGCCTTATGGCCTTATTACATCAAGTAAAACCCAAAAATAAAATTAAAGGTACTAAAAAGAAATAAAGTCCAAATTACATAAAATCTTCAAATGAAGCATGGCCACCTCAAGGTCTCGTGTCCGGTCAAATCCTTGTTCATCACCTAAAAATAGTTCCCACAATGGGTGAGTCAACAGACTCAATGTGCACACAAGACTAACATTCAACAAATCGTGCATACATGTTCATATCAAATTCATATTCATAAAAATAAATGATGATGCAACCCAAACCCAAGCCTATTTGTCCATCCGCTACACACCACCCGTACGCCGATTACACGTGGGGACTACTAAGTCAACCCTCCATCCGCTACACACCATCGAAGGCGCCACCTGCAATGACGTGCTCATCACCCATATAATTTGTGTCATTAGACACCATATTCAAATAATGTAACCGGTTACCAAATTTAGGATAATGTGCCGAGTTACCATATTCAAAATTTTGTGACCGTAGTACCATATAACGTTGGTGTGACCGAAGTCAACACCTTCTTCACCTTTCACATAAATCTCGAATGCCCCAAAAATTTCATATAATGCATAACATACATACTTAATTTCATATTCATATACATATTTTCGCATGTTATAAAATAACATATTTCATAATCCTATCGGAAGTAGGAAACGTACCTGAGTACTTTTTGTACCACATTAGGGTACTTAGCCATATTCATATTCTTACATATAATCATATAATAAAATAATTGCCATATGAAATATCGAAAGTTAGTGTGTGTACACACCTGATTTGCTTAATAGGTTCCTTGAGATCTCGAAAATCCCGATCTAACTTTAGATCCTATATTCGGCCAACCATTAAAATATATTAACAACCTATTTGGCTTAAAAACCAAATCCAAGTAGGATTTGTATTACTTACCTTGTTGCCGAATTGGAAAACTGTAAATCAAATGCCGAATTTTGATAGTATTCCTTCCTTAAATTGGCTAGCCACTAGATCAGGTAATTATGTCAGTTTCTAACTTTTGAATAAATGGAAAATAATATCAAGATCAAACCTTGGTCGAATGTCACTTACCAAACAATTTCCAAATCTGAAGAGGATTCCTTAATATGCCTGTCAAAATCCCTTAAATTCCTTGAATCTGAAATCCTGAAACTCTTCCTTTGATATTCGGCCAAGAGACATAAAAGAGTTTATTTCCTTAGATCTTGATTAAACGAATTAGAAGAACAAGAATTAATTGTTCTTACCTTAGATCCTTGATCCTTATATTCGGTTATTGTGGAAACCTGAGAGACCCCTTGTAGATTCGGCCATGAGCAATAATGGGGATTAGTATCTTGATTTTTTGTAAAAAGAAAAGGAATAGAATTTGATTGACCACAGATCTTACTCTTTTTTATGTTGTAGTTGATTGCTCCCTTGCTTAGAATCAACCAAGATTCGGCTTTGACAGTAGAAACGGAGATGAAAATAGAAGAAAAGAGGATGGTTTTTGTTCAAAGAAAATTCGGCAGAGAGGGGGGAGAGAGCTATGAGAATTTCGGCACACACTTAGGAAAGATGAGAGAATAGCCTTAATTCTCCTCTTTTAACTGAAATTGCTATGCCAAGAGTCCTTGACTTGGCCACTACTCCCCCACAAGTGATAATATTATCCTTTTAATTATCACCTGATTAAATTAAAAGTATTTAATCCATCCTATATTTCCTCAATTATCTTATTAAGAGAAAATCCTTTACTTAACACTTAATTAATCAAATTTTAACCGAAATAAAACTCCTCCCTTTCTAACAAATAGGTGCCGTCCACCCTCTCACACATGGAAGCAAAAATAAACCTTCATTATTTGCTTCCTAAGTGATTCGAACTCAGGCCCTTTTCTCTTACACATGGCGCCATTTCCCTAAACCTTAAGTGACACCTTCAGGCCACTTTTCCAAGCCCGATTGTGTGTCAAATTTCACCAACTTTTACTTTTAAGGCCCTCTTGCCCTTATTTCCTATTTTGGACTTTAAAATTTGACATTTCAGCCTTATTTCTAAGTTTCCTAAAATTTTCGATCGGCTCAGAACTTGCCATTTTTCTTACATCTTCAAGTTTCCAAAATGTTCGAGTTTCCAAAATGTTCAAGTTTCCAAAATGTTCGTGTTTCCAAAATGTTCAAGTTTCCAAAATGTTCGTGTTTCCAAAATGTTCAGGTTTCCATTTTCATGCATTTCCAGGTTTCCAAAAATATCAAAAATTTATTCTTAGTGCTTAAACTTGTCATTTCATACAATTGAACTGAAAATGCATAGGCCCTTTTCAGGATGTTACACCTCTCCAACCCGGTCCGATGCACTATGAGTTACCTGAAATGTTAATTTAATAGGTTGAGTCGAGAGACTCAGTGTGCAACCCTCATGCACAATTAGATTTGGGCCTCAACCCTATAAAATAGAATAAACAGTTTAATATACATAATAAAAGTTAATATGCAAGCCCAACCCATTTGCTTAGGTTTCCATCCGCTACACACCCCCGTACCAACCATTCACACCATTAGGGATTTCTACAATCGACCCACACCGCTACACACCATGATGGCAATCATGCTGCTCATCCGCATATGATGGCCGAAGCCCTTATAACATATAATGGCCGAAGCCCGTATAACAGTTCACGGCATTAGCCGCTACATCAGATCACGGTAAAAACCGCTACACATATAACATATAACTTCCTCCTGTCATCAATCCCACCCCATGCAATCACAAAAATCAATACACTTGTAACATATCATCAGAATATTCACTGACCTGGTGATTCGCTTTTACCCTCTTTGGGCTTCCATCGTTATGCTGGGATTTCGACATTTATCACAACATATAATACTTATAAATAGGTATTTAACAGATAGATCTAAATGGTGGGGAAGTATTACACACCTGATATCACGAAATCTACTATCCTTAGTCGATGTCCTTGCTATCCGGATCTATTATCCTCAATCTATAGCTTTGCTTAAAAGCCAAAAAAATTACGAAAATTGACCTCTCCTATATTCGGCCATGGTTAGTATTCTACCTGATTTTATAGATATAAATAAACAAATCCTCTTACCTTGAAATCCCGAAAGTAACACGATTCTATAACTTAGAGATCTATGCGATTGGCCTTCTTCTTCAAATCTCGGAATGCCGAAAAGAAGTGTGAAATAAGAGATTAGTTTCTAATAACCATTCGGCTAAGGACTTTGAAAAGCCAAAAGAACATTGAAATCCCGAAATCAACACTTACCTATTATTTCCTTTAGATTCCGGCATAAGCAGACTCCATTAAAGAGGATTCGATAATCACAGGAGATGAGATCTAGCGATTTCGGCTTTTATGAAAATCTTGAAAAAGATGAAGTGATGCATTTTTGGCTTTTAGAAAACTGAGTGAAGTGTTTTGGCTTAGAAGGAAAGTGAAAAGAAAGTGGAGAGAAAGAATACTTAGGGGTTTCTGCCGGAAGAAATCAAAAGAAAAGAGATTACCAAGAAGAACTGAGAATTTTGGCACAGAAGATGAGAGAAGAGAATGGGGTTTAAAATGCAGAATTGAAGAGGTACCCCTATTTATAGGGAATTTTGCACCCCTCCAAGAGATGGAATTTCGCCAACTCGACTCGTAAGATAACTCCTATCTTTTCTCCTCTATCCTTCTATCCTTCTATCCCTATCAAAACACTCATCCATAAGAGGCCACATTTGCACCAACTCTCCCTTTATTTTATCAGCTTGTTATCCTCATTAATTAAATAAGAATAATCCTAAATTATAGCCTTGTGCCGTCCTCCCTTAGCTCACCTTGGCTGCCGAAATTTTGACCTAATTCTTTAGGCCCAACTGAACCTCAAATTAACATATTAAACATAACATTACACACAATGCACAAGCCCATTAATACCTTGCCATAACATTCTAAGTGCTACGTGCATCTCAAAAATTTTAAACGTTCCCATTCTCAAGGCCTATTGGGCCCAATTCTACTAGGCCCAATTTCAGGATGTTACAGTCTAGGCTAAAAATACAAGGAAATTGAATAAAAATCATTTTACGAGCCTAGGGAAAAGTGCGAATATGACAAAGTTTAAGGGCAAAAATGTAATTTTTCTAAAATATGAATTTAGCCTAATTTGAGTAGCAGGATGAATAAATGAGTTAAATGTGTTGTTATCGATCAAGGAAAATGAGATTCAGACTTAAAACGGGGGAAAGACAAAGAATATGACTATAAGTCCTTTTCACCGAGGTAAGTTTGTATGTAAATAATGCATCGTTTTTACTTACGTTTTCATATTTTGATAAATGGTTTGAATTGGGGTTGAATATTTGATGTAATTGACCAAATATCGACAAGTGAGAAATTTCTCAGTTGAACTTTAGGAATAAAAATGGATACGAGTGACATGTTCACTAGATACGTATGTGAAATATAAGTTAAATAAGTGATCCGGGTGCTGGTCCGTACGTTCTATTGGTGGTTGAGTTATCCGGCATGTATTACGGATACTCGATAGCTTGTGTGGGTAGACCCGAGATTGCCATACGAGATTGTAAAAAAATAAATATTGGTTAGAATTTATATGTTTAAAATCCTGAATGAGTATATTTTCAATAGAAACAAAGAGGAACATCATCTGAATCCTGCATTTAAGAGATAATTAATTTTTAGTGAAGAAGAGTCGAAACAATTAGATAGCAGAATAGGGGAGACTTTAAAGAATAAACTGTACTTATTGGCTAAACCAAAAATTTTGAAAATTTTATGGTAAGAATATGTGTGAGTCTAGTTTCAGGGAAAATTAGCGGATCTTAATTTGGAGTTCCGTAACTCAAGATATAAATAATTTAGTGAATGTGACTCAAGTAGATAGCTTGAGTTGAACATGAGTAAATAGTGGAACTATGTGAAATTATGATTGCATTATCTTGAGAACATATTGTGAAGACTTATAAAAGCATGTTAATAAATTACTTATTATTTGCATACCTACATACTAAGTTATAATGCTTACCTCCCTTCCTTTCCTTTCTCCTATAGTGTCACAGATGCTAGTTCGAGTTGGAGGTCGTTGGAGATTCTATCACACTAACAAGTTATTGATTGGTATTGAATCACCGATCTTCAAGTATTTTCAAGCCTATGGCATGTATAGGGACTTGATTATGTGTATATGTTATTATGAGTTGGCCTAGAATGTTGTCCTATGCTATTTGATGGTTATTGTTGTATAAGGCCATTTAATGTGGCCAATTTTTGTTATGTTATAAGTCTATAATGATGCATTTCAAGGATGTGTATGCTTGCATGTGAATGGTTAAGTGTATGTGTTCTAGTAATGCCTCACACCCTATCCCGGCATCGAATACGGGTAAGGGGTGTTACAAGCATAGCTTTATTGATAGTACTTTGGCAATGTCACGGTGCTGAAGAGGATATGTGGGAACATGCGGAAGCTATGAGAAAACAATACCCTAACCTATTTTCTAGTATGATTATTTTGTTCTAATCAGAATAGTGGGTCTGAGACCACGAATCTGAGGTCAAAATATTTATTTTATTATTATTTTGAGGTCTACAATATGATAGTATGATGATATGAAAATTTCGTTAGGAAATTTTATTGTTTGAATGATCAATTTGATAAAAAGGACTAAATCGCGTAAAATATAAAAGTTGAGTTCTATTAGCTAAAGGTTTCTAATAGCTAAAGTGAAGGTCCTTAAATTGTAAATAGACCATTTATTATTTGAGTGGACATATATGGACATATTATTAAGTGTTTTAAAGGTTGTTAATTAAGGTTAAAATAGTAAATTAGTAAATAACTTAGTAAAATAATAGAAACATGATATAATCCTTAATTTTCTATCATCTTCCACCAAAAATTGAACTAGGAAACTTCATTTAAGGAGCTTAAGCATTCGGCTATTCAAGTTCTTTGCATGGTATGATTTTTGACTCAGTTTTTAATGATTTCTATGTTTTCGGAGTCGTTGTAGCTTAATCTAGCTAGCCTAGGGACTAATTTGCAAAATTATTAAAGGTTTAGGGTTTTACCATTGATGAATATGTGTGTATCTTGATGTTTGATGATAGAAAATGAATGGTTTTTGTTAGATAAATAACATTTGTTAAGTGATTTTTGATAAAATTATTAATTAGGGATTAAATTGAGAAATATGATAAATTGTGTGGTAAATGTGTAAAATAATGAAAATATGGGCTGCTATGATAATAAGGGAAATTCAGCTAGCATGGGTGTGGACTTAATTTCATGAATTTATATTTTTATGAGCTAGGGATTAAATTGTAAAGATGTTGAAATGTTAGGGGCAAAAATGTATTTTTTCCATAATATGATCTTTGGGTTAAATTGAATAGAATGGTAATTAAATAAGTTAAATTTGATTATATATAGATCAAGAAAAGCGAAGTTCGAATCTAGATCGAGGGAAAAATAAAGTATTGGACTAGTCGATCCATTTCGTCGTTTTTGTGATCGAGGTAAGTTCGTATGTTAATAAGCATTAATATAATTGTGTTTTAAATGCTTTATTATTGAATTAATTGCGAATAAGATCTTACGGAAATGTTCAATGAAGAATTAGCAATGTTAAATCCCAGTTGAACCTTAGGAATAGATAGGATACAAATGACATGTCATTAGGGGTTATATGATTTGGGTGCATTCAGCTAGTGGCTGAGTTATCTGGCATGTGTTACGGATCCTCATCAGCTTGTGTGAGCAGCACCGTGTAGCTATGTCTTGATTGTCAGCTTGTGTGAGCAGACCCGTTGATAGCTCAAGAGTGAACACTATATGAGATGTGAGATTGAGATAGCTTCGACTATGTATTGGCACTTAGGGTGCGAGATTCCCGAGTATCTGATATTATTCCAAATGGTTCAACAGGTATATCGATGAATTGGAAGAGTATGAAATTGATACGAGTTAGTACAGGTATGTACGTGAACTATACAATCATTGAATCGAGAAAATAGATGGAATTTGTGTCTAACCTTTGGATTGAACATTTGTTAAGTTTTGGATTTAAATTGAATTGCATTATATGATGTTAAGTATTTGAATTATAAGTTTTACTTATTTAGCATATGAGCTTATTAAGCTTTATAGTTTATTTTGTTTAATTTTTTGTGTTTTATAGTGTTTTTCGAAGCTTGCTCAGATTGGGAGTTGTCGTAGACCTCATCACACAATCCAGCTATCGTTTTGGTACTTTTGAATTTATGTATTTGGTTCTATGGCATGTATAGGAGTTGTGGTTAATTTGGTTTATCTGTTTATAATGGATTTAGCCAAGTGATTTGGCTTATAAATAAAGTATGTTTTGGTTATATGTATAGCCATGTGATTTGGCTTATTTTTGGTATATTTGGTTATGTATTTAAATGTGCAAATGGCCTTTTGGGATGTAGTTTAAAATTGATATATGAATGCTTGTTCTGGATTGGTATTTTCAGTATCAAATGGTTGAAATTTTGAGATATGGTATGCTTGTGGTTTTAGGCAAAATAATGCATATTTGAAAGTGACCAACTAGATGAATTCTTGAAGATGATATTGGTATGTTTTGTATTGGAAAATTTATGATGTTATGAGTATTATAGTTTGTGGTATTGGAATAGCATGATTTAGGCTTGGTTGAGATTGGTTTGAATGCCTATTGATGCTTTGTTATATGCCATTTGACATGTTTAGGTTGATGCAAATTTGGGTGAGAAAGCTGGCTTGGTAAATAGCCTATTTTTGTCTACACTGGTAGAGACACGGGCATGTGTCTCAGTCGTGTGTCCCCTGGTGTTTATTTAGAAACCAAGTCAGTATGCTCTATGATAAACCGTAAAAGTAACATATTTTAATCCCACATTTAGTATGCTTTTGGATGATTTAGCCCTCAATTTATGTAAAAAGGTGCTCTTAATCCTTTCTTTTCATGTCTTATACTCAGGAAAGCACCCGAGAACGAAAAGAATGAGAAACAGGCTTAAAACGGACCAAATTGGGCCATCCCAAAAAATTGGCATGGCCTGGACTTCAAGTCACATGCCCATGCCTCGGCAATCATTCAAAGCCACGCCCCAAGCACGAATTACAAGTCCGTGTCCCAATCGATAGACCTAAAGCACGGCCTGAATCCCAACTTACACGGTCGTGCCTCAATCAACCGAATCAACACACGGCCTAAAGTCGACTTACACGGGCAAGGTGTGCCATGCTGCCGTTCTCGCTATGGAATGAGCAATTTCACCAGATTTGGATGCTTGAAGCCAAAGAAACATTCTCCTAAGTCTACTTAAACACCTTAATAGTAATTCTACTTGAAGGAGGTACTTAGGAGCCAAGTAAAGCATTTAAGGAGCCTATATAAACAACCCAAGGCACTGCTCTAAAGGGGTTTTGTGTGCGTAGTTTTTGCCGAGCTTTTATTCGTGGAAATACTCAAAGATAGCAGTTGATCCATCTCAAGAAGCGAGTTTTACTCAAGATGTAAGATCTCCTCTTCAATTCCTTCAGGGGGTTTTAGGGATTTCTTATGTTTTGTTTTATCTTTTCTCTTGAGATGTTTTCTTATTTTGTTATGAACTAAACCCTTCAGATACCTAAAAGGGATGAAACCTATGACGGATTTTGTTATTTGATTTCTAAATTTTATGATAAGTACTTAGTTTGTTCTTAATTATGTTGCATAATTTAATCTGATGTGCTTAGGTGGAGGAGGAATAGACCCTGCCTAAGAGTAGATCTAACATAATTAAGCGGAGTTGATCGAGCGTCTAGAGATAGGGTTACGAGATTTTATCGAATTAGGGTGAAAACTAATATGGGAGTCCATTGATCGATTTACTGCTTCCTTAGGGGGTTATTATAAGAGAACGAGAGTTCCACTAATTAACCTAAAGTTAGACGTTATGCGCCTTGAGAGAGGGTTTAATATAGGTTAGGGAGTCTCACGGATCAAGCTAAGTAAAGAAGTCATATGAATTGAAAGTTACATAACAAGAGAAGTCATAGGTGGATTCTTCCTGAGGGTATCGTCGTAATCAACTGAGTTTTTCCACAGTCTTTTCCCAAAGTTTCGTTCTTTTGTCTTTACATCTAGTTTAGTTTTACATTAGTTTAACAAAACCAATCACTCCATATTTCAGGCTAAATAATAGAAAGAAAGTGAGCAGTCGTACTTTTAGGTTCCCTTGGGTTCGATAAAGGTACTCTTGCCTAAACTATACTACTGTTCGATAGGTGCACTTGCCTCTATCGTTGTCATAGTTAGTCTACAGGTTTGATCATTCTTTTTATAAATATTAAAACTTGACTGTTTAACACGATCAAGTTTTTGGCGCCGTTGTCGGGGAACACTAAAATATTAAGAAAGCTCTATTTCTATTACTTTAGCCATTATTTTATTATTTCGCAATTTACTTTTATTTTTAGTTTAGGTTAAATTTTATTTATACTAAATTTCTTTCTTCTCCTAGTAGGTACCTCTAGTTTATGACTAGAAGGAACCCGAGAGGACCTTTAGCATACGAAAGTGACATTGAAGCTACCGTCAGTAAATCGCAGGAAATTAGACGAGCTCTAGACTACCAAAGAGAAGAACAACAAGAAAGATCCAATCTTCATCAAGGGATGGACGAAAACAATCCACCACCAAATGTGCAAGAACAGAATGCTCTGCATACTATGTATGATTATGCTAAAACTAATTTGACAGAGCGTAATCTAGTATTGTTAGGCCCGCTTATAGTCGCTAATAATTTTGAATTAAAGCCTAATACAATACAAATGATTCAACAGCTTGTTCAATTTGATGGTTTGCGTGATCGAAGGTCCAAATACTCATATAGCTAATTTCTTAAAGTTCTGGATACCTTCAAAATAAATGGCGCTTCGATGATGCCATTCGCCTCTGATTATTTCCCTTTTTATTAAGGAATAAAGCAAAGAAGTGGTTTAACTCGTTACCACGAGGGTCAATCACCACATGGGATCAAATGAATGAAAATTTTTTTAAAAATATTTTCCACCAGCCAAAACGGTCAAATTTAGGAATGACATATCTTCTTTTGTGCAGAATGACACAGAAACATTATATGATGCATGGGAAAGATATAAGGATCTCCTGAGAAGATGTCCACACCATGGATTACCTTTGTGGCTTCAAGTCCAAACTTTTTACAACGGTGTGAATTCTTCAACGAGGCAAATGATTGACTCATCAGCTGGTGGAACTTTGAATAGGAAAACTCCTGAAGCGGCTTACGAATTTATTAAAGAGATGTCGTTGAATACCTATCAATGGCAAATTACAAGGGCCAAACCAACAAAATCAGCCAGAGTTTTTAACATAGACGCAGTGACAATGCTGACAACACAGGTGGAGATGATGAATAAAAAGCTACATAGTTTATGTTCTTCGCAAGCACATCTAGTAATGCAATGCGAAGTGAGTGGGAATGTGGAAAATCCTGAGTACCCACCCTACCAACAAGGAGCAGACAAACTATATTGGTAACAATTTCAGATCCAATAATAATCCTTATAGTAACACTTATAACGCAGGTTGGAGGAACCACCCAAATTTCTCGTGGGGAGGACAACGAAATCAAAGGCAGCAACCTCCTCCAAATTATCAAAATCAGCCATATCCACAAGAGAAGCAATCAAACCTCGAAGGGATGCTGACGAAATTCATGGCAGCCACGGATTCTAGTTTCCGTAAGATCAAGCAAGACTTGGTGAATAATAAAAATCGATCAAAGGATCGAGAATAAAGTTGAGAACTTACTAAGTCAGTGGGACATCTCACGAAGCTAATTTCTGAATGTCAACAAGGATGTCTACCAAGCAACATAGAAATAAACCCAAAAGAACAGATCCAAGCCATCACAGCTCAAGAGCGTACAAAGGTAGACGAGCACACCACGGCACAAGAAATCAAGGAAGAAAAAGGTAAAATAGAGGTAGCACATGAAAAGCCAAAACCAATAATCAAAGAATACAAACCTCGCATACCTTATCCCAAAGTATTGAGAGGAGATGATTTAGAAGAACAGTTTGGTAAGTTTCTTAAACTTTTTAAAGAAATTCCATATTAACTTACCCCTTCTTGAAGCACTTTCCCAAATGCCAGACTCGAGGAAATTTTTAAGACAACTCTTGACAAACAAATGCAAACTAGATGAAGAGCACCACGTGGAACTAAATGCAACATGCTCGGCAATGTTACAAAATGGACTACCTCAGAAACAAAAAGATCCAAGGAGTTTTACGGTTCCATGATTAGTTGGTAGTTTAACTATTGATAATGTGTTAGCTAATCTAGGGACAAGTATAAATGTCATGCCTTATGCATTGTTTAAACGACTAGGTATAGGGAAGCCCAAACAAACTAGGATGAGTATTCAACTAGCTGATAAAACTGTTAGAATTCCTAGGGGCATTATTGAAGATATGCTTGTAAAAATCGATAAATTTGTTTTCCCAGTAGATTTTGTTGTTTTAGACATGGATGAGGATAATTCAATCCCATTAATTCTAGGAAGACCTTTCCTAGCAACTGCTAGAACTAAAATTGATGTTGCCACAGGTGAACTCATACTTCGCGTAGGAGATGAATCGATTAAGCTTCAAGCTCTCGACTTGGCCAGAACAACGGATGATGAAGGTAAGAAAGTCACTTCAATAGATAATCAAATTGTTCAACTTTCATCGCAGGAAACACCACATAAAGACAACCCTAAGCTGACTCATAAGTCCCAAAACAACAAAGAAGAATCCTACAAGGGACAAGACCTTAGGCTTGACAAGTTTGAAGAGCAGAAGATACAAGTCAAAGAAAAGTCGGATCCACATGAAGTAAAACCAAAAGAACCACCAGAAAAGCTCGTAGGGACATCAAACCACTTCAAAATAGGTGACCAGGTACTGTTAGACAAAACAGATCCCCACATCACTTCAACAGACCTGAAACCAAAGGGAGAAATTCTTCTTAAGGTACACAATATTTTCCCACTCGAAACAGTCGAGGTAAGCAATGCAACATTTGACACCTCCAAGGTAAACACTTCTCGACTTGAACTTTGTTATGAAAATAGAATTATAAGCATGAGGGAAGATGTTCAAACCTTTAAACCTCCCTAAAATTTATTTCGAAGAGTCTAGCTTAAGACTATAAACGAGCGCTTTTGGGAGGCAACCCGAGTACTAACACTAATTTCCATTTGGTAGTTTTAGTTTTATTCTTATCTCTATTTTCTCTTTTAGAATTTAATAAATTGAAAATTTATAGATTCCAAGACCACACTGTCTAGTACAAGATCGTGGCTGTGGCCGTGTGGGCACTCTAAATCATCGATCGACATAGTAGAGGCGTGCAAATCTCGCCCCAACCAACTATGTAAGTCATGGGCTCATTTACCCCACCACCACTGTAGGCGGGCGTGGGTCAACACTGCCATTATAGAAATGGGCGTGGCAAGAGAGACAACCAAGTGGCACTCTAACACACCTCCAAACACGGCCATGCAATACTGTAGTGCAAAATAGCACGCCCTAGATACACGCCGTGGGACACGTCAAGAAGAAAAAATCTATTTAAACCTCACAACCCTTCCCTTTTCCCCATCTTCTTTCCTCCGTTTTTTTTCTTCCAATTTTTCTGACTTGCATTAGAAAAGGTGTTCAGACTCTTGAGCTACACTAAAATCATACCGAAGAAGCATAAGAGGCCAATCACAATCTCCCTATAGAAGATCGATCTATATAAGTTCATGCCGGCCGCTTCATTCAAACATTAAGCCAAGGGTATTTGAGACCATATAGTTTTTATTTTCTTTTTCTTTTGATTCAATATCCTACTATTTAACAATATTATGCTAACTTTTGTTTATTTTAATTTAGTTTCTTGGTTTTAGGTTCTAAAGGCTACTTGGGAATCACGCACCACAACCGTAGAGGTCACACCCACCTCGCGAACCATCCAACAATAAGGACTCCTTAGTTCATTAGTCTTTTCTTTCAATTTCAGTTTTCTTCTTAGTCTCCTTCTCTTTATTCCCTTTATCTTTAATTATAATATTAGTATATTATTAATGTTTCTTTAGATTTCTTGGCTATATCTTTCTCGGCTACCCAATTTCTTCATCTAGCACAGAGATTGTTGGTAGCCACCCCACTGGGCCCATAGAAAACACCATCATCGCCACCAAAGATGCCAACTCTCGGAATCATCCAAAATTCAGGAAGTGTTACTTCTCCCCTTCTCTTTTTATTACATAATTATTTATCTATCTTTGTACATTGAGGACAATGTACAACTTAAGTGTGGGGGGTAAAAGTGCCTAACTTTTTGCATAATTCTCAAAATAATTGTTCTCAAAATCCTGAATTTAGTCTTATTTTAAGTATTTTTCTCATATTACTAATTAGGATGAAATTTCTAAAGATTTATTGTCGAAACCATTTTTTGGAAAACGGGCCGACTTTAAAAAAAACGGAGTCGCCACCAATCATTTTTGAAGTGTGGTTGGGTCACTTTAAAAAACATTTTGGTCTACGAATTTTAAGAAAACGAGCTCGGGAGTCGGTTACGCATGAGGAAGGACTAGCATCCTCGCAACGCCCAAAATTGGTACCGTGTTGATTGATTAATGTCCTTAATATCGAAAAATTAGAAAATATTTTAAAATATGAATCTTTAAAAATGTTTGGATAACTCGCATTGGATATCGAAACTCTCTTGTTCGAAAAGATGAAATACCACATCCAAAGACGATAGGACACGATGTTTCAAACCCTCAATACCAAGATCGCTCCATGATTTCCAAAATCCATGCATCCGATTTAAAAAGGGTATTCCGCTATTTGGTCCAACTAAAAGTCTAAACCCAAAGACGATTACAGACGATCCTCGAATTTCCAAACATGAAATATTGCCTTATTTAAGAAAACACGATAAAGAATCTTTGAAGGATATTTAGTTGTTTGGGCGAATAGAAAATCGAGACCAAAGACGATTGGGCACGAATCTCTCGAACTTCCAAACACGTAAACATTGCCTTATTTTCAAAAATACAATCAAAATCTTTAAAGGATATTTAATTATCGAGACGAATGAAAAATTGAAACCCAAAGACGATTGGGTACAATTTTTGAACATCCAAACACTAAATACTACTTTGTGAAACCTTTTTTAAGTCTTTGAAAAAAAGGAAAATAGAAACGTGAAAATGTAGACACGATTAATAGGAATGACAATAATGAAAACAAAGGGAGAAAAATAAACGATAATAATAATACTATTATTGTAATATAAAACTCATAATAAGTAATTAATAATGAAAAAAATCACGGTGATAATATTAACATTAATAAAAATAATAATAGTAAAAGAAATGAGGGTATACCGATAATAATAAAAATAGTAGATATATATAAAAATAATACAAATAAACAATTAAAGCAAACAATGATACATGTGATAATGTATATAATAGTATGTAAAAAAATAAAATAATAAAGAAATATGTTAGTAACAAAGTAATATAATGATAAATAATAATAATAGCAATAATAGTACTAGATAAAAGAATAATAATAATAATCCAAAATAAACATAATAAGAAAACAATAAAATAATAGTACTAATAAAATAGTAGAAATAAAAGAAAATAAAACATTTGAAAAAATATATGTATAATAGTAAATATAATAGAAATATAATAGTAATATATAATATTATAGTGATAATAAAAATAATGATATAATAGGATATAATAAAATATAAGATAATAAAAGTAATAAATAAAAATGTTAGTAATAAAATATATAACAATAAATACAAATATAGTAATAATATATATACGTAAATGAATAACGATGGTAACAATGGAAATAATAATAACTATAATATAAAAATGATAAAAATAATAAAATATCGACAATAATAATAAAAGAGAAAAGAAAATCGGAAAAGAACCAAAAATAAAATAGAAGTCTTTGGGTAAAATTAAAAAAAATAAAAGATGAGAAGGACTAGTTTAAAACATGCAAAACAGGGGAACTAAATGGCAATTAATCCCACTCGATGCAAAGATTTAAAACGCTGGACCAAACTCAGATCGAAAACCAAAACTCGGGGCAAATTTAAATAATAAAGAAAAGTGAGGGGATGCAATTAAACAACTTCTCCCAAGAGGAGGGCCAATCGTGCAATTTACCCATTAAGGGTGGATTGATTAATTCACCCGCAAAAGCGGTGACCACGCGGGCTTTACCCCTAAAAGCTACCGTAAATTTAAAAAAAACCAAAAGACACATTTCCTTCATTTTCCCTCTGTTTCACAAACAAAACCGTAACCCCTTTTTTCCCTTGCTTGGTTTCTAGGGTTTGAGTTTCTCCTTCGCCGCAAGTCCCCATGCTCACCATCAACATGCCAGAGGAACAACAGTAAGCCCTCTTGATCTCTTCTTTAGTTTTAAAAACTTCTAGATGTTTAAGATTTTGTATTTTTCTAAACAAAGGAAAAAATAAACGAAAAGACAAACAGATTTGAGGAAAAAAAAGAATAAAAAACCTTTGTTTTGTTCTCTTTGATTCTCTGCTAAAAAAAAAATGTCTCTTCTCTGTACCAAAATCCTCTCCCCTTTTACATTGAAATATTTGGCTTTTATAGCCTAAGAAATCCCCCCCAAAAATCAAATCCCAAATATCCCGTTACTGTTGTTGTATTTCCTTTTTTGTATGTACAACGCGGTGACGTGGGCAACTACATCTCTGAAGTGGCGTGGTGGAGAAGCGCACGTCGCAGGGTGGTGGCGTCCGGCGCGCAAGGGGTTGTTGGTGCGTGGAGGGTGGTTGCGGCTAGGGTTTCTGATTTATGTTTTTTTTTTTTTTTAGGTTAAACATTTGGGCTCTTATTTTCTGATTTGGTATTGGGCTGCAAAATTGGGCCTTACAGCTGCCCCTCTTTGCTCATTGTCGTGCAACGAGAATAGAACAAAGACTTTAAAAGGACCAATTTTGCCCTGTCTTGTTCGATCTTGACTTCTTGATGCTTCCTTTTTCCGTGTAGCTTTATTCCACCCATCGCATTCCCGAGGTATAGAAATTTGTTTCGATCCGCCTACTCCCGCCAGTGGAGATAGGATCGCTATCTTCGATCCGCTTCTACTCCTCGCTTAGTAGAGATAAGATCTGTTGTCTTCAATCCGCCCACTTCGCTCGGTGGAGATAGGATCTATTGTCTTCGATCCGCCCACTCGCCGGTGGAGATAGGATCTACTATCTTTAACCCGCTCTACTCCCGCCAGAGAGATAAGGCTTGATCTTTTGATCTCGCTTACTCCCGCCAAGAGAGATAAGATCCGTTGTCTTCGATCCGCCCACTCGCCCAAGTGGAGATAGGATCTTGTCTTCGATCCGCCCACCTCGCCGGTGGAGATAGGATCTCTGTCTTCAATCCGCTCCACTCACCGCCGGTGGAGATAGGATCTACTATCTTTAGCCCGCCCACCTCGCCAAGAGAGATAAGGCTTTTAGCCTATTTACCCCACCGCTAGGGAATTAAGGCTCATCGCCTTCGATCTGCTCCACTCGCGGTGGGATAAGATCTGTAATTTTGGCCTGCTACCCCACCGCTAGGGAATTGAGGCTCATCATTTTTTGACCTGCTCCACTCCTACCAAGGATAAGGTCTATAGTCTTCACCGTTACCTTCACTGCTAGGGAATTAAGGCTCGTCATTTTCGATCTGCTCCACTCCTACCGGTGGGATAAGATCGCTATTTTTGGCCTACTACCCTACCGCTAGGGAATTAAGGCTCATCATCTTCGATCTGCTCCACTCCCCGCCATGGGATAAGATCTCGCAATTTTGGCCTGCTACCCTACCGCTTAGGAATTGAGGCTCAATGTTTTCAATTGCTCCACTCGGTGGGATAAGGTCTGTAATTTTCAGAACTCCCATCAATTTTGCTACATTGTCCTATGGGGATCCTACAGAGAATTGATTTCATGGGTATATGTTTATGCCAAATGATTAGGATGTCATGAAAATGCTCCTAACCATGTGTATTATGAATGTTATGAATGAATGTAAAATGTCATGAGAATGGTCCATTTTAACACTTCAATGTCATTGCTTGTCGCTTATTAAGGTGATCCCGACGATGTCTTCTTTATTCAATTGATACTTCTAACAACGAATCTAAAGATGTCGCCACCGCTAGTCCCTTATCTCAAGTCTCGAGCCCTTTAAGCTCGGTTAGTTCTAAATAATTGTCCTGCTTTGATTCTTGTATTATTTAGAGACTTTCGTAGTAATATGCAAAACTTCTTTTGTGAAAGCATTATTAGTTCAATAATCATTATTTCAATGAAAAATGCTTGGAAAAGATCATAATAATGGACCGTAAAGAAATTAATTAGGAGCATAGCTCAAACAAATAAGATAGCAAATGCAATCAAGAAGGAAATTTATTGGTAGTGTATTTTGGAACGAGCAAATTAAGAATGGGTAAGATGGCAATTAGGTGCCCCAGATATCGCCGACTGAGCTTCTTTGTTCAAACTTCTTGAGGACCATTTAAGCTTAATATGTGTTTAGGGGATTTGAGTACTTTGTCGATGCCCCAAGATGTAACATACTTCCTCATTGTCGGTTCAAGCGTGGCAAAACCATCAGATGCCCCATCATGATTTGATCACAACTTGAGCCGCCCATTTTGGGTTTTCAACTCAAAGCCCTTTGGTCTCAAAGTGCCCTTGCGTGTTTTCACCTTGACCTCTATTTTTTTTTTGGATTCAAGATGCCCTTTGTGGGTTTTCATCTTGGCCCACTTTCAAGTGAAGTATTAATTGATTTGCGACTTTTGTCATCCATCTCGGCCAAAGATCAAAGCTTGTCCGTAAAAGGCCTTCTTTACAACATAAGGTCATTCCCAATTAGGCATCCACTTTCCCCAAGTCCTTTTGCATATGGAGGATCTGTTTCAATACCAAGTCTCCTTCATGGAATACTGGGCGGACTTTCTTATTGTAAGCTCAAGATCATCCACTTCGTACAGCTTGACCATGGCGAATGGCTTTTAGCCACTTCCTCGATCGGGCCAATCGGCCATACAGAGAGTGAACCCTTCTCGCTTGCCTAACTTCGGCCCGATAAAATCTAATGAGTAAGAATTTTAACTTCGATGGGCAAGACTGTATCCATCCATAAACCAATGAGAAGGGTGTTGCCCCGGTGGAAGTCCTTGCTAACATTCGAGAAGCATAGAGGGTAAATGGTCCATCATCTTTCAAAATCTTTTTTTTGGATGGTTTCTTTCTTTATTTTTCTTCTTTCTTTTGTTTTATTTTGTTTTTTTTTAAAATTTGAACATGAACTCGAAGTTGAAATTGAACTTGATGATTGACCTTGTAACTTTGTTATGGGAACCGAACCTCACTCTCTTAGTGGAATAGTTGACAATCACGAAAATGAATAGGCGTCAACTAGATACTTTTGACGAAATCATCCCCGTAACACTTATGCCCCACATATAGAAAAAGCATATAAGTCATGTCTTCTCAATTTGGCATTTATAGAAACACTGACAAAATCTCTCTTTCATGGTAGCCTCATCGTGCCTAGGCATATCTTGATGCGGTCATGCAAAGACGTCTTTGAATTCTTTGAATAACTCGATGGCGTCTTGCTTTGTTTCGGTGGAGGGCAAGGCTTCGATCTTCACTCCTTTCCCTCTGACTCATAATGTCCACTGACCCTTTGTACGATAGAGTCTATTTTTATTTTGTTTTCCCATCCTTAACAGATCGATGAGTAAGTTGTACTCTCTGACATCTTCAAAATATTCAGATCCTTTTAGACCCATATTTCACTCAAAAGAGAGTCTGTAACAGCGTTGCTCATGTCCCGATATCTGGGTACCTATTTTAGGTACGAAGGTAAATTCCAAAGAATAAACGGTTCTGAAGATGATTATTTATAATGATGGATGAAAAATGAAAGAACATTCCAAAGAACAAAAGAATATATAGTATGACATGGGAAAAAATGAGAAAATATTTGCTCGACATGAAACACAAACATGTATTTTCATTGAAAATAACGATGTTTGAACACGAGTCTAATTCACAAAAGATTCTTATTATTTTTAGGCTTAAAACAACAAGTGTGTTTTGAACATTACTCTGTGTTAGCTCTAAAAACTACATGGAGTTTCCTTCATAGTCCAGCTTATTCAAAACACTTTCAGCTCGTAGGGTGAACGCCCCTAGATTTCCTTCATTCGATCTCTCTCGAATCGGCTTTGATGCTCAAGCCTTTTAACATGTCTTCACGCTTTTATTTGTCATCCCGGTTTAGGAGGGATAATTCTTTTCGATATGAATGCCTTCGATGGAAAAGTAATTGATCCCCATTTGACCTCGGCCTTTCTCTACCGACTCACTTCCTATGGTACACACTTTTTCCCTTCCGCAAAGTCAAAGAACTCCACTCTTTATTATCCATTAACCTTTGTACTAGGGCTCTGAATTCACTGCACTGCTAGATCTCATGGCCTTTCTTATTATGGAACTTACAGTAGTTCCTCGTATCCTGGGATTTTCCCCTTATATCCTGTATGATTAAACTTCTTTCCACCATTCTTCTCCAGACCTCTCTCAACGGGGTTCTTATTTCTGCAACGTTCAACTTGATTCTTTTTCCTACACTCTCGATTATCACATTCATCCCATTATTAATGTGACTGGGTGACGGATTTCCCATGACAGGCGCATCACTAAACTCCACAATGCCCATTTTGATGAGCCTTTCGACTAGCTTTTTGAAAGGGAAGCAATTCTCTATCGGGTGCCCCACTATCCCTGCATGGTATTCACATTGAGTGCTTGCATCGTACCATTTTGGATATGGGGGTTGCAACGATTCGAGTAGACAGGGCTACCACGCAGCGCCTAATAAAGTTTTGTACAACTCCCTATACGTCACGGTGTATGGGAGTAAACTAAAATTTCTCGATCTTCTGCCTCGTGTTGGGCTCTTGTCTTGGTGGGGCCTGTTGGCCTGCAGCGACCGCTTTCGATTGACTGATAATAATGGGTTTAGGATAACTCGAGCTTACATTGCCTACTTCATTCTCTATTTTCTTTGGAACTGATCTTTTCATGCTTTGTCCAGTTTCTATTTTCCCACACCTTACCGCGTTCTCTATCATTTCGTCAGACATCACTATGTCTGTGAAACTCTTAGTCGTGTTCCCCAACATATGATTGATGAAAGGTACTCTCAAGGTATTAATGAAGAGCATGGTCATTTCTTTTTCTAGTAGAGGTGGTTGGACCTGTGTAGCGACTTCCCTCCACCTCTGGGCATATTTCCTAAAACTCTGCCGACTTTTTCTCCATGTTTTGCAATGTGATCCCCACAAAGTGCTATATCCGCTACATGGCCGTAATGCTTGATGAAAGCCTCACGCCAAATCTCTCCACGATTTGATTTGGGCACAACTCAACCGATTGTACCATTTTGTTGCATTTCAATCGACTATCTCGAAAGCAAGTGGATCAACAATGGTCATTGTTGACATATCCTGTCATTCTCTGACAAAACATCGTAATATAGGCCTCAGGACAGCTAGTCCCATTGTACTTTTCAAACTCTGGCATCTTGAACTTTGGAGGAAGTACTAAATCTGGGACTAGACTCAGCTTCTTAGCATCCACTTCGCATTGGTGATCAGCACTTTCCAATGCTTGAAACTTCTCCTCCAGCCATTTGTATCGATCTTCGAACTCTTTTGGAAGCTCTGCTTTTACTTCCTCCCCTTCTGCCACCTCATCAAAGTCTGGGACTATTGATTTTACCAAATTGACTTCGGGGTTAGAGCTCGAGCTCAGAGGAAGTTTCAGCGTCGAGCACCGGATTGGTGTTGAGGTTTGATATTGACCGATACTCTTGGTGGTTGCACTTGGGAACTCGTCGGAGCCAGGCCCGGAGGGCAAACAAAATCTTCATTATCTTCTTCAGTATTGACCATAGGCCTTTTTCCGCTTCCTGTGCCCTCCAACAACAACGTGTTAGTGGCTCATCATGCTTCTCCGGATTCTAGCATTTGATCCTCATATCCTATTGGATCTTGGCTAATCGCTTCTTGCATCCGAGCTCGCAATTGGTCTTGCATCTCTTTTCGCCTCGCTCTAACCTTTCCATCCTTTGATCCATTGCTCTCGCTTTTTTCGAGTGTAATAGCGGTGTTCCAGATAACTATAATATGACCTCTAATTAAAAGGGTTGTCTTGTGATATTTAATGCAAATGATGTGATGCAATGCAAATGCATGAAATGCAATGCAAATGAATGAATGCAAAACTAAGAGGAGTCGATTCCGATTCAATTTCCTTTAGAAAACTTATTTAAAAAACAAAATCCTTTACATAAAATAGAGGCACATATACGGCCTATCCCTTCTCAAGTCTGACCATATACACACGGCCGCATTATCTTCTACTTTGTCAAGGAATTCGTTCTCCATAACAAGCTTCTAACTTAGTAATTAAAACAGGAACCGACGCCTTGTAAGTATGAAGCGATATGCAAACATGGCCAAAATAAAACAGGTTAGTATCGCATAATAGCAACCAAAGCAAGTAAAAAAATGTCAAACCACTGGTGGATAACCACTAAGGTTTAGCATAGCTCTACCTAGGGTATGCTCTTAGGGTTCACTATATGTGGTTTAGTTTTAAAGGAAGGGTACCTGAACCAGCAGATTCCTCAATCCTCACCCATTATAGGCTCATACAGATCGAGTTCAGTTCAGGGGAATACATTTCCCAATGGCCATGCGGAGGTGAAAACCTCACGAAACCATAAGTACGAATGTATCCTAGAAGCAGTCCCCTAGCCCATGCAGAGGTGAAAACCTCACGAAGGCATAGATTTTTCCTCCCACTTAAGGATGTGACCACAACGGTCATGCAATATGAATGCAAAAATATTCTATGTGTCTCAAACTAAAGCAGATATATGACGCGACACGGACTCATGCAAATGAAAAATGAAATCAAAAAATTTATTTTCGATAAAAAGGACATTAATCAACCAATTTTATGGCTTGACTCTCTTATTTGTCCCCAGTGGAGTCGCCAAGCCGTTGAAACCATTTTTGGAAAACGGGCCGACTTTAAAAAAACGAGTCGCCACCAATCATTTTTGAAGTGTGGTTGGGTCACTTTAAAAACATTTTGGTCTCATGAATTTTAAGAAAATGGGCTCGGGAGTCGGTTACGCACGAGGAAGGATTAGCACCCTCGCAACGCCCAAAATTGGTACCGTGTTGATTGATTAATGTCCTTAATATCGAAAAATTAGAAAATATTTTAAAATATGAATCTTTAAAAATGTTTGGATAACTCGCATTGGATATCGAAACTCTCTTGTTCTGAAAAGATGAAATACCACATCCAAAGACGATAGGACACGATGTTTCAAACCCTCAATACCAAGATCGCTCCATGATTTCCAAAATCCATGCATCCGATTTAAAAAGGGTATTCCGCTATTTGGTCCAACTAAAAGTCGAAACCCAAAGACGATTGGGCACGATCCTCTAATTTCCAAACATGAAATATTGCCTTATTTAAGAAAACACGATAAAGAATCTTTGAAGGATATTTAGTTGTTTGGATTAATAGAAAATCGAGACCCAAAGACGATCGGGCACTAATCTCTCGAACTTCCAAACACGAAACATTGCCTTATTTTCAAAAATACAATCAAAATCTTTAAAGGATATTTAATTATTCAGACGAATCTAAAAATTGAAACCCAAAGACGATTGGGTACAATTTTTGAACATCCAAACACTAAATACTACCTTTGTGAAACCTTTTTTAAGTCTTTGAAAAAAGGGAAAAATAGAAACGTGAAAATGTAGACACGATTAATAGGAATGACAATAATGAAAACAAAGGAGAAAAATAAACGATAATAATAATACTATTATTGTAATATAAAACTCATAATAAGTAATTAATAATGAAAAAAAAGTCACGGTGATAATATTAACATTAATAAAAAATAATAGTAAAAGAAATGAGGTATACCGATAATAATAAAAAATAGTAGATATATATAAAAAATAATACAAATAAACAATTAAAGCAAACCATGATACATGTGATAACAAATATAATAGTATGTAAAAAAATAAAAATAATAAAGAAAGATGTTAGTAATAAAGTAATATAGTGATAAATAATAATAATAGCAATAATAGTACTAGATAAAAGAATAATAATAATAATCCAAAATAAACATAATAAGAAAACAATAAAATAATAGTACTAATAAAATAGTAGAAATAAAAGAAAATAAAACATTTGAAAAAAATATATGTATAATAGTAAATATAATAGAAATATAATAGTAATATATAATATTATAGTATAATAAAAATAATGATATAATAGGATATAATAAAATATAAGATAATAAAAGTAATAAATAAAAATGTTAGTAATAAAATATATAACAATAAATACAAATATAGTAATAATAATATATATCTGAAATGAATAACGATGGTAACAATGGAAATAATAATAACTATAATATAAAATGATAAAATAATAAAATACTCGACAATAATAATAAAAGAGAAAAGAAAATCAGAAAAAGAACCAAAAATAAAAATAAAAGTCTTTGGGTAAAATTAAAAAATAAAAGATGAGAAGGACTAGTTTAAAACATGCAAAGCAGGGGAACTAAAATGGCAATTAATCACACTCCCGATGCAAAGATTTAAAACGCGACCAAATCGTATCAAAAACCAAAACTCGGGTAATTTAAATAATAAAGAAAAGTGAGGGGATGCAATTAAACAACTTCTCCCAAGAGGAGGGCTAATCGTGCAATTTACCCATTAAGGGTGGGATTGCATTAATTCACCGCAAAAGCGGTGACCACGTGGGCTTTTACCCCTAAAAGCTACCGAAATTTAAAAAAAAACCAAAAGACACATTTCCTTCATTTTTCCCTCTGTTTCACAAACAAAACCAGAACCCTTTTTTCCTTGCTTGGTTTCTAGGGTTTGAGTTTCTCCTTCATATAAGTCCCCATGCTCACCATCAATGGCGGCCAGAGGAACAATGGTAAGCCCTCTCGATCTCTCTTCTTTTAGTTTTAAAAAAACTTTTAGATGTTTAAGATTTTGTATTTTTCTAAACAAAGGAAAAAATAAACGAAAAGACAAACAGATTTGAGGAAAAAAAAAGAATAAAAAACCTTTGTTTTGTTCTCTTTGATTCTCTGCTAAAAAAAAAATGTCTCTTCTCTGTACCAAAATCCTCTCCCCTTTTACATTGAAATATTTGGCTTTTATAGCCTAAGAAATCCCCCCCAAAAATCAAATCCCAAATATCCAATTATCGTTGTTGTATTTCCTTTTTGTAGGTGCAAGCGAGAGGCGTGGCGACTACATCTCCAAGTGGCGTGGTGGAGAAGCGCCACGTCGCGAGGTGGTGGCGTCCCGGCAAAGGGCTGTTGCAGCGTGGAGGTGGTTGCGCTAGGGTTTCGATTTATGTTTTTGTTGTTTTTTTTTTTTTTTTGGGTTAAACATTTGGGCTCTTATTTTCTGATTTGGTATTGGGCTGCAAAATTGGGCCTTACATTTATGATTATTATTGTTATGTTTTAGAGTAAGTCATAGCTAATTGTGCATTGATGATTAAATTTGAAGAATACTAGAGAATCAAGCATAATAAGCCTACTTTCTAAAAATTAAAATTGATAGGTCGTTAAACTGAATTTGAGTACTACCTTGAAATTTGGAATTCATAAGGATTGATGTCAAAAACACCCATAATTTTTGTGAGATTTTGAGCCTTATAGAGCATATATTCTTTTTCGTGCTCATTTTTTTTAATTATGAGTGTGTCAACTTTGAACTGTTATTCTAGAACTTGCCTCGTTTATACATGTTGAGACCACATTAATGAATTGATATGCTGAGATGATAAAGGCACCTAGGTTTAACCCACTACTCCATAAAAAGTCTACCTTCACAAATTAACCCCTAGTGAACCCCGTTGAATCCTAACAACCTTTTTTATTAACTCACCCACTAATATTAACCCAAAATCCCTTTGAATTTGTTATCACCATTCTTTTTACTACCCTTTAATCGAGGTTTGATTTGATTAAGTTACCGAATTATATTGGTTCAAGAGTTACATTTATCATTTATGATGTAATATTTTAGTTTTTTTAAAAATCCAAGTTTATTCAATATTAGTAGTATATAAAAGAGCTTAGAGCATTTAAACTCCAATTGTTGAAGAAAAAGCTCAGATTAAAGTATTATCAAATTTCAAGTGATGAAAATACTCTTTATTATAGAGTAGGTATTATTAGTTTTCATTCGATGTAAATATTCATATTTAGTTCATTGTTTCTAGTTAGGTAATTTGTCAAGTCAGTCTCGATTCTAACCTTCTAATTCAGCCTGTATCCACACCCTTAACCTTAGCCCCGTTACAACCCTAAAAAAGACCTTTTTATTTGTGTATCATCTCATATACAGTGGTGGAGATTTTATTTTCAGGCAAGCATATGGGATTAACTTTTCAGGTTCGAATTAGAGTGCTTATTCTTAAACCTTAAACACTTCGAGTGATTTGAGTGAATCTTTTATGAGGATGTTAATCCTTGTCAGTTTTGAATTAAAGGTAATTACTTAGATAAGGGGACACACCTATGTTTTCGTACTACAAAGGTATGACTTATCGTGATTGAATCTTTAGGACTCTTTGAGTTGAATTATCCATGTATAAATTATCTATGAATTATGATGAGACATTGTCGATAGGAATTATGAATTATGGAAAGTTCGTTTTAATTGTAAGTTGAGAATTTTGCTTGAGGATAAGCAAAAGCTTAAGTGTGGGGGTATTTGATAAACCATAAAAGTAACGTATTTTAATCCCAAATTTAGTATGCTTTTGGATGATTTAGCCCTCAATTTATGTAAAAAGGTGCTCTTAATCCTTTTTTTTCATGTCTTATACTCAGGAAAGCACCCGAGAATGAAAAGAATGAGAAACGGGCTTAAAATGGGCCAAAATGGGCCAAACTAAGAAATTGGCACGGCCTGGACTTCAAGTCACATGCCCGTGCCTCGTCAATCATTCAAAGACACGCCCCAAGCACGAATTGCAAGGTCGTGTCCCAATCGACAGACCTGAAGCACGACCTAAATCCCAACTTACACGGTCATGCCTCAATCAACAGAATCAACACATGGCCTGAAGTCGTGTGCCATGGCCGTGCCCCTACTACGGGAATGAGCAATTTAACTCAAATTTGGATGCTTGAAGCCAAAGAAACATACTCCTAAGTCTACTTAAACACCTTAATAGTAATTCTACTTGAAGGAGGTACTTAGGAGCCAAGTAAAGCATCTAAGGAGCCTATATAAACAACTCAAGGCAGTCGTTCTAAAGGGGGTTTTTGGTGAGCAGAGTTTTCTGCCAGAGCTTTTATTCAGGAAAATACTCGAAGATAGCCAGATGTTTTTCTAAAATTTTCTGAGTTATCGGTTTAGTCCCGAATCACTTCTAATGCATAATTTGGGCCTCGTAGGCTCGTATTTGGGACATTATGATTGATTATGAATGCATTTTATTGGACATGAATAATGTATAAATAATGTATGATTGTTTAATTGTTATGTTCGATAATGCACCGTAACCCTATTTCGACGATGGATACGGGTTAGAGGTGTTACAATAAGCCAAAGGAAGAGGTGAAGCCTATTGAGAAAAAGACATCAAGGGTCAATTTGATGGTGCTCATTCCTAAGAAAAGGAATGGTGGGAAGGGTTGATTTTTGTAGACATCAACATTGCAGGTCAAAAGAGTAGTGCTCTTGTCGATACGAGAGCATCAGACTAGTTCATATCAGAAAAGACTGTGGAGAAACTTAGTCTCTCGATTAAGAAATCAAATAAAATGATCAAGACGGTAAATTTCGAGGAGGCCCCAACTGTGGGAGTAGTTCGTAATGTGGAGTTGCAAATTAGCGAATGGAAGGGCAAGGAAGAATTTGAGATAATCCAATTAGATGATTACGATTATGTACTTGGCTTAAACTTCTTTGACAGGATTCAGACAATTCTGTATCCATGGGCCGATCAAATTTATACTGTCATTGGTCTATTATCAAAGATTGTTATGCCAGTGCATCGGAATATGAAGGTTGGGACCAAGGTGTTATCATCAATCCAACTAGTCGAAAATGTTTCGTATGGGAGAAACATTAACTCGGTAGAATAGAATGCTATGAAAGGCCATTCAAAAAGGTTAGTGGAGCATGAGACCGATATGAGGCTTCAACTGTGGAGCCGCGACCTTTAGAAAAGGTGGGTTGTGTATCAGACTTTGAGGGGAAAGAAGCGATGCAAAAGCAGTCGGGATGAGTAAATGCTGCGAGTAAGCTATAATGCGAACACTCTGATAGTGTTTTGAATTCTAACTTGTTGGCTTGGCAAGGTCATAGGGGCCCTTTCAAAGTTCTTAAGTAAGGAAGCCGACGGGCCATGCGCGGTACGAAGCCAAGATACGAGAATCAAGGGGATTCTAATGGGAGGAAGTTAAAATTGGGGCAAGTTAGAGTAGAGACTTCTTACCAACGAGATGTACCAACGAGTGTAACGATTCAAGTTAAGAGGTGACGGAAGTCGAGGCAAAGATTTCAAAGGAATGGATAACCCGATCGCAAGGCAAGTCGGGAAGAAGCCAAGACAATAAGAGAGTTCTAAGGAAAATCAAGTCAGTTTCATTCAGAAGTCGCAACAAGGGCATTGCGAGAATGGGTAAGGGAGAATGTCACGGGCCAAAGTGTAAAGCCTGTGACCATGGCACAGAATGCACCCGATGGAGGTCTATCGATTAGATGAGGATCATTTAGCCCCAAAAATTGGCCCGATTCCAAGAACTATTAGAAAAGCCTATCAGATTGAAGCCTGGTTGGCCCGATAATGAAGATATGGCAACATAGGCTATTTTTAGTAAATATGGGAATCATATCTTGTAGATTTGATTTGATATGATGTAATCTTGTAAATCCCTAAAATCAAGGGATAGGCTAATCTTGTCCATCGATGTAATTTGATATTGACCGTCAGTTTTGGGGGAGCTCAACTATAAATAGAGAGCCTTCCCCTCATTTGTATATCATCCATTGTATGCTGAATTCTTAAGAGTAATAGAATTCTTTGAGCATTTACTTAAATACTTTTTGTGCATTCTTTCTTTGGCTTTCTATTGTTCATTTTTAGCTTCTTTTGGCACAATTGCTTCTGCTGTAAAAATTGGTACCTTAAAGGAATTCTAAAGGAATCTTCACTTTTGGGAGTAAAGGCTGACTTAGGTGAGTTTGGAGCGAACGGATAGCCTAAGGCTGCACGGATTACGAGATAAAAGATCTAGCCCTGTGACACTAACAAGTTATTTCCCTTCTGCCTTGGGCTATCTTTGCCTAGCTTCTTCCTAATGTAACTATCCTATCTATATTGCACTTTCCATTGCATCTTTAAGGGAGACACACCGTTCAGTGGAATGACCAGTTTGGTGGTAAAATTCACATATCTGAGAATAGTTCCTTCTTGGGTCTAGCCTCATTGGGGAGGGGGAACCAGTATTCTCGAGGTTGCCACATGTCATTGGATTTTATCCAAGTGTGATGTTAGCGAGGTGTATTCATCGAACTGCCTCTAAAGTTCTCTGGATCTCTACTCATTTCCTCTTGTGAAATTGAGTTGTTTACGGTGTGTGCCATGAGGATAATTGTTAAGTTGCCATCTTCTAGGTTTAGGGAACTTCGGGGAGGATTGTCCTTTTTGTTGACTTTTAAAGACTTATGCATCCTCTCCTTGTTCCTGTTTTACTCTTTCCCTCAGCTGTACCCATCTTCTCTAGATGGTAGATTGGAACTAAACATTGAACTAGTTGCACTATTGATCTCTTCGGTCTCAGCACACTTCGTGACCATGTCATATAGCTAAAATAATTTTCTAGTCTATTTATGGTAATGTTGAATTTTAAAAATTGATGGTCGAGACTTGTAATGCAGGTCAAAATCGCGTAATCATCAAGTAGGGGCTCTCATTATCGTTGTCTTACTTCTAACAAGCTCTACATGGATTTGAGTGTGGCTTTGTTGGTTAGGAAGTGCCCCACAAATATTTTTGCTAACTCATAAAAGTTATTGATGATGCCTAGTTGTGGCAAGTTGTACAAGTTTATGGCATGGCCTTAGGAGGTCAAAGGAATGCTCATCTAGCGCTCCTAATATCTCTATGCAACTCTTAACTTGCACTAGGTAATTGGTGGCGTCTTTCTTTCCATCAATCTAGCCTTTGAAACCTTGAAATTAGTTGGATGTCTTATGGGACTGGTACATGGGGCTTGAGGATCATTAGCCTTAAGAGTCCATCTTTTTTACCAAAGGTGTTTTGTTCTTAGGTCTTGCATTCCCTTCCATAAAAGTTCAACTTCACTTCTCCATGCCATCTCCCTAGTGGATATAGGCTTGGGCAAATACTCGGGGTCTCTTCTTGGGGGCACGTCACAACCTGTTTCTGGCTCGACTTTAGTGCCCTCTGGTCTGGTTGTCTCTCAGTTGAGGTTCTCGTCCTGTTTGATGGAGAAGACTCTTTCTTCTTCATCTTCATGTTTTCCCTTATCTCGTCTAAAATTATTTAGGAGCTCCTGCATACTATGTTGAAGTTGTTCTCCTTGTTGTTGGTATATTTGTTGTTAACGTTGTTGGTATAACACCCATCACTCGATTCCATAACAAATTCGAGTAAGAGATGCTACATTTAATTTCAAATGTATCCTCTAAATACTTTCTTTATTTATTCTCTCCTATAATATTTTTTATAGTTATGTAACACCCCAAAATTTTAATTTTTATTATTGTGAATGTATGACATAATGTCTATCTGCTTTAATGGTTAAGTGGTTTAGGTGTGTATGGGAGGTCCTAAGTTCAAGCCATGACTT
Source organism: Gossypium rotundifolium (assembly GCA_025506655.1). Classification (NCBI taxonomy): domain Eukaryota; kingdom Viridiplantae; phylum Streptophyta; class Magnoliopsida; order Malvales; family Malvaceae; genus Gossypium; species Gossypium rotundifolium. The sequence goes on from CP106730.1 coordinate 16,300,029, forward strand.
GGGTAAATTTTAGAACTTTTATGAACAAAGCCCTATCCCTGGTTAGTAGGCTTTTAAGTAATTGTTTGTAAATATTTAACAGAATGGGCCTGCTGGTCTAATGGATAAGTGGAGTGTAGGTGTGATTGAGGTCCTGTGTTCGAATCCTTAGATAGGCAATATTTTTGCTTTGGGCGTGTGGCGTAGTAGAGTCTGACTAAAATTGAAATGCTGGGGTGTTTGAGTTGTGGTGTAGTGGGTAGTTGAGAGTATCAAATCAGTTTTGATTCTTTTCCCAAATTTTCTCCATCTAACATTTTTCTCTGTTACTCTCACTCTCCACATTTTTTTTCTTCTTCCCTTCCCTTTTCTTTTTGGTTCTTCATTCTTGATTGCCATCGTCCCTTCTATTCCCTTGCTATTATTTTCTTATTTTGACCTCCTATTTTCTTCCAAGTTTTTGTGGATCATTACTTGGCTTTTGGGCTCGCTATTGGTAAGCTTGAATTTTGCTATTCTAAATGTTCTGTGTTCTTTCTAAGAGGGTTTTCCTTTTTGGTGTTAGGAGTTAATCAAGGAACGATAAATCGATTCCAAGTGACAAATTAAGTGCGAGGATTGCTCGTTTCACTCGAAGGTGAGGATTTCGTTAAATTGTTAGAAGTATGCCTTTCGTCTACATGTTAAATATTGAATTAAGAGTTTAATGTAGTGTTATTGGTTGTTTAAGGGTTCTGGAGGCTTAGGAGTGCTTGCGCATTGAAAACATTACAGGTGTGTACCCGAAAACACAGAAAATGAGAATCGACGAAAGTCAAAAAACAAATCTATCGACACCACACGACCGTGTGGTAGGCCATGTGCAAAGCTGTGAGCTATAACATGGCCGTGTGTTCGACGAGGCCAGGTTGTGCGCGAAGGATACTGGCATGTGATGGCTGAGTGAGGCCGTGTGTGAGGCACGGGCGTGACCAATTGGGCTATGTGGGCCACACGAGCATGTAAGCCCACACTAGTGAAACACATGGGCGTGTGGGATTCTGAGCTAGGCCGTGTGATCCACATGGCCAAGGCCAATTTGGGCCGAGTGGGCCACACGGGCGTGTGGGCCCACACATGTAGGCCACATAGGCGTGTGAGCCCATCTTTTTAAAAAGTGTTGTAAGGTTGCACGGGTCGCCCAAGTCGACTGTGGACCTACTGTAGGGTCAGTAAGTGTTATTTAGACCCCTAATTATGCAATCTAACTATATGATATCTGTACTGAACTGAATGTATGTTAGGTTATTTGCATGTTTCCATGTCATATTGGTATGTTGCATTGCATCGGGGTGGGGTTAATGTTATTTGGAGGAAGTGTTCTGAAATGCTCTTAAGCCTGATATCTAGCAGCTCCGCTACATTATTCTGTTCATATGCCGCATTTCGGTACAATATGGTGTGTAGGGATGGGTGGGTTGATTTTATGCCCACATGGTATTTAGGGTTGGACGGAGATGGTGTGTAAAGGCTGGTAGGTAGGATTCTAATATACTGATCTGTATTTTGTATCTGATTGGGCTAAGGCCCTTATATATATTTGATTCTACATCTGATTGGGCTAAGGCCCTAATCTACATCTGACTCTGTATCTAGATGGGCTGAGGCCCGAACTGATTCTATAATGGGCTTCTGCCCCAGATTGTTATTTTTAACTTGTAATGAGCATTTGATATGTATGATGTCTGTGGAGATTACACACTGAGTTGCGAAACTCACTCTTTTCTGTTTAATCTGTCCAGGTAATGTGCAGCACTAGGTGGATCAGTGTGGCGAAAGACTCGACGGTGGCCACACGTAAAACTTTTGAAATGCTTCCGTTGGTTTTCTGTTTTGATTTTTAGTTCATGATTTTTGTTTTAATTTGGGAATTTAATTATTTTATAATTTATGGATATTTAAACTGTAAACTCAACAAAACTTGATTTCTCTTTCACTAAAAATGAAAGATTTTCGGAATCAGAGATAATTTTCTAAAATAAGATATTTTCCAAAACTTTCACTAAATAATAAGGACCCTTTTAACTTAACAATAAATTTGCATTTTTTGGATTAAATACATGTTAATAACTAGATCAGTTTTTACTTGACAAACTCATTTTTTTAAACACTTTCCATGTGACATCGTCAGATTTGGCCTTAATGTCTAGGCCAGATTTAGGGCGTTACATTTAGTGGTATCAGAGTCAGGTTGCAAAACTCGACTATGGATTTGGGTTATAAAGATTGGTTTTAAGAAATGTTTTTAAGTGATTTGAAATATTTTTGGACTGAGTATGTGGTACACTGAGTCTCTAGCACTGATCCTATAAGTGTTTTGAAACTCTGCTTAGATTTGTCTAAAAATACTACTAGCATGCTTGAAGTAGCCAATAGGTAGTATATTGTACTGAAAACACTCTAGGCAGTGTAAACTGAAAACTGTAGTGAGACTGAAACTCACGATTACAAACTCTGAACTTCTGATATTGTTCTGTATAGAATATCTGTTAATGAATATCAGAACTATAAACTAATGCATAAAACTATTAACACAGATAAACTCTAAATTTACGATGAGCATACGAGGAAGCCGTAGAGGGGCTTGAGCTGGGTCCTCATCATCTGGAAATCTACCTAATATGGATACAAGCGAGACACCGATCAAACCACTACAGAGACTGGGTCTTATGATCGTGTGGCTGGGGACAACGCACTGTCCCAAGCCATGTTACGGATTCTAGAAATGGTCGTTGGGCCTAACATTGGGTCAGGGGGCCAAGGGTCAGTTACAGAATGACTACGGTCCAATGGGGCAGAGTTATTCAGGGGTGTCACTAGAGTCGCCCCTAATGTGGCCAAATATTAGATGGATGCCACGAAAAGAATTATGGACGACCTAGATTTTACCGTCGAGTAGAAGCTTAAGGGGGTTGTTTCTCTACTTTGCGATAGAGCTTACCAGTGGTTGCTGACTATTAAGGAGGGAACTCATCCCGACTGATTGACTTGGGATTACTTTAAGGCGGCTTTCCAGAGTACGTATGTGGGAGCCAGTTACATTGATGCTAGGAGGCGTGAGTTTCTTAATCTCATATAGGGCGACCGTTCAGTGGCTGAGTATGAGGCTGAGTTCCTGAGATTGAGCCGTTATGCCCGGGGCATGGTGGCAACCGAGTATGAGCGATACATCTATTTTGAGGATGGACTCAGGGATAGTTTACGAGTTCTGATAGCTCCGCTGAAGGAGCGTGAGTTTGTTACATTGGTTAAGAAGGCGAAAATCACCGAGGAAGTTAAGCACACTGAGCGCCAAAACTGGGAGACAGGAAAGAATAAGAGGGAATCAGAGCCCTCGAGTTCTGTGATGAGGCCTAAGAAAAAGGCCAGTTTTGATGGGCCAGTGAGAGTTGGGCCTCCTGTTGCACCTACTGGGGTAACACTTTGTGGGCACTGTGGTAGATGCCATCCAGGCAAATGTTGGAGGACTATTGGGGCTTGTTTAAGATATGGTTCTACTGAGTATCGTGTTCAAGATTGTCCGTTGAGGACTGATCAAATGCAAGCTACGAGTACTGGTGCTATACAGCCACCAATAGTAGTTCAGCAGCCGCCTAAGGGCCAAAGTTAGGCCAGGGGTGGTAACTGCATGGGCTGAGGATAGAAAGAACCAAACAGAGGTGCTAGACCCACTGAGGCGAGGCAGCTCACACTGGTTTATGTTGTCCGTCGCCGGGATGACCGAGATGCTCCAAACGTCATCACGAGTACGTTTTTAATTTATAATGTACATTATTTAGCATTGATAAACATAGGCTTTACGCACTCTTACGTAGCAAGTACTGTGTCTAAAACTTTGGGGGTTCCGGTTGAGAGTACTTCTAGTGAGGTAACTGTTGTGAGTCCGTTGGAGCAGTCTATCCGAGTGAGTAAATTATTTAGAAACGTCCCGTTAGAGGTTCAACGGACAATATTTTTGGCTGATCTGATGGAGCTTCCATTTGGGGAGTTTGATTTGATTCTGGGAATGGATTGGATGGTTAAGCACCGGGTAAGTTTGGACTATACGATAAAAAGGGTCATTTTAAGGGTCGAGAGGGACAGCGAGGTAGTTGTGATTAGTGAGCGACAAGACTATCTGACTAATGTGAATTCTGCGTTGGTGGCAAAAAAGTTAGTGAGGAAAGGGTGTGAGGCATTCTTGGCATACATCAGTATTTTTGACTTTGGGGACTCTTCGGTTAAGGACATTAGAACAATGAGGGACTTCCGAATGTTTTTCCTGAGGAATTACCAGGTCTGCCTCCAAACCGAGAAGTGGAATTTGGGATTGAGCTTATTCAGGTGCACTTCTGGTTTCTATCACGCCCTATCGAATGGCACCGAAGGAGCTCACAGAGCTTAAGGCTCGAATTCAAGAACTGTTAGATCGTGGGTTCATCAGTCCAAGTGTGTCTCCATAGGGAGCACCAGTGATGTTTGTTAACAAAAAGGATGGGACAATGTAGATGTGCATCGATTATCGGCAGTTGAACAAACTGAAAGAACAAGTGCCTACTTCCAAGGATAGATGATTTATTCGACCAGTTTAGAAGGGCTTCTGTGTTCTCTAAGATTGATCTACATTCAGAATATCATCAATTGAGAGTTAAGGAGGCCGATGTGCATAAGATGACATTTAGAACTCGTTATGGACATTACAAGTTCTTGGTCATGCCTTTTGGGTTGAGCAATACACCGACGGCATTTATGGATTTGATGAACCGTGTGTTCTAGCCTTATCTGGACCAGTTCATGGCGGTATTCATCGATGATATCCTAGTGTATTCTAAGACTGAGGACGAGCACGATGAGCATCTCAGAGTATTACTACAAACTCTTCGTGAGAAACAGTTGTATACGAAGTTCAGTAAGTGTGAGTTCTAGCTCCAAGAAGTAACCTATTTGGGAAATGTGGTTTCTGCGGAGGGGATTCGTGTTGATCCTCGTAAGATTGAGGCTGTGTTGGATTGGAAATAGTTGAAGAATGTGTTCGAAATTAGCAACTTTATGGGGCTGGAAGGTTATTATCGACGCTTTGTAGAAGGGTTCTCCTTGATCACAGCACCGTTAACCAAGCTTCTGCGCAAGGGAGTTCCCTTTGTCTGGACTGATAAGAAAAAAGAGAACTTTAAGAAGCTCAAATCTGTTTTAACTCAGGCTTCGGTTTTGATATAGCCTGAATCTAGGAAGGATTTTGTCATATACAGTGATGCGTCGCATGTGGGTCTAGGTTGCATTTTGATGTAGGATGGGAAAATGGTAGCTTATGCATCTCGTCAGCTCAAGATGCATGAGGATAACTATCCGACACACGATTTGGAGTTGGCAGCCGTGGTCTTCACTTTGATAATCTAAAGGCACTACCTATACGGTGAGAAGTGTACTATCTACAATGATCATAAAAGCCTCAAATATCTCCTCAAGTTAAACCTTAGGTAGCGTAGATGGGTTGAACTGCTTAAACATTATGACTGCACCATCGAGTACCATCCTGGTAAGGCCAATATGGAGGCGGAGCCGTAGGGCTATGACTGATCTAAAAGCGATGTTCACTCGACTCAGTTTATTCGACGATGGGAGTCTATTAGCGGAACTTCAGGTTAAGTCTACATGGATTGATCAAATTAAAGGTAAACAGATGGAGGGATAAGTCTTTTTAGTTGTGTTTTCGTCAGGTTGAAATTGGCGATGCTACTGATTTTGGGATTAACAGTGATGGGGTACTTTGTTTCCGCGGTCAGATTTATGTACCTAGTGATGAGGAGTTTCGACAGTCTATTTTGAGGGAGGCACATAGTAGTCCTTATGCTATGCATCTCGCTGGGAACAAGATGTACAGAGATCCCCAAAAGTTGTACTGGTGGCCGAGGTTGAAGTGTGAGGTTATTGACTTCGTTGGTCACTATCTAACTTGTCAGCAGGTTAAGGCTGAGCATCAGTTGCCTTCGAGGTTGCTACAGCCAGTAAAGATACCAATGTGGAAATGGGAACGAGTAACAATGGACTTCGTTAGTGGGTTGCCTTTAACACCTAATAAAAAGGAGTTCTGTCTAGGTCATCGTGGATCGACTGACCAAGTCTGCTCACTTCATTCCGGTCAGGACGAACTTTGTTCTCCAGAAATTGGCTAAACTATATATATCTGAAATAGTGAGACTGCATGGGGTTCCTGACTCGATCATCTCCGACAGGGATCCTCGCTTCACGTCTCAGTTCTAAAAGAAATTGCATGAGGTTCTGGGTTCAAGGTTGGACCTCAGTACTACCTTCTATCCTCAGACAGATGGTCAGTCGAAGAGGGTGATTTAGGTACTGGAGGACATGTTGAAGAGATGTCTTATAGATTTTTGAGGCAGTTGGAAGGAGTATATGCCATTGGGAGAGTTCGCCTACAACAATAGCTATCAGTCTAGCATTCAGATGGCACCTTACGAGGCTCTGTATGGTCGTAAGTGTCGCACTCCCTTATGTTGGACTGAGTTGGGTAAGCGTCGTGTTCTAGGTCCAGAATTGGTTTCTGAAATTGAAGAAAAGGTCCGATTGATTCAAGATCGACTGAAAGCGGCATCTGATAGGTAGAAGTGTTATGCTGATATGAGGAGAAAAGATATTGAGTATTCTGTGGGTTACTTAGTTTTTTTCAATTTCTCGCCATGGAAGAAGGTCTTGAGGTTTGGTCGTAAGGGTAAGCTGAGCCCTCGATTTATTGGGTCATACCGTATTCTGAAATGAGTGGGGCCAGTCGCTTATCAGTTGGAGCTACCACCAAAGTTGGATCATATGCATGACGTGTTCCACGTCTCTATGTTGAGGCACTAGTGCATTGATTCTACTCACATTGCTCCTGTGGAGGAGATTGAGGTTAGATCAGATCTGACCTTCGAGGAGGAGCCGATTCAAATTTTTGATCGAGTTGTAAAGGTTTTTCAAAAGAAATTCATTCCATTAGTAAAGGTGCTGTGATGGAATGACAACACTGAGGAGGCCACGTGGGAGCTTGAGGATGCGATACGTCAGTAATATCCACATCTATTCTGATCAGGTAAATTTCGAGGATGAAATTTTCTCTTAGGGGGTAAAATTGTAACACCCTAAAATTTTGATTTTTATTATTGTGAATGTGTGACACAATGTCTATCTGCTTCAATGGTTAAGTGGTCTGGGTGTGTGTGGGAGGTCCTAAGCTTAGGCCATGACTTGGGCAAATTTTAGTATTTTTATGAACAAAGCCCTATCCCTGGTTAGTAGAGTTTTAAGTAATTGTTTGTAAATACTTAACAGAATGGGCCTACTGGTCTAGTGGATAAGTGGAATGTAGGTGTGATGGAGGTCCTATGTTCGAATCCCTGGATAGGCAATATTTTTTCTTTGGGCGTGTGGCATAGTAGAGTCTGATTGAAATTGAAATGTTGGAGTGTTTAAGTTGTGGTGTAATGGGTAGTTGAGAGTATCAAATCAATTTTGATTCTTTTCCCAAATTTTCCCCATCTGACATTTTTCTCTGTTTCTCTCCCTCTCCACGTTTTTTTTTCTTCTTCCCTTCCCTTTTCTTTTTGGTTCTTTATTCTCGATTGCCACTGTGCCTTCCATTCCCTTGCTAATACTTTCTTCTTTTGACCTCCTATTTTCTTCCAAGTTTCTATGGATCGTTATTCGGCTTTTGGGCTCACTATTGGTAAGTTTGGATTTTTGCTGCTCTAAACGTTCTGTGTTCTTTCTAAGAGGGGTTTCCATTTTGGTGTTAGGAGTTAATCAAGGAATGATAAATCGTTTCCAAGTGACAAATTAAGTGCGAGGATTGCTCGTTTCGCTTGAAGGTGAGGGTTCCGTTAAATTGTTAGAAGTATGCATTTCGTCTAGATATTGAATATCGATTTAAGAGTTTAATGGAGTCTTATTGGTTGTTTTAGGGTTCTGGAGGCTTAGGAGTGCTTGCGCATCAAAAACGTTACAGGTGTGTACCCTGAAACACATAAAACGAGAATCGACAAAAGCCGAAAAACAAATCTGTTGACACCACATGGCCGTGTGGTAGGCCGTGTGCAAGGCTGTGAGCCACAACACGGCCGTGTGTTCGACAAGGCAAGGCTGTGCGCGAAGGACACGATGATGTGATGGCTGGGTGAGGCCGTGTGTGAGCCACGAGCTTGACCAATTGGGTTGTGTAGGCCACAGGAAGTGTTCTGAAAGGCTCTTAAGCCTGGTATCTGGCAGCTCAACTGCATTATTCTTTTCATGTGTCATATTTCGATACAATGTGGTGCGTAGGGATGGGTGGGTTGATTTATCCCCACATTATGTGTAGGGCTGAACGGAGATGGTGTGTAAAGGCTGATGGGTAGGATTCTGATATACTGATCTTCATTTTGTATCCGATTGGGCTAAAGCCCTTGTATATATTTGATTCTACATCTAAATGGGCTAAGGCCCTAATCTATATCTAGCTCTGTATCTGGATGGGCTGAGGCCCAAATCGATTCTCAGAATGGGCTTCTACCCTGCATCGTTATTTCGACTTCGATGAGTGTTTGATATGTATGATATTTGTGGGGATTACACACTGAGTTGCGAAACTCACTCTTTTCTATTTAATCTGTCCAGGTAATCCCTAGCACTAGGCAGATCGGTGTGGCCGAGGACTCGACGGTGGCCACACGTAAAACTTTTGAAATGCTTCCGCTGGTTTCCTGTTTTGATTTTTAGTTCATGATTTTGGTTTTACTTTAGGAATTTAACTGTTTTATAATTTATGGATACTTAAACTGCAAACTCATCAAAACTTGATTTCTCTTTCACTAAAAACGAAAGATTTTCTAATCGAGATGCTTTTTAAAATAATATATTTATCAAAGTTTTCACTAAATAAGAAGGACCATTTTAACTTAACAATGAATTTGCGTTTTCTGGATTGAATAAAAGTTAATAACTGGAACGATTTTTACTTGACAAACTCGTCTTTTTTTTAAAACACTTTCCATGTGACATCGCCAGATTTGGCCATAACGTCTAGGCCGGGTTTGGGGTGTTACAAATTACACAATATGACCTTATTTTTTTTACTTATAATCATATTCTCATACTTATTTAGTCATATAATGATAATAAATTTTACTTCATTAATTCACTTTTTAACATAATCGAATTTTATCAACATGATATACTATTCTCAATAATCAAAACAATTGAATATAATATCATACAAACTTTTCTCAATTTATATTTAATGTAGTTCCACCAATAAATAAATAAATAAAAATTCCAAATCAAATACAATTCCTATCCGATTTAATTAATCATGTTTTATAGTTTTTATTTTATTGTTTTCTTCAAAGTGAATTACAATCACTTAGTCCATTGAAATTCACTAATTTTTATACTGATATTTCCAGACTTTACCAAAGTAGTCTCTAACTTCAAGTTTACAGAATTTACAATTTAATCCCTAAAATTTTAATTCTAAAATTTTACAATTTAGTCATTAAGATTTCAATTTTTTACCATTTAACAGTTTAGTCCTTGAATTGTTATCATGTTACTTCTAAAACAGCCTAGAGTGTTTTAAATTTTGCAAATCAACCCTTTTTTGGAAATTTTAGATTTTACAACTTTTACAATTTAGTCTCCATCTTTCAATTACAGCTTTCTTATTTAAATTCTCCGAAACTTTTTATTCCAATAACTTAACTCAGCAATTGATGTTTTAATTCATATTTCATTATTTAGCTTTTCAAATCTAGGTTTATAGATCTTACAATTTAATCCTCTTCTTAATTCTTATCAAAATTAAACACTTTGTTCATCAAGTTTCCAATTCAATTCACATACAAAATTATTTCCAATTTCTTTAACATAGTTAATCCAACTTCCAACTATTTCTTTCTTTGATTCTCCATGTTTGAATTTTTAATCAACTAATTTCTTTTTCACTAATTTCATCTTTATTCTATTTAATTAGTTCACTTTATTTTCTTTTCATGAACTAACATATTTCACCTATCTAAATTTTATTCAAAATAAATATTTCACACTTCCATCATTGCAAATAAACAACCACATCATCCAAAATAATCAAATCTCATTTTCATATTTCATAATTAAATTTAACACACTACTTTCTTCTAATTATTTATATTTAAAAAATCATTCATCAATCATCAATTTCTACGTACTTTAATTATATTATTTTCACCATATAAAGTATACAAAATAATTCCACATATTTAATCTTTGCTTTTACACAACTATTTAAATACACAAATTAATGCACATATAGTATTTAAATAACTTCCCTTAAGTTCTCCACGTACCCATACTCTCCTCCACTTCTAACATTCATCTTCAAGTTTTCATATTTGGTTTTAAAGAAGGATAAACTATAAAAATAGTCACTTTTCTTTGTTTATATTACATTTTAGTCACTTATGTTTGAAATGTTATGTTTTAGTCACTTACGTTATCGTTTTGTTACGAAGTGGTCACTTTACCGTTAAACTCCGTTACCTCCTTAACGCCAGTCTTACGTAGCAGTTCAAATGGGTTTTAAATTTCAACTTAGATGTCAAGTTCTTGGGATGAAAATAGGTTTTTAATTAAATAAATTTAATTTGGACTGTCATGTAGGACTTCCAAGTTGGCATTTAAAACACATTTGGACTGCCATGTAGGACCGTCGTTAGGGAGGTAACGAAACTTAACGGTAGAGTAACCACCTCATGACAAAACGATAATGCAAGTGACTAAAACTTAACATTTCAAACATAAATGACTCAAATGTAATCAAACAAATAAAAGTGACTATTTTTATAATTTATCCTTAAAAAATTACAAACTTGAAATGAAACCTAGCTTTTATCTTATAAAATTTTCTAAAAAAAGGTTATAAAATGTTCCTAAATAGGAAAGAAAGCTAATTGCATAAGAAAATTCTCGTTTTCCACACCCCACATTGGGTTTTATATAGAGAGAGAATGATTTCTCTTCTATCTTATGGACGTTTCTTTAATCTTTTATTATTTAATAAATTAAATGAATGGTTAGGATATAATCCTTAAAATCTTATCTAAGGATTATTAATTCAATCAAAATATATTTTTCTAATTTGAAATTCAAAACAATCTTTTAATTTAAGATAATTAATATATCCTTGAAAATATTTCATTAGTTTTTAATCTTTTTCCTTCTCCAAGAAGATTAACCAAATTATTATTATTTTTCTACCCTTCTTCTGCCATTCAACCTTCCTTAGTGTGGAGGAGCTCTACATTTTTTCTTTTTCTTTTATTTTAATCAATTAATTGACCAACCAATTAAAGTATACCAAATTTCACCCTTTTACTCATGTATATCCAAATATATTTATTAAATATAAAATATAATCATTATGTCTCATAAAAATTAATTAACTATGGGAAAATTATCAATTAGTCCTTTCTCTATTAAATAATTAAATTATATTTTAGCTCTTGAACTTTTCTACTTTATTCAATCTAGTCCATACCATTAATTTTCAATTTTGCCTATCAATATATTTTCATTTAATGTTTATAGAACAAATATTTATTTGTGACTCTACCTTTTCTTCGTATGGTTTGTTTTCACTTTTAATCTTTCTTTCACCAAATTCTAAATTATTTATTTATTTTGGCTAAACCAAATTTCAATACTCTCAATCCATTTTCTTGATAAATCTCTCATATACATTCCAGGAACAACATCATTTATTGCACCAAAAATTTTAGGGTGTTGCAATTAGGACTCTTGTGACTAGCAGAATTGCTCTTGGAGTACCCTAAATTGCTTTTGACACTCTAGAAATTCCTGAGAGTTTGGATTTGAATTTTGGGTCGCATAAGCTTAGTTTTCATAGTACTAGTGAAACTTGAAATTTTTAAAGGTGAAAGTAGTCTATATTCACTGCACTAATTGTTGATGTGAGGACCAGATAAGGTGGTGGTGATGGTTGTGATCGGTGGTGAGCCACTATGGGTGGTTAGTTATGAGAAACTATCTAGATAGAGAGAGAGATAAGAAGAAAAAGGGGGCAGATCCTCCTACTATGTGGGACAAAGGGTTTATACCTTGAGCTAGGATCCTGAGATGCCACCTGTCACTACCTTATATGTGTCTCTGGGAAGGTTAGTCAACTACTCTATTGTGGAAGGCCTAAGTGGGATAGTTAGGGTGGTGATTGGCAATTGGTGTTACAAATGGTGATTACAGAGTGAGCCTTTGTTAAGTTAATTCTTGAAGAGTTCTCTCGAGGGGCTTCTCTGAAAAATTGTGCTGAAAAGATGGTTGGGATGAGTGGTTCTTAGGAGCAATGACAAGGAGTGAGGATCTGATAAATCTTCTCGAGGTGCAAGGGTATAACAATATTTAAATATATTATTAAAATATATATAATACGTTGATTAATTGACTTAGCCAATTAAATTGAGCGACAAGCTTTGCAATTTTAGGTTACTTTTTTTTTTTGACTTGTTTAATTGTAGAGAGGGATAGAAAATGGCTTAAAAAATAGGTGAAGGATAATATTTAATCTATGTTTTTTCCTTTTTCTTAACAATATAGCTTTTACTTTTAGTCAGTATTATGTTGTTGTGTTAGTGCACACAAGTATTATGTTGTTGAAAGGAGAGGTGAATGATGAAAAACTCAAAATCCAAAAATATATTTGAGTGATAAACAAATCTTAGTTGGCTGAATAAGTGTTTAATGTTTTACTTCATCAAACTTTGATGTGTAGATGAGATTAGGGGGATGAGGTTGGTAGGTTTTGGGCTTAGGCTTGGGCTTAAACATTGTGGGAGTTATGATAGCTTAGGAGGAAATGTAATGGTATTACGAGACAAAAAGGAAAAATTAGGTTAGGGTTTATTAATATATACTTGTTGTTTGATTGAGTTGATATCACTCATTAATCGGGTTTTAATTTAATCATAAAGTTATTAAAACTTTTATTTTTATCAAGAATAAATATTGTTTTGAGAATAAAATCTAAAAAAACAAATACTTGCTAGTGCTCGAATTTGAAGCCAAAACATTATCGAATTGGGTATTAAAATGCTTAAATTTGACTCACTTGATAATTCAAGCTTAACTTGATAATTGCTAATTTGAATTTGATTTTTTTTTGTCAAACTTGAGTAATTGACTAGTACCAATATATTGCTTACATCCTTAATTAGCTTAATTTGGAAAAAGCAACAAATGTTTTATTAAGTGTTAATTATTTTAAACTCTGCCATGATGTATGAATGAAATGTATTAAATGTTAATTTAGCTAGTGTTAATATTTGGCTTGTCAGTCTGGGGTGTTGTGTGGGACTAGGATCAGCAGGGGGACCTAGCCTTACTCATTTGTTAGTTTGTTATTTGCCTATGATAGTGTTGCGTTTGGGGAAGCTACTATCGAGGGGGCGAATATTATCAAGTCTATTATTGAGGAGTATGAGGGTTGCTCAGGTCAACAGTTTAACTTGGATAAGTCATTGATTTACCATGGTTCACATGTACCACCTCATTCTCGAGACCAAATTACCTCGTTGCTAGGTGTTCAAAATACCTCTAGCTTGAGAAATATGTATGCTTACCGATGATGGTGGGGAGAAATCTGAAAGAAGCTTTTCAAGGGCTTGTTGACTAATGCGAGCTTGGGTGGATAGTTGGAGTACGAAATTCTTATCGCAAGGTGGAAAGTTGTCTTTATTAAGTCTATTTTACAAGCTTTACCTACGTGTTTTATGTCTTGTTTCTTGTTGCCAAGCACTTTAGGTAAACAAATGGAAATCGTCATGACTAAATATTGGTGGCAGAAGGGACCAAATAAGCATGGGATCCATTGGTTCTCTTGGGCTCAATTGTACGGTTCTATGTTGTAGGGAGGTATGATGTTTCACAATCTTGCCAAGCTTAATATGGCATTTCTAGCTAAACAAGGATGGCAGTTACTGCTACGACATAGCTTGCTAGTTACAAGGCTATTAAAGCAAAATATTTTCTTAACATACCCTTCTCAAACATGGATGAGCATATGGACTACTAGGGGTCTGCTGGAGGCAGGTGATAGATGGCGAATTGGCTCAGGCAAGAGTGTTGTAGTGTGGAATGATGCATGGCTATCGAGAGAATAGCTTAGGAAAATACATGCAACATCAGTTGATCCAAAGGTTTGTTGGGTATCAGATTTAATAGATTATGAAATTGTGGAAGACTAACCTGATTCAGAGGATTTTTGCTCCTATGGATTGTGCCAAAATGCTGCAAGTGCCATTGTCAAGTTTTGATCATGAGGATGTGCTAGCCTGGTCAATGGAAAAAAACAAGCATTTATTCAATCAGGAGTAGTTATCGGTTGCTCCAGTAGGGGATGTTAGTGGCTAACCATGACCACATTATGGAGACTAAACCTAGCACTAAAGGTTTTACAGAAAGCTTTGGTTTTCTACAATGCCTGATAAAATTAAAATTAAAATTTGGTGCATGTTTAATAATTTTCTCCCAAATCCTTTCTAACTTGTTCAATAAATGGGTGGCCTCATCATATGTTTGTCCACGGTGTCAGACTGTGGTGGAGACAACTTTGTATGTTGTACGCGATTATGATCTTGCCAAAGAAGTGCGGATGTCCCTCAATTTTGTTGGCCAATAATGCAAAATAGTCAAAATCCACAGGAATAGTTAAAACAGCTGTTTGTGCGATGTGATCAAGCACAATGCAATATTATTTGTGCAGCAACTTGGACACTATGGTATGCTCGGAATTTATTATATCATGAAGGGGACAAGACAAATAAGGTATAGGTAGTGTAAAGATCTACCATGAACTGAGTAACATATGAAGAAAAGGTAATCTCTATTAATCTGTATTATTGCTCTCCCTTGAATTATACAACAATAGTATTTATAGGGTGTATAAGTTAGCTACTATCGACAATCGTCTGTTATTAAAGATAATGCATCGCTTAATGATTGAATAACAAATTAATCAAACTGACCACTAGTCGTTATACCTATATGTTAACATTCATCCATATTCTCGACAAGTAAAACCTGAAGAAGGCTCTTAAACCGAGCAAAAAATGAAACAGACAACGGCTTAGTAAGAACGTCAGCAACTTGATGACATGCAGGTACCTCACCAACAACTATAGAACCATTAGCAACTTTCTCTCGTACAAAGAATAGATCAAGCTCTACATGTTTAAATTTTGAGTGTAAAACAGGATTAGCAGCAACCGCAACTGCACTTGAATTGTCACACCAAATAGTAGGTGCATCATCAGATTGAAGTTGCAACTCCTTTAGTAGTGAGACCAACCAGGCAATATCACTAGTTGTGGCAGCAAGACTCTGATATTCAGCTTCAGCTATGGATCGCAAAACTACTGATTGTTTCTTGGAACACCATGATACTAGAGTGTGACCAAAATAGACACAGTAATCGATTATAGAACGGCGATCATCAAAATCAAGACCCCAATTGGCATCGACATAACCAACTAACGAAAGACGAGTAGAAGGATGAAAAATAAGCCCATAATCCAGGGTACCACACAAGTATCGCAAGATGCGTTTTAGAGCAACAAGATGGATAGTAGTGGGTGCATGCATAAATTG
Source organism: Gossypium rotundifolium (assembly GCA_025506655.1). Classification (NCBI taxonomy): domain Eukaryota; kingdom Viridiplantae; phylum Streptophyta; class Magnoliopsida; order Malvales; family Malvaceae; genus Gossypium; species Gossypium rotundifolium. The sequence goes on from CP106730.1 coordinate 16,315,686, forward strand.
ACATATGCAATTCACCGCGTAAGCAACATCAGGTCAAGTTAGAACCATGTACTGTAGTGCACCGGCAAGACTTTTGTATTCAGTAGGGTCATGAAGATGATCCCCATCATCCTTAGATAAAGACGAGGAACTAATCATAGGAGTATGAACACTCTTCGCATGAGCCATAGAACTCCTATCAAGCAGATCACGAATGTACTTCTACTGGCATAGATAGAGACACTTGTTAGAGGAACGAGTAACCTCAATCCCAAGAAAGCAATGAAGATCACCCATATCCTTAAGCAAAAGCTCCTTATGCAACTGCTAAACAAACCTATCTATACATGTAGGTATACTTCTAGTAATAATAATATCATCCACATACACAAGAACATAAAGAGTGGAGGTAGTGTAATTTGAACAAACAGAGATGCATCAGACTTTGATATAATAAAGCCAACTGAAAGAAGAAAACACTTCAGTTTGTCAAACCAAGCACTCGGTGCCTGTCGTATCCCATACAATGCCTTCTTTAGATGACAGACCAAAGGTTTTCCATTAGATTCATACTCAACATACCCTAGAGGTTGCTGTATAAACACTTCATCAGTAAGATCTCCATTTAAAAAGGCATTATTCATATATACCTGAAGGAGCTGCCAACCCTTTGAGATAAAAATAAATAGTATGACCCGAATCGTAGCAGGTTTTACCATCGAACTAAATTTTTCTTTAAAATCACACCTAGGCACTTGAGAACACCCTTTAGCTACTAACTGAGCCTTTCAACTGGCGATCGTGCCATCCGAATTTTTTTTCACTTTGAAAAGCCATTTACACCTGATCACCTTTCGACCATTTGAGGACAGAACAAGTTCCCAAGTAGAGTTATTAATAAGAGCATCGTATTTAGCCTGGATAGCAACATGCCATTCTGCGATAGAGAAAGCTTCCTCAATTGTGTGAGGCTGAATAGCTTCAACTGTCAGAGCCTTGGGTTTAAAGATGCCAACCTTAGACCTAGTAACCATTATATGTGTATTTTTTAGGGTAAAGAGGATGACTGAATTGTAGGATAGACGAGAGTATCCGTGGGTAACTAGCAGTATCTGTGGGTAAATTGTTACTAGCAGGAAAAGAAGACTCAGGACTAGAACTGAGATTATCTTGAGGAACTAAAAATGTTGAGGGACACATATTTAAAGGTGAGAATGGCTTAGTAGGTTGAGAAAAGGAGGTCTATGTGGGTCGTGAACAGACAAGCTTAGCAAGAGGGACATAGGTTGGTGAGAAAGATTGACCTGACAAAGATGAGGAACCTTCTGAACCCAACTTAGGAAGCAAAAACTGATGTTCATCAAACACGACATGACAAGAGATAACAATCTTACCATATGGTGTGAGGCATTGATAACCATTATGTTGAGAGCTATATCCGAAGAACGTATATGGTTGAGAGTGAAAATCCAAATTGTAATGAAAAAATGGACGCAAAAATGGAAAACAACAACATCCAAATACTCGTAAATAATCATATGTGGGATCTTTCCCATATAGAACCTTGTACGGAGACTATCCCTTCAACACTGAGGTAGGAAGACAACTGATGAGATGAATAGCACAACAAAAAAGCATAGCCCCAATAATCCATAGAAAGATCTGCTTGAGCCAAGAGAGTAAGACCCATGTCAACAATATGCCAGTGTTTACGCTTAGCCACCCCATTCTATTTAGATGTATGAGGACACAATAGTCTATGAATTATCCATTGATTTGCCAAGACAGACATGAAAGCTCGATATTCGCTACCCCAATCACTCTGAAATTGTTAGATATTTTTTCGACACAAATTTTGATTAGCTGCTAAAACTGAAAAAAAAACAATCCATCACCTGAGACTTTTGATTAATAAGATATATCCAAGTAAAACGAGTGTACTTGTCAATAAACGAGACATAATACCAGTTTCGTCCACAAGAAACTAATGTAAGTCCTCGTAAATCGAAGACAACCAAAGAAAAAGGATCAGTATATCCAGTAATAGAAGTTGGAATGGACAATTTATGAGATTTCCCTTTTTGACATGCAATAAAGATATTATCAAGGCAAACCTTATTTGAAGAAATATCCCTGTTATCTAAAATAGTCTTGAAAATAGTATCAGAAGGATGACCAATACATTTGTGCCACAAAGTAAAAACATCACAGCTCTCAGTTCAAGATTGAAGTCCAACATTGGGAACAAAGGGAGCCATCACTAATGCGGCCCCGAAGTAAAATTTCTCGAGTCTTGATGTCTTTAACAACACGATAAGTTGGATAAAATTTAAAAAACACATTAATGTCAATGGAAAACTGAGACACGGACAGAAGATTCTTTCTTATAGTTGGAACATACAAAATAGTAGATAATTAAAATAATTTATGCTGTGTATAAATCACTGAATTACCAACAGACGAGATCTTGGTGGAAGTCTCGTTACCCATCAAGAGAGAAGATGTACCTGAGTAAGGGGTAGACTCATTCATCACAAAAGCATCGCAACAAACATGGTGTGTAGCCTCTAAATTCGGATACCATGATGCAGTTCCAACAGGCAAAGGAACATAAGAATCTTTACCATCAAGATTGGACCCAAATTGAGTCACATGAATATTAGATCCAGTAGAGTTAGACACATCAGATTCATGAAAATCGGGAATACGAGGGAACCCAATATAGGATCAGAACCAGTGTAGACACGAGGCCTTGTTTCGGTTTGCCAAGGAACAAATGGCCCAGATATAGGACGATTTCAGTCACCAGAGGACTAACTTCGCCCCTAGTCCTAAAAGAATCAGTAAATTTCACATGATTAGATGTTGTCTAATTGAGAATATTATGTGCTTGCAGCCCAAATTCATAATTGAGACCAGAAGGCCTATCATGCACAGGCAGACCATGGCCATATTCAAACAGTCCACTAGCAGTAGCATCATGCCCAAAAACAGCAGCAGCCCACATCCCAAATTTGGAGCCTGATCCAAGCGCATATTGATGAGTATAACACCCAATCCTAGCAAAACCATCCGTGCGTGCAAAACCATCACCAGAACTTGCAAATGGGCTAGAAACTCTAGAGGGTAGCCGATACAAGGGAGGCGCAACATAAGGATCTTCAAAAATAAAATTACCAGGAATGCGCAATCGCGACTGAAACGCTGCCAAAAAAGACGCCCAAGCTATCAACGCTGGCCCATCAAAATCTCGATTATAGCGATAATAGCATCGCTAGGCTAGATACCCAAATCGGCTGCATATTTGACACTAAATTTAGGAGGGAAAATCATGATCGCGACTACTATACGGAGGACGACCACCACGAATTAACTCCACCAATGATGGTGATGGAACCGACTCCGCAAGATTAGCATGGATCGGCACTTCTAGAAGCGCTCGTAATAGCCAACTCTCATATTCAAGTAGCACATCAACAAGGTGCTGGAAAGGCAAAGGTTCTGACAAAAATAATGCTAACATAATCTCGAAATCAAACTCCAAAGGTAAACCTGCAAGAGCAATCTCGACTTTCTCCACCTTCGAGATCTTAGAACCGGAGGCTTCAATCAAGGCACATGTGTTTTTTATTTTTACTACATATTCATTGACAGATAGATTGCCTTTCTTAAGTGAGTACAGCTTATGATGAATGCGGGACAACTTCGCATTCTTAAGTGAGTACAGCTTATGATGAATACGGGACAACTTCGCACCGAGTTCTGCTACAAAGAGTCGAATGGATGTGTGCCAAACATCAGACACCGATTGAGAATCTGTAAAAGAAGGTAACAGAGACAAATTAATGGTGGAAAGTAACCAGGAGGTAAGCAACCGATCCTGTTGAATAAAAGTGAAGGCCTCTAGATTTGAAGCAAGCAATCTGTCATGTAACGCCTCGAATTTGGGCCTAGTAGAATTGGGCCCATTGGGCCTTGGGCGTAGGAACATTTAAAATTTTTGAGAACAAGAGAATGGCCCTAATGCAAGTTGGACCTATTAAGTGAGTGATTTTGGAAGGTTAAGGGGCTTCTATGAAGTCCCGAGATCAAACCTGGGCTTTAGGAAAATTTTGGTTTTAAGTGAATAAAACCCTGGGTGCAAGTAAGTAGGCTTTGAGAATAAAATGTGAAAAAAAATGACACAAAAAGGAGTTGTGGTGTGGTTGCAAATGGCGCCACATGGGAGACAAGGAGGTGATGCTACACAAGGAAGCAAGGGGTCCAAGGTTCAAGTCTTGGCGCTTGCATTTCATTTTGATTTATTTTTAAGTGAACTTAGACTTTGGCTTATAAACTTATATTTAGTTGTGCATGATTTTAGACACAAGAGGAGCTTGTGGCCTAGTGTCTAGTGGCGCGAATTATGTTACAAGTGAGCCTGAGTTCAAATCCCATCGCAAGCAAAAAGGGATATTTATTTTGCTAAGTTGGGATGGCCAGAGTTTGTGTTGGATTTAAACTCTGCTGAAAGAGGGATCCCACATCGGAAAGCTAGCATGAGGGAAGCTGAGAAGCTGGCTTTAAATAGAGTAATCTATTAGGAGGGGAAGCATACCTTGGTTAGTGTTTGGGCATAGGAGCCATTCGGATTGCGAAGTAGCTTCAGACTCCTATCAGGTGTGTATTTTGCACTACTCTAACTATAGAGTAGTGAATGCCGAAATACTGGTCACACGACGGTGGTAGCCACATGAGCATGCGAGCGATCGTGTGGGAGCTTCGACGCGATAGTTGAGGCCCTCATGAGTGTTCTCACGAGTCTAGGATGCCTTAGGCCAAGCGGGCCCAATGGGCATATGAATAAATTGTATGATTGTGTAGTAGATATTGGACTGGTCAATGTGAATCTCATATCTGTGGCTAGATTTGGGGTAAATGGGCCACACGAGCATGTGGGCCCACTTAGGCCGAGAATGGGCCTTAGGCCCATTCATATCATTATCTCTGTTTAGAATACTTGAGTCGCCGAGGCGCATCGTAGACCTTCTAAGTGGTTGACAAAATTATCGAAATACCCCCAGTTTGTAAAATTACCAAAAATACCCCTAGTTTATAAAATTACTGAAATACCATTAATGAACGAATTACTGAAATACTTTTAGTGGGTGAATTATCGAAATACCCTTGGTGGGTAAATTACCGAAATATCCTTGGTAGGAAAATTACTGAAATACCCTGAAAGGTAAATTATCTAAATACCCATAGAGGGTAAATTACTGAAATACCCTTGGAGGGTAAATGACCGTTACACCCCCGATTATGTTTGAACATCGTGTATGTGATTTTATTTATACTGCTTATACGTTTGATACATTACATTTATATCATGTTGCATGGGTTAGGTTTGATGTTTGGAGGAAGTGTAGCCCGATGGCTCTGCCACACACCGTTTTAGTGGCTATGCTACATATTATTTTGGTGGCTCAGCCACATACCGTGATTAGCAGCTTGGCTGCATGATTGGAGAGCTTGGCTCTTTGCCATCTTGATTATGGCTTTGTGCCAATCGTATTTACCCATGGCTATGTGCCTAGCAGATATTGATGACTCTGTGTTGATCATATTTACCCAAGGCTGTGTACCGATTATATTACCGTCGCTGATGGCTATGTGCCAAGCGTAATACAGTTATTGATGGCTCTGTGCCAATTATAATACTGCTATTGAAGGCTTAAGAGCCATATATATATACTAGCAGCCTGCCTGCAATATTGGTGTGTTTGGAAGGTTGGGTTGACTTGATTCCCACAAGTGACGATTGGTTGGTACGGGAGTGTGATTGGTTGGATTGGGTTGGGATACATTTTATTGTATACATTATCATGATTATAGGGATTAGGCCCAAATAGTGACTGTTTAGGGGATTACACACTGAGTTATCGTAACTCATCCCCTTTCCCTTAACCTTGCAGGTAATCCCCAACGTTAGAGGATTTAGAGTTGCGAAGGACTCGGTGGTGGCCATACATCAGAGTTACTTCTCACGAAACTTAGTGAATTCAATTTTTATTTTACTTTATGTTATTTATTTTGGGGTTAATATTTTGTAGTAAGGCCATTGGATTTTATTTCCTTTTTAATCTTTCAATTCGACTAGTATTAAATTGTTAAACGATCAAACACTTGGTTTTCTTAAAACGATAATAACCATTTTCCAAAATATCACGTTTCTGCAACTATTCAATTTTGATTTTTGACAACAAAAATAGTTTTCAAAGTAATAACCACTTTACGAAATTAGACTTTAAGCAAATCGTGGTTGTTACAAACAAACAACGAAACCCGGTGTTCAAAAAGAGATGCAATATTTTGACGACCGCTTAGCTTTTCAACTACCTTTTGATGTCACATGCTAGATCCGACCATAACGTCTAGGTTGTGTTTGGGGTGTTATACGTCAGTCAATGGTACAAGCCGCGGTGGAGTAGCCAATGTCCCGTCCAAAAAACCAGCAAGCTCATAACCTTCAACGATTAGCCTAATATGCTACTGCCACTGAACGAAATTGCCACTGTCCAGTTTAGCAATGTCATGAAGGGAAAAGAGTGAATAAGACAAGCACCAATGAACGGTTGGCTTTCATGCTCTACAGAGGTCAAATCATCAGAAGCTACGATATCCATGATCGAAGATCAAATCTCCAGGAACAAGGTGACTGATACCATGTAAAGATCTACCATGAACTGAGTAACATATGAAGAAAAGGTAATTTGTATTAACCTGTATTATTGCTCTCCTTTGAGTTATATAATAATAGTATTTATAGGGTGTATGACTTAGCTACTGCTAACAACTACTACTAACATCATAACAAACTATTTAACAGATTGAATAACATACTAATCAAACTAAACATTAGTTATTATACCTATATGTTAATAGGTAGTTACCTTTATCAGATGCCATCTGTTAAAACTGAAAGCTATCTATGATATTTTGTCGACTACTTTTCCAAATCGGAGTGATCGATTGAACCCTCTAGTTTCCACTATTATAAAAGTGAACTTTAACGCATGATATCGTGCTGCTCATCAACTGTGAAGCCCAAGGGTAATTATTCAGAACACTTAAGGGTTGGTTTTGGGGGTCGACACTGTCTGGGGTGAAAGGGTGCCGGATTCTTTTGCTGTAAAAGTAATTGCTAGAATTCAAGCTCTTCGGTTTGTCATGGACCTGGGTTTTTAGAATACCATTCTGGAGAGGGATGCTAGATCAATCTTAAAGAGGATAGAGGCTGGTGGTGAGGATCGCTTTTTTGCTTCAGTTGTATATCGTAGATAGTCGATAGTTATGATCGTTGTTTTGTCGAGTCTTAAAATTTATAAAAAGAATGATCGAATGTAGAAACTAACTAAGACAATGATGGACGCAAGCGCACCTATGGAACAGTAGTATAGTTTAAGCAAGACTGGAATGTCGAATCCCAAAGAAACCAAAAGTACTAATACTAACTATCTTTTTATTATCTAGCCTAAGAATTAAGGGAATTTTTTGTTTAATCTAAATTAACTAACTACTAAACAAAAGACTCTAAGACAAAGAAGAATTAAATTTGGAAAATAACTTGAGGAAAAACCAATTGATTAAGACGACACCCAAGGAATAATCCACCTAGACTTCACTTGTTATCTAACACTGAACCAGACGTTTAATTCACTTGACTTGATCCTTAAGATTCCCTAACATATATTAATATCTCCCTCGAGGCGACTAACGTCTAACCCTAGGTTAATTAATTGAAATCACTTTCTAATTAAAACCCCTAAAATTGCATTAACTCGATCTATAGACTCCCATATTAGGTTTCACCCTAATCGCAAAATCTCATCACCCTATCCCTAGGCGCGATCAACTCCGCTTAATTAGGCTAGATCTACTCATAGGTAGGGACTTTTCTCCTCTACCTAAGCACATCATACTTGAATTAATATCCCAAAATATCAACACAAGAATTAAGAACACATAATTAAGAACAATTCAAATATTTATCATATAGTTCGTAAAAAATAACAAGATTCATCTTAGGTTTCATCCCCTCGTGTATCTCGAGGTTTAGTTCATAATTATAAAAGAAAATATCTCAAAAGAAAAGATAAAACAAAATATAAGAAATCCCTAAAACCCCCTGAAGGAATTGAAGGAGCAATCCGCCGTCTTGAGTATAATTCTGGCTTCTTGAGATGAATCAACTGGCTATCTTCTAGTAAATCTCCACAAATTTGCCCTCTTTGGCCTAGCTAGACGCCCCCTGACTAAAGCCCTAGGTTCCCCCCTTTTAGGTTATACTTAGGGTGCTTATATAGGCTTCGGAATGTGTTTCCTCGCCCCTAAATATCCTAATCCAAGTGAAACTTCTCTTTGTCACGATAGGGACATGCCCATGGCACACACCCGTGTGAATCATGGCCAGGCCGTGTTCAATCCTGCTGAAGAGGCACGCCCATGTGTTTCAATTTCAGGCCATGATCGAGTCTGCTGAAGAGACACGCTCGTGTGTTTTGGGGTCCAAGCCGTGTGAGAGTAAATTAGGAAGCCACGGCCGTGTGGTCTTGGGCCCAGGCCGTGTTGATTTACATTTTGACCCAATTTGGTCCGTTTTAGGCCCGTTTCTCATTCTTTTCACTCTCCGGTGCTCTCTTGAGTATAAAACATGAAAACAACGGATTAAGAGCACCAAATTACATAATTCAAGGGATAAATCATCCAAAAGTGTAACATCCTGAATTATTGGGCCTAGCGCCTAGTGTGTGTGTGTATATGTTTGTTAATTTAACTGTTAGGGGACCAAGTTGGGCTCAGAATGTGGTCAAGGCCTTGATGAATTCTTGCTTGGGCACTATAAGGTTTAAAAGGTGCTATCTATGTTTAAAATATCAAAATGGGCTTGTGGCCCAGTGGTCAGTGATGCCACTTAGGGAGCAAGGAGGTGACGCCATACAAGGGCAGTAAGGGGCCCAAATTTAAGTTTCATGGAGCCCAATCTCTTTTAATTTAAGTTAGCTAATTTTTGACATTAGGGTTAGGTGGAGTGGACGGCTACAAGGCTCAAATGTAGGAGGATATATGTATAGGATAATGTAGATATTATAGTTGATAATATGAAATATAAAAGGGGAAAAATATAGGAGCTATCTGCAAGGCTAGGTGTTGGCTGAAATTCCATCACCTAGAGGAGTGAAGAAATTGGCTTTTTTAATGGCAGATGGGCACCGAAATTTCCCATGCTATTTGATTAATTGATTTGTTATTAGGAAGGGTGTTTTCAGTTTTAAGCAGTAGGTGCCAAAATCTTCTATAAATAGAGGGGATATTTCTTCAATTCTGGCATTTGGAACCCTATTCTTTTCTTCTTATCTTGTGTCGAAATTCTCAGTATTCCTCTGAAATTCTTTTCTTTTGATTTCTTCAAAAGTCGAAACCTCCCAATCTTCTCAACATCTTCCCTTTCAAAAGCCAAAATCCTGAATTCTTCTCTCATCTCCACAGCTGAATATACCCTATTCCTTCTATCGATTCCCTCAACTAAAAGCTGAAACTACTTAGATCTCTTCTTATTTTCTTCTCTTCTTGATCTCCTCAAAAGCCAAGAATTCTTAAGAGTTGCCGAATTTCCTATAAAGGTAAGTGTTGGCCAGTGCTATTATTCTTGTTATTTTTTGGCTTTTAAGCCAAAGCCGAATGGCTAGATAGTGTTTAGGACCATCCTTAGGTTGACATTTTCTTTCTGATCTCGTGTTCTCTTTCTTTGGGCGGCATTCTGGGATTTGTAGGGAATCAAATCGCCTAGGATTCTAAGTCAAAAGTTGGTAAGCATTCGAATCATGTTTTCGAGATTTAAGGTAAGATGGTTTTCTCTAGATTTTTATTAGATTCTTTTATCGTATGTGAGATCTTAACTTCATGATGTGGAGTAACGACCATGTGTTCTGATAGTGGTTCTGACAAGGACTTATGACGGATTTAAATATGGATCAGGTGAAGGAGAGAATCTCTAAGTTTAAGAAACGAGCGCTATCTGCCGTTCAAGATTAGCCACCTAGTTGTGGACTGGCTTCTGAACAACACCTTAGGCAGATAGCGATGGTGTTGGCTACGGAAAGCGTCGACTTAGAGGGTCTTGTTTTAACGATAATAAGGTGTGTAGATCTCTAACATACACTTTCTAATTGTTCTTTATGTGTTATGGGCTAAAAAGCTAGAAAGTGGCTGTGTAGACAGCCAAATAAAGCCCTAAAAGGGTTAGGCAAGGATGCCAGGTACGCAATCATAGAAACCACTATGTATGATGAAATATATGAAAGTCTGTATAATGTTTTCCTTATGTATGTATGCATGGGAGGAAATATGATAAATAGGGGAAGTGTATGATGGGTCACATGATGACCGGTGGTAGAAATCCCACGAATATAAACATGGGTCACATGGTGACCGGTGGTAGAAATCCCACAAATAAAATGTTAGGTCACACAGTGATCAGTGGCAATGCCACGTTTAATGATTTCTGAATAATAGAAACAGGCAGTTCGACTGTCGTTATGGTGTGTAGTGGATGGAGGGTTGATTGTAGAAATCCCCAAGGAGTGACGGTTGGTACGGGTTGGTGTGTAGAGGATGGAATTCTAGGATGGGTTGGGCCATTCATTATGTATTGTTTATCATGTAATATGATTGTTGCCTCTATGTACGGGCCTAGGCCCATAATGTGTTTGTGGGCCTTAGATCAGTGTGTTCGGAATTTATACACTGAGTCTTGGTGACTGACACTTTCATTTTCTCTACCCTTTAAGATGAGCAGAAGATCGTGGACATGGGAGTTGAGACGGACTCGAGGGCCATCAAGACTATTACTATTTTCATAGACTATTTTTGGTTTTAGTCATTTCATTTAAGTTTTAATTTTGGGAACAACTTTGTGTAAAAAGGCCTCCATAACTTAGATTCCGATTTATTATTTTGTTATGTTGGGTTTTTACAAACTTATGTTTTTTAAAGTCTTAAATATCAAATGAAATTATAAACAGGCTTTTCAAACCCAATCAATGCAAGTATTAAAGTTATTTTGCAAAACCTCACATTTAATGGGCTATTCGCTAAAATAAGCTAAGTTTTTCCAAAACCCTTTAGAGTAAAGTTTTAAGATTTAACCTGTAGCAAGCCAGATCCGATAATGACGTATGGGCCGGGTTTGGGGTGTTACATTTTGGTATCAGAGCCCAGTTCAAAACTCAGGATGTGAAATGGGTCTAGTGATGTTTTAACATGGATTTGAAAAAAAATTGTAGAAGATGTGGCCTTCGAGTCTACCGGTACCCGATCCACGCAGGTAAGTACCCTAACTCTTGTTGTGATATACTTACTGGGTTGATGGGCTTTATAGGCGTAGACTAGGATAATAATAGTGATGGACTCTAGGCCTAGTTAAACCACTCTTCAATTTCATAAGATTTAAATCCAACCAAACAAACCTGTGAACAAGTCGCGAGATTAGGGTGTGGCAATAGGCATATGCATGTCTAGGATTGGATTCAGGGAGAGCTTGGTATTTAAGCAGTCCTAGTGACTCACCTCCTCTTCGCCAGAATCCTACCCGGTGCATAGTGACTGTTCACCTTAGCCATAGGCACTTGTTGATGGGCCAAAATTTATAATTAAAACCTGAGAGGGACTGGCCACCCTATTTTGTAAAATTACTAAAATAACCTCTAGTTTTGAAAATTTCTAAAACACCCCTAATTTGTAAAATTACTAAAATATACCTGATGTGTAAAATGACCAAAATACCTCTAATTTGTAAAATTACCGAAATACCCCTGGCCCTCAAATTACCAAAACACCCTTATCTTAAAAAATACCAAGAAACCCTATTTTGAAAAAAAATTATTACGAAAATACCCCTGTAGGATAAAATTATGAAAATACCCCTAGGTAGTGAAATGACGAAATACCCCTAAGTGAGGAATGTGCGTTCATGAATGTTTGCTTGCGTGGTTGGCGAATGTATGTGATGCTCTGATTAATGTGAAATGAATACAGACTCAAGGATCGAACTTGTAGATAGAATACAAATTCGAAAGAAGCTTCGTTAAAACTACTTTCCATAAGACTGCTCGTCATTAATCGGTGGAATAAAACTAATAAATCATAACATTTTTAATCAGATAAATCGTGAACGGTAGAATGAGCACTAGAGGACGTGGTGTGAGTTGCCGAGGTAGAGGCAGGATTATCGTGTAAAAACCCGTAGGGTCTGGTAATGAGTCCGGGAATGAGGTACCAGTGCCACCAGCTGTGGAGGCAAAATTTCAAGATCAGATGACCGGAGATGATGTTGTATCTCAGGCTATGTTAAGGGTTTTGGAGAGAGTTACTAGAGTAGGCGTGGGCATAGGAGCCCAAAAATCTATGTAGGAGCGACTTAGGAGCAACAAGGCAGAAGTGTTTAGGGGAATCTCTGGTATAGCCCTGAGCTCAGCTGAGTATCGGATAGAGATAGGGGTAGAGGTAAGAGAAACTTCGGATCATCGGGGACAAATAAAAGTAATCAGAGAAGACCTAGGCCAGATGGGCTGAGACAAGATAATAGACCTGCTGCTGCTAATCAGACATCGAAGTGTGCTTAATGTGGTAAATCTCATTGAGGTGAGTGTAGAGAGGGCAGTGGAAAGTGCTTTAGGTATGGGTCTTTTGACCATCAAGTTAGGAACTATCCGCAGCCGAAAGGCAATGAGGGGCCCACTGGTCAAGGAATGTTCAGCTTGGCAGAGGAGGTTGTGGGGCAGCCAAAGGTGGTAACGATTCCGATCGGGGCCGTGGAGTAGTAGGCCGAGGGGCCGAAAACACTGAAGCGAGACAGCCAGGTTTAGTCTATGTTGTCAGACATCGAGAGGAGGCTGACGCACCGGATGTTATATCTGGTACGTTCTTAATTTTTGGTTTGCCATATATTGCATTAATTGACATCGAATCGATACATTCGTATGTTGCTAGTAGGGTATCTGAAACTTTAAGCGTAGATGTTAAGGTTTCCTCTAGGGAAATGACTGTAGTAAGCCCATTAAGACATTCTGTGGTGGTAAATAAGCTTCATCGGGAAATACCTTTAGAGGTTTAGGGGATAGTTTTCCAAACGGATGTAATGGAATTACCGTTCGGGGAGTTTGATTTAATCCTAAGCATGGATTGGCTTGTGAAGTATCAAGCTAATCTAGATTGTGCAGCTAAGCGTATGGTGTTAAAAACCCCTGAGGGTGACGAAGTGTTGGTAATAGGAGAAAGGGGGAACTGTTTGTCGAACGTGGCAATCGCCCTAAGAGTAGAAAGGATGGTGAGAAAAGGTGTGAGGTAGTCTTAATGTTTGTTCGTGTTGTGGAAGCTAAGGAACTAACAGTGGGAGACGTTAGGACGGTGAAGGAATTTCCTGATGTTTTCCCCAAAAAATTTTCAGGATTACCTCTAGATCGTGAAGTTGAGTTTGGAATCGATCTTTTTTCGGGAACAGTACTGGTATCGGTAGCTCTATACCGAATAGCACCAAAGGAGTTGGTGGAGTTGAAAGCGCAGATTCAAGAGTTATTGGACAAAGGGTTTTTTGACCTAGTGCGTTGCTGTGGGGAGCACCAGTTTTATTCGTTAAGAAGAAGGATGGGTCAATGCGTATGTGTATTGACTATCTCTAGTTGAATAAGTTAACGATCAAGAACAAGTATCCGTTGCCAAGGATCGATGACTTGTTCGATCAATTGAAGGGGGCCTCAGTCTTTTCAAAGATAGATCTGAGGTCAGGGTATCATCAGCTTAAGGTTAAGCAGGATGATACTCATAAGACAACCTTTAGGACTCGCTATGGTCACTATGAGTTCATGGTGATGCCATTTGGGTTGACCAAAGCACCAGTAGCATTTATGGATATGATGAACCGAGTGTTCTAACCCTACCTAGATCAGTTTGTCGTGGTTTTTATTGATGACATCTTTGTTTATTCAAGATCGAGGGAGGAGCATGACTTACATCTGTGAATAGTTCTGCAGATTCTAAGGGAAAAGCAGTTGTATGCCAAGTTCAGTAAGTGTGAATTTTGGCTGAAGAAGGTTACTTTTCTAGGGCATGTTGTGTCAGCTGAGAGGATTAGGGTAGACCCTCGAAAGAGTGAAGCGGTGTTGGAGTGGAAACCACCTAAGTCCGTGGCTGAGATTCGAAGTTTTCTGGGTCTGGCCGGATACTATCAAAGGTTTGTCAAAGGATTCTCTTTAATTACGGCACCGTTGACTAAGTTGTTACAGAAAAGAGTTCTGTTTGTTTGGTCTGATAAGCAACAGGAGAGTTTCGAGAAGTTAAAAAGGTTTTTGATGAAAGCTCCGGTGTTATTCAGCCAGAGGCTGGGAAGGAATTTGTGATTTATTGTGATGCTTCACGCACAGGATTAGGATGTGTGTTGATGCAAGATGGAAAGGTTGTAGCATACGTATATCGGCAATTAAGACCGCATGAAGCAAATTATCCCACCCATGACCTGGAATTGGCAGTAGTGGTTTTTGCTTTGAAGATTTGGAGGCATTATCTTTATGGGGAGAAATCTGTTATTTTCACTTATCATAAGAGTTTGAAGTATCTTTTGACTCAAAAGGAGTTGAATTTAAGGCAGAGGAGGTGGATCGAGTTGTTAAAGAATTATGACTGCTCGATCGAGTATTATCCGGTTAAGGACAATGTGGTGGCAGATGCTCTAAGTCATAAGGTGATCTCTGACTTGAGAGCGATGTTTACTCACCTTAGTCTGTACGATGATGGGAGTTTATTGGCGAAACTTCAAGTGAAACCCTCATGGGTCAGTCTGGTTAAGGAAAAGCAGCGAACGGATGAGTTGCTGAAGGGGAAGGTTCCGGATAGAGCAAGTGAAAAACCAACGGAGTTTAGTATGAATGAGGAAGGGCTGTTATGTTTCCAAGGGAGAGTGTACATGCCAAGGGATCCTGAGTTGAGGCATAAGATTTTGCAAGAAGCGCATAGTAGTCCATACGCTATACATCCCGAAGGGAGTAAAATGTATTGAGATTTAGGAGAAAAGTTTTGGTGATCAGGCCTAAAATGAGAAGTGACCGAAGTAGTGGCGAAGTGTTTAACCTGTCAGCAAGTAAAGGCGGAGCATCAGTTACCATCTGGGTTGTTACAACCGGTGAAAATCCCTCAATGGAAATGGGAAGGAATCACAATGGACTTTGTTAGTGGGCTACCTCTCACGCCTACTAAGAAAGATTCAATTTGGGTGATCGTTGATCGATTGACGAAGTCCACTCATTTTGTACCAGTTCGGGTTGACTATTCCTTACAAAGGTTGGCTAAGCTGTATATAGTGGAGATTGTGAGGTTGCATGGAGTAACTGTGTCGATTATCTAGGACCGAGATCCTAGGTTTATGTCTAGGTTTTGGAGGGCGTTGTATCAAGCATTGGGTACGAAGTTGGATTTTAGTACAGCGTTTCATCCTTTGGTGATGGATAGCTGGAGTGGGTGATTCAGATCTTGGAGGACATGTTAAGGGGTTGTGTCATAGATTTCAGAGGTAGTTGGGAGGACTTCCTGCCATTGGCGGAGTTTATGACAACAACGATTACCGATCAAGTATTCGGATGGTGCCCTACGAAGCTTTGTATAGGCGGAAGTGTCGTACCCCTACTTGTTGGACGAAATTAGGGGAAAATCAAATTTTGGGTCCAGACTTGGTCGCTGAGACGGAGGAGAAGGTGAAACTGATTCGGGCTAGACTAAAAGAGGCGGCGGTAGACAGAAGTCCTATGCTGACTTAAAGCGTAAGGACATAGAGTTTGCATTAGGTGACAAGGTATTCTTAAAGGTGTCGCCATGGAAAAAGGTGCTAAGATTTGGGCGAAAGGGGAAATTAAGTCCCCGCTTCATCAGACCTTACCGGGTGCTGAAACGAGTAGGACTAGTAGCACATCAACTTGTGTTACTCTTAGAGCTAAGTCAAATTCACAATGTATTTCACGCCTCAATGTTAAGATATGACCGTTCGGATCCATCTCATGTAGTGCCTGTGGAAGAAATCGAGGTAAGACCCGATCTATCCTTCAAAGATGAACTGGTGGAAATTCTGGATCGTGATATCAATGTGTTGCGAAAGAAAACAGTTCCATTTGTTAAGGGGCGGAACCATGGTTCTGAAGAGGCAACTTGGGAACTAGAGAAAGCGATGCAACAACAATACCCTTATCTTTTCTGATCAGGTAATTTCGAGGCTAAAATTTCTTTAAGGGGTAGAAGCGTAACATCTCAATTATTGGGCCTATGCGCCTAGTGTGTGTATATGTTTAAGGTGTTAATTTAACTGTTAGGGTCCAAGTTGGGCTCAGAATATGGTCAAGGCCTTGGTGAATTCTTGCTTGGGCACTATAAGGTTTAAAAGGTGCTATCTGTGTTTAAAATATCAAAATGGGCTTGCAGCCCAGTGGTCAGTGACGCCACTTAGGAAGCAAGGAGGTGACGCCATACAAGGGCAGTAAGGGGCCCAAATTTAAGTTTCATGGAGCCCAATCTCTTTTAATTTAAGTTAGCTAATTTTTGGCATTAGGGTTAGGTGGAGTGGACGGCTACAAGGCTTAAATGTAGGAGGATATATGTATAGGATAATGTAGATATTATAGTTGATAATATGAAAGATAAAAGGGGAAAAAGATAGGAGCTATCTACAAGGCTAGATGTTGGCAGAAATTCCATCACCTAGAGGAGTGAAAAAATTGGCTTCTTTAATGGCAGAGGGGTGCCGAAATTTCCCATGCTATTTGATTAATTGATTGGTTATTAGGAAGGGTGTTTTCAGTTTTAAGCCGTAGGTGTCGAAATCTTCTATAAATAGAGGGGATATCTCTTCAATTCTGGCATTTGGAACCCTATTCTTTTCTTCTTTTCTTGTGCCGAAATTCTCAGTATTCCCTTGAAATTCTTTTCTTTTGATTTCTTCAAAAGTCGAAACCTCTCAATCTTCTCAACATCTTCCCTTTCAAAAGCCGAAATCTTGAATTCTTTTCTCATCTCCATAACCGAATATACCCTATTCCTTCTGCCGATTCCCTCAACTAAAAGCTAAAACTACTTAGATCTCTTCTTATTTTCTTCTCTTCTTGATCTCCTAAAAAGCCGAGAATTCTTAAGAGTTGTCGAATTTTCTGTAAAGGTAAGTGTCGTCCAGTGCTATTATTCTTGTTATTTTTTGGCTTTTAAGCCAAAGCCGAATGGCTAGATGGTGTTTAGGACCATCCTTAGATTGATGTTTTCTTTCTGATCTCGTGTTCCCTGTCTTTGGGCGGCATTCCAGGATTTGTAGGGAATCAAATCACCTAGGATTCTAAGTCAGAAGTTGGTAAGCATTCGAATCACGTTTTCGAGATTTAAGGTAAGATGGTTTTCTCTAGATTTTCATTAGATTCATTTACCGTATGTGAGATCTTAACTTCATGATGTGGAGTAACGACCATGTGTTGTGATAGAGGTTCTGACAAGGACTTATGACGGATTTAAATATGGATCAGGCGAAGGAGAGAATCCCTAAGTTTAAGAAATAAGCAGTATCTGTCGTTCGAGATTGGCCACCTAGTTGTGGACTAGCTTCTGAACAACACCTTAGGCAGATAGCGGTGGTGTTGGCTACGGATAGCGTCGACTTAGAGGGTCTCGTTCTAACGGTAATAAGGTGTATAGATCTCTAACACACATTTTCTAATTGTTCTTTATGTGTTATGGGCTAAGAAGCTGGAAAGTGGCTGTGTAGACAGCCGAATAAAGCCCTAAAAGGGTTAGGCAAGGATGCCAGGTACGCAATCATAGAAATCTCTATGTATGACGAAATTTATGAAAGTCTGTATGATGTTTTCCTTATGTATGTATGCATGGGGGGAAATATGATAAAGAGGGGAAGTGCATATGGGTCACATGATGACTGGTGGTAGAAATCCCACGAATATAAACATAGGTCACATGGTGACCGATGGTAGAAATCCCACAAATAAAATGTTAGGTCACACAGTGATCGGTGGCAATGCCACGTTTAATGATTTTTGAATAACAGAAACAGGTAGTTCAGCTGTCGTTATGGTGTGTAGCGGATGGAGGGTTGCTTGTAGAAATCCCCAAAGAGTGACGGCTGGTACAGGTTGGTGTGTAGAGGATGGGATTCTAGGATGGGTTGGGCCATTCATTATGTATTGTTTATCATGTAATATGATTGTTGCCTCTATGTTCGGGCCTAGGCCCATAATGTGTTTGTAGGCCTCAGGTCAGTGTGTTCGGAATTTAAACATTGAGTCTTGGTGACTCATGCTTTCATTTTCTCTGCTCTTTCAGATGAGCAGTAGATCGTGGACATGGGAGCCGAGACGGACTCGAGGGGCCATCAAGACTATTACTATTTTCATAGACTATTTTTGGTTTTAGTCATTTCATTTAAGTTTTAATTTTGGGAACATCTTTGTGTAAAAAGGCCTCTATAACTTAGATTTCGATTTATTATTTTGTTATGTTAGGTTTTTACAAACATATGTTTTTTAAAGTCTTAAATATCAAATGAAATGATAAACGGGCTTTTAAAACCCAATCAACACAAGTATTAAAGTTATTTTGCAAAACCTCACATTTAATGGACTATTCGGCTAAAATAAGCTAAGTTTTTCCAAAACCCTTCAGAGTAAAGTTTTAAGATTTAACCTGTAGCATACTAGATCCGATAATGACGTATGGGCCAGATTTGGGGTGTTGCAAAAAGTATACTAAATCAAATACCTCCACACTTAAGCTTTTGTTTGTCCTCAAGCAAAATTCTCAACTTACAATTTAAACAAACTTTCCACAATTCGTAGTTCTCATCAACAATGTCTCATCATAATGCATAGACAAGTCATACATGGATAATTTAACTCAAAGACTCCTAAAGATTCAAACAATTCTAAGTAATATATTTGTAGCATGAAAACATAGGTGTCTCCCCTTATCTAAATAATTACCTTTGATTCAAAACTTGGAAGGATTGACATCCTCACTAATGACTCGCTCAAAGCACTCGAAGTGTTTAAGGTTTAAGAATAAACACTCGTAAGTCGAACCTGAAAAGTTAATCTCATAGGCTTGCCTGAAAATCAAATCTCCACCACCGTAATATGAGATGATACACAAATCAAAAGGTCTTTAACAGGGTTGTAACGGGGCTTGGGTTAATGGTGTGGATAAAAGCTAAATTAGAAGGATTAAAGTCAAGATTGAATTGAAAAATTACCTAACTAGAAAAATGAACCAATAACGTGAATAATTACATCACATGAAAATTTAAAATACTAATAATACGAGCTTCTTCTTCAAGATGTTGTATAAGCTCTTAGAACATAGAACTAATAATGAATATACTTTGTGTTTTTTTTTTAAAAAGTCAAATGATGAATTTACTAGTGAAATAATTAGGCAACCGATCAAATCAAATATTGATATAAGGGTAGTCAAACAGAGTGGTGATAACAAATACGAGCGGGGTTTTGGGTTAATATTAGTGGCTGAATCAATAAAAAGGGTTGTTAGGATCAAAGGGGTTCACTAGTGGTTAATTATAAAGGTAGGCTTTTTAGTGGAGTGAGTGAGTTAAAACCTATCAAATCAAAGGTGTGGTCTTGACATGTATAACCGAGGCAAGTTCTAGAGTAACAATTCAGGTGTTGACACACTCATAATCAATAAAGTGAGAATGAAAAGGAATATATGCTCCATCAGGCTCAAATCTCACAAAAAATATGGGTTTTTTTTACATCAATCCCTGTAAATTTCATACTTCAAGGTAATATTCAAATTCAGTTCAACAACCTTGAAAATTTTTTATTCTTGAAAAATGGACTTATCATGCTTGATTCTGTAGTATCTTAAAGTTTAAGTCATCAATGCACAATTAACTATGGCTTAATCTAAGACATATCAATAAAAATCATAAATCAATAGAAATTTCATACTAATTAGTAATATGAGAAAATTACTTAAGACAATATATCATTCAGGGACTTGGGAATAATGCAAAAAGTTAGGCATTTTTCTAAATAAACTTTCACCCCCCACACTTAAGATGTACATTGCCCTCAATGTACAAAACCAGATAATATTCATATAATAAGAAAATCAAACGATATGAGGAGAAGTTAAATTTCCTGAATTGTTGGATGGATTCCTTGAGTTGGAAGTGTGGAAACTTGATTTGGAGGTGACAGATAAGTTGGAGGGGGCGCCTCGAGTTCCTACGCTAGATGAAGAAATTGGGGAGCTCGTGAAGAATTAGCCAGGAATTATTATGACATATTTAATGTAACATCCTAAATTAGGGGTTGTTTGCAATTTAATTATTTTTCCATGTGTGCTTGAAGAAATATGTATGCTTGATTGCTAGACATGTTCTAGGGTCTAGTGATAACCCCGGGCTAGGCCTGACTTAGGGCTAGAAGTTTTTTTTTTAGCACTTGAGAAGAGGAAGCTAAGTGAATGAGGTTTTAAAAATTATTTGGTGCGAAGCATGATACAAGAAATCATGTGATAAGGTGGCTTGGGACGTAACCTTAAGGGCTTGGAAGGTGGCGTCAAAGGGGAGCTTCAAGGGAAGAGGTTCGAATCTTGGTAGTCACAAGGGGTGTGTTTTATTTTTGGCTTTTTGGCGTTAAAGGAAGGGGCTAAGTTAAGGAGGTTTCAAAAGGATTTTGTGGGTGATGTTGGACATGAAAGTCGGATTGGTAAAGTGGCTTAAGGGTCGCCACTTAGGGCTTCGATGAATGCCGCCCAAGCAAGGGGAAGGAGGACTCAAGTTCGAGTCACGATGATAGCATAAGGATTTTTCTTTTATTTTTACAAGTTGGCGCCATGAAGAGGGAAGAGTTGGACGGCAATTGGGACTTTGGAAAGGATAGGGATAAACATCATTTTTTCTAGTTTATTTGAAGAAGTGATTAGATAAAATTTATCAAAAGGGTGAGAGTTGGCCAAATAGAGGATTGTGGGCAAGGGGGCTATCGGTTTTAGGGAGTTCTTAGTATGGCCGAATGCCCCTAGACTTATTGTTGTTGTTTTTTCTTCTTTTCTCTCAAATAACTAGCCGAAACTTCTATCACCCTCATCTCCCTCTTTTCTCTTTGAAACTTTGAAGCCGAAATCACCACACTCATCTTGTCTTTCTTCTCTTCTCTCCACCATATTTTGTGCCGAAACCTCCAAGTTTTCCTCTTGTCTTGATTTGGCCGAATATTAGGTGGGCATAGTTTCTCTTCGGGATTCTTCTTCAATCGGTTAGTAAGGGGTAAGTGGACATGGCCGAATGACTTTTGTTTGGTTTTTGGGATTTATGTTATGGCCGAATGGCCTTTAGCTCTCTAATGAAGTGATTAAACCAGTTTTAGGGAAGGACTTTAGCCGATTGAAGAAAACTTTCGGGATTTGATTCCCCATGAAAAGGTGGTAAGTAGTATTCGGCCATAGGCCTTGATTAAGCATATATGTGCAAACCGAATCTAACAAATGTTTTGGTAGGGATCTCGACAAGTCAAGAGACAATTTTGAGATTTCGGTAAGTTTGGTAAGTGATTAGTCATATTCGGCCAAAGGCCATTTTTGGTATCTATGTATAACTGATTGTGTGCCATGGATCTAGGGGCTAATCGGCCAAGGCAAACAAAGGCTTCGGGATTTGATTGGAAACCAAATCAGTTTAAGGTAAGTGCCGCTAATGAGCCTTGGGATTTAGTTGTTATAATGAATAGGCCTATATCACTAACCTTGATGTTGGTAGAATATAGGGTCAAAGGATCTAGCACATGAGATCGGATCTTCGGGATCTAGGATTCGCGTTAGTAACAGGTGTGTAAAACTCTTACACATTTTATTAGTTAGCATTGCTATTATGTTACGATTTAACCATTGTGGTAGTGATTTGCTTGTGGACATGAGCATGGATTCCGGGTAAGTCACTTGTGATTTAAAATCTGTTATGGATGACATGATGGGTAATATGCTATGCCATGACTTATATGTATGACTTATGATAATATGTTAAGCATGATATGATCATGTTGGTAATGGGATTTATGAGAGGAGGGGGAATATTCTCTATGAAGTGTCACCAGTGGTTTTGACCACAAGATGGGTTGGCCCCATCAGTTTAATTGTGACTTCGGTCACCAGTGGTTTTGACCACACCATTGATAAATTGTGACTAAGTCCCAGTGGTTTGGTACCACCAGTGGTTTTGACCACATATTGATAATTGTGACCTATGGTCATCAGTGGTTTTGACCACACGATGGGTTGGCCCCATCACTTGATTTGTGACTCCGGTCACCAGTGGTTTTGACCACCTGTGGTTTTGACCGCACGGGGTAGTTAAAGGAGTATGGATGGTTAGTTTGGGTTGCATGTTTACATGTTTTACTAATATTTTGTGTTTGAGTTGCACATCCGGGTTGGGGATTTATACACTGAGTCTTGGTGACTCACCCCTTCCCATATCATTTTGCGGATGAGTAGATCGCGGAGATGGAGCCGGAGAGGACTCGAGGCGGCCATGCTTGTTCCTTGGA
Organism: Gossypium rotundifolium; assembly: GCA_025506655.1. NCBI lineage: Eukaryota > Viridiplantae > Streptophyta > Magnoliopsida > Malvales > Malvaceae > Gossypium > Gossypium rotundifolium. The sequence continues at coordinate 16,338,305 of CP106730.1, forward strand.
TTTGGGATTTTATTTAATCTGAGTTTAAGTTTGTTTATTTCTAAATTTTTGGTTTAGTTTGTAGTAAGGCCGCTAATAATTATTTTGGATGTTTACGTAGTTGTTTTTACTTTACTTATACTATATTACAAATGAAACTACAAATTGTTAAGTGAATCGGTTAAAAGTAACATTTTCAAATTAAGTAACTTCTACGAGTTTTCAAAGATGTTACCATCGGGTAGCAAAATTCACCAAGTTAACAATAACTCCGATGATTTTAAAATTCAAATGATCAAATGTTTTCAAAGGTTTTCAACGCAACTATGTTGTAAAATCAATCCCACCTGAGTTTTTATCAAACACCGTTTTATAACTTTAACAGTATTTTCAGATTTTTCACCAGATTAATCAAAATCTTCGTAACGTTTTTACCTCGTGATGCACTGTGATCTGGTCAAGGCTCATGTGCCGGGTTTAGAGTGTTACATTTTTGGTATCAGAGCCCAGTTCAAAACTCGGCTGTGGGGCCCCAAGGCCCAAAATGTTTTGTTTATGTTAGTAGGTCTTATTGGAATGTTTTGGGAAACTGTTTATAGTTTAAACAGATGGCACCCAGTCTCGGCACCAATCGCCTGAGTAAGTAATTCTATCTATTTTTGTGAATATTTGATAGGGGTAGAAGGGTAAATTGTGAACCTAGAATATTAGAATAGGAATTGTTGAACCTTAGGGCTAGCGTACCCCAAACAAACAATGCATAAGATTTAATAATTCCATAAACAACCACGTGAGTTGTCCTTGAGCAAGGGATGTGGCAATCGTTATCGCATGTCTAGGATTGGATTCTTGGGAGCACGGTATTTAAGCGATCTAGTGACTCACCTCCTACCCACTTGAATCCTACCTGTGTAGTGACGGTTCATCCTAGTCGAGACGACGTGCTCACAAAGCTAAACTTGATAACTAAAACCCGAAAGGACTAGCCATTTGTTTTTGAAGTAATTAAAACCTTGACTTTAAAAAAAGACCAAAATATCCCTCGGTTTGAAAAATTACCAAAATACCCCGGCTTGTAAACTACCAAAATACCTTCAGATGAAAAATTTCCAAATAGAAAATTTTCAAAACATCCTTCTTTGTAAAATCAATTAGAACCAAATTTTGGAAATCTTTTTATGAAAATGCCCTGATTATGAAAAATTACTAAAATACCCCTAGTGGTAAAATTACAAACAATGCCCTTGGTTTATAAAATGATCAACTACCCAACAGTTTTTCCAAAATTTCCTTATTGTGTAAAAGTATTTAAAAACCCTATTTTTGCAAACGTCCAAAGTACCTTGATTTTGGAAAATTCGAAATTGCCCCTAACCAACAAAATTACCAAAATGACCCTGATTTTCAAAATTTTTGCAACACCATCAACTTGGGAAACAAACTCTCAAAAAGAATCCTCAAAGATTTGCAACATTTGGAAATACCCCAGAAATTATCAAAACTTTACAAAGTTACCCTGGTTTATTACCAAAATACCCCCGAGCTTCAAAATCACCGAAATACCCTCGAATTTCCAAATTTTTCAAAATACCCCAGGAATCTAAAAAGTTCCAAAATACTTTTGATAAAATCATCTGAGAACTTTTATTTCTAAAAAATTACGAAAATACCCCTGTAGGATAAATGACGGAAATACCCTTGGGGTAGGAACGGACAGAAATATCCGATGAGTGAATGTGTATGGGAGATACTAAGGAATGGATGTGTTTTCCACTGAATTAGGATAGAAAGCTTGAACTTCAAATGATCGAAAGAATCCCTATTAAGCTCTCTTCATAAAATTTCTTCGCGGATAACCAGTGAAACAAGTACTAATGCATAAAATTCTTAATCAGATAAGCGCGAACGAAAAAAATGAGTACAAGAGGTCGTGTACATCCGCTGCGTGGCCGTGGTACGGGTAGGATGACCTTGTCGGAGCCAACAAGGGCTGGTCATGGGTCTGAAAATGTGATACTGGATCTGCCGGCGGCGGGAACTGAGTTTCAAGATCAGACCGGTGGTAACGATGTAGTATCCCAAGCTGTACTACGAGTGTTGGAACGAGTTATCGAGGCAGGCGCAGGTGTAGGAGCCTGTAAATCCGTGGTTGAACGACTCTGGGCTAATGAAGCAGAAGTGTTTAGAGGAGTTTCTGGAGTGGCACCCAGTGTGGCGGAGTATTGGCTGGAAGCAACTGAAAGGATCATGGATAACCTAGATTTTTCAGCTGAGGAAAAGCTGAAAGGTATAATCTCCCTACTTCGGGATAAGTCATACCAGTGGTGGCTCACCGTAAGGGATGGAGCAATGGCGGAGGATCTCACATGGGAATTCTTTAAGGCTACCTACCAAAAGAAATATATAGGAACTAGCTACGTGGATGCGCAGCGAAAGGCTTTCTTGAACCTGGTTCAGGGTAATAAGACTGTGGCGGAGTATGAGGCCAATTTCTCCGGTTGAAGGGTATGCTCGTGGTATTGTGGGTACCGAGCATGAAGCCGTGTTAGATTTGAGGATGAAATTTGAGAGATGAGTGAGGATGATGATAGCTCCACAACAGAATAGGAGTTTTTGTCCTAGTGGAGAAGACTAAGGTTCTTTGAAGGAGTAAGACAGTCGGTTAAGCGGAATCAAGATAGAAGTTGGAATAATAGGAGCTCCAGATCTTCGGGGTTTTCTAGTAATCAGTAGAAGAGGACGAGGTATGGTAGGTCGATCAAGTCGCTAGGCACTGCCATCTTCGCCGCTAATCCTTAATGGCCGCCACGGTGTGCTCGGTGTGGGAAGTCTTACACGGGGAAGTGTTGGAATGGTAATCGGGGATGCTTCGAATGTGGATTTATGGAACATCAAGTTAGGGATTGTCTGAAGAAGGCAGATAGGCTACGGTCCAAAGGTCGAGAACGATGCAAGAATAGGAGGGATAACCAGCTGACCACCGAGAGGTCGTGAGTGCGAGAAGAGGAGGTAATGGTCTTTGGCAGAGGTCGTGGGCACCGAAGGGAGTACGGTGGTAGCAGGAGGATAGGAAACTGGTTTGGTCTATGCCGTGAAGCATCAAGAGGAGGCGGCGACGCCGGACGTCATAACTGATATGTTTTTGATCTTTGGTGTACCCTATAGTACCTTAATTGACATTGGCTCAACCCACTCATACATTGTTAGTAACGTAGTGAAAACTCTGCACTTAGACTCTGAGCTTACTTCTAGGAAGATGACTGTATTAAGCCCTCTAGGTCACTCTATAGAAGTAAGTAAACTCTATAGGAATGTACCCCTAGAACTCCAAGGGGTCGTGTTTTTGGCTGACTTAATGGAACTACAGTTTTGGGAGTTCGATCTAATCCTCGGGATGGATTGGCTAGTAAAGTATCAGGCTAGCCTGGATTGCGCAGCTAAGCGCATGGTATTAAAGACCATGGAAGGAGAAGAGGTGGTGATGATAGGTAAAAGGAGGGATTACCTATCTAATCTGGTTTATGCATTGAAGGCAGAAAAGATGGTTAGAAAAGGGTGTGAAGCATATGTAGTACATGTCTGTGCTTTAGAAGCTAAGGGTGCAACTGTGAGGGATGTCCGAACCGTAAGGGAATATGTCGATGTGTTTCCAGAGGAACTTCCGGGTCTACCTCCGGACCGTGAGGTCGAATTTGGTATAGACTTGTTACCCGGAATCGCGCCAGTATCCATAGCTCCGTATCAGATGGTGCCTAAAGAATTGGTAGAGTTGATGGCTCAGATTCAGGAATTGTTGGATAGAGGGTTCATTCGACCAAGTGTATCGCCTTGGGGAGCTCCAGTGCCTTTTGTCAGGAAGAAGGATGAGACAATGAGAATGTGTATAGACTATCGACAGCTGAATAAGCTGACAATAAAGAATAGGTATCCTTTGCCCAGGATTGATGATTTGTTCGATCAACTCAAAGGCGCATCGGTGTTCTCTAAGATTGACCTTAGGTCAGGGTACCATCAGCTTAAGGTGAAGGAGGCTGATGTCCATAAGACGGCATTCCGGACTCGGTATGGGAACTACGAGTTTTTGGTAATGCCTTTTGGGCTAACGAATGCGCCAGCCACGTTTATGGACATGATGAACCGGGTTTTCCAACCCTACCTGGATCGATTCACCGTGGTGTTCATAGATGACATTTTGGTGTACTCGAAGTTAGAAGAGGAGCATGACGCACATCTTCATGTGGTGCTACAAGTTCTAAGGGAGAAACAGTTGTATGCTAAATTCAGTAAGTGTGAGTTTTGGCTTAGAGAGGTGACTTTCCTTGGGCATGTTGTTTTAGCCGAGGGAATCAGGGTGGATCCTCGTAAGATTGAGGCGAGATTGGAATGGAAACCACCAAAATCGATTCTGAAATTGAGTTTTACGGGGTTAGCGAGGATATTATAGGAGATTAGTGGAAAATTTCTCCTTAATCGCATGCACAGATTGATAAAGATCTTTGAGAAAAGGAGTTTCGTTTGTGTGGTCCGAGAAGCGCAGAGAGTTTCGATAAGCTAAAGAGGATTTTGATGAAGCACCGGTCTTGATTCACTGAGGCGTGGAAGGAATTCAACTTGTGTATTGTGATGCATCGCATCTTGGTTTAGGGTGTGTGTTGATGCAAGAGGGAAGGTGGTCACTTATGCGCCACGGCGGTTGAGGCCTCACGAAGGTAACTATCAGACATATGATTTGGAATTGGTCTGCTTTGTGGTTTTGCCTTAAAAATTTGGAGGCACTATCTGTATAGGGAGAAGTTGGTAGTGTACACGGATCACAAGAACCTGAAGTACCTTCTGACTCAAAAAGATTTAAATCTGAGGCAGCAGAGGAGGATTGAGTTGCTGAAGGACTACGACTGCTCAATCAAATACCATCTGGGTAAGGCTAACGTGGTAGCTGATGCATTGAGCCGTAAGGTGGTAGCAGATTTGCGAGCAATGTTTGCTCACCTAAGTCTCTATGAGGATGGGAGCCTTTTGGCAGAGTTGCAAGTGAAGCCGTCTTGGATTGACGAGGTCAAGGAAAGACAGATGACCGGCAAAGCTTTGAGTACTCGGAGGTTACAATTACAGAATGGTGAGGCCGAGGGGTTCAGCTTGGGTAGTGATGGAGTGTTGCATTTTCAGGGGAGAATATGTATGCCTAAGGATGATGATTTGAGGCAGCGAATCCTTAAAGAAGCTCATAGCAGTCCGTACGCTATGCACCCGGGAAGCAATAGGATGTATCGGGATTTAAGGGAGCGATTTTGGTGGTGGTCTTAAGCGGAAGTAATCGAGTTAGTGGGCAAGTGTTTGACATGCCCGACAAGTTAAAGTGAGCATCAAGCGCCATCGTGGCCGTATATACGGCAGGTAAAGATTCCACAGTGGAAGTGGGAGGAGATTACTATGGATTTCGTAAGTGGGCTTCCCTCACGCATGAGAAGAAAGATGCGATTTGGGTAATAGTAGACCGGTTGACTAAGTCACCCATTTGATCTTGGTAAGGGTTGACTACTCACTTCAAAGGTTAGCCAAGTCAGATATAGCGAGATAGTGCGGTTGCATGGAGTACCGGTGTCCATTATCTCAAATCGGGATCCCCGATTCACGCCGAGATTCGGAAGGCCTTACATCGAGTTAGGCACGGTTGAATTTCAGCACGGCTTTTCATCCGATCTGATGGACAATCTGAGAGGGTAATCCAAGTGTTGGAAGACATGTTGAGGGGCTATGTTTTGGATTTCCGTGGTAGTTGGGAGGAGTACCTACCTTTGGCAGAATTCGCTTATAACAATAATTATCAAGCGAGTATTCAGATGGCACCGTATGAGGTGCTGTGTGGTCAGAAATGCCGTACTCCTATATGTTGGACGGAACTAGGAGAGCGACAGATGTTGGGTCTAGAGTTAGTGGCAGAGGCAGAAGACAAGGTTAGGGTAATTCGGGCTCGTCTTAAGGAGGCGTCGGACAGGCAGAAATCCTACGCCGATCTTAAGCGCAGAGAGGTTGAATATGCAGTGGGTGATAAGGTCTTCTTAAAGGTATCACCTTGGAAGAAGGTGCTGAGGTTTGGCCGGAAGGGCAAGCTAAGCCCTAGGTTCATCTGACCGTACATAGTGTTGAAACGTGTGGGATCGGTAGCTTACCAGCTTGAGTTTCCAGCAGAATTGAGCCAGATCCATGATGTCTTCCATGTTTCGATGTTGAGGTGCTATCGATCAGATCCCTCACACGTAGTGCCAGTTGCAAAAATTGAAGTGAACTCGAGCTTGTCTTTCGAGGAGGAGTCGGTGTAGATTTTGGATCGAGATGTCAAAGTTCTGCGTAAGAAGTCAATGCCTTTGGTAAAAGTGCTATGGCAAAACCATGGTACGGAGGAGGCCACATGGGAACTGAGGATGTGATGTGGCGAATACCCCAACTCTTGATCCAGGTAATTTCGAGGCGAAATTATTTTTAAAGGGGTAGAAGCTGTAACATCCTGAATTAGGGGTTGTTTGTAATTTAATTATTTTTCCATGTGTGTGCTTGAAGAAATATGTATGCTTGATTGCTAGACATGTTCTAGGGTCTAGTGATAACCCCAAGCTAGGCCTGACTTAGGGCTAGAAGTTTTTTTTTTTTAGCACTTGAGAAGAGGAAGCTAAGTGAATGAGGTTTTAAAAATTATTTGGTGTGAAGCATGACACAAGAAATCATGTGATAAGGTGGCTTGGGACGCAACCTTAATGGCTTGGAAGGTGGCGTCAAAGGGGAGCTTCAAGGGAAGAGGTTCGAATCTTGGTAGTCACAAGGGGTGTGTTTTATTTTTGGGCTTTTTGGCGTTAAAGGAAGGGGCTAAGTTAAGGAGATTTCAAAAGGATTTTGTGGGTGATGTTGGACATGAAAGTCGGATTGGTAAAGTGGCTTAAGGGCCGCCACTTAGGGCTTTGGTGAATGCCACCCAAGCAAGGGGGAGGAGGACTCAAGTTCGAGTCACGATGATAGCATAAGGATTTTTCTTTTATTTTTGCAAGTTGGTGCCATGAAGAGGGAAGAGTTGGACGGCAATTAGGACTTTGGAAAGGATAGGGATAAACATCATTTTTTCTAGTTTATTTGAAGAAGTGATTAGATAAAATTTATCAAAAGGGTGAGAGTTGGCCAAATAGAGGATTGTGGGCAAGGGGGCTATAGGTTTTAGGGAGTTCTTAGTATGGCCGAATGCCCCTAGACTTATTGTTGTTGTTTTTTCTTCTTTTCTCTCAAATAACTAGCCGAAACTTCAATCACCCTCATCTCTCTCTTTTCTCTTTGAAACTTTGAAGCCGAAATCACCACACTCATCTTGTCTTTCTTCTCTTCTCTCCACCATATTTTATGCCGAAACCTCCAAGTTTTCCTCTTGTCTTGCTTTGGTCGAATATTAGGTGGGCATAGTTTCTCTTCGGGATTCTTCTTCAATCGGTTAGTAAGGGTAAGTAGACATGGCCGAATGACTTTTGTTTGGCTTTTGGGATTTATGTTATGGCCGAATGGCCTTTAGCTCTCTAATGAAGTGATTAAACCAATTTCAGGGAAGGACTTTAGCCGATTGAAGGAAACTTTCGGGATTTGATTCCCCAAGAAAAGGTGGTAAGTAGTATTCGGCCATAGGCCTTGATTAAGCATATATGTGCAAACCGAATCTAACAAATGTTTTGGTAGGGATCTCGACAAGTCAAGAGACAATTTTGGGATTTCGGTAAGTTTGGTAAGTGATTAGTCATATTAGGCCAAAGGCCATTTTGGTATCTATGTATAACCGATTGTGTGCCATGGATCTAGGGGCTAATCGGCCAAGGCAAACAAAGGCTTGAGTTTGATTGGAAACCAAATCGGTTTAAGGTAAGTCTTAGTAAATGAGCCTTGAGATTTAGTAGTTATAGCCGAATAGGCCTATGTCACTAACCTTGATGTTGGCCGAATATAGGGCCAAAGGATCTAGCACAGTAGATCGGATCTTCGAGATCTAGGATTCGCATTAGTAACAGGTGTGTAAAACTCTTACACACTTTATTAGTTAGCATTGCTATTATGTTACGATTTAACCATTGTGGTAGTGATTTGCTTGTGGACATGAACATGGATTCCGGGTAAGTCATTTGTGATTTAAAATCTGTTATGGATGACATGATGGGTAATATGCTATGCCATGACTTATATGCATGACTTATGATAATATGTTAAGCATGATATGAGCTTGTTGGTAATGGGATTGATGAGAGGAGGGGGAATATTCTCTATGGAGTGTCACCAGTGGTTTTGACCACAAGATGGGTTGGCCCTATCAGTTTAATTGTGACTTCGGTCACCAGTGGTTTTGACCACACCGTTGATAAATTATGACTAAGTCCTAGTGGTTTGGTACCACCAGTGGTTTTGACCACATATTGATAATTGTGACCTATGGTCATCAGTGGTTTTGACCACACGATGGGTTGGCCCCATCACTTGATTTGTGACTCCGATCACCAGTGGTTTTGACCACACGGGGTAGTTAAAGGAGTACGGATGGTTAGTTTGGGTTGCATGTTTGCATGTTTTACTAATATTTTGTGTTTGAGTTGCACATCTGGGTTGGGGATTTATACACTGAGTCTTGGTGACTCACCCCTTCCCATATCATTTTGCAGATGAGTAGATCGCAGAGATGGAGCCGGAGAGGACTCGAGGCGGCCATGCTTGTTCCTTGGATTTGGGATTTTATTTAATATAGTTTAATTTTGTTTATTTCTAAATTTTTGGTTTAGTTTGTAGTAAGGCCGCTAATAATTATTTTGGATGTTTACGTAGTTGTTTTTACTTTACTTATACTATATTACAAATGAAACTATAAATTGTTAAGTGAATCGGTTAAAAGTAACATTTTCAAATTAAGTAAATTCTACGAGTTTTCAAAGATGTTACCATCGGGTAGCAAAATTCACCAAGTTAACAATAACTCCGATGATTTTAAAATTCAAATGATCAAATGTTTTCAAAGGTTTTCAACGCAACCATGTTGTAAAATCAATCCCACCTGAGTTTTTATCAAACACCGTTTTATAACTTTAACAGTATTTTCAGATTTTTCACCAGATTAATCAAAATCTTTCAGAACATTTTTACCCTGTGACATACCAGATCCGGTCAGGGCTCATGGGCCGGGTTTGGGGTGTTACATTTAAAGTAACTTAATTATGTATTTAAGGACAAGAAAACTAAAAGGAAACAAAACATAAAATAAAATAAAATAAACAAAAAAGATGAAAGAATGAGGAGTCTTTATTGTTGGATGGTTCATGAGGTGGGTGTGATTTCTAAAGTAGTAGTGCGTGATTCCCTAGCGACCTTAAGAACCTAAAACCAAGAAACTAAAAGAGAATAAAATTAATTAAGTAGAAGAGAAGTATATAAAAGGAAAATAAAGGAAAAGATTAAAGAAAAATAAGACCAAAAAGGTCTCAAAGACCCTTGGCTTGTCGAGTTTATAAAGCAGCCGACATGAACTTATGTAGGCCGATCTCCCATGGGGAGACTGTGCTTTAATCCTTCCGTTTCTACGTCATAGATGTGGTGTATCTCAAGGGTTAAGAAAATGAAAGTGAATGACAATGAAAGGGAAAAACAAAAGGGGTTTGAGAGAAGAGAGTGTTGGGGAGGGGGTGGTGAGTGGAGGGGGTGGTGATCTAAATAGTGTTTCAAGTCTGTCACTTCCCTACGCCCGTGTTCTGGTTGCCACGCCCGTGCTTGGTAGGTCAGTATCGACCACGACCGCCTTGCACGGCCGTGTTGTGGGGCATATCGTTTTTCCCACGCCCATGTTTAGTTTGCCATGCCCGTGTATGAACTTACAGTGTCGGCCACTATTGTGGCGTGGTGGTTGAGTCTGTGACTTGAAAATTGATTCGTTCTGACTCATACCATCTCTGCCATGTTAGTACGGAGATTCGATGTACCTACACGGCCATGGCCACGGCCGTGTGGCATGAAAATCTGTAATTTTTGGTGGGTTTATAACTTGGTGCTAGAAGAAGAAAAGAAAAGAAAAAAATGTAACAATAAATAGGGTTAGTGCTCGGGTTCCTCCCGAGAAGTGCTCGTTTAAAGTCTTAAGCTTGACTTTCCTCTCATTTGCATTATTATGGTTGTTTGAGGAGTGAGAAATCCTTTTTCATGTTATCAATTCCATTATCATGATAGAGTTTAAGACGAGTAGCGTTTATTTTCAAAGTGCCAAACATGGGATTACTTACCTCTACTGTTCTGTATAGGAAGACATTGATTACCTTAAAAGGGATTTCCTTACTTGTGTTAGGATCAAGTGGAGATATTCATGGGTCTGCTTTGTCTAATAGTACCTCATCTCTGATTTTGAGCTTCTCTACCTCATGAAATGGCTTCGATTTTGCTTCGTGTATCCCTATTTCTTATTTACGATGCGTCTTCTCCTCTTCTAGGTCATTGATCTGGATCCCTTGTTCCTTGTGAGTTATTTCCTTGTTGGCACAGGTTTTAGGTTCAGACTCGGTAATGTTCTTTTGTGGTGCTTCTTGAAAAAAAGGGTTAACCGAATAGTTATCAATAGAATTTACTTTCTCACCTTGGTTATTCAATGATCTAGCTGAATCGAGGGCTTGAAGAGTAACTGTCTCGTCACCTACACAGAGTATGAGTTCACCTACGTCAACATCGATTTTAGTCCTGGCAGTTGCTAAGAATGGTCTTCCTAAAATTCAGGGTATCGTGTTGTCCTCATCCATGTCTAAAATGACAAAGTCTACCAGGAATTTGAATTTATCAATCTTTACAAGTACACTTCAATTATACCCCTAGGAACTCTGATAGTTTTATCAGCTAATTGAATGATCCTCCAAGTTTGTTTGGGCTTCCCTAGACCTAGTTGTTTAAACAATTTATAAGGCATGACATTTATTCTTGCCCCTAAATTAGCTAACACATTATCAATAGATAAACTACCAATTAAGCATGGAATTGGAAAACTCCCTGGATCTTTTAATTTTCGTGGTAGTTTATTTAGCAATATTGCTGAGCATACTGCGTTCAGTTCCACATGTGATTCCTCGTCTATCTCCCGCTTATTTGTCAATAGCTTCTTTAAAAATTTTCTCGAATTTGGCATCTGTGAAAGAGCTTCAAGAAACGGTAAGTTAATATGTAATTTCTTTAAAAGTTTAAGAAACTTACCGAACTGTTCTTCTGTGTCATCTTTCGTTATTACTTCGAGATATAGTATGCGCAATATGTATTCATTGATTACTGATTTTGGTTTTACCTCAACGTTACCTTCTTCTACCGCACTCTTTTTTCTTAAATTGGGCTTGTCTAACCCTTCACTGTCTTGAGCTATTATGGCTTGAATTTGATCCTTTGGGTTAGTCTCAGTATTGCTCGGTAGTCTTCCCTCTGGTCTCTTAGAGATCTACGTAGCAAGTTGCCCTATTTTATCTTTGAGCTCTTATGACAATACTTTAAGTTTTGTTTCTACCTTTTGGAAACGTGTTTCTGAAGCTGCTATGAATTTTTTCAGCATCTCTTCAAGGTTTGGCTTCTTTTCCTGTGGGTAGGTCTATTGTTAGAAGTTTTGAGATGGTTGTTGCCTTTGATTTCCTTGGCCACCCCCCATAAGAAATTAGGGTGGTTTTTCCAACCTAGACTATAAGTATTACTATAAGGGTGGTCGTGTTAAATAGTCGAGTTTTAATATTTATAAAGAGTGATCGAACACATGGTATTGTGACAACGATAGAGGCAAGTGCACCTATCGAGCGATAGTATAGCTCAGGCAAGAATATCTTATCGAACCCAATGGAACCTAAAAGTACTACTACTTACTTTCTCTCTATTATTTAGCCTAAAATATGTTGTGATTGGATTATTAAACTAATGAAATAATTAGATTAAATGCAAAGACAAAAGATTGAATTGGAGAAAGACTTTAGGAAAACTCAGTTGATAAAGATGATACCCTCAGGAAGAATCCACCTATGACTTAACTTATTATTTATTCCCCAAACCATATGATTTCTTTACTTTGCTTGATCTGTGAGACTCCCTAACCTATATTAAACCCCCTCTCGAGGCGAAAAACATCTAACCTTAGGTTAATTAATGAGACTCTCGTTCTCTTATAAAAACCCCCTAAGGAAGCAGTAAATCGATCAATGGATTCCCATATTAGGTTTCACCCTAATCCGGTAAAATACCATAACCCTATCTCTAGGCACCCGACCAACTCCGCTCAATTATGCTAGATCTACTCTTAGGTAGGGTCTATTCCTCCTCCACCTAAGCACATCAGATTGAATTAAGTAACATAATTAAGAACAAACCAAGTACTTATCATATAAATTTAGAAATCAAATAAAAAAATCCATCATAACCCCTTCAGGTATCTAAGGGGTTTAGTTCATAACTAAATATGAAAACACCTCAAGAGTAAAGAATAAAAAAACATAAGAAATCCCTAAAACCCCTTAAAGGAATTGAAGGAGAGATCCTCTGTATTGAATGGAGTTTTGGCTTCTTAAGATGGATCGACTGGCTATCTTCAAGTGATTCCTTAAAAAATGAATGCTTCGGCAAAAGCCTCTGCTAAAAAGCTCTCTTTCAATGTCTGCCTTGGGTTGTTCATATAGGCTTTGGGATGCTATACTTGGCTCCTAAGTATCTCCTTCAAGTAGAATTACTATTAGGTTGTTGGAGTAGACTTAGGAGTATGTTTATTTGGCTTCAAGCATCCAAATCCAAGTGAAATTGCTCTCTCCCGTGGCAGGGGCACGGCCATGACACATGCCCGTGTAAATCGTGGTTTGGCTGTGTCTCAATTCTGTCATTTTGGGCACGGCATTGTGAGTCAGGATTCAGGCTGTGCTTCAGGTCTACCGATTTGGGCACGGCCATGTAGATCACCAGGCACGTCTGTGTGATCAATGGATGCTACATGGCCATGTGTTACGTAGTTGAGGCCGTGCTCTAGGTAATTAGCGAGACACGATCGTGTGGGCTTTGGGCCACGCCGTTTTGATTGCTTGCTAAAGCCCAAATACTCCAATTTAAGCTTGTTTTGCATTCTTTTTTATCCTCGGGTGCTTTCCTGAGTATAAACATGAAAAGAAAGGATTAAAAGCACCTTTTTACATAAATCAAGGGCTAAATCATCCAAAAGCATACTAAATATAGGGTCAAAATATGTTACTTTTATGGTTTATCAAATACCCCCACACTTAAGCTTTTGCTTGTCCTCAAGCAAAATTCTCAACTTACAATTAAAATGAACTTTCCCTAATTCATAATTCCTATCGACAATGTCTCATCATAATTCATAGATAATTTATACATGGATAATTCAACTCAAAGAACCCTAAAGATTCAATTACGATAAGTCATACCTTTATAGGATGAAAACATAGGTATCTCTCATTATCTAAGTGATTACCTTTAATTCAAAGCCGACAAGGATTGACATCCTCACAAAAGATTCACTCAAAGGTGTTTAAGGTTCAAGAATAAGCACTCTAAGTCGAACCTGAAAAGTTAATCCCATAGACTTGCTTGAAAATCAAATCTCCACCACTGTATATGAGATGATACACAAATCAAAAGGTCTTTAATCAAGGTTGTAATGGGGCTAGGGTTAAAAGGTGTGGATACAGGCTGAATTAGAGGTTATAATCGAGATTGAATTGACTAATTACCTAATCTAAAAATAATGAACTAAATATGAATATTTACATCAAATGAAAAACTAACAATATCTACTATTGATAATTACTCTATAATAAGAGTATTTTCATCACTCAAATTTTGAAAATACTTTAATATGAGCTTTTCTTTAACAGTTGGAGTTTTAAATGCTCTAAGCTCTTTTATTATACTACTAATATTGAATATTCTTGGATTTTTATTTTTATTTTTTAAGAACAAACTAAAATAAACATAATAGACGGAACTTTGGTCATTGAAATAACCTAATTGAAAATTGATCAAATCAATTATCGATAGAGGGGTAGTCAAAGGAATGTTGATAACAAATACAAAGGGATTTTGGGTTAATATTAGTGGGTGAGTTAAAAAAAAGTTGTTAGGATTCAACGGGGTTCACTAAGGGTTAATTTGCATGGGTAGGCTTTTTAGTGGAGTGAATAGGTTAACACCTAGGTGCCTTTATCATCTCTGTATATCAAATCAAAAGTGTGGTGTTGACATGTATACATGAGGCAAGTTCTAGAATAATAGTTCACAGTTGACACATTCATAATCAATTAAAGTGAGCACGAAAAAGGGCATATGCTCTATAAGGCTCAAAATCTCACAAAAAAAATTATGGGTGTTTTGACATCAATCCTTATAAATTTTGAACTTCAAGGTGATACTCAAATTAGGTTCAACAACCTATCAATTTTAATTTTAGAAAGTAGACTTATCATCTTTGGATTCTCTAGTATTCTTCAAATTTAATTATTAATGCACAATTAACTAAGACTTATTCTAAAACATATTGACAAAAATCATGAATCATTAGAAATTTTATCCTAATTAGTAATATGAGAAAAATACTTAAGATCAAGACTAATTTCGTGGTTTTGAGAATTATGCAAAAAGTAAGGCACTATTACCCCACACTTAAGATGTACATAGCCCTCAATGTAAAAAGATAGATAATGATAATTAGATGCCAAATTAAAAAGAGAAGAGGGGAAAGTAATACTCCTAAAATCTAGATGATCCTTGGCATCTTTGGTGGCGTGATGTTGTTTTCTATGGGCCTAGTGGAGTGGCTACTAGAAAAGCACTTTGCTAGATGAAAAAATTGGGTAGCTTTGTAAAGATATAGCCAAGAGATCTAGAGAAATAATAATAATATACTAATAATATATTTAAAGATTAAGGAAATAAAAAGAAGGAGACTAAGAAGAAAACTAAAATTGAAAAAAAAGACTAATGGACAAAGCAGTCCTTATTGTTGGATGGTTTGCGAAGTGGGTGTGACCTCAAAGGCTGTGGTGTGTGATTCCCTAGAAGCCTTTAGAACCTAAAACCAAGAAACTAATATGAAATAAATTAAATTAAGCAGAAAAGAAGTATAGATAAGGAAAATAAAGGAGACGAGAAAAGAAAAATAGAATTGAAAAGGTTTTAGAAACCCTTGGCATGTCAATTAAGTGAAGCTGTCGGCATGAACTCATGTTGAGGTCTCTTCTGAGGAGACGATGCTTACGTTTCTTCGGCATGATCTTTGTGTTGCTCAAGAGTCTTGGACCTTTTCTATGAATAGGAAGAAAAATTTGAAAGAAAAGAGAAAGAAGGAATAAGAAAGAAGATGGGAAAAAGAGGAAGGGTGTGGGGATTTAAATAGGATTTCAAATGCACGTTCCCACGCTTGATGTACCGAGGGTGTATCGATTCACATGGCAGATCAAGACGGCCGTGTTGTGGGTGTGTTGTTCTTCCACACCCATTTTGTTGGGTTGCACGCCTGCGTTCCTAAAAGGCTAGGATGTGAGCACGGATAGACGCATGCAGCGTGGTCCGCCGTGCTCAATAAGTCGGTGTCTTAGCGGTTGTGAAACGCAGTCGTGCTATTTTTGTCGTGCCCGTCTGTGGGTGGTTGGATCGGTGGCGTTGAGGGTGGTTGGGTGACTTGCACGCCGCGCTCTGTCGGTGTGGTGGTTACGGTGGTCCATACAGACACGGCACGACGGTGTGTAAGGCCGTGTGGCACGGAAACCCGTGATCTTTTGTTTTAGATGTGGAGAGAGAAGAGAAAAGAAAGAGAAGAAAAAAATAATTTTGAAAGATAAAAAGTGTTACTGCTCGGGTTGCCTCTCGAGAAGCGCTCATTTATAGTCTTAAGCTAGACTGTCCTAGACCTTGAAGATTTTAGGGAGGTTTAAAGGTTTGAATATTTTCCCTCTTACTGACATTTTTATTTTTCTGACAAAGTTTGGGTCGATAAGAGTTTACCTTGAAATTGTTGAACATTGATTGCTTACCTCGACTATTTCATGTGGGAAAACATTGTGTACCTGAAGGAGTATTTCTTCCTTTTCTTGATTCATGAAGCGATGTAAGGATCGACTTTATCTAACAGCACTTGATCTTATATTTTAAAGTGATTTGATGTCCCTATGAGCTCTTCTGATGGTTCCCTAGGTTTTACTTCGTGTGGATTCGGCTTTTCTTTGGTCCGTATCTTCTGCTCTTCCAAATTGTTGATCGTACGATTTTGTGTTGGCTCAGTTTTGATGCTTTGTGATGTTTCCTGCGATGAAGTTTGAATAATTTGATTATCTATTGAAACGACTTTCTTACCTTCATCTTCTGTTGTTTTGGCTGAGTCGAGAGCTTGAAGATTGACTAATTCATCTCCTACATGAAGTATGAGTTCTCCTATGGCAACATTAATTTTAGTCTTGGCAGTTGCAAGAAAAGGTCTTCCTAAAATTAAAGGAATTGAATTTTCCTCATCCATGTCTAAAACAACAAAATCTACTGGGAAAACGAATTTATCGATTTTTACTAAAACGTATTCAATAATGCCCCTAGGAATTCTAACAGTTTTATCAGCTAGTTGGATACTCATCCTAGTTTGTTTGGGCTTCCCTAAACCTAGTCGTTTAAGCAGTGCATAAGGCATGACATTTATACTTGCCCCTAAGTCAGATAACGCATTATCAATAGTTAAACTACCAATTAAACATGGAATCGTAAAACTCCCTGGATCTTTTAATTTCTGTGATAGTCGGTTTTGTAGCATTGCTGAGCATGTTGTGTTAAGTTCCACATGGTGCTCTTCATCTATTTTGCATTTATTCGTTAAGAGCTATCTTAAAAATCTTCTTGAGTTTGGCATCTGAAAAAGAGCTTCAAGAAGAGGTAAGTTAATGTGTAATTTCTTTAGAAGTTTTAGAAACTTACCAAATTGTTCGTCTGAATCATCTCTTTTCAATGCTTTAGGATAAGGTATTCGAGGTTGGTACTCTTTAATTACTGGTATTTCTTGTGCTACCTCTATTTTACCTTTTTCTTCCTTGGTTTCTTGTACTGAGGTGGGCTTGTCTACCTTTGTATCCTCTTGAGATGTGATGGCTTGTATCTGTTCTTTTGGGTTTATTTTTGTGTTGCTTGGTACACGTCCCTGTTGACGTTCTGAAACAAGATTTGTAAGATGTCCCACTGACCTAGTGATTTCCCCGACTTGTTCCTTGATTTCTTTGATCGATATTTCTTGGTTATCAAGTGTTGTATCAGTTCTTTGGAGACGGGCATCTGTGTCTGCCATGAACTTTTTCAGCATCTCTTCAAGACTCGACTTCTTTTCCGGTGGATAAGGTTGATTTTGGTAATTTGGAAGAGGTTGCTGCCTTTGATTTCCTTATCCTCCCCACGAAAAATTTGGGTGGTTCTTCTAACCTGGATTGTAAGTGTTACTATAAGGATTATTATTAGATCTGAAATTGTTACCTATATAGTTTGTCTGCTCGTTTTCTGCTCCTGGTTGGTAAGGTGGGTACTAAGAATTCACCACATTCCCACTCGCTTCGCATTGTATGACTGGATGTACCTGTGAAGAACATAAATTATCAATCTTTTTATTCATTAACTCCACATGTGTCGATAGCATTGTCACTGCGTCTATGTTAAAAACTCTGACTGATTTTGTCAGTTTAACCCTTGTAATTTGCCATTGATAGGTGTTCAACGACATCTCCTCAATAAAATTGTAAGCCGCTTTAGGAGTTTTGTTCAAAGTTCCACTGGCTGATGAATCAATCATTTGCCTAGTTGGAGAATTCACACCATTGTAAAAAGTTTGGACTTGAAGCCACAAAGGTAATTCGTGGTGTGGGCATCTCCTTAGGAGATCCTTGTATCTTTCACATGCATCATATAATGTTTCTACGTCATTCTACACAAAAGAAGATATGTCATTCCTAAATTTAGCCGTTTTGGCTGGTGGAAAATATTTTAAAAGAAATTTTTCGGTCATTTGATCCCATATGGTGATTAACCCTCGTGGTAATGAGTTCAACCACTACTTTGCTTTGTTCCTTAATGAAAAGGAAATAACCGAAGACGTATGGCATCGTCAGAAACACCATTTATTTTGAAGGTATCACAGATAAAAAATTAGATATGTTAGTGTTTGGATCCTCATCCTGTAAACCATCAAATTGAACAAATTATTAAATCATTTGTATTGTGTTAGGCTTTAATTTAAAATTATTAGTAGCTATAGCGGGCCTAACAATACTAGATTCTGTTCCTGTCAAATTAGGTTTAGCATAATCATACATAGTATGCGGAGTATTCTGTTCTTGCACATTTGGTTGGTTGTTCTCGTCCATCCCTTCAGTAGGATTGGATCTTTGCTGTTCTTCTCTTTGATAGTCTAGGGCTCGTCTAATTTCTATGTGATTTGTGTGAGCAGTAGCTTTAATGTCACTTTCGTATTCTAATGGTCCTCTCAGATTTCTTCTAGTCATAAACTAGAGGTACCTGCTATGAAAAGAAAGAAAGAAATTTAGAAAAAAAAAACATATGTATAAAAATAAGAGAAATTTAAAAATAAAGATAATGGCTAATGTAATAGAAATAGAGCTTTCTTAATATTTTAGGAGTCCCCGGCAACGGCGCCAAAAACTTGATCGTGTCAAATAGTCGAGTTTTAATATTTATAAAAGAGTGATCGAACCTATAGATCGATCATGACAACGATAGAGGCAAGTGCACCTATCGAACAGTAGTATAGCTCAAGCAAGAATATCTTATCGAACCCAAGGGAACCTAAAAGTACTGCTACTCACTTTCTCTCTATTATTTAGCCTAAAATATGGAGTGATTGGATTATTAAACTAACGAAATACTTAAACTAAATGCAAAGACAAAAGATTGAATTGGAGAAAGACTTTAGGAAAACTCAGTTGATAAAGACGATACCTAGGAAGAATCCACCTATGACTTCACTTATTATTTATTTCCCAAACCATATGATTTCTTTACTTAGCTTGATCCGTGAGACTCCTAACCTATATTAAACCTCTCTCGAGGCGAATAACGTCTAACCTTAGGTTAATTAGTGGAACTCTCGTTCTCTTATAATAACCCCTAAGGAAGCGAAGAATCGATCAATGGATTCCCATATTAGGTTTCACCCTAATCCGACAAAATCTCATAACCCTATCTCTGGCGCCCGATCAACTCTGCTCAATTATGCTAGATCTACTCTTAGGTAGGGTTTATTCCTCCTCCACCTAAGCACATCAGATTGAATTAAGCAACATAATTAAGAACAAACCAAGTACTTTAACATATAAATTTAGAAATCAAATAACAAAATCCATCATAGGTTTCATCCCCTTCAGGTATCTGAGGGGTTTAGTTCATAACTAAAAACGAAAACACCTTAAGAGTAAAGAATAAACAAAACATAAGAAATCCCTAAAACCCCCTGAAGGAATTAAAAGAGAGATCCTCCGTATTGAATGTAGTTTCGGCTTCTTGAGATGGATCAATTGGCTATCTTCAAGTGATTCCCTAAAAAATGAAAGCTTCGGCAAAAGCCTCTGCTAAAAGGCTCTCTTTCAATGTCTGCCTTGGGTTGTTTATATAGGCTTTGGGATGCTATACTTGGCTCCTAAGTATATCCTTCAAGTAGAATTACTATTAGGGTGTTGGAGTAGACTTAGGAGTATGTTTATTTGGCTTCAAGCATCTAAATCCAAGTGAAATTACTCTCTCCCGGGGCAGGGGCACGGCCATGACACACACCTGTGTAAAATGTGGTTGGGTAGTGTCTCGATTCATCATTTTGGGCACGGTAGTGTGAGTCGAGATTCAGTAGTGCTTTAGGTCTATCGATTTGGGCACGCCATGTAGATCACCGAGCACGTCAGTGTGATCAATGGATCTTTGCTGCAGCCTTGTGTTACGTAGTTGAGGCCGTGCTTCAGGTAATTGGCAAAACACGATCGTGTGGGCTCTGGGCCACACCGTGTTGATTGCTTGCTAAAGCCCAATTACTCTGTTTTAAGCCCGTTGTGTGTTCTTTTTATCCTTAGGTGCTCTCACGAGTATAAGCATGAAAAGAAAGGATTAAAAGCACCTTTTTACATAAATCAAGGGCTAAATCATCCAAAAGCATACTAAATATGGGGTTAAAATATGTTACTTTTACGGTTTATCAAAGGGATATTGTTAGACCAGAAATTATTACCCATATAGTTCATTTGTTCGCTCTCCATGCCTTGTCCGTAGGGTGGGTACTTAGGATTCACCATGCCTTCACTTATGCCGCACTGCATAACTGGATGTGCTTCGAAAGAACCATATAAACCATCAAATTTTTTATGTAGCAACTCTACCTGATTTGATAACATGGTTACTGCATCGAGATTGAAAACTCCGGCTACATTGGCTGGCCTTGTTCTTGTAACTTGCCACTAATAGTTATTCAGCGACATCTCCTCAATAAACTCGTAGGCTACTTCAGGAGTTTTATTGTTCAGAGTTCTGCTGGCAGCTGAATCGATTAATTGCCTTATTGAGGGGTTCACACCATTGTAAAAAGTCTGCACCTGTAGCCATAATGGTAATCCGTGGTGTGGACACTTTCTCAACAAATCCTTATATCTTTTCCATGCGTCATAAAGTGTCTCTAAATCTATCTGCACAAAAGAAGAGATATCATTCCTTAACTTGGCCGTTTTGGCCGACGAAAAATATTTTAATAAAAAATTTTCGGTCATCTGATCCCATGTAGTGATTGATCCCCGTGGAAGATAATGCAACCATTGTTTGGCTTTATTCCTCAAAGAAATGGGAAATAACCAAAGATGGATGGCATCATCAGAAATGCTATTTATTTTGAAGGTATCACAGAATTCTAGAAAATTTGCTAAGTGTGTGTTAGGATCCTCATCCTGCAAACCATCAAACTGAATAAACTGTTGTACCATCTGTATAGTGTTAGGTTTCAGTTCAAAATTATTTGCAGCAATAGTAGGCCTAACAATACTTGACTCAGTTCCTATTAAACTAGGTTTAGCATAATCGTACATAGTACGTGGAGCATGATGTTCGACTGCCTCTAGAGGTAGCGGATTATTCTCAGCCATCCTTTCAGTAGGATTAGTTTCGCCTTCTTGCTCTTCTTCTACGTAGTTTAAGCTTCGCCATATCTCTCTGTAATTTTTACGAATGGTACCTTCGATGTCACTATCATAAAATAGAGGTCCTGTCGGGTTCCTTCTAGTCATAAGCTAGAGGTACCTAAAAGGATCGAGAGAAGAAAATTTAGAAAAGCAAAAATAAAATTTAATTTCCAAAATAAAATATGGCTAAAGTAATAAAATTTAGTGTTCTTAATATTTCAGTTCCTCGAGAACGATGTGCCAAAAACTTGATCGTTGTTTTGTCGAGTCTTAAAATTTATAAAAAGAATGATTGAACTTGGACACTAACTAAGACAACGATGGAGGCAAGCGCACCTATCGAACAGTAGTATAGTTTAGGCAAGACCGAAATGTCGAATCCCAAAGGAACCAAAAGTACTAATACTAACTCTCTATTTATTATCTAGCCTAAGAATTAAGGAATTTGTTGTTTAATCTAAATTAACTAACTACTAAACTAAAGACTCTAAGACAAAGAAGAATGAAATTTGGAAAATAACTTGAGTAAAACCAATTGATTAAGACGACACCCAAGGAAGAATCCACCTAGACTTCACTTGTTATCTAACACCGAACTGCACGATTTATTCACTTGACTTGATCTGTAAGATTCCTAACATATATTAATCCCTCTCTCGAGGCGACTAATGTCTAACCTAGGTTGATTAATTGAAATCTCTTTCTAATTAAAACCCCTAGAATTGCATTAACTCGATCTATGGACTCCTATATTAGGTTTCACCCTAATTCGGTAAAATCTCGTCACCCTATCTCTAGGCCTGCGATCAACTCTGCTTAATTATGCTAGATCTCATCACCCTATCTCTAGGCCCACGATCAAATATAGTTTAGAAAACAATAAAAGATTCATCTTAGGTTTCATCCCCCTAAGGTATCTGAGGGTTTAGTTCATAATTGGAAAAGAAAACATCTCAAAAGAAAAGATAAAACAAAACATAAGAAATTCTTAAAATCCCCTCAAGGAATTGAAGGAAAGATCCGCGCCTTGAATATAATTTTGGCTTCTTGAGATGAATCAACTGGCTATCTTTTAGTAAATCTCCACAAATGTACCCTCTTTGGCCTAGCTGGATGCCCCTTGACTAAAGCCCTGGGTTCCTCTCTTTTAGGTTATACTTAGGGTGTTTATATAGGCTTCGGAATGTGTTTCTTCGCCCCTAAATATCCTAATCTGAGTGAAACTTCTCTTTGTCACGGCAGGGACACTCCCATGGCACACGCCCGTGTGAATCATGGCCAAGCTGTGTTCAATCCTGCTGAAGAGGCATGCTTGTGTGTTTCGATTTCAAGCCGTGGTCAAGTCTACTAAAGAGGCACGCCTGTGTATTTTGGGGTCCAAGCCGTGTTAGAGTAAATTAGGGAGGCACGGCCCTGTGGTCTTGGGCCCAAGTCGTGTCAATTTCCATTTTGACCCAATTTGGTCCGTTTTAGGCTTGTTTCTCATTCTTTTCATCCTCCGGTGCTCTCCTGAGTATAAAACATGAAAACAATGGATTAAGAGCACCAAATTACATAATTCAAGGGATAAATCATCCAAAAGTATGCTAAATGTGGGCCCAAAATATGTTACTTTTACAATTTATCAAGTTAGCTACCCTATTTTGTTAATGCATGTCCATGTGGTATGGTGAGAGGCAAATGTTGCAGCTCGTGAGATGCCAAAAAAAGGTTTTATGGGGCCTGAGGAACAGCTCTAGGGAAGTAGGTACTTGCTACTATTCTACATGTGGTTGAAATGATTGACTAGAGGAAAGCTACCTGCTGAAAGACACTAGAGCAGCAGTTGATGGGTTAATGGCATGGAGCTTACAGAGAAAATTTAGGTTCATCGAATGGTGTCGAAAAATTTTGAGTTAATCGAGTTCACGAGTATTATTTTATCATCTAAACTTAATTTGAATTTTTTTTCAAATCAAGTAGAGTGAAATGAAATTCAAGTCGAGTCGAGTCGACTCGAATGAAATTATTCGACTTAAATTTAAAAAAATTAATGTTACAATATAACTAATTTCATGTTAGAGCACTGTAACATCCTAGATTAGGGGTTATGCGTTAGTGCATAATTCATGAGTAGTAGGTTTTGACAATGGTTGGAAGTGAATTAAGGGTTTTAAAATCCTAGGATGGAAGAGAAAGCTTTGGACAATTATTGGTTTTAAGTTAAAACAAGAAGTGATGTGGAAAAGTGGCAAAGGACGCCACCTAAGGGCAAGGGTTATGGCATCACGTGAAGTACTTTGAGGAAGAGGTTCGAATCCCATTATGTGCATTTTTGCTTAATGAAATAGCATGTTTCTTGTGATATGGATGTGTGGTGTGCATCTTTAGAACCTTGGAAATGTAAGGAAATGTAAGGAAATATAAGGAAATGTAAGGAAATAAAAGGAAGTATAAGGAAATGTAAGGAAATGTAAAGAAATGAAAGGAAATAAAAGGAAATGTATGGAAATGTATGGAAATGTAAGGAAATGTATGGAAATGTATGGAAATGTATGGAAATGTAAGGAAATGTAAGGAAATGTATGGAAAGGTATGGAAATGTATGGAAATGTATGGAAATGTATGGAAA
The DNA here is from genome assembly GCA_025506655.1 of Gossypium rotundifolium. NCBI lineage: Eukaryota > Viridiplantae > Streptophyta > Magnoliopsida > Malvales > Malvaceae > Gossypium > Gossypium rotundifolium. Next base: position 16,362,095 of record CP106730.1, read on the forward strand.
TGTAAGGAAATGTATGAAAATGTAAGGAAATGTATGGAACGATTAGTTAAAATAGGAAAGTGAACATTTTGGAAACCTAAGCTAAAAGAGGAAAGTAAACATTTTGGAAACTAAGCCAAAATAGGAAAGTAAACATTTTGGAAACCTAGGAAATGTCAAGTTTACAGAGTCCATGAAAATTTTAGAAACTTAAAATGACCCCAAATGTCTAATTTTAAAGTTCAAAGGGAACTTAGGGCAGTGACCCTAAAATATAAAGTATGTGAAATTTGACCCATTAACGGACTTGGAAAAGTGGCCTGAAGATGCCACTTAAGGCCTCAAGAAATGGCCCACATGCAAGGGTGTTGGGCTTGAGTTCGAGTCACATAAGAAGCAAATAAAATAAGTTTTATTTTGCTTCTAGAAGCCCAAGAGGTGGACGGCACAAGGCTTGCAAAAGAGGAGTTTCACTCTCTTTAAAACTCGGCTAATTAGAAGATCATAAGGACTCTTAAGGGAAGAGTTTAATTCTCTTTAAAATTCGGCTAAATAGGTGGATAAATGAAGAATTATTCTTTAATTAGGAAAATAAGGAAGAGTGGTGGCCAAGTTAAGGATTCTTGGCCTAGTAATTTCGGCTATAAAAGGATGAGACTAGGGCCATTCATTATTCATTCTCCCTCTCTCTTTTCCTCCTAGAATATTCTTCTTCCATTCTTTTCTTCTTTTCTTTTAGCCTCCTAGCCGATTCCTTCTAAGCCTATTATTCTCTCTTCTTTCATCTTTGAAACCGAATACATAAGGGAATCATAGCCGATTGTTCATCAAGTCTCTAAGCCGAATCTCTGAAGGTTGAAGTGAAGGTGCAATCGATTCCTTCAAATAAGGGTAAGATCCAAGTTTGGTTTCCATTCTTTTATATTTTAGACTTATCGAAATCTAGGGCTAATCCCATTAATGTTCATGGTTGCCAAAACTTTGAAGAGATCTTTCGGGATTTATTAAGTATAGGCTACAAGGAAGGAGAAGTTCTTTTCCCGAAGGTACACCATAAGCCGCGTGTTCCCTAGTTATTCGGTGAATTTGGGATTTAAGAATCTAAGGTAAGTCATATTTAACATACTGACTAAGGGTTATTTGTTGTGAATAAATGTTAGAAATTGATCTAACATGTAGTTATAGGGATTTCGATAGATGGATACAAGGAGGAGCATAGCATAGATTTGAGATTTGATTAGTATTGAAATCGGCAACAAGGTAAGTTTTAAGAATACTAATCCTACTAGGATTTGGATTTATGGTCAAATGGTTTTTTATTAAAGTAGTAAGTGATTAATCAAATGTAGGAATTGAGATCTAAAGCAATAGATCGGGTTTTGGATTTCAAGGAATTGATAAGCAAATCGGTGTGTACCTACACTAAATCTTGATAGATTTACTGGCTTTAATTCAATATATGTGTTAATATGAAAGTGTAAGAATATGGCTAAGGTACCGTGTGTACTCCACACTAATCTTAATAGATTTATGGCTTAAATATGATATATATGTTAATGTGAAAGTGAAAGAATGTGGCTAAAGTACCATATTATGGTACAAAGTACTCAGTATGTTTTCCTACTCCTACTAGGATTTGAAATATGTTATATTTAACATGTGAAAAGTGATGTGAAAGTGAAATTAAATATGATATGCATGATATGTATAATTTGGGGCATTGGATTATTTGAGAAAGGGAAGTGAATGTGATGACTTGGTCTCACTAAGTGAAACGTGATGACTTGGTCTCACTAAGAATATGTGATGACTTCGGTCTCACTAAGAATATGTGATGACTTTGGTCTCACTAAGAATATGTGTTGACTTGGTCTCACTAAGTGAAACGTGTTGACTTGGTCTCACTAAGAATATGTGATGACTTGGTCTCACTAAGTGAATGTGGTGACTTTGGTCACATTAAGTGAATGTGGTAACCCGGTTACATTATCTAAATGTGGTGTCTCATGACACAAATATCCACGTGGCTCACCAAGGCCTTGTGCAAGCAGGTCGCCGAGGTAAGATATGTGGGATCACTCGATTGTGATCGATGGATTAATACTGACCTTGGCGAGGAGTCTGCTAAGGTTGGTGTAACGGATGGACCTAGGTTTGGGTTGGGTTTGCATCATTATCTTGAATTTTATATGAATATGATATGTATGGTGTGCCTATTTCTATTATGTTTTGGTGTTGGTTACACATTGAGTCTATCGACTCACCCCCTGCTAGGGAACATGTTTGGTGATGGGCGGTAATGGATCAGGACGGCGAGAACTTGTGGTGGCCATGTTAAACTTGAAGTTTAATTTTATTTGAATCTTTATTTTATTTTAAATCTTGTACAATTTTATTTTGGGTTTCATTTTATGTAATAAGGCCATCGTGACATTTTATTTCGCTTTAATTACTATGTTATGAATTTAGGGCTTTACAAAGAATAAGCCCATTTAATTTAAAATAAGTTTAAATATTTTGTCCCCAAGCAAATGGGTTTTTGTTATAAGATAAATTTGTTTTCAACTCGAGCCCAACCCACAACAAACTATCTTTCAAAACACACATTTTCAAAGTATTCGAATGAATTTTGAACCAAGGTTACTTGAGGAACATACCGATCCGGTCCATTCTCGTGGGTAGGGTGTGGGTGTTTCAACCACATTAATTTGAAATCATATATATTTGTAAATTTTTCAAAGCAAAAAAAAAAAAGGATACTTTGAGTATGATAATTTTGAATCATTAGTTAGGTCCCAAAATTATTATTTTAGAAAGAATTTAAAATCTTAACTTTTTTTTATATATTTTGTAGATTTTTTATAATTTCTAAAAATATAAATTTTAGATTTTTATAAATATTTTGAAAATTAAAATTATTTTAATTTTTTTTAATTTTGTTGAAAGAGACCACTTTGTTTATTTTCAAAGTTGACAAAGACCAAAAGAATATTTACACAAATCATTATTCAAATTATCTGAGTTATTCAAATTGTGAAATTCGACTCAAACTAGAAACTTGACTCGAGTTGACTTGAATAATTCAAATAACTCAATTCGATTAACTTCAAATTCAAATTGTTTTTTCAATTTTCTTTATCGAATCAAATTTTGCACACCCCTATTAAAAGGGGTAGGATATTGGGGTACATCTTTAATTTTAACACTAGTTCCTAGGACAACTGTACTCCATGTTCTATTATTGTGAATTGTTTTAGTTTCCTATCCTCTAGTAAGTTGATTGGTCTTTTTTTCTCAAAAAAAATATTTAACTTATTATAATGTGGTTTTTACAATTATTTAGGGAAAGATAGGCATATGTGCCACTCTAAAAAAATATTTAAGGTTTTAGGTCGTTTCGTTTGAAATTTAGGAAAATAGGTCGATTTTGAAACAAGTGAAAGAAACGCTCTCTCTGAGATAGGATTTCGGTGACATGGCGGGGAGAGATGGATTGTGGCGGAATAGGAATGTTATCTTACAAACTTTTCGAAAAACGCTTCTTGTTAGAGGCGCTTTTTTTTTACAAGCCATGTCCGATCTTTTCCAACATTTTGAAATACATTTCATATTTGGTGGTAGAGTTTCCTATAAAATGAAGATTGATATTGAGAGGTTTCCATAATCAAATTTTGAGCAGAAGATTTGGATGTTAAGGAGAAGATTATTGATGTCAAAAATCTAAAGTTCAAAAATCGACCTAACAAAGTAAATTAGTTTAAGTAAATTTGGTGTTGTTGTTTGAATTTGGTTAATGAGTATTGATTTTTCTATAATATTTTCATTTTAATTTTATATTAAACATGTGAAACAAGTTTGTTTGGTGAAGATAAGCAGACAAATTAGAGCCATTATTTATTAAGATGGTCAAATTTACAATACCAAAATTGGGCTGGTTTTTATATCAGTGCAATCTACATAATTGGCTTTCAATCGGAGTATCAAATTGAATAAGCTTTTATCAAGAATTAGAAAGAAAGTCTTGACTTCAAGCTAGAGAAGAATTTTAAGCGTGAAATAGAGATATCTAACGTCAATGGACCCTATTAGGTATGATACATCTGAGCTCAAAGGCAACATGGATGTCAAGTTAATGCTTGATATGTATTACTCAACTGCAAATGCTATACTAGAGTTATATGCCTAGTTTGTTGATGTAGAGGAAGGTGGTTCAAGTTCGACAACAATTCCAGTTAATTCGTTTCGAGAATAGAAATCAGACCGTTCAACCACATAGTTGTGTGGTGATTTCATGATGTTGTTACAAAGCTCATATTAGGGAATGTCAAAATCTCAATCGGAAGGCAATCCTTGGTTTTAGCCCTCGATTTCAACTTTTCCATATAGTCGGGGTTAGTTGTTAACTTGAATGTAGAGACCTCGACACAAAATTCTGTGAGTTCCTTTTATTTCAATTTCGGAACACCAATGTTCTATGTTGGACACACTTATGCGGGTATGTCATCAAGTTACACGGGTGGGCAATCCGTAAGGAATATTGGTTTTAACGTAGGGTTGACTAGAATAGATGATGTTTTCTTTACAACCTGCACCGATGAAGGGATATCCAATTTTAGACATGAAATCGCAACTAGGCCTGAGAATGAAGAGGAAGCTAAGATCGATCCAGGCCAGATGGTTTGAAAATTGCATTATTTTTTGAACTAGAGGTTGTTCCTACTGAACCAGAAGGGAGTGGTTCTAACAGTAAAGGTTCAAACAATGTTGGATGAACCGAAAAATACTTTATGGTGTATGAACCTCCACATCATATTCTTAATGTCGACATTGATGTTGAAGATGGACTATAATTTCTAGAATCTCCACATAGAAGACTGGGCCATGCGAGTTCTTCTACAATTTTTGGTGAATTACAAGTTGGGATGGAATTTTCCTCTAAAGATTTTGTTGTTTTTGTTGTTGTGAAGTAGTATAACATAAAACACGGGGTCAATTTCCATGTTACAAAATCATGAGCCGAAAAATATGAGACAAAGTGTGCAATGCGTGACAGTAGTTGTCCATGAAAAATCATGGCATTGGTGAGAAAGAAGATGGGGTTTTGGACAATTAAGAAATATGGCGCTTCACATACTTGTGTTGTTGCAGGTATGTTTATGTTGTAGGATATCTGAAATTGGATTCTGACCTTATCTCTAATATTGTCGTACTTATGGTAAAATATTTGTGTTATTGCAAGTATCTCACAGGATCATTCGAATTGGATTCTAACTTTATCTCTAACATTATCTTACCTATGGTGAAAGTGAATCTTAGGGTTCTCCTATTGGTTTTGATTGCTAATATCTTTAATGAGTACGATCACACTGTATCATACTACAATGCAAGAGTTACAAAATAGAAGGTAATATAAAAGATGCATAATGGGTGGGATAAATCATATAATGATTTGTGGCAATGGTTGAAGGTACTGAATCGTATGTAATATCCCTAAATCATGCCTAGTGGTTTCTGTATATTTTTCGAGTTCCAAGTGTGAAACTAGGAATTTATGGGGTTTCTAGTAATTTTAATTTCATTTAGGAGGTTAATTTCATCTAAAATTGATTAAATAATAATCCAAAAAATAAAAATATTTTAGAAAATTAATTTTAAAGTAATTAAATAATTATTAGTGAGAATAATTATTTTGGCCTAAAAGGAATTTTAAAATAATTTTATTAGGGGTTAATTTGAGTTAAAATTAAATACTAATTAAATTAGATTTAATTGTAAAATAAAGGAAATTTTGGAGTACTTATTTGGCAAATAAACCTTAAAATTCAAAATTTTGGAGGGAAAGGATTAAATGGTAAAACAAGGGAAATGTGGGAGTGGCCATTAGGGAAATTCCCAAATTTTTAAATTTCTGGTGGGTTGTTTCAGTTTTAAACACAATGCATCTAGCCTACTTTTCACATCATTTACATCACAGATTAGATAGCTATAAATTTATTTTTCTTTGCATGGTTTTAAAGATCAATCATCAGAGAATAGATCCAATCAAATTTTTTCTCAAAAAACTCTCTCAATTCACACGAAATTATTCTCAAAAGCAGCAAAAAATATTTTGAAATTTCTCAAGCTTCTTAAATCAAGATTTTCAATCAAGGAATTTCGAGCTAATCAAAGGTAATATTCAATCCTAAACTTATTTTTATGAAGATTATTTTTACATTATTTGAGAGTCAATTACAGGATTCTTTATCAATGTCATCTTCTTCAAAAGCTTAAGGTGCTTTAATGGTGGATCTTGAATTTTGAGAGGAAATTCCCAAATCAATGAATGTTCCAACTCAAAATGGATCTATTAAAAGGTTTTTGGTCTTATTTATCAAGATTAAGCATGCTTTGTTAGATAATTTTCTGGATTTTTGTGAAATTTATTTAAATGTGAAATTAATGCTTAGTTTATGTGTATGTGGTTTAGTATTGATGTTTGGAAGTGTTTAGGAGGGCTGGAGAGGTCAATTTTGTGAGGAATTGAGTTTTCGACTTGATGTTACAAATCCGATAAGGTATCTTTGTGAAATGATTTTGAATAGTATAGTTAATTAAAGTTGTTTAATATAGCTTTGGAAAGGTGGTAATGTCTACTTCACCTCTATTGAAGCTCCGAATCTTGAATAGGACCAAGATAACCAGAATTAAAGCTTTGAATTACTTAGTTGATCACTTGTTGTGATAAAATAAAATTGTGTGGTGAATGTTTCTAAGGGCGATTTGGTAAATTGACCCTCAATTATGTTTAATTAGTACCTTAATTAATGATTAAAATTAATTAATTATGGATAAATGGTTGATTTTCCAAGATTGGTATTAATGTGCAAAATTTGAATTTATATTGAAAAAAAATGGTAAGTGAGTTTTTAGGTGGTGGCCATTGATGAATACTTGAGTTATGTGCTAGTTGATAGTGAAATATGAAAACTTGGTGTTAGGTTAACATAGTTTGTATTGGGATTTTTAGTGAAATTGAGCATTTTAGGCTTAAAATGAATGATTTGGTGATTGAATGGACTGAATTTGAATGTGTATAGACCAAGAGAGGAGAGGATTGGATCGAGATTGAGATTGATATCGAGGCAAAGATAAAGTACTCGATTAATCGACCGTTTCAATAGTTTGACGTACGAGGTAAGTTCGGATATAATACTTGTTGTTAACTTGTGTTCTATGTGATGTGAATTGAATGAATATCTATATAACTATGAGATTTGAAATGTTAAGTGCGGAATTGAACTAAAAAGCACTAAGTGTGCGAAATTAGATACGAGATAGAGATGGTTGGCACTGTGTGTGCGGGATGATAAAAGCTTAGGCTTAATGAATTGGTTCGGTTTATGAAACACCCAAACCCGGCCCACGAGCCTTGACCGAATTTGGTATGTTCCCCGGTAAAAACCGTTTCAAATTCTTTTGTACTTAGGAAAAACTTGAGCGTTTTGAAGGAAATTTTGTTTTGGGTTGGGCTTGAGTTGAAAACAAGTTTATTTCACTAGTAAAGGTTCTTTTGATTTAGGTGACAAAACGTTTGAATTTGTATTAAAATAAATTTTACTTAATCATCTAGTAAATAAAAGCAAAATAAAGTAGTTCTACTAAGGCCTTATTAAATCAAATAATTCTCAAAAATAAATTCAAAGTACTTAAAATGAAATAGTCCAAATAAAAAAACTTCTTCTTGAGCATGGCCTTCCTAAGCATCGCTTACCCGGTCCATCACCGATCGTCACCGAAAAGTAATCCCACAACGGGTGAGTCAATAGACTCAATGTGTAACCAACACTAAAATTTAATATTTAGGGCATACAATATCATACATGTTCATAAAGCATTTAAACAATATGATGCAAACCGAACCCAAACCTATATGCCATTCACTACACACCACCCGTACCAACCTGTACACCGTGGGGACTACTAAGTCAACCCTCCATCCGCTACACACCATCGAAGGCGATCATTGCAATGACGTACTCATCGCCCTTATAAAATTTGTGGTCTTAGGTCACCACATTCAGATATCGTGGTCTTAGGTCACCACATTTAGATATCTTAGGTCACCACTTCGTGGTCTTAGGTCACGACATTTACTTCCCCTTTTCACATAACCCGTATGCCCCAAATCATACATATCATGCATTAAAATGCCAAATTCTTATTTCACATTATTAACACTTTTCACATGTTAAAAATAACATTTGTTCATAATCCTTGTAGGAGTAGGAAACGTATCTGGGTACTTTGTACCATAACATGGTACCTTAGCCAAAATCACATTCTTATATCATGCACATATTAATTCATTGCCATAAATCTTATTAAAAAGTAGTGTTGGGTACACACCTGATTCGCTTAACAATTCCACTGAAATCCCGAATTTCGATCTTAGATCTTTAACTCCCTACATTCGGCCCATATTAAAGATTTAATGAAAAACTCATTCGGCCATAAAACCAAATCCTAGTAGGATTTGTACACTAAAACCTACCTTGGTGCCGATTGATGCCTAATCAAATGTCAAAACTTTGTATCCTTCTTTCTTGAAATTGGCAATCACTAGATTACTTGAATAGATTAGTTTCGCTTTTAAATATTAAGAAATAGATCTATGTACCAAAATAAGGCCTTGGCGAATGCATTTAGGCACATACCTTGCATTTCCAAATCCCAAAACTCACCAAATAATTACTAACACACTACCTATGGTGTACCTTCGAGAAAAGAATTTCTCCTTCCTTGTATTCGGCCAAGCACTAGATCTTACATAGGTTAGTTTTGGCTTTTTAAACAAAGTAAGAGATAGATCTAGATATCCAAAATAGGCCTTGGCCGATTATACCTATGGCTTACCTTCCAAATCTTAAATCCCGGAAATGATCTTTTGTCTTAGGTGCCTGTCGAAATCCCTATAATCATATGTTAGAATGATTTGTAACACTTAATCACTATTAAATGGCCTTTGGCCGAATGTCAAAGTGTGACTCACCTTAGATCCTTGAAATCCCGAAAACACTATTTGACTATGGAGATGTCGACAATAGCAGAGATCCCGGAGAACCTTCAAGTTTCGTCCAAAGATTACTAATAGGATTAATACCTTAATTTCGATAATCCTAAAAGTAGAAGAATGGAAACCGAATTTTTGATCTTACCCTTACTTGAAGAAATTGATAGCACCTATACTTGGTGCTCCTCAAAGATTCGGCTATGGAGTCTTGAAGACTAGTCGATTATGGCCTAGAGGTGTGTCAACACTTTTGATTTTTGAGGCTTAAAGAATCAGCAATGGTGGATAAAGAAGAAGTAGATTTCGACTTGACAAAATAAAAAGAGAAGAGAGAATGTTGCTTAGGGAATTCGGCAGAGAATAGGAGGGAAGAAAAGTGTGAAGAATGGCCTTGTTTTCTCCTATTTGCCGAAATTATTACCCCAAGAGTCCCCCATTCGGCCATCTCTTCCATATCTTGATAAATTTTATCTTTTAATTATCAACTTAATAAAATTAATCCCAACTATTATCTCTTCTTTTATCCACTTAAAATATAAGGAATTTAATCCATACTTAAGCACACCCTTTAGCCGAATTTTAAAGAGAATAAAACTCCTCACTTAGGTTCCCTTGTGCCGTCCACCTCCTTTGTTTCTAGTAGCAAAATAAAATCCTTTATTTACTTCCCACGTGGCTCGAACTTAGGCCCATTTGCATAGCTTGTGGCGTCACCTACCTGGGCCTTAAGTGGTGCCTCCAAGCCACTTAAATAAGCCTATGTTTGTGTCAAAACTTCTTCTATTAATTTTCTTAAGGCCACTTTGTTTTAGTTTCCTCTTTTACACTTGACATTTCTAAATCATTTCCTTACATTTCCAGGTTTCCAAAAATGTTCACTTTCCTCTTTTATCTTAGGTTTCCAAAATGTTCACTTTCCTCTTTTAACTTAGGTTTCCAAAATGTTCACTTTCCTCTTTTAACTTAGGTTTCCAAAATGTTCACTTTCCTCTTTTAACTTAGGTTTCCAAAAATGTTCATCATACATTCATAATACATAAGTCATGTCATTTCGTACAATGAAACTAAAAATGCATAGGCCCTGTTTAGGATGTTACAGTTCTACCCCCTTAAAATAATTTCGCCCTCGAAATTTCCTAGCTAAAATAATTGAGGGTATTGCTGTCGCATTGCCTCCTCTGTTCCCACAAGCTTCCTCCGATCCATGATTGCGCCATAACACTTTAACTAGAGGAACCGACTTCCTCCGTAACACTTTCACATCACGCTCCAATATCTGAATCGGCTCTTCCTCGTAGGATAAGTCCGCCTTAGCTCCACTTCTTCAACCGGTACCACATGAGAGGATCGATCGGTAGCGACGTAGCATGGATACATGGAATACGTCGTGCATCTGCTGCAACTCTGGTGGCAACTCTAGCTGGTATGCCACTGGTCCAACTCGCTTCAACACCCGATAGGGTCCTATAAACCTTGGGCTTAACTTCCCTTTCCGAGCAAACCTCATTACCTTCTTCCAAGGCGAGACTTTCAGAAACACTTGGTCTCCCACTTCAAACTCTATTTCCTTCCGCTTGAGGTCGGCATAAGACTTTTGCCTATCAGAGGCTTCCTTTAACCGTGCTCGGATTACCTCAACCTTCTCTTTAATTTCTGCCACCAACTCTGGTCCCAAAACTCGACGTTCTCCCAATTCCGTCCAACTTGTAGGAGTCTGACACTTCCGACCATACAGCACTTCATATGGTGCCATTCGAATACTTGCCTGATAGCTGTTGTAGTAGGCAAACTCAGCTAGAGGCAAATACTCCTCCCAACCTTCTCTGAAATCTATCACATAGCCCCTCAACATATCCTCCAATACTTGGATTACCCGTTCAGACTGCCCGTCCGACTGTGGATGAAAGGCCGTAGTGAAATCCAACTTAGTGCCTAAAGCTTGATGAAGTGCCCTCCAAAATCGAGACGTAAATCTTGGGTCTCGATCCGAAATGATAGACACCGGCACTCCATGTAGCCTCACAATTTCGCCACATATAATTTAGCCAATTTCAAGAAAATAATCAACCTCACGGATAAAGTGTGCGGACTTAGTCAAACGGTCCACTATTACCCATACCGAGTCCTTCTTAGTAGGCGTAAGCAGAAGCCCTCTAACGAAGTCCATGGTAATTCTTTCCTACTTCCACTGCGGAATCTCGATTGGCTGAAGCAATCCCGATGGGACTTGGTGTTCAGCCTTGACTTGCTGACACGTCAGACATTTCCCCACCTAATTAAGTAACTTCCGCTTAAGATCGTGCCACCAAAATCGTTCCTTAAATCCCTATCTGACTTGGTGCCTCGTGGATGCATAGCATAAGGGCTACCATGCGCTTCCCGAAGAATCCTCTGTCTTAACTCCTCATCCCTCGGCATACAGACCTTTCCTTTGAAGCACAACACTCCCTCATCACTAACCTCATAGTCCTCTAACTCTCTGTTCTGTACTTGTTGTAGCTTAGCACTTAAGTCATCATCAGCCAACTGTCTCTCTTTCACTTCATTCAACCACGTCGGCTTGACTTGCAACTCAGCCAACAGGCTTCCATCATCATACAAACTTAAATAGGCTAACATTGCCCTCAGATCCGACACAACCTTTCGAGTTAAGGCATCCACCACTACATTCGCCTTGCCCAGGTGATATTCTATCGAACAGTCATAGTCTTTCAGCAATTCCACCCACCTTCGCTGCCTCAAGTTTAACTCCTTCTGAGTCAACAGGTACTTGAGACTCTTGTGGTCTGTGTAAATCATCGACTTTTCGCCATAAAGGTAGTGTCTCCATACCTTAAGAGCGAAGACCACTGCCGCTAATTCCAAGTCGTGCGTTGGGTAGTTCACCTCATGTGGCCTCAACTGTTGGGACGCATACGCGAGTACCTTTCCGTCTTGCATCAATACGCAACCCAAACCTGTATGGGAAGCGTCACAATACACAGTAAAATCCTTTCCCACCTCCGGTTGAATCAACACTGGAGCTTCCGTCAATACCTTCTTAAGTTTTTCAAAACTCTCCTGTTGCTTATCCGTCCATACAAAGGGTACTTCTTTAATGGCGCAGCTATTGACGAAAATCCTTCCACGAACCTCCTGTAATAGCCTACCAATCCCAAGAAACTACGAATCTCCGCCATCGACTTAGGTGGTTTCCAATCCAACACAGCTTCAAATTTCTTAGGATCCACCCTTATTCCTTCAAGCAGACACCACGTGTCCTAGGAAAGCAACTTCCTTAAGCCAAAATTCACACTTGCTAAATTTGGCATAAAGCTTCTTCTTCCTCAATACTTGTAACACAATTCGGAGATGCTCATCATGCTCCTCTTCAGACTTAGAGTATACGAGGATGTCATCGATAAACACCACGATGAACCTATCCAAGTAAGGTTAAAACACCCGGTTCATCATATCCATGAACGCAGCTGGAGCGTTCGTCAACCCAAACGGCATTACTACAAACTCAAAATGGTCGTATCTTGTCCTAAAGGCTGTCTTATGGATATCTACCTCCTTCACCTTCAACTGATGATATCCTGACCTTAAGTCGATCTTCGAGAACACTACTGCCCCCTTAAGCTGATCGAACAAGTCATCAATCCTTGGCAGAGGATACTTGTTCTTGATGGTCAGCTTATTCAACTGACGATAATCTATACACATTCGCATAGTTCCGTCCTTCTTCACAAATAAGACCGGTGCTCCCCACGGAGACACACTGGGCTGAACAAACCCACGGTCAAGTAATTCCTAGATTTGAGCCTTGAGCTCAACCAACTCTTTTGGTGCCATTCGGTATGGAGCGATTGACACGGGAGCTATTCTCGATAATAAATCTATTCCAAACTCCACCTCCCTGTCTGGGGGTATTCCTGGTAATTCTTCTGGGAACACATCCTCAAAGTCCCTTACCGTTCTAACTCCATTGACACCTTCCTCCTTTCCATCCAACGCACTTACAAAGGCTAAAAATACCTCGCACCCTTTACGAACCATCTTTTCAGCCTTAAGTGCCGAAACTACATTAGACAAGTAGTTTCTTCTTTCTCCTATCATAATGACCACCTCATCCTCTGGGGTCCTTAATTCCATTCATTTAGCCACACAATCCAACATGGTTCGGTGTTCTACTAACCAATCCATACCAAGTATGAGGTCAAATTCTCCGAAGGGTAACTCCATTAAGTCAGCCCGAAAGCTCTCTCCCTAAATTTCTAGGGATACATTTTGAAAGACCTTATCCACCACTACAGTTTGGCCTAATGGGCTAACTACAGTCATCTCCCTATCAGAAAGGTCAGAGTCTAAGCCTAGTGTTTCTACTACACTACATGCAACATAAGAATGGGTCGAGCCCACATCAATCAAAGCATAGTAGGGTTTGACATGAATGAGGAACGTACCGATTATGATGTCCGATGCGTCTCCATCCTCCCTCTGTCGAACTGCGTAAACCAAACTCGGCTGCCTTGCCTCAGTATTAGCAGCACCTCGGCCCGGTGTTCCACGTCCTCTACCATTTCCTCGATTATTTGGACCGCGACCTTGTTGAGGTCAAGCCTCTACCACCTTGATTAATATTCTCGAGTCATTGGTCGCTTTCATCGGATCTCTTTGGACAGTCCTTGATCATATGGTCCTTTGACCCACATTTGAAACATCCACCTGTCTTCTTCCAGTATTCTCTTAGGTGTTTCTTTCCACACTGATCACACGGACGATACTGCCCTCCTGTACCAACTTGCTGACCCCTCGGCCCATCAGCTCTGGGCCTTTTTTACATATTTCCTGACGATCTTGACGACCCATAACCCCTCTTGGGTCTATTCCTATCAGAGCTCTGCTTAACCGAGTCCTTGATTCCCTCGGCTACCTTAGCCTTTTCTACTAACGCGAAAAACTCCCGCTCTTGATGTAGATCTATCAGTAACCTTAGGTCATCCCTTAACTAGTCTTCGAACTGCACACACCGCTCATGCTCCGTAGCCACTACTCCTCAAGCATATCGGCTTAACCTCAGAAATTCAGCTTCATACACTGCTACTAACTTGTTTCCTTGAACCAGCCCCAGAAAAGCTTTCCTTTGCTCATCAATATAACGTGTCCTGACATACTTTTTCTGATATGCCTCCTTAGCATACTCCCAGGTCAGATCCTCAGCAGTGGCACCATCCCTCACTGTTAACCACCATTGATACGCTTCATCGCGTAGTAGTGCCACCATTCCTTTCAACTTCTTTTCCGGGGTCAGATCGAGCTCATCCATAATGCACTCGGTTGCTTCCAACCAGTACTCAACTATACTGGGTGCCACACTAGATACTCTACGGAACACCTCAGCTCTGTTGGCTCGGAGTCGCTCGGGTATAGATTTTCAAGCTCTCGAATTTCCACCCGCGCCAGCCACCATTTCCAAAACTCGTAGCATAACTGCGACACAAGATCATCTCCGTCTGAGCTTGTCGCTCGACACCAATAATGGGGTAGTGGTGGCGTGGTAACTCATTGTTAGACCCTTGAACCGATCTAACGGGTTCGATCTGATCATTCTTCCTTATCTGGCGTCCATGACGATCATGGCCCCTAGAACTCATAGCTAACGATGTGCTTTGATCCGATTAAGAAATTTTTTATGAATTACCATTTATTCCATCGATTAACCGCAAGAAGTTTTATGAAAATAATTTTAAGAGTGGTTCTTTCAGATTCATACATGCACACAGCCTTTACATTCATACATCCATCAATCAATTATGAACTTTCGTTCATTTAGAGAAATGTTGTAGTTTTCATTGTTGTTGTTTTTCCACTACCTAGGGGTATTTTCATAATTTGTCCTACATGGGTATTTTCATAATTTGTCAGGTGATTTTGTCAATAAGGGTATTTTGGTAATTTTTCATTCCAGGGGGTATTTTGGAAAATTTAGAAATTCGAGGGTATTTTGGTAATTAACCCAGTTAAATTTGTAAATCTTAATAAATCAAGGATATTTTTGAATTTACAAAACTTGAGGGTTGTTTTTGAGAATTTGTTTTCCAAATCAGTGTTGTTGTAGAAATTTTTGAAGATCAGAGGTCATTCTGGTAATTTTATAATTCAGGGGTATTTCAGTAATTTACAGGGTAGGGGTAATTTAGTAAATTTTTTTCTAAAATCAGGGTATTTTGTCATTTTTCAAATTAGGGTTTTTGAACATTTTATAAAGTAATGATATTTTGATAGGAACTGTGGGTATTTTGAAAATTTCATAAACCAAGGGCATTTTTGTAATTTTACCACTAGGGGTATTTTAGCAATTTTATAAATCAAAAATATTTTGAAAATTTTCCAAAATAAGTTTTTGCTACTATTCAAGGGGTAATTTGGTGATTATAAAACTAGGGTTTTCAAAAAAATGGCTAGTCCCTTTCAGGTTTTAGTTAGGCGTTTAGCCCGTGATTAGGTCCTCTTGGTTAGGGTGAACCGTAGCTACGCACCATGTAGGATTCGAGTGGAGAGGAGGTGAGTCACACGGACTGCTTAAATACCAAGCTCCAACTGAAACCAATCCTAGACATGCGTATCATGATTGCCACACCTAACTCGACGACTCAACCACTGGTTTGTTTAGTTAGATATTTAAGTCTTATGTTTTTGTTGGGGTACACTAGTCCTAGGGTTCAAGTACTTAATCTCTATTCTACGTTCCATTCCACTTCTACCCTTCTACAAATCACAATATAATTCACACAATGGATAGAAGTACTTACCTGGTGGACTTCGGGTCGGAGACTTAGTGGGCCATGCCAGAAAACCTAAAAAAATTCTTTTTTCTAGAAAATTCCTTTTGGGCTTACTTTGAAAATGTTTTGGGCCTTAAACCCAAGGCTGAGAGTTTAAAACTGGGCTCTAATACCAAACTGAAACACCCCAAACCCGGCCCACGAGCCTTGACAAAATTTGGTATGTTCTCCAGTGAAAACCATTTCAAATTCTTTTGTACTTGGGAAAAACTTGAGTGTTTTGAAGGAAATTTTGTTTTGGGTTGGGCTTGAGTTGAAAACAAGTTTATTTCATTAGTAAAAGTTCTTTTGATTTAGGTGACAAAATGTTTGGGCTTTGTATTAAAATAAATTTTACTTAATCATCTAGTAAATAAAAGCAAAATAAAGTAGTTCTACTAAGGCTTTATTACATCAAATAATTCCCAAAAATAAATTCAAAGTACTTAAAATGAAATAGTCCAAATAAAAAAAAACTTCTTGCTGAGCATGGCCTTTCCTAAGCATCTGCCGGCCCGGTCCATCACTGATCGTCACCTGAAAAGTAATCCCACAATGGGGTGAGTCAACAGACTCAATGTGTAACCAACACTAAAATTTAATATTTCAGGCATACAATATCATACATGTTCATAAAGCATTTAAACAATATGATGCAACCCAAACCCAAACCTATATGCCATCTGCTACACACCACCCGTACCAACCTGTACACCGTGGGGACTACTAAGTCAACCCTCCATCCACTACACACCATCGAAGGCAGTCGCTGCAGTCGACGTGCTCATCGCCCTTATAAAATTTGTGGTCTTAGGTCACCACATTCAGATATCGTGGTCTTAGGTCACCACATTCAGATATCGTAGTCTTAGGTCACCACATTCAGTTATCATGGTCTTAGGTCACCACTTCGTGGTCTTAGGTCACGACATTTACTTCCCCTTTTCATATAACCCGTATGCCCCAAATCATTCATATCATGCATTAAGATGCCAAATTCTTATTTCACATTATTAACACTTTTCACATGTTAAAATAACATTTGTTCATAATCCTTGTAGGAGTAGGAACGCACAGGTACTTTGTACCATAACATGGTACCTTAGCCAAAATCACATTCTTATAATCATGCACATATTAATTCATTGCCATAAATCTTATTAAAAAGTAGTGGGTACACACGATTAAACAACAATTCCAATGAAATCCGGATTTGATCTTAGATCTTTAACTCCTACATTCGCCCATATTAAAGATTTAATGAAAACTCATTCGACCATAAAACCAAATCCTAGTAGGATTTGTACACTAAAACCTACCTTGGTGTCGATTGATGCCTAATCAAATGTCGAAACTTTGTATCCTTCTTTCTTGAAATCAGTAATCACTAGATTACTTGAATAGATTAGTTTCGACTTTTTAAATATTAAGAAATAGATCTATGTACTAAAATAAGGCCTTGGCTGAATGCACTTAGGAACATACCTTGCAATTTTCAAATCCCAAAACTCACCAAATAATTAGGGAACACACGACCTATGGTGTACCTTCGGGAAAAGAATTTCTCCTTCCTTGTATTCGGCCAAGCACTAGATCTTACATGGGTTAGTTTTGGCTTTTTAAACAAAGTAAGAGATAGATTTAGATATCCAAAATAGGTCTTGGCCGATTATACCTATGGCTTACCTTCCAAATATTAAATCCGGGAAACAATCTTTTGTCTTAGGTGTATGTCGAAATCCCTATAATCATATGTTAGATCGATTTGTAACACTTAATCACTATTAAATGGCCTTTGGCTGAATGTCAAAGTGTGACTCACCTTAGATCCTTGAAATCCCGAAAGCACTATTTGACTATGGAGATGTCGACAATAGCAGAGATTCCGGAGAACCTTTAAGTTTCGTCCAAAGATTACTAATAGGATTAATACCTTGATTTTGACAATACTAAAAGTAGAAGAATGGAAACTGAATTTTTGATCTTACCCTTACTTGAAGAAATTGACAGCACCTATACTTGGTGCTCCTCAAAGATTCGGCTATGGAGTCTTGAAGACTAGTCGATTATGGCCTAGAGGTGTGACAACACTTTTGATTCTTGAAGCTTAAAGAATCAGCAATGGTGGATAAAGAAGAAGTAGATTTCGGCTTGACAAAATAAAAAGAGAAGAGAGAATGTTGCTTAGGGAATTCGGCAGATAATAGGAGGGAAGAAAAGTGTGAAGAATGGCCTTGTTTTCTCCTACTTGCCGAAACTATTACCCCAAGAGTCCTCCATTCGGCCATCTCTTCCATATCTTGATAAATTTTATCTTTTAACTATCAACTTAATAAAATTAATCCCAGCTATTATCTATTCTTTTATCCACTTAAAATATAAGGAATTTAATCCACACTTAAGCACACCCTTTAGCCGAATTTTAAAGAGAATAAAACTCCTCACTTAGGTTCCCTTGTGCCGTCCACCTCCTTTGCTTCTAGTAGCAAAATAAAATCCTTTATTTGCTTCCCACGTGGCTCGAACCTAGGCCCATTTGCATAGCTTGTGGCGTCACCTACCTGGGCCTTAAGTGGTGCCTCCAAGCCACTTAAACAAGCCTATGTTTGTGTCAAACTTCTTCAATTAATTTTATTAAGGCCACTTTATTTTAGTTTCCTCTTTTACACTTGACATTTCTAAATCATTTCCTTACATTTCCAGGTTTCCAAAAATGTTCACTTTCCTCTTTTATCTTAGGTTTCCAAAATGTTCACTTTCCTCTTTTAACTTAGGTTTCCAAAATGTTCACTTTCCTCTTTTAACTTAGGTTTCCAAAAATGTTCATCATACATTCATAATACATAAGTCATGTCATTTCGTACAATTAAACTGAAAATGCATAGGCCCTTTTCAGGATGTTACAGTTTAACATATTGGCACTAAGTATGCAGAAACGACTATGTTTCGGTTATGTAATTTGGCAATAAGTGTGTGGAAACAACTATGTTTCGGTTATGTAATTTGGCACTAAGTGTGCGGAAACAACTATGTTTCAGTTATGTAATTTGGCACTAAGTGTGCAAATAACTCAATGGAATAGCAAAGGTTAGATGAGATATAATAATGAGCTATGGAATAGCATGAATGGTGAGTAACTATGTGTTGATCAAGGTATGTTGAATCTATACGGCTGATAATTTTAGAAGTTGAATAAATAAATACTTGAGAATACGATTGAGTTTGATGATGAGCCTAATTGTGCATTTATCTATGTGATGGTTTACTTATGTACTAATGTGGAATTATTGAGTAATATGTATTGTATTTCGAACTTACTAAGCTTTTGAATCTTACTGTGTAATTGTTTCTCTATTTTACAGTGTCAGTAAAGCTAGCTCGGATCTGGGGATCATCAACATCTTAATCACACTATTGGTAATCTATTTTGGTACTTTTGGAAAGATGTACATAGTTGACAATATGGCATGTATAGGCTAGATATGTAAATTATGTATGAGATGTGTAAATAGCCATGTGAGGTGGCTAGATAAATGTTTGAAAAATACTTGTGTGGAATTGGCATGTGAAGTGAGTTTTGGTATGTTTTAATGGCAATGGATATGTTTTATAAATAGTAATCTTGGTGATAGATTGATGCTAGTATGATCTAGTGAATTTGAGGAGGAATCATGTTTGGTATTGAATGCATTCAAGTGGTGAATTTTAGTTTATAAGTTGACTTCATTAGAAATAATATTGTATGAGATGATATGTCTATTACTTGATATGAAATTCGCTACCAAATTGTGTGTGGAATTATCTTAAATGTGCTTGTAGGTTTGACCCTTGTGTGGGTGGCAAATTAGCCTTGCATATGGCCTATTTTGCCAACAGGGTTATGGCACATGGGCTGTAACATCCTAGATTAGGGGTTATGCGTTTGTACATAATTCATGAGTAGTAGGTTTTGGCAGTGTTTGGAAGTGAATTAAAAGTTTTTAAAATCCTAGGATGGAAGAGAAAGCTTTGGACAATTATTGGTTTTTAAGTTAAAAACAAGAAGTGATGTGGAAAAGTGGCACGGGACGCCACCTAAGGTGCAAGGGTTATGGCATCAAGTGAAGTACTTTGAAGGAAGAGGTTCGAATCCCATTGTGTGCATTTTTAAAACCTAGGAAATGCATGAAAATGGAAATGAAAATGGAGATGGAAATGAAAATGGAAATTGAAATGAAAATGGACATTTTTGGAAACTTAGACATTTTTGGAAACCTAAGTAAATTAGGAAAGTGAACATTTTGGAAACCAAACCAAAATAGGAAACTAAACATTTTGGAAACCAAACCAAAATAGGAAACTAAACATTTTGGAAACTTGGAAAATACTGAGCTTGGAAAATGAAAATTTTAGGAAACTTAAAATTGACCCCGGAATGTCAAAATTAAGAGCCCAAAGGGGAACTTAGGGCTAGTGACCCTAAAAATATAAAGTACATGAAATTTGACCCAATAACGGACTTGGAAATGTGGCCTGAAGATGCCACCTAAGGCCCTAGGAAATGGCCCAAATGCAAGAGGTTTTTGGGCCTGAGTTTGAGTCATCTAGGAAGCAAATAAAAGAAGTTTTATTTTGCTTCCATGAGTGGGGAGTTGGACGGCACAAGGGAAGCTAAGAAGAGGAGTTTTTATTCAATAGAACTTTTGGCTAATTAGGAGATTTGATGGAATTTCATAGTTGATAAAATTAAAACTTATCACAAATGAAGAGTTGGAGGATTTAGGGACTCTAAGACTAATAGTTTCGGCCAAAGAGAGAAAAGTAAAAGCCATTCTCTTCTCTTCATCTTCTTGTCGAAATCTCCTAATCAAAGTAACAACAACTTTTTCTTTTCTTTAGCCGAATCCTCCTTGTCAAAAGTTCTCTCCATCTCTTTTCCTTTCTTTTTCTTTTCTTCTACTATTCCTCCACAAAAGCCAAAACTTTGAGATCCCAAATAGTGCCATAGCCGAATATTAAAAGAGATCATTCGGGATTCGAAAACGAGGTAAGTACATCAACATACATTCGGCAAAAAGGACCCTTCCATAGTTAAATAATAGTTCAAATCTAACAAGTGATTTCGGTAGGAATTAAATCAACTTCGGGATTTGAGAACTTCAAGGTAAGTAAGTCTATACATTCGACCAAGGCCAAATCTTAGTCAATTAGATCAAATTGATCAAAAACTAACCTATTCAGAGATCTAGGTGTTGGTGATTACAAGGAAAAGGGAAGGTGAAGTTTTGGGATTTAAAATCCATAAGGTAAGCATTCGCCAAGGTTGTGTGATTACATAGATAAGATCTATAATTATTAAAAAGCTGAAAACTAAATTTTGTTGAAATTTAAGGTTGGCCGAATACCAAGTGAAGGAAAACAAAGTTTTCGGGATTTGAATAAACATCAAATCGGCATCAAAGGTAAGCCTCTTTACAAATCCTACTAGGATTTGGATATTATAGCCCAAAATAGAATTTATGCTAAGTAATACTTGATAAACCAAATGTAGGAATTAAGGATCTAAACATTAGATCTTGCTTTCGAAATCTCAAGGAAACGCTAAACGAATCAGGTGTGTATTCCACACTATTCTTAATAGTTTTATGGATTAAATATGTTATATATGTTAATGTGAAAGTGAAAGAAAGTGGCTAAAGTGCCATAATATGGTACAATGTATCCAGGTACGTTTTCCTACTTCTACTAGGATTTCGAAATAAATGTTATACAAGTGAAAAGTGATGTGAAAGTGAAATAAAAATATGTTATGCATGATATTTATTATTTGGGGCATTTGGGTCAATTGAAGAAGGGGAAGTGAATGTGATGACTTCGGTCTCTCTAAGTGAAGGTGTTGACTTCGGTCTCACCAACGTTATATTTGAAAGTGATGACTTCGGTCTCGCTAAGTGAATGTGATGACTTCGGTCTCACTAAGTGAAAGTGGTGACTTCGGTCACATTAAGTGGTAACTTCGGTTACATTACAGTGGTGGCTATGCCACAATATTATCAGTGGGCGATGAGCATGTCGTCTGCAGCGACTGCCTTCGATGGAGTGTAGCGGATGGAGGGTTGACTTAGTAGTCCCCACGGTGTACAGGTTGGTACGGGTGGAGTGTAGCGGATGGCATATAGGTTTGGGTTCGGGTTTGCATCATGATCTTAAATTTTTATATGCATATGATCTTTTTTTATGGTGTGCCTATCTCTATTATGTTTAGTGTTGGTTACACCTTGAGTCTATCGACTCACCCGTTGTAGGGAACATGTTTGGTGATGAGCAATAATGGACCAGGACAATGAACTTGTGGTGGCCATGTTCAGCTTGAAGTTTAATTTTATTTGAATCTTTATCTTATTTTAAAGTACTGTACAATTTATTATTTTGGGTTTCATTTTATGTAATAAGGCCACCTTGACGAATTTTTATTTCTACTATAATTACTATGTTATGAGTTTAGGGCTTTATAAAGAGTAAGCCCACTTAGTATGAAATAAGTTTAAATATTTTGTCACTTGAAGCGAATGGGTTTTGTTATAAAAATAAATTTGTTTTCAACTCAAGCCCAACCCACAACGAGCTATCTTCCAAAACTCACAGTTTTCAAAGTATTCGAATGAATTTGAACCGGGTTTACTTGAGGAACATACGAGATCCAGTCTATTCTCGTGAAATTTGGGTGTGGGGTGTTTCGATTTAGTATCGAGCCAGTTCAAACTCTCGGCTTTGTGGCCTAAGGCCCAAAACGTTTTTAAAATAAGGCCAAATGAGTTTTATGAAAGTATTTTTACAAATAGACAGGTATAAAGACATGGCCCCTAAGTCTCGACCATGATCCACCGGTAAGTACCCCTAACTCTATGTGTGATTACATGATTTATATAAGGGTAGAAAAGGCATGGAGCGTAGAATAGCATGATAGGAACTTGAACCCTAGGATTAGACTACTCAAACACAAACACATAAGATTTAAGGCACTAAACCAACCTATGACTAAGTCAATTAAGTTAGGGTGTGGCAACCATGGTACGCATGTCTAGGAGTGGATCCTGAAGAGCTTGGTATTTAAGCAGTCCTAGTGACTCACCTCCTCTTCTTGAATCCTACCTAGTGCGTAGCTTCGGTTCACCCTAACCTAGAGGACTTAGCGGGTGTGGCAACCCCATGACGCATGTCTAGGAATGGTTTCGATGGGAGCTTGGTATTTAAGCAGACAGCGTGACTCACCTCCTCTCCACTCGAATCCTCGCCACAGTGCGTAGCTTTGGTTCACCCCGACCAGAAGGCTCGGTCATAGGCTAAACTCAATAACTAAAACCCGAAAGGGAATTAGCCATTTTTTTTAACACTTAATATTAAATTAAAATTCTTAAATCACTTTCTTTCTCTTATCCTTAATTCATGAAAACTATTTCTGTACACAATTATTTTCAAAAAATTTTTGATCCATACAAATTACAAAAATGCCCTTAGTGGTAAAATTACCAAAGTGCCCTTGGTTTATAAAATGATTCAACTACTCAATAGTTTTACCAAAATTTTATTATTTTATAAGCATTCCAAAAGCCCTAACTTGCAAAATATCAAAATACCTCGATTTTGGAAAAAAATTAATTAAAAATTACAAAATTGCCCCTGACTTACAAAATTACCAAAATGACCCCGATTTCTAAAATTTTTTGCAACTTCATCGTTTTGGAAAATAAATTTCAAAAAAAACCTCAAAGTTCTACTACTTCTAAAATAACCCTAATTTGTTAAATTTACAAAAGTTACCCGATTTGTGAAAAATTACCAAAATACCCACGAGGTCGAAAATCAAAATACCTTGATTTCAAAATTTTTAAAATTACTCGAGACTTTAAAATTTTCAAAATAATTTTGACAAAATCACCAAGGAACCTTATTCGACAAATTACGAAAATACCTCAGAGGATAAAATTACGAAAATACCCTGCAGAGGAAAACAACAACAACAACATAAACTACAACGTTTCTCCGAATGAACGAAAGTTCATACTTGTTTGATGGATGAATGAATGAATGGAAAAGACTGTGTGTTTGTATGAATACGAAAGAACCACTCTTAAATCCCTTTCCATAAAACTTCTTCGACGATAAATAAGTGAAACAAAGACTAATCCATAAAATTTCTTAATCGGATCTCGACGCTAGAAAATGAGTTCTAGAGGACGCGGTCATCAAGGACTTGATAGAGGAAGAATAATCGTGTCGAACCCGATAGATCGTGTCAAGGTTCGACAATGAGTTACCATCGCCACCACCACCCCCATTTATTAATGTCGAAGCGGCGAAAGCTCGGATGGGGATGAGGCCGTCGCAAGCCATGTTACGAGTATTGGAAATGGTGGCTAGCGGGTGGAAATTCGTGAGCTCAAAATCTGCCAGCGACTCGAGCCAACGGGCCGAGGTGTTTCGTGGAGTGTCCGTGTGGCACCCAGATCACCGAGTATTGGTTGGAAGCAATCGAGCGTATTATGGATGAACTCGACGACCCACGAGGAGAAGTTGAAAGGGATGGTAGCCCTATTACGTGATGAAGCATACCAATGGTGGCTAAGCTGTTCGTGATGGTGCCACTACAGAGGATCCGACGGGAGTATGCTAAGGAGGCATATCGGAAGAAGTATGTCGACTTTTCGGTATATTGATAAGCGTGAAAAGCTTTTCTAGGACTAGTTCAGGGAACAAATCAAGAGAGGCATATGATTTGAATTTACGAGGTTAAGCCGATATGCTCGAGGAGTAGTCGCGATCGAACATGAACGCAAGTGTCCGTTTGAGGACGGATTAAGGGATGACCTAAGGTTATTGATAGCTCCACATCGGAGAGCGAGTTCTCCACGTTGGTTGAAAAGGCTAAGGTAGTCAAGGAATCAAGGACTCGAATAGGCGAACTCGGCAGGAATAGACCCAAGAGAGGTTATGAATCATCGGGAAATGTGCAGAAAAGGCCCAAAACTGAGGGGTCGAAGGGTCAGCAAGTTGATACCGAGGCGATGTCGTCCTTGTGAGTATTGTGGAAAAAAGCACTCAGGTGAGTGTTGAAAAAAGATAGGAGCATGTCTTAAATGTGGGTCTAAGGACCATATGCTCAAGGACTATCCAAAGATATCAGATGATAGACGACAAAGAACTCGTAATGTTAATCGGTAGGTAGGGAGGACAGTAGCCTCAACGAGGTCGAGGTTCAATTACAGAGGTAATGGTTCCACCAAGGTCGTGGAGCACCAACCGGAGGTGTTGAAGGTTGAAGCAAGGCGCCAAGGTTAGTTTATGCGATTCGGCCGTCATGAGGATAGTGACGCGCCGACGAGACAACGAGTAAGTTTCTTATTTATGGATTATACTTCATTACTTTACTCGCTATAAGATTAGTTCGATCTTATGTTGCTAATGAAGTGTATGGAACCTTGATTGTGAACTTAGAGAATGTGCCTAAAAAGTATGATAGTTCTTTAAGATCAGAGAGTGCCAGCAATAGCGTAGTGTGGTGAGTTAGACTGTACGGATGAACGATAGTAAGTAATTTTGAGGACGAAATTATTTTTAAGGAGGATAGAACTGTAACATCCTAGATTAGGGGTTATGCGTTTGTACATAATTCATGAGTAGTAGGTTTTGGCAGTGTTTGGAAGTGAATTAAAAGTTTTTAAAATCCTAGGATGGAAGAGAAAGCTTTGGACAATTATTGGTTTTTAAGTTAAAAATAAGAAGTGATGTGGAAAAGTGGAACGGGACGCCACCTAAGGTGCAAGGGTTATGGCATCAAGTGAAGTACTTTGAAGGAAGAGGTTCGAATCCCATTGTGTGCATTTTTGAAACCTAGGAAATGCATGAAAATGGAAATGAAAATGGAGATGGAAATGAAAATGGAAATGGAAATGAAAATGGACATTTTTGGAAACTTAGACATTTTTGGAAACTTAGACATTTTTGGAAACCTAAGTAAATTAGGAAAGTGAACATTTTGGAAACCAAACCAAAATAGGAAACTAAACATTTTGGAAACCAAACCAAAATAGGAAACTAAACATTTTGGAAACTTGGAAAATACAGAGCCGCGCGAAAATTTTAGGAAACTTAAAATTGACCCCGGAATGTCAAAATTAAGAGCCCAAAGGGGAACTTAGGGCTGAGTGACCCTAAAAATATAAAGTACATGAAATTTGACCCAATAACGGACTTGGAAATGTGGCCTGAAGATGCCACCTAAGGCCCTAGGAAATGGCCCAAATGTAAGAGGTTTTTGGGCCTGAGTTTGAGTCATCTAGGAAGCAAATAAAAGAAGTTTTATTTTTCTTCCATGAGTGGGGAGTTGGATGGCACAAGGGAAGCTAAGAAGAGGAGTTTTTATTCAATCTAACTTTTGGCTAATTAGGAGATTTGATGGAATTTCATAGTTGATAAAATTAAAACTTATCACAAATGAAGAGTTGGAGGATTTAGGGACTCTAAGACTAATAGTTTGACCAAAGAGAGAAAAGTAAAAGCCATTCTCTTCTCTTCATCTTCTTGTGAAATCTCCTAATCAAAGTAACAACAACTTTTTCTTTTCTTTAGCCGAATCCTCCTTGTCAAAAGTTCTCTCCATCTCTTTTCCTTTCTTTTTCTTTTCTTCTACTATTCCTCCACAAAAGCCAAAACTTTGAGATCCCAAATAGTGCCATAGCCGAATATTAAAAGAGATCATCCGGGATTCGAAAATGAGGTAAGTACATCAACATACATTCGGCAAAAAGGTCCCTTCCATAGTTAAATAATAGTTCAAATCTAACAAGTGATTTCGGCAAGAATTAAATCAACTTCGGGATTTGAGAACTTCAAGGTAAGTAAGTCTATACATTTGGCCAAGGCCAAATCTTAGTCAATTAGATCAAATTGATCAAAAACTAACCTATTCAGAGATCTAGGTGTTGGCCGATTACAAGGAAAAAGGGGAAGGTGAAGTTTTCGGGATTTAAAAATCCATAAGGTAAGCATTCGGTCAAGGTTGTGTGATTACATAGATAAGATCTATAATTATTAAAAAGCGAAAACTAAATTTTGTTGAAATTTAAGGTTGGCGAATACCAAGTGAAGGAAAACAAAGTTTTGGATTTGAATAAACGTCAAATCGGCATCAAAGGTAAGCCTCTTTACAAATCCTACTAGGATTTGGATATTATAGCCCAAAATAGAATTTATGCTAAGTAATACTTGATAAACCAAATGTAGGAATTAAGGATCTAAACATTAGATCTTGCTTTCAAAATCTCAAGGAAATGCTAAACGAATCAGGTGTGTATTCCACACTATTCTTAATAGTTTTATGGATTACATATGTTATATATGTTAATGTGAAAGTGAAAGAAAGTGGCTAAAGTGCCATAATATGGTACAAAGTATTCGTGCACGCGTTTTCCTACTTCTACTAGGATTTTGAAATAAATGTTATACAAGTGAAAAGTGATGTGAAAGTGAAATAAAATATGTTATGCATGATATTTATTATTTGGGGCATTTGGGTCAATTGAAGAAGGGAAGTGAATGTGATGACTTGGTCTCACTAAGTGAAGGTGTTGACTTGGTCTCACCAACGTTATATTTGAAAGTGATGACTTGGTCTCTCTAAGTGAATGTGATGACTTGGTCTCACTAAGTGAAAGTGGTGACTTGGTCACATTAAGTGGTAACTTTGGTTACATTACAGTGGTGGCTATGCCACAATATTATCAGTGGGCGATGAGCATGTCGTCTGCAGCGACTGCCTTCGATGGAGTGTAGCGGATGGAGGGTTGACTTAGTAGTCCCCACAGTGTACAGGTTGGTACGGGTGGAGTGTAGCGGATGGCATATAGGTTTGGGTTCGGGTTTGCATCATGATCTTAAATTTTTATATGCATATGATCTTTTTTTTATGGTGTGCCTATCTCTATTATGTTTAGTGTTGGTTACACACTGAGTCTATCGACTCACCCCGTTGTGGGAACATGTTTCAGGTGATGAGCAAGTAATGGACCGGGACTATGAACTTGTGGTGGCCATGTTCAACTTGAAGTTTAATTTTATTTGAATCTTTATCTTATTTTAAAATCTTGTACAATTTATTATTTTGGGTTTCATTTTATGTAATAAGGCCACCTTGACTTAATTTTTATTTCTACTATAATTACTATGTTATGAGTTTAGGGCTTTATAAAGAGTAAGCCCACTTAGTATGAAATAAGTTTAAATATTTTGTCACTTGAAGTGAATGGGTTTTGTTATAAAATAAATTTGTTTTCAACTCAAGCCCAACCCACAACGAGCTATCTTCCAAAACTCACGTTTTCAAAGTATTGAATGAATTTGAACCGGGTTTACTTCGAGGAACATACCAGATCCAGTCCATTCTCGTGGGCCGAGTGTGGGGTGTTTCATGGGCATGCCTAATGGTCGTGGGCGGATGACAGGATCTAGCCTAATAGTATAAGTCCTTGACACGAGCGTGTCAACTAGCTGTGGGCATAAGTTAGTAGCTAGCTTAAGAGCACACGGCCATGGCACACGGGCGTGCCTAGTGGCCCTGTGGAGAAGTCAGAATGCTTGCTTTGTTTTGGCATGGCCTGTACACATGGGGGTGTCTGGTGACCATATGAGGCACACAGCCTGGTGGCACAGGCGTGTAGCCTCAACAAACTTGTTGAATGTTTGAAATTTCTAAAACTTTCGTAAGTGTTCAGTTTAGTCCCGACCCCTCTCTAGCATGTGTTGATGGTCTCGTGGGTCTTAATAAGGGACTATTTGAATATGTTTTGATATGATTTGATGATGATTGACTTTATGTCGTAAATTGGATGTGAAATGATTCGATTGTTTAGTAATGCCTCTTAACCTTATTCTGGCGACGGTTTCGGGTTAGGGGTGTTGCATGCACCTTTTTGTAAAGGTTGTAAAATGGGTAGTAAATGTGTGAAAAAATTGAAATTGTGAGATGTTATAAAAGTAATAAAGGTTCGGCTAGGCTTACTAAAGGAGGAAATTTGATTAAAATCGATTTACGAGCTTAGGGGCAAAATCATAAATTTGTAAAAGCTTAAGGGCAAAAGCGGTGATTTTGCAAAAGTAGGAATTTTGAAATGTACCGATTTATGTGATGATTAAATGAGTGAATTTTTATCATTTTAGATCAAGAAAATGGAGTCTGGACCTAGACCGGGGGAAAGCCAAGGTAGTAGATTAACTCGATTTAGTCACTCACTTTTTGTATACCGAGGTACGTTGTATGTAAATAATACAAATCTATTACTATTATGAATTAAACAATTGTTATTTCATAAAATGTTTAGTTATTGATATGATTATAAATGACTAAATTTGATGTGGTATACTTTCGGTTGAACCTTAGGAATAGATTGGATATCCAAGCCATTACACTTGGTTGATATGTGAGGGATAGTGTAAAACCATGTCTGGTACATGGCCTCGGCCTCACTACGTAAGCCAGTGTAAGACCATGTCTGGGACATGGCATCGACGATGACTTGTGTACTAGTGTATGACTATGTGTGGGACATGGCTTGCCACATTATGAGAGCCAATGTAAGACCATGTTTGGGATATGGCATCGATGTTGATATATGAGGGCCAGTGTAAGACCATGTCTAGGACATGGCATCAGCATCGAGATGAGAGCTAGTGTAAGATCATGTCTGGACATGGCTTCGGCCTCGATATATAAGCAAGTGTAAGACCATGTCTAGGACATGGCATCTGCATTTTACCCTATTGTGTGAGGCTTATCGGATATCCTTTGGTATTCCAATGGGTTCAATGAGTAAATTAAAGCTTGTGTCAAAAGTGGGAAAAGTTATGATTATGTTGCAAGTGGTACAGGTACCTACATGATATTTTTGAGAAATGAGTTCGAATTATGTTGTATGATTAGTAAGGGTGAAATGAGTAACTTATACCTTTATTTATTTGAGTCATATGCAAGTTTAAAATATGTTATGAGTTTGTTATTGCTCAGTATTTGTTGATAATTATTTACCTATGACTTACTAAGCTATGTGCTTACTTTCTTTCCTTTCTATTTTCTTATAGAGCCGCCAAGTTAGCTCGGCAATTCAAAGGATGTTGAAGGCTCGATCACACTATCAAACTGAACATTTGGTATAGTTAGTTTCATATTTTTTAGTATGGCATGTGTAGGGCTTAGTATTTGTCAAGTGTCATATTGTTTTGGCCAAATATGTTGGCTTGATTTGAAGATGAATTCTTTTTGTATAAGGCCATAGTTGATGGCTAATTCTTATTAATATATGAAAATGATTATGTTTATCATAGATATGCAAATTGTAAGGTTGAGAAAATGGTATATTATATGCATGAATGGATAGGTTGCTTGATGTAGTTTATGTTGGTGTAAGTATGGGTGGTAAAAAGGCTTGGTAAATAGCCTTGATATTGTCCACACGGGTAGACACATGATCGTATGTCTAGGCTGTGTCTGACATACGGTTTTCCCTATAGGCATGTAGTTCAGCCGTGTGTCCCCCTACATCATAGATTGGCAAAAATAAATTGCCCAGTAGTAACCACACAGGCTGAGGCACAGCCATGCGTTTCAAATGTGTGAAAGACACGGCCATAGGACATGGGCATGTGCTCAGGCCGTGTGAAGTCTACACCTAAATTTAGAAATTTAATTCGCCACACAGTCTAAGGACATGGGCATGTGCACTGACTGTGTGACCTTATTAGGTTGATGACATCAGAAATAGAATGTCAAGGTTTTTGCACACAGGCTAAGACACGGGCGTGTCATGGTCGTGTGAGAGACACGGGCCATAGACACGGGCGTGTGTCAGGCTGTGTGAAAACCCATGTAAGGTTTAGGGTTTAGGGTCTAAGAACTCAATTTGATCTTGAAATGTTACTAAGATGTGTTTTGGGACACGTAGGCCCATGTTAAGGATGTTAAGATGACGTTTGAAAAGTTTTAAATTTGAACGGACTTTTATGATTCGAAATTGTGTGTATGCATGTGTTTAAGATAGGTAACACCTCGCACCTATCCCAATTGTCGACATCTGTAAGGGTGTTACATTTAGTGGTATTAGAGCTATGGTTTAATCGATTCTTAGACTAACCTAGCATGTGTATGAGTCCAGCTATACATGCCATATATGAATTATGATAGTGTGATGAATCCAGAGATTTTAAAATGTAATTTTATATAGTAAATAAATCTCGATGGAGTAGTCGCAAATGATGTCAAGAGTATTGCACCGGCTCCTGCAGAAGGGACCGCGCCAATTGAAAGTGAGCCCATGACATTGAGTTAGGGAAGAGGGGCTAGAGAAGCTTTCCTCCATATGATGAATATTTGGTATTCAGAGTATGCTCATGCGAACCTGAAAGCTCCACCTCCTCTACCCCCTCCAATTCCCTAGCCTGTCCCTATAGCTCCCCAAGTAGTGGAAACAATTAGAAAAGAAAAACCTCTGTAGATAGGATTCGAAAGCAAGGGGCTGAGGAATTTAGAGCCAATATAAATGGTGACCCAAAGAGGGCAGAGTTCTAGCTAGAAAATACCATTAAGGTATTCGATAAGTTGTCTTAACACTTGAGGAGTGCATGAAGTGCATCGTGTCACTCCTGTTAGACTCGGCCTACCAATGGTGGAACACCCTTGTGTCAGTTGTACCAAGGAAAGGATTACATGGGAGTTTTTCCAAGAGGAATTCCGAAAGAAGTTATTAGTTAAAGGTTTATAGACTAGAAGAGGAAGGAATTTCTAGAATTGAAGCAAGGCCGAATGACAGTAACAGAATATGAGCGTGAGTTTGATAGACTCAGCAAATACGCTAGGGAGTGCGTATCTATCGAAGCCATCATGTGTAAAAGATATGAGGATGAATTAAACGAAGACATCGGATTATTAGTTGGCATTTTAGAGTTAAAGGAGTTTGTGGTGCTCGTTGAGAGAGCCTCCAAGGCCGAGGAATTGCCAAATAGAAAAAGAAAGCTGATATTGCATCTCGTGACTCAAAGAAAAGACAGTTCAGGAAATCATTTCAGTCCTCATCCAAGAAGTTAAGAGAGTTCACTACTCGATCCAATGCTTCAGTTAAAGTCTCAAACAGAAATAAGAATAAGCAATACACGTCGTCTAAGGCCCGGACCACTTCAATTGCGAGTGTGGGTAGTGCCTAACCTAACAGACTGGAATGCTCACAGTGTGTAGACGTCACTTCAGGGAATGCCGGGGAAATGAAAGAGGCTGCTTCAAGTGCGGTTCATTAGACCACTTCATTTGAAATTGTCTTGAGATGAATGAGAAAGACAGAGAACAAGAAGTGCGAGCGAGTAATGTACCTCCGAGGGGTAGACCACAGAAGAACCTGGGAAGAGGGGCTAACAGTAGAGGTGCGCTTAAAGACTCCACTGTGAGATCTGAGGGTAGAGAGCTTGCGAGAACTTATGCCATTCGTGCTCGCTAAGAGGCGTCCTCCCCTAATGTGATTACGGGTACATTTTCTCTCTATGATACTCATGTTATTGCTTTAATTGAACCGGGATCTACCCAATCATATGTTTACATGAAATTAGTTTCTAGTACGAACATGCCTGTAGAGTCTACAAAATTTATTATAAGAGTGTCAAATCCCCTAGGCAAATATGTGTTAGTTGATAAAGTATGTAAAGATTTCCTTTTGAGGATTAGAGGTCATTACTTTCCGGATAATCTCATGTTATTTTCGTTTGATGAATTCGATGTAATTCTTGGTATGGATTGGTTAACTGCTCATGGTGTGATAGTAAACTGTGGAAAGAAATATATTGAATTGAAATGTGAAAATGGGGATACTCTTCGTGTTGAACCAGATGAACAGAACAAATTACCTGTAGTGATATATTTTATGTCTCCTCAGAAATTTATAAGAAAGGGGTATGAAGCTTATATTGCCTTTATGATGAATGCCAAAGAGTCTGAGTTAAGAATTGAATCAGTACCGATAGTATGTGAGTATTCAAATGTATTTTTAGAAGAATTACCAGGGTTGCCTCCGGTTAGAGAGATTGAATTTGGTATTGAGTTAGCCCCTGGTACTGCCCCCATTTCAATTGCTCCATATATGATGGCTTCAATCGAGTTGAAAGAATTGAAGGCACAGTAACAAGAGTTAACGGATAAAGGTTTTGCAAGACCAAGTTATTCTCCGTGGGGTGCTCTGGTATTAGTTGTGAAAAAGAAAGATGGTTCCATGATGTTATGTATAGATTATGGACAGCTGAATACGGTAACCATAAAGAACAAATATCCCTTGCCAAGGATCGATGATTTGTTTGACCAATTGAAGGGAGCCACTGTGTTTTCCAAGATAGACTTGAGGTCTGGTTATTACCAGTTGAGAGTCAAAGATGCAGATGTGTCAAAAATTACATTTCGGACAAGGTATGGACACTATGAATTTCTAGTCATGCCTTTCTGTTTAAAAAATGCCCCTGCCGTGTTTATGGATTTAATGAACCCTATCTTTCAGCCATATTTGGATAAATTTGTTATTATTTTTATTGATGATATACCGATTTACTCTCGTGATGAGAATGAGCATGATTGTAATAGTCTAGTTTAGACCTTAGTCAGAATAGTGATTTCGGGACCACAAACCGAAAGTTAGAAAGATATTTTAATATTTTTTTCGGTGCGCAATATATGATTAAGCATGTGTGAAAGTTTTGTGAATTAATTTGCCTGTTTGTGCGCTTAATTAAAGAAAATGACTAAATTGCATAAAAGGTAAAAGTGGCCTTTGAATTTTAGAAGTGACGAATTGTTATTATTCTTATTATGTGAAGTCCTTAAAGTGGAAATTAGCCACTAAATTAGCTAATGGACGGTAAGACCATTAAATGTACATGATGTATAGGTTTATTAAAAGGTTAAAATTGGAATTTTATTATTAAGTTAATATAAATAAAACAAAAGCTTAAAAATAAGCAAATATAGCATGTTCATCCACCGAAATATAAAGAAAAGGAAAGAGAATAGCTTGTTAGATATTAGGCCCTTTCTCAAGCAAATTAAGGTATGGATTTTGATCAGTTTTTGATAATTTTTACGTTTTCGTAATCGTTGCTTCGAGTACTTCAAAACCCATGCTTCAATTTTGTGAATTGATGATGATTTTGAAATATGCCATTGATGATTTTTCAAGCTTTGTGATGATTTTTGATGAAATATGAAATATATGTGTTAGATTAACATGTTTTGTCTTTGGATTTTTGGTAATTTTGAGTAATTTAGACTTAATTGAGAAAATAATATTGTGGAGGACTAAATTGTGAAATAAATAAAATTTATGGATTGGTATGATCATAGTGAACATTCGGCTAAGCATGGGTGATATGAATTTATGTGTATTTTGTGATTTTATGAAATATGGACTAAAATGTCAAAATGTGAAAATGTGAGGGCTAAAATGTAATTACCCTAAATATGTGCTTTTTGATTGAATTGAATGATTTTTGGAATAAAAGAGTTAAATTTGAATATGTATAGATCAAGAACCGAAGAAACCAGAATTAGATCATGGAAAGTCGAAAGTAATTGAATATCCGAATCCGTTCGTTTACTTGAATTCGAGGTAAGTCTATATACAAATAAATGTATTTACATTAATATATGTATGCTCATATGAAAATTTATACTGATGAATGTATATGAGATGATGAGTACATGAAATCTGAGATAGTATCGACAAGGTGTTAACATCCGAAAAAGTTTCGTACGAACCTAGGAATAGATAGGATTACATATGTCATGACATATGTTTCCGATATGTGATATCATGTAAGACCACGTCTGGGACGTTGGCATTGATTTGTGATATTGTGTAAGACCATGTCTGGACTTTGGCGTCGATATGATATTTATGTGTAAGACCATGTCTGGGACATTGGCATTGTATTTATTCGTGTAAGACCCTGTCTGGGATAGTGGCATCGATATTTGGTTACATGTAAGACCACGTCTGGGACGTTGGAATTGTATGACTATTTCGAGCATTTTGAGTATCCTATCTGATTCTGAACGGTTCAATGGGCAAGTCTGAGAAATGAATGATTGCGTGAGTTGTATATCCGTTTCAGGTACGTTTGATGTATATGTTTTGAATAGGCATGAAAGGTGAGTAAATACTTAAATATATGCAATGAGCTAAAATGTGATATATGAATGAATGTGAAATGAGCAAATGCGATAGTTGGAGATATAATGGCTGGTAAGCAATGGCTAAATAATGAGGCAATGAAGAATTATGAACTTGCCATTGAGATATGTTAATGATCAAGTATTGATATGATTATATGAATTATATGTTAAGTTTATTTGTATATGGCTTACTAAGCTTTTGGAAAGCTTACTTTGTGTGTGTTTGCTCTATTTTATAGATTGTCAAAACTACTGAGGGCTCAGGGATCGTCGAGAATTGTCAACACACTACACAATCTTACTTTGGTATTTTTGAATGTGTATATAGCTAAATATGGCATGTATAGGCTAGTTGTTTTGGAGTATGTTTCAGATAAGTGTATAGCCATGTGATATGGCTAGAAAAATGGTAGTGTTATGAATTTGTAACCATGTTATTTGATGCCAAGTTAGCGTATTATTAATGGTAAGATTATGAACGAATCATGTTTAGAAATACATGTGATTAAGTTGAGCTAAATGGCACACATGACGGTGTATTTGAAATGTACTTGATTGAGTTGAATATATGACCATTTTGGTATGTTTTTGGTTGACAATGGTGTATGGCATAATGCTTGCATTTGCTTGTAGGGATAACCCAAAGTGTGGCTGGAATTTTGGCCTTGAAAATGGCCTATAATTGCCCACACGGTTGAGCACACAAGTGTGTGGCTCGACCGTGTCCCTCGTGGTTGTATTACAAAACAAGTCAGACTCAACCACGAGATAGACACAAGGGCGTGTGACTGGCCGTGTGGTGCAAGTCTGTAGCGACCACGGGTGAGGCACATGGGTGTGTCCACGGCCGTGTGGACAAGACAGTATGTATGCCTTATTTTGACACGGCTTAGACACACGACAGTGCCTGCCACGGCCTGCCCACATGGGTGTGTGACCTCTGTAACTTTGAAAATTTTTAAATTTTTAAGAATTTTTATATGTATTCGATTTAGTCTCAGCCCTATTCTAAAGCATGTTTAAGGTCTCGTGGACCTATTTAAGGGACACTTTGATTGGATTTGATGAATTAAGCTATGAAATGTCCGTAAAAGTTTCTGATTGTCCGGTAATGCCTTTAACCCTAGACCGGTGATGGTTACAGGTTAGGGGTGTTACATTTAGTTGGTATCAAAGCTACGGTTTAGTCGATTCTCGGACTAACATAACGTGTGAGAGTCTAGCTATACATGGCATATATATATGAAATGTAGTAGTGTGATGAATCCTGACATGTAAAATGTGTTTTCGTATATTAAAAGGATCCCAAAAGAGTCGTAACCAACGATGTTGAAAGTAACGTGCCTGTTTTCGTTCAAGGGACGGTGCCATCTGATTTGAGATCGACTACTAGAGGTCAAAAGGGAGAGGCTAAACAAGCCTTCTTCCAAATGATAAATGAGTGGTTCACTCAGTACATAAGAACGAATCCGGCTTGTAACATCCTGAAAAGGGCCTATGCATTTTCGGTTTAATTGTACGAAATGACATGTCTTATGTGTTATAAATGTATTATGAACATTTTTTGGAAACTTGGAAATGTGAGAAATGATTTAGAAATGTTAAGTTTCAAAAAGAGGAAAGTGAACATTTTGGAAACCTAAAGCTAAAAGAGGAAAGTAAACATTTTGGAAACCTAAGCTAAAAGAGGAAAGTGAACATTTTGGAAACCTAAGCTAAAAGAGGAAAGTAAACATTTTGGAAACCTAGGAAATGTCAAGTTTAAAGAGCCGAACGAAAATTTTTGGAAACTTAGAAATGACTTAGAAATGTCGAGTTTTAAAGTTTAAAAGAGGAAATTAAGGCAAGGTGGCCTTAAGAGAAAAAGTATGTGAAATTTGACACACAAACCGGCTTGAAAAAGTGGCCTGAAGATACCACTTAAAGCCCAAGGAGTGACGCCACTTAGTTGGATAATTTGGGCCTCGTATGGCCACAAGGAGCCCAATAGAACAAGCTCAAATTCGGCTCATCAAGAGCAGAGAGGTGGATGGCATGAAGGCTCTTAAAAGAGGAATTTTACTTCCTTTAGAATTTTGGCTAAATAGGAAATAAGTGTTGGATTAATTCTTTGAAAAGTGATAATTAAAAGATAAAATTTATCACATAGGAAGAGTGGTGGCCAAGTAGGGGACTCTAGCCTAGGAATTTCGGCAATAGAAGGAAAACAAGGCCATTCTTCATTCATTCTTTTCTCTTCAGAGAAGCCTCTGCCGAAATTCTCTAGCAAATACCACCATTCTTTTCTTTCTTTCCCTAGCCAAATTCTCTCTACCATAATTCTCTTCTTTTCTTTTCTTTTCTTCTTCTATTACAAACACAATCAAAAGCCGAAAATAAGCAAAGCCCTAGCCGATATCTTCATAGTTACAAAAGCCAAAACCTTGTTACATATAAGGGCCATAGCTGAATACTACTAAGGGTTCAAGCAAGAGTTCCATTGAATTCTTCAGTAAGGGGTAAGGTTTAGACTCAATTTCCATTCTTTTTATTTTTTTAAACCTGTCGAAATTTAGGGACTAATCCCTCATATGGTATTGTGGCCAAAACTATGGAAGGAAATTTTGGGATTTAGGGGTTATAAATAGGGATTTCGACAGAGGCATACGGGGATTCCGGGATTTGAGAATTTCAAGGTAAGTCCCTATATACATTCGGCCAAGGCCTTAATTGTTGGATAAGATCTATTCCTTATTTTGCAAAGGTTGAAACTAATTTGTTAAGTGATTCCATGCTTGGCCGAGTGCAAGAAGAAGCATAGCAGTAATTTTGGGATTTGAATAGTCATCAAATCAGCACCAAAGGTAAGAAGTTGACTACATAAAACCCTCGGGATTTGGGTTATAGTCGATTAGGCTTTAAAAGAAAACACTAAGTTTGGCCGAATAGGCCTTTGCTAAATATTACCATGTTGGCTAAATGTAGGCATTAAAAATCTAAAGCGAAGAGATCGATTTCGGATTTCGTGAAGTTGTTGTTTAATCGTGTCGGTTTGTACACTAATCTTATTAGATTTATGGCTTTAACTTGATATATGTGTTAATATGAAAGTGTAAGAATGTGGCTAAAGTACCATGTTATGGTACAAAGTACTCAGGTACATTTCCTACTCCTACTAGGATTACGAAATATGTTTTATTTAACATGTGAAAAGTGACATGAATGTGAATTTAAGTATGATATGCATGATATGAATAATATGGGGCATTCGGGTTATATGAGAAAGGGGAAGTGAATGTGGTGACTTCGGTCTCACTATCTGAATGTGGTGACTTCGGTCACATTATCTGAATGTGGTGACTTCGGTCTCACTATCTGAATGTGCTGACTTCGGTCACATTATCTGAATGTGGTAACTTCAGTTACATTATCTGAATGTGGTGTCTCATGACACAATTATCTGGTAGCTATGCCACGAATTTTATATGGGCGATGAGCACGCCGATCGCAATGATCGCCTTCGATGGTGTGTAGCGAGATGAAGGGTCGACTTAGTAGTCCCTACTGGTGTGCAGGATGGTATGGGTGGAGTGTAGCGGATGGCATATAGGTTTGGGTTCGGATTGCATCATTATCTTGAATTATTATATGAACATGATATGTATGGTATTGCCTAATTCTATTTAATTTTAGTGTTGGTTACACATTGAGTCTCATTGACTCACCCTGCTAGGGAACATGTTTTGTGATGAACAAGTGATGGACCGGACGGCGAACTTGTGGTGGCCATGCTCACTTGAAGTTTTATTTAATTTGGAAATTTTATTTAAGTACTCTACAATTTATTTTGGGTTTTGTTTTATGTAATAAGGCCATAGTGATGATTTTATTGTTATTGTTATTACTATGATATGTATTTATGTTATTTAAAGATTTAGTCCATTTAATTTAAAATAAACTTTAAATATTTTGTCACCTGAAATAAAGGGGTTTTCAATATAAAAATAAACTTGTTTTCAACTCGAGCCCAACCCACAAACAAAGTATCTTCAAAACACACAGTTTCAAAGTATTCAAAAGAATTTTGAATCGATTTACATCGAGGAACATACCAGATCCGGTTCAGGCTCGTGGGCCGGGTTTGGGGTGTTTCACGGCTATTTCACAACCTCACCCCTTATCAGTGAAATGTTAAAATGAAATCTGTAACAATTTGGGATGAAAAAGCTCATGAGTGTGGAGTTACAGAAGTCCATGTTTGAAAGATTAGTAATGTGGTTAGAAAAGAGAATGAATCAGCAAGTGAATACAGTACTAAAAGAAATATCGGATAGTTCGGAAGACTATTCAGATTATGTAGATCACTGGTAAATAAGAAGTTAATTTCGACTAAATGACGTATTCAGGTATGTTATCCAAAGAAAGTATTAACTGGAAGCTTTTCTGAAATTTATTTTTGTTAGTGACGGGATAATATGAAAATTTCCAATGACAGAATTAGACAGTTGAATAATGTTTATATTGTATTGATGACTTAGTGAAATGGTTATAGTTGGGCAATTACTATGATTTATTCTAGGCATTCTATGTATACATTTGTCCTCAGAAGCATATGTGACTATTTAATTCTAGAAATAAGATTCTTATCGTGTGAGAAAGCTAGATAAATGTACTGTTGACGAAAGCATGGTTGATCTGTTTGGGTTACGTTTGATATTGCTATGCCTTTTTTTGGTATTTATTCCCTTACGTGGATATGAAAATCAATGGTAAAATCTGAATGATACTAATACTCTGTTTCTATTGGTTATTACTCTGCTGAATGTATGTGAAGATTATATTGTTTCTATTACTGTGGATTTCAATATCTATGAGTGACATTGTTCTTTCTGAACATTTTCTAGGATATCATAGGAATTGATATCATTCTATCTGGGTTGTAATTTTCAAATATCCTATGTTTGAAATTTTGTTATTCCGATATGTGATTATCTGTAAGAGATATTTATTTGAAAGAAATGGGTATATCGTTTATAATTAAAATTTTTGGCTTGAAATGTGAAAGTACAGTGGTACCATTCTCAGAGTTATACAAGTTACGTTTCTGTAGAGGTTACTATTAAAATCACATATGATTCTTCTTTGTGTTCAAATGCTTCATTAATAGTCGGGATAATATCTATTTATAGGGTTGAGACGTCGTTCTTATTAAGGCCCAATGATTTCTATCTGATAAAGGTGACTACAATATAATTCAGAACTTCGATGATTAATAGATGAGATAGCTTTATTATAAAATCTTTTCTAGTTCTCGTGAAAGTTCGACATTGATAAAAGTAAAATGGTTGAGGATCAAGATCAATTTGTGAAACGATATGTCCGGGTTATCCTTTTTAACGGAAAGAAAACATTTCTTCGAAAAGACTGAATCAGTAGTTTAGTCTGATTTGAATTATTTGATTGAAAAGATATTTGGGTTATATATGTCTGAATCTATCCACCTGACTGGAAATAAACTTTGAATGTACATGTGTGAATTGAAGGATAGTCTGGAAGAAGAATTCGTCTTATTGAAGATTTGATACCAAATTATATCTAGCGAAACGATTCTATTTGGGAAATGTTGTGATAAATTAAAAATGGTTTGATTATTGAATTTTTCTTTTGCACGAAGATAATTTCGACCAAAATATCAGTTCTGGCTCAATCTGAGTTCAATAAGGAGATTATGATTTCCTTCCTTATGTTAATGAATGGTTCAAAATGTATTCTAATACAAGAATGTGCAGAGATATCTTATGATTCTATATAGTTAAAGCTGCATAAAAAGAGTTATGTGATATATTTGATGATTATAAGAGTTTAAAATGTTTAATGTTAGATAAAGATCTGAACTTGGCACAACAAGGTTAGCTCCAATCATCGAAAAACTTTTGAGTTTGTAAGTGATTCTTGTTTGAGAAAAATAATTATGGTTTCAAATATTTTGATTTTGTGATGAATACGTGATTGATTTTATCAGCTAATGAA
The DNA here is from genome assembly GCA_025506655.1 of Gossypium rotundifolium. Lineage (NCBI taxonomy): Eukaryota > Viridiplantae > Streptophyta > Magnoliopsida > Malvales > Malvaceae > Gossypium > Gossypium rotundifolium. The sequence continues at coordinate 16,403,169 of CP106730.1, forward strand.
CAGTTATTAGTTGAATTAGAAGTTAAATAAATGTTTATTTAGTGAAGTCGTGAAATTGTAAATGTGCCAAAGAAATTATAAGTTAAAAAGGAGTTCAACATGAATTGATTTACGATTCGTAACCTCGGATATGGTATCGATGATTATTTGTTATTTTGAGATAGAGTGTCTTTGAAAGGTTCTATGAATATACAACAAATCTTATGAGTGTGAATTATGATATACTCGACTTTATTGATTACAAAAATGGAGGGTGATAAATTATGTATCGAGATTATTTTTATCATTGAAAAGATAGAGTTATTTGAAATGTGATTAATTGTATGAAGAAATCTCTTTGTACTTATAGATTTTTTCTTTTGATAAAACAGTTGAGTTATCCATTTCTGTGTTGGTAAGTCTGTCTATGGGGTTAGTTATCATTATTTTAGATTAGGATCTGAAATTTATATGGTAATTCTTAAAGAGACTACAGTAATCTGTGAGTATGAAACTGTTTTGAAATCGGGTAAAGCAAATGTTGTTACTGATGCACTGAGTCAGAAATCACTGTTTGCATTACTTGCTATGAATGCTCATTTAGACTTGTCTGATGATGATTCAGTTTTGGCTGAGTTGAAATCGAAATCGTTGTTTTTACAACAAATATGTGATGCTCAAAAAGTCAATAATGAAATGCTAGTGAAACGAGCTCAATGTGATTCGAACTCCGATTTTGAATTTCGAGTTGATGATAATGATTGCTTGAGATTTCGAGATCAAATTTGTGTTTTGAGAAATTCAGAGTTATTACGCTTAATTTTGAATGAAGCTCATAATAGTCGTTTATCTGTTCATCCGGGAAATACAAAGATGTATCATGAGTTGAAGCAACACTATAAATGGTCTGGTATGAAAAGAGATATCTCTGATTATGCTATGAAATGTTTAGTCTGTCAACAAGTTAAAGCTGAACATCAGGTTTCGTCTAGTTTGCTACAACCGATTTTGATTCCCTAGTGGAAATGGTATAGACTGACGATGGACTTTGTTTCTGGATTGCCATTGACTCCAAGAAAGAAAGATGCAATTTGGATTGTGATTGATTGATTGACGAAATCTGCCCATTTTATTCCGGTACGATCTGATTACTTACTTGATAAGTTAGCTGAGCTTTATATTTCTGATATTGTGAGATTGCACGGAGTGCTATTGTGTATTCTGTTTGACAGATATCCGAGGTTTACTTCACTATTTTGGAAAAAATTGCAAGCGGCCTTAAGTACTAAATTGCATTTTAGTACGAATTTTTACCCACAGACGGATGGTCAATCTGAACGGATTATTCAGATTCTCAAGGATATGTTGAGATGTTGCATCCTTGAGTTTAATGGTATGTGGGGACAATATTTTCCCTTGATTGAATTTGCATATAAAAATAGTTTTCAGTCGAGCATCAAAATGGCACCTTATGAGGTTTTGTATGGGCGCAAATTTAAGACACCTCTGTATTGGATTGAGCTTAGTGAAAATAAGATACACGGGGTCGATTTGATAAAAAAATACTGAACAGAAAGTGAAAGTAATTCGTGATAGTCTGAAAGCAGCGTCTGATCGTCAGAAATCTTACGCAGACTTGAAACGAAAGGATATCAAGTTTGAAATTGTGATAAAGTATTTTTAAAAGTATCTCCGTGGAAGAAAGTACTCAGATTCAGACATAAAGGCAAGTTGAGTCCGAGGTTCATCGGACCGTTTGGGATCATTGAACGAGTTGGGCCAGTTATAAGTTGTTATTTCCACCAGAACTAGAAAAGATTCATAATGTGTTTCATGTGTCAATGCTTAGACGATATCGGTTCGATCCATTACATGTGATTACTCCGTCTGACATTGAAATCTGATCTGATATGACTTACGAAGAAGAACCGATCTGTATTTTGGCTCATGAAGTGCGAATTGCAAAATAAGAAAATTTCATCAGTGAAAGTACTGTGGCATCGACACGGAGTGCAAGAGGCTACGTGGGATCCTGAAGACATAATGAGACAACAATATCCAAACCTATTTAATGATAAGATTTTCGGGGACAAAAATCCCTAAGGGGGAGAATTATAACAATCTAGTTTAGACCTTAGTCAGAATAGTGGTTTCGGGACCACAAATTCAAGTTATAAAGATATTTTAATATTATTTTTTGTGTCTGCAGTATAAGATTAAGCATGTGTGAAAGTTTTGTGAATTAATTTGTTTTTGTGTGCTTAATTAAAGAAAAGACTAAATTGCATAAAAGGTAAAAGCGGCCTTTTATTTTAATAAGTGTCGAATTATTATTATTATGTGAAGTCCTTAAAGTGGAAATTAGCCACTAATTAGCTAATGGACTGCACGACCATTAAATGTACAAGATGTATATGTTTTATTAAAAGGTTAAAATTGGAATTTTATTATTAAGTTAATATAAATAAAACAAAAGCTTAAAAATAAGCTAATATAGCATGTTCATCCACGTAAATATAAAGAAAAGAAAAGAGAAAAGCTTGTTAGATATTCGGCCCTTGCTCAAGCAAATTAAGGTATGGATTTTGATCGGTTTTTGATAATTTCTACGTTTTCGTAATCATTGCTTCGAGTGCTTCAAAGCCCGTGCTTGAATTTTGTGAATTGATGATGAATTTGAAATATGCCATTAATGATTTTGCTAGCTTTGTGATGATTGTTGATGAAATATGAAAAATATGTGTTAGATTAACATGTTTTGTCTTTGGATTTTTGGTAATTTTGAGTAATTTGGACTTAATTGAGAAAATAATATTGTGGAGGACTAAATTGTGAAAAAAATGAAATGTATTGATTGGTATGATCATAGTGAACATTCATCTAAGCATGGGTGATATGAAATTATGTGTATTTTGTGATTTTATGAAATAGGGACTAAAATGTCAAAATATGAAAATGTGAAGGCTAAATTGTAAATTACCCTAAATATGTGTTTTTGGATTGAATTGAATGACTTGTTGAATAAAAGAGTTAAATTTGAATATGTATATGTAACACCCCAAACCCGACCTAGACGTTATGGTCGGATCTAGCATGTCACATCAAAAGGTAGTTGAAAAGCTAAGCATTCGTTGAAAATGTTGCATCTTCTTTTTTGAAAACTCTGAGTTTTGTTGTTTGTTTGTAAACCCAATTTACTTAACGTCCATTTTTATAAAGTTGTATTTATTTTGAAAAACTATTTTTGTTGTGAAAGTCAAACTTGAATAGTTGCGGAAACGTGAAATTTTGAAAACGGTTATTAACATTTTAAGAAAACCCAGTATTTAAACGTTTAACAATTTAATAATAGCTGAAAAGGAAGTTTAAACAAAAATTAAGTCTAATGGCCTAATTACAACATATTAAACCCACATTAACTAATCATAAAAAAAAAAGTAAAATCGAATTTACTAATTTTAGTGACAAGTACTCCGATGTATGGCCACCACTGAGTCCTCCGCAGCTCCAAATCCTCTAATGCTGGGGATTACCTGCAAGATTAAGGGAAAGGGGGGTGAGTTATGAGAACTCAATGTGTAATCCCCTAAACAGTCACTAACTAGGCCCGAGCCTGTACGACATCAATCTGGGCCTAAGCCCTATAATCATGATAATGCAGATAATGTAATGCAGCCCAACCCAATCCAACCAATCACACCCCCGTACCAGCCAATCGTCACCTGTGGGGATCAAGTCAACCCACCCCGCCAATCACGCCAATATTGTAGACCAGCTACTAATCACGTATTTGTGGCTGAGCCACCGAAATAATAACATATATATGTGGCATAGCCACTAAAACAATTTGTGGCAGAGCCACCAGGCTACATTTCCTCCGATCATCAAACCCAACCCATGCAACATGATATAGATGCAATATAACAAATGTATAAAAGTGCAAATAAAATCATGTACACATATCCAGCCATAATCGAGGGTAAAACAGTCATTTTCACCCCCTTTAGAGGTATTTTGGTAATTTCGCAACCAAAGGGTATTTCGATAATTTTGCAACCCAGGGGTATTTCGATAATTTACCCTTCAAGGGTATTTCGGTAATTTTCCAACCCAGGGGTATTTCGATAATTTTGACATTTAATGGCCTTTCCGAAGGCCTATTTTCGCCTCGAGCAACTCGGGACCCCTTTCTAAGTCTCTACGGTACTATTGGGCCTAAAATCCATTTTAGGCCCAAATGGGCCCACACGCTCGTGTGGCCCATTTGACACATTTTCGGTCTTGGATTCGCAGACTTTGCAATCGCATCAATCGTTCAGTATTTATCCATCGATTTTGCCCCTGTGGGCCCGTAAGCCCATTGGGCCCATTTAGCCCGTTACAGTTCGATCAGGCCCGTTACAACCTTAGTTCCGCGAGAGTGCTCGTGACACCCTCAATGATCTATCGCCATTTTTTGCACTTCGGTTTACCACCACGATCATTCGCATGCTCGAGTGGTCAATTTTTCAGCTTTTCGGCTTTTAGTCGATTCACATAGCAACACATGTATTCATCGAGATTGGTGTGAGATTACGCACCTAATCACGTAGAGTACTAGATAATCACGAATGCCATCACCTAAACTAAACATAACGCGCAGTTAAATCTATTAACAAAAGAATTGGAAGTTCTTTAATCCGAATGCCCAACTATGCGATTTATTAACACTTACCCCCTCCAGAGCGAGTCAACCATGATTTGCCTATCTAAACCAGATGCCGATGCCCTTTTGCATCCAGGTGAAAAGTCCTGAACCGCTGACACCCTACGTCGCTTAAACTTGGGAGCATGTGCTACAAGTCCATCTCCATTAAGCACTTTTTTTAATCCTCCCTCAGACTGGCTATTACTTACCTCCATTAAGAACTCTCGGTTGGCGATATCAAGATTACTTACAGGACAACCAATTGCTAGAGTTTGAAGATTGACCGAACGAAGGGAGTACACGCTTAAACCCTCTAGATTCAGTGAAATCGATTGTTAGCAAACTCCTATGGAAATCAACTTACCAGGAAAGATAGGACCGAAAGGTGCTCAACTATTCCCCCTTGCCAAAAGTGAAAATAGAAATGGCTAGTCTGGACAATGAAGATTGTTCGGCCTAACCAACAAGAAACCACTAAAGACCAACGGGAAAGAATGGGTTATAATATGATGGGGTATTCAACTAGCAAGGAAAAATCAAGGTTAAAAAGAGTTTAGATTCGACTAACGGAGAAATCAAAGGAAAGAAGAAGTAGTGCAAGCTTTCGGTTTTAAGAGTAAAAGAAAAGAAACAACAAGGTGTGCAAAGAGATGGGAAGGGAGAAGTGATTCGGCCTACCTAGTGTTTAGGCTACTAACAAACAGAGAAGAATATGTTGAACGTGAGAAGAGAAAAAGAGGGGTTGAGAAATCGGTACAAGGAAAATTGAGAAGAAAAACATAACTCGAGCTGCTTAGTCAACAACACTCAAAATGTAAAACTCTCCCCAACAAAAACTAGGAAGCAAGACGGCACTCCCCCCTCCTTAAGCAAAATATGCCACCAAACCCCTAAATTTAGCCGAAATTCCCCTTAGAGACCCCCACATTCGGCCAACACTTTCTTCCACTTGAATCCCATGATTTACTCCATGAATCCCTCTTTAATTCACTCTCTATCTCTTATTCAAATTCACCCAACCCCTTTGACCAATTCAAATACTTCTCCAATAGTATTTGATTCCAACACAACCTTTTGTGTCTTCCTGAGAAAAATAAAAGCCTCCACTTTCCATCTGTGGGATTCGAACTCCTTCCCTTCTTGCTCTGCCAATGGCACCACAGCCACCACACCACACACTTCTCTTGTGTCTTCCAAATGCACCTATTTATTCTTAAGCCCTCCTACCAACAGCCCTATCCACTAAAGGGCCAAAAATAAAAATTTTCCCAATGGCTTAACTTGAACCCGGGACTTTATAGTACCCTCTAAACATTCCAAAATCACATACCTCATAAGTCCAACTTGTAATAACGCCTTTCTCATAATCTCAAAAAAAAAATTAAATGCTCCTCATACCAAGGCCCAATGGGCCCAATTCTACTAGGCCCAATTTTGGTCGTTATAAGAGATAGATCAAGAGCCAAGAAAATAGAATTAGATCGTGGAAATTCGAAAGTAATTGAATAGCCGAATCTGTTCGTTTACTTGAATTTGAGGTAAGTCTATATACAAATAAATGTATTTACATTGATATATGTATGTTTATATGAAAATTTATAATAATGAATGTATATGAGATGATGAGTACATGAAATCCGAGATAGTATCGACATGGTGTTAACATCTGAAAATGTTTTGTACGAACCTAGGAATAGATAGGATTACATATGTCATGACATAGGTTTCTGATATGTGATATCATGTAAGACCACATCTGGGACGTTGGCATTAATTTGTGATATCGTGTAAGACCACGTCTTGGACATTGGCAGCGATAAGAGATTTACGTGTAAGACCATGTCTGGGACATTGGCATCGTATTGATTCGTGTAAGACCCTGTTTGGGACGTTGGCATTGTATGACTATTCCGAGCATTTTGAGTATCCTATTTGATTCCAAACGGTTCAACGGGCAACTCCAAGAAATGAGTGACTATGTGAGTTGTATATCCATTTCAGGTACGTTTGATGTATATGCTTTAAATAGGCATGAAAGGTGAGAAAAAACTTACATATATGCAATGAGCTAAAATGTGATATATGAATGAATGTGAAATGAGCAAATGAGATAGTTGGAGATATAATGGTTGGTAATCAATGGCTAAATAATGAGCCAATGAAGAATTATGAACTTGTCATTGAGATATGTTAATGATCATGTATTGATATGATTATATGAATTATATGTTAAGTTTATTTTTATATGGCTTACTAAGCCTTTGGAAAGCTTACTTTGTGTGTGTTTGCTCTGTTTCATAGATCGTCAAAACTACTAAGGGCTCGAGGATCATCGAGGATCGTCATCACACTACCTAATATTAATTTGGTATTTTTGAATGTGTATATAGCTAAATATGGCATGTATAGGCTAGTTGCTTTGGAGTATGTTTGAGATAAGTGCATAGCCATGTGATATGGCTAGATAAATGGTAGTGTTATGAATTTGTAACCATGTTATTTGATGCCAAGTTAGCATATTATTAATGGTAAGATTGTGAATGAGTCATGTTTAGAAATGCATGTGATTAAGTTGAGCTAAATGGCACACAGGATTGTAACACCCCAAACCCGACCCATAAGTTCCAACCGGATCTGGTATGCTACGGGTTTAATGTTAAAAACTTTACTTAGAATGGTTTTGAAAAACTTAGTCATTCTTGTAGATATTCGTTAAATAGGTGGCACTTGTAGAAAATCTTTGTAATTTATTTTTTTTTCAAAATAGAAGTTATTGAAATCATATTTGAAAATCCCATCTTTTACTTCCTTTAAAACATAAGTCTTGTTCATAAAATTTAAGAAGAAATAAACACTAACAAATAACAACTTAAACCTAAGCTACAGGGCCTTATTACATCAAATAATTCCAGCATTTAAAACTTGAAATAAAGCGAAAAGTATAAAACGAATAACTTGATGGCCCCTTGAGTCTGTCTCAGCTCCCATGTCCATGATCTACTGCTCATCTGAAAGAGTAGAGAAAAGGAAAGCCTGAGTCACCAAGACTCAGTCTATAAATCCTGAACACACTGACCTAAGGCCCACAAACACATTATGGGCCTTGGCCATACATAAAGGCAACAATCACAATACATGATAGACAATACATAATGAATGGCCCAACCCATCCTAGAATTCCATCCTCTACACACCAACCCGTACCAACCATCACACCTTGGGGATTTCTACAATCAACCCTCCGTCCGCTACACACCACATGGCACAGCCACCGGCCACTGTGTCATCTAACATTTAAAGTGGTGGAATTTCTACCACTGGTCACCATGTGACCCATATTTATATTCGTGGGATTTCTACCACCGGTCACCATGTGACCTATATTTATATTCGTGGGATTTCTACCACCGGTCACCATGTGACCCATATTGCACTTCCCCTTTCATATTATATTCCTACCCCATACATACATACACAAAGAGAACATCATACAGGCTTTCATAAGACTCAATACACATAGAGATTTCCATGGTTGCATACCTGGCATCCTTGCCTAACCCTTTTAAGGTTTTAATCGACTGTCTACACAGCCACTTTCCGGCTTTTAGCCCACTACATATAAAATACAATTAGAGAGTGTGTGTTAAAGATCTACACACCTGGTTACCGATAAAACGATACTTTTTATGTCGATGCTATCTGTAGTCGACACAACTGCTATCTTCCTAAGGTGCTGTTTAGAAGCCGATCCACAACAAGTGGCCAATCTCGAACGGTAGATACCGCTCATTTCTTAAACTTAGGGATTCTCTCCTTTGCTTGATCCATATTTAATTCCATCACAAGTCATTGTCAGAACTACTATCACAATATATGACCGTTAATCCTCATCATAAAGTTTAGATCTCGTATATAATGAACGAATCTAGTAAAGATCTAGGGAAAATATCCTTACCTTAAAATCTTGAAATTGGAGACTAGCTATTTTCAGCTTTTAGATCTAGACAACCAAGTTTCCTTCAAATCCCGGATTGCCGCCCAACATAGAACCATTAGACTATTACTTTTGGGCTTTTGCCTTTCAAAAATCGAGAGAGAGATCTTAAGAGAAATCAAGAATCGACACTTACCTTATTAGAGGGAAATCGGTAACTCCTTGGGGATTCTGGATTTTGAGAAAAATCAAAAAGAGAAGATGATAAGAAGGAATCTTGAATAGTTTCGGCTTTTAGTGGAAGAAATCAGCAAAGAGTAGGGATTGTTCGGCTTTAAAAGAAATAAAAAGAAAAGAAATTGGAGAGGAAGAGTTAAGAATTTCGGCACAGGTTAAGAAGAAAAAAGTAGGCTTCAAATGCCGGAGTTGGTGAGCTACTCCCCTCTATTTATAGAGATTTCGGCACCTACCTTAAAAAACCTGAGAGTACCCTTCCTGATTACTAAAAGTGAAGCTAATAAAAAGGAAAAATTTGGCACCCCTTCTTCATGAAGTAGCCAAATTCTTCACTCCTCTAGGTGGTGGATTTTCAGCCATCACCTTTCCTTGATAGCTCATATCTTTTCTCCGTTTTATCTTCTATATTATCAATTATAAATTCCATGTAAATCCTCCTATTTTAGAGCCTTGTTGCTGTCCACTTCTCCTAACCCTAATGCTGAATTTTAGCTCACTTAAATTAAGAGAATTGGCCTCCCTAAAACTTAAATTTTGGGCCCCTTACACCCTTGTTGTGGTGTCTCCCCTTGCTCCCTTTTAAGTGCCGAAAATGGCCCAGAAACATGGGCTCCTTGTGGCCAAAACATGGGCCTCTTTAATCGTTAGTATCGCCACCTTCTAGCGCCACCTATTGTTGGGCCACTGTCGACGTTGGTATTTTAAACACAATTACCACCTTTAACTCTATAATGCCCAATCGATAATTTAACCAAGGCCTTTTTCCTAGTCCCGAGCCCGTTTGGACCCCTATCACTTAAATTAACATATTAAACATATCCTTACACTAAACGCATAGGCCCATTAATTTAGGATGTTACAGTTCTACCCCCTTAAAGAAATTTCGTCCTCGAAATTACCTAATCAGAAAAGATGGGGGTATTGTTGTCGCATCACTTCCTCTGGTTCCCACGTAGCCTCTTCAGAACTGTGATTCCACCATAACACCTTAACTAATGGAATCATTTTCCTTTGCAACACATTGACATCACGATCCAGAATTTTCACCGGTTCCTCTTCGAAGGATAGATCAGGTCTTACCTCAATTTCCTCCACAGGTACTATGTGAGATGGATCTGAACGATAACGTCTTAACATAGAGACGTGAAATACATTGTGAATTTGACTTAATTCCGTGGGTAACTCAAGCTGATATGCCACTGGTCCTACTCACTTCAACACTTGATGTGGTCCGATAAATCTGGGGCTCAACTTACCTTTACGTCCTAATCTTAGCACTTTCTTCCAGGGTGATACTTTTAGGAATACCTTGTCCCCCAAAGCAAACTCTATGTCCTTACGTCTTAAGTCAGCATATGACTTCTGTCTATCCGTCGCCTCTTTTAGGCTAGCCCGTATCACTCCACTTTCTCCTTCGTCTCAGTGACCAAGTCTGGTCCCAAAATTTGACGTTCCCCTAATTCCGTCCAACATGTAGGGGTACGACACTTCCGCCCATACAAAGCTTCGGAGGGTGCCATCTGGATACATGACTGGTAATTGTTGTTATAAGCAAACTCTGCTAATGGTAATAACTCTTCCCAACTACCTCTGAAATCAATGACACACCCTCTTAACATGTCCTCCAAGACTTGAATCACCCGCTCAGACTATCCATCGGTCTGAGGATGAAACGCTGTACTGAAATCTAACTTTGTTCCTAGCGTTTGATGTAACGCCTTCCAGAATCGCAAGGTGAACCTAGGGTCCCTATCCGATATGATCGATATCGGTACTCCATGCAACCTTACCACTTACACACGCATGACTTAGCCACTTTTGCAAAGAGTAATCGACCTGCATCGGTATGAAGTGAGCAGACTTCGTCAAACAATCCACAACCACCCAAACCGAATCTTTCTTAGTAGGTGTAAGGGGTAGCCCACTAACAAAGTCCATTGTGATTCTTTCCCACTTCTATTGGGGAATCTTCACCTACTGCAATAACCCCGATGGTAATTGATGCTCGCCTTGACTCTGGCCGACAAAGTTAAACACTTGGCCACTAGGTCAGCCACCTCTCGTTTTAAGTTTGGCCACCAGAACTGCTCCTGTAAATCTCGATACATCTTACTCCCTCCGAGATACATAGCGTATGGACTTCCATGCGCTTCTTGCAAAATCCTTCGTCTTAACTCAGGATCCTTAGGCATGCATACTCTCCCTTGGAAACATAGTAGCCCACCCTTATCAACACTGAATTTTGTCGATCCATCATTTGACCCTACCAGAAACCTTCCTTTCAACATCTCATCCGTCTGTTGCTTCTCCTTAACCTGGTCGGCCCATGAGGGTTTCACCTGAAGTTCAACTAATAACCTTCCATCATCATATAGACTAAGGTGAGCAAACATTGCTTCTTAAGTTAGAGATTACCTTACGACTTAGAGCGTCCGCTACTACGTTAGCCTTACCCGGGTGATACTCGATCGAGCAGTCGTAATCCTTTAACAACTCGATCCACCTCTTTTGCCTTAGATTCAACTCTTTATGGGTCAAAAGATACTTTAAGCTCTCATGATCAGTGAAGATGACGGATTTCTCCCCGTAAAGATAATGCCTCCAAATCTTCAAAGTGAAAACCACCGCTGCCAACTCCAAGTCATGGGTGGGGTAATTCACTTCATACAGTCTTAATTGCCGAGATGCATATGCAACCACCTTTCCATCTTGCATCAACACACACCCTAACCTCGTGTGTGAAGCATCACAACAAATCACAAATTCCTTCCCAGCCTCCGGCTGAATTAACACTGGAGCCTCCGTCAAAATCCTTTTCAACCTCTCGAAACTCTCCTGTTGCTTATCCGTCCAAACAAACGAAACTCCTTTTCGTAACAACTTAGTCAACGGTTCCGCAATTAAGGAGAATCCTTTAATAAACCTTCGATAGTATCCGGCCAAACCAAGGAAACTCTGAATATCTGCCACCGACTTAGGCGGCTTCCAACCCAACACCACTTCAATTTTTTGAGGGTCAACCCTAATCCCATCAGCCGACACAACATGCCCTAGAAAAGTAACCTCCTTCAGCCAAAATTCACACTTACTGAATTTGGCATACAACTGCTTCTTCCTCAGAATCTGTAAAACTATTCACAGATGAGCATCATGCTCCTCCTCCGACTTCGAATAAACCAAGATATCGTCTATAAACACCACAACACACCAGTCTAGGTAAGGTTGGACACTCGGTTCATCATATCCGTGAACGCTGCTGGCGCGTTGGTCAACCCAAATGGCATTACCATGAACTCATAGTGACCATAGCGAGTCCTAAAGGTCGTCTTATGAATATCAGCCTCCTTAACCTTAAGCAGATGGTACCATGGCCTCAGATCTATCTTCGAAAAGACTGAGGCCCCCTTTAACTAATCGAACAAGTCATCGATCCTTGGCAACGGGTATTTGTTCTTGATCGTTAACTTATTCAACTGGAAATAGTCAAAACACATACGCATTAACCCATCCTTCTTCTTAACGAATAGAACCAGTGCTCCCCACAGTGACACACTAGGTCGAATAAACCCTCTATCTAACAACTCCTGAATCTGTGCTTTCAACTCCACCAACTCCTTTGGTGTCATTCGATACGGAGCTATAGATATCGGCGCTGCCCCTGGAAGAAGATTGATTCCAAACTCCACTTCACGATTCGAAGGTAATCCCAGAAGCTCTTCAGAAAAAAATCAGAAAACTCCTTCACCGTCCTAACGTCTCCCACTGCTAGTTCCTTAGTTTCCATAGCGCGAACAAACATCAAGACTACCTCACATCCTTTCCTCACCATCCTTTCCGCTCTCAGAGTGGTCACCACGTTTGACAGACAGTTCCCCCTTTCACCTATTATCAGTACTTCGCCACCCTCAGGTGTTTTTAACACCAAACGCTTAGCTCCACAATCTAAATTAGCTTGATACTTGACAAGCCAATCTATGCCTAGGATTAAATCAAACTCCCCAAATAGTAATTCCATTAGATCCGTATGAAAAACTATCCCTTGAACCTCTAAAGGTATTTCTCGATAAAGCTTATTTACCACCACAGATTGTCCTAATGAGCTTATTACATTCATCACCCTAGAGGAAATCTCAGCATCTACACTTAACGTTTTAGATACCCTACTAACGACATATGAATGTGTCGATCAGATGTCAATTAATGCAAAATAGGGCAAGCCAAAAATTAAGAACGTACCAGTTATGACATCCAATGCGTCAGCCTCCTCTCGACGTCTGACAGCATACACTAACCCTGGCTGTCTCGCTTCAACATTTTTGGCTCCTCGGCCTACTGCTCCACGGCCTCTACCAGAACCGTTACCACCTCTGGCTGCCCCACGACCTCTTCTGCCAGGCTGAACATTCCCTTAGCCTGTGGGCCCTTCATTGCCATTTCACTGCGGATAGTTCCTAACTTGATGGTCAAAAGACCCACACCTAAAGCACTTTCCACTGCCCGCCCTACACTCACCCGCATGGGATTTACCACATTGAGCATACTTCGGTACTTGACTAGTAGCAATAGGTCTATTATCTCGTCTCGGCCCATCTAGCCTAGAACTTTTCTGATTACCTCTAGTTGTTCCCAATGATCCGAAGTTTCTCTTACCTCTACCCCTATCTTTATCCCGGTTCAGCTTTTTCGTCTATTTCACCTTCTCCGCTATCTTAGCCTTTTCCATAAGCATCGTAAATTTCCATTCTCGTTGCGGAGCTATCAACACACGCAATTCGTCTTTTAGGCCATCCTCAAATCGTACACATCGCTCATGCTCCGTGGCCACTATCCCTCGAGCATAACGGCTCAAGTGTAAGAATTCTGCTTCGTACGCCGCTACGGACCTACTTCCTTGAACCAAGTTCAGGAATGCTCTGCGCTGCGCATCCACATAGCTCAATCCAATGTACTTATTTTGAAACGTTGTTTTGAAGAACTCCCATGTGATACGGTCAGCCACCGTACAATCTTTAACCGTGAGCCACCATTGGTAAGCTTCATCCCTTAAGAGAGATATAACCCCTTTCAATCTCTCTTCTTCTGTGAGATCCAGATCGTCCATTATGCGTTCAACTGCCTCTAACCAATACTCAGCTGGGCTTGGGGCTATACCAAAGATTCCCCTAAACACTTCTACCCCATTACTCCTAAGTTGCTCCAGTACAGGTTTCTGGGCTCCTGTGCCCATACCTACTCCAGCAACTCTCTCCAAAACCCTTAGCATAGCCTAAGATATAGCATCATCTCTGGCCGTCTGATCTTGAAATTATACCTCCACAGCTGGTGGCACTGGTCCTCATTTTCGGATTCATGGCCAGACCCTACGGGTTCTGACACAACAATCCTGCCTCTACCTCGGCCACGCACACCATGTCCTCTAGTGCTCATCCTACCATTCGCGATTTATCTGATTAAACATTTTATGATTTACTTGTTTTCTTCCACTAATTAACCACGAACAGTCTTATGAATAGTAAATTTAAAAGTAGTTCTTTCGAGCTCGCAAAGAGTTCAATCCTAAGTCTATAACTCCTAATTCTTAGACCCACATATATTCCACCATCAACATACTAATAACATCCATGAACTTTCATTCATCACGTAAGGGTAATTTCATTGTTTTACTACCTAGGGGTATTTTCATAATTTATCCTATAGGGGTATTTTAGTAATTTTCAAAAATAGGGTTCCTTCGTGATTTTGCGAAATAAGGGTATTTTGGTAATTTTAGAATCCGAGGGTATTTCGATAATTTTGTCAACTTTGGTAACTTTTGTGAATCAGGGGTAATTTAGTAATTTCTCAACAAGGGTACTTTGGTAATTTTTCAAACAAGGGTATTTCGATGTTGTTGCTGTCGTGTTGCTGTTGTTTGGTTTTTTTTTAAAAATAAGAGTACATTGGGAAAAATCTAGTTTCATAATTCGGGTTATTCTTGTAATCATGAGGTTTTTGAGCAAATTTTTAAAACATAGGTTCTTTATAAATTCATGGTTGATTGAAATTTCCACAAATCAAATGTATCTCTTTTACAAAACTTGGGTTTTTTTTTGAAATAGGTGGTGGGTCCTTTTGGGTTTTAAATTATGACGTTTAGCTCATCAACAAGTCCTCGTAGCTAGGGTGAACAGTCACTACGCACCAGGTAGGATTCTAGCGAAGAGGAGGTGAGTCACTAGGACCGCTTAACTACCAAGCTCTTCTTGAATCCAATCCTAGACATCCGTATACCTGTTGCCACACCCTAACTTATTGACTTGTTCACGGGTTTGTTTAGTTGGATTAAATCTTATGGATTTAGAGAGTGATTTAAACTAAACCTAAAGTCCATCAATGTCTAATATTCTAGCCTACGTCCCTCAAGCCCATTAAGCCCATGTGTATGTCACCACAAAAGTTTAGAATACTTACCTGCGTGGATTGGGTGCCGGTAGACTCGAACGCCATATCTTCAACCAAAGCATTTTTTTACCAAACTCACCTCATTTTACAAAATATTGCTAAGCCCATTTCACAGCCGTGTTTTGAACTGGGCTCTGATACCAAAAATGTAACACCCCAAATTCGGACCATAAGTTCCAACCGGATCTAGTATGCTACGGGTTTAATGTTAAAAACTTTATTTAGAATGGTTTTGAAAAACTTAGTCATTCTTGTAGATATTCGTTAAATAGGTGGCACTAGTAGAAAATCTTTGTAATTTATTTTTTTCCAAAATGGAAGTTATTGAAATCATATTTGAAAATCCCATCTTTTTACTTCCTTTAAAACATAAGTCTTGTTCATAAAATTTGAAAAGAAATAAACACAAACAAATAACAACTTAAACCTAAGCTACGGGGCCTTATTACATCAAATAATTCCAACATTTAAAACTTGAAATAAAGCAAAAAGTATAAAATGAATAACTTGATAGCCCCTCGAGTCTGTCTCGGCTCCCATGTCCATGATCTACTGCTCATCTGAAAGAGTAGAGAAAAGAAAAGCGTAAGTCACCAAGACTCAGTGTATAAATCCTGAACACACTGAAACACATTATGGGCCTTGGCCCATACATAAAGGCAACAATCACAATACATGATAGACAATACATAATGAATGGCCCAACCCATCCTAGTATTCCATCCTCTACACACCAACCCGTACCAACCATCACACCTTCGGGATTTTTACAATCAACCCTCTGTCCGCTACACACCACGTGGCACAGCCACCGATCACTATGTGATCTAACATTTAAATTGGTGGGATTTCTACCACCGGTCACCATGTGACCCATATTGCACTTCCCCTTTCATATTATAGTCATACCCCATGCATACATACAGAAAGAGAACATCATACAGGCTTTCATAAGTCTCAATACACATAGAGATTTCCATGGTTGCATACTTGGCATCCTTGCCTAACCCTTTTAGGGTTTTAATCCACTGTCTACACAGCCACTTTTTCAAGTGATACTTGGCATACTTGGCATACTTGGCATACTTAGGGATTCTCTCCTTTGCCTGATCTATATTTAATTCCATCATAAGTCCATGTCAGAACTACTATCACAATATATGACTGTTAATCCTCATCATAAAGTTTAGATCCTGTATATAATGAACGAATCTAGTAAAGATCAAGGGAAAATCTCCTTACCTTAAAATCCCAAAATTGGAGACTAGCTATTTTTGACTTTTAGATCTAGACGACCAAGTTTCCTTCAAATCCCGGATTGCCGCCAAACATAGAACCATTAGACTATTACTTTTTCAGCTTTTTCCTTTCAAAAACTGAGAAAGAGATCTTAAGAGAAATCAAGAATCAACACTTACTTTATTAGAGGGAAATCGGTAACTCCTTGGGGATTCTGGCTTTTGACAAAAATCAAAAAGAGAAGATGATAAGAAGGAATCTTGAATAGTTTCGGCTTTTAGTGGAAGAAATTAGCAAAGAGTCGGGATTGTTTGGCTTTCGAAGAAATAAAAAGAAAAGAAATTGGAGAGGAAAAGTTAAGAATTTTGGTACAGGTTAAGAAGAAAAAAGTAGGGTTCAAATGCCGGAGTTGGTGAGCTACTCCCCTCTATTTATAGAGATTTCGGCACCTACCTTAAGAAACCCGAGAGTACCCTTCCTAATTACTAAAAGTCAAGCTAATGAAAAGGGAAAATTTGGTACCCGTTCTTCATGAAGTAGCTGAATTCTTCACTCCTCTAGGTGGCAGATTTTCGGCCATCACCTTTCCTTGATAGCTCATATCTTTTATCCATTTTATCTTCTATATTATCAATTATAAATTCCATGTAAATCCTCCTATTTTAGAGCCTTGTTGCCATCTCCTTCTCCTAACCCTAATGCCAAATTTTAGCTCACTTAAATTAAGAGAATTGGGCTCCCTAAAACTTAAATTTTGGGCCCCTTACACCCTTGTTGTGGCGTCTACCCTAGCTCCCGTTTAAGTGCCAAAAAATGGCCCAGAAAAATGGGTTCCTTGCGGCCAAGACTTGGGCCTCTTTAACTGTTAGTATTGCCACCTTCTAGCGCTACCTATTATTGGGCCACAAGCCCACGTTGGTATTTTAAACACAATTACCACCTTTTAACTCTATAATGCCCAATCAGATAATTTAACCAAGGCCTTTTTCCTAGCCCTGAGCCCAGTTTGGACCCCTATCACTTAAATTAACATATTAAACATATCCTTACAATAAACGCATAGACCCATTAATTCAGGATGTTACAAGGATAGTGTATTTGAAATGTACTTGATTGAGTTGAATAAATGACCATTTGGTATGTTTTTGGTTGACAATGGTGTATGGATTAATGATTGCATGTGCTTGTAGGGATAACCCAAAGTGTGGGTGGAACTTTGGCCTTGAAAATGGCCTATAATTGCCCACACAATTGAGCATACGAGCGTGTGGCTCGTCCGTATCCCTCGTGGTTGTATTACAAAACAAGTCAGACTTGACCACAGGTGAGGCGCATGGGCATGTCCACGGCCGTGTGGACAAGACAATATGTATGCCCTATTATGACACAACTTAGACACACGGGGTAAAAATCCCGAAGTGGGGAGAATCGTAACGGCCCGATTTTGGGGCTAGTCAAAATAGTGGTTTCAAAACCACTAATCTGAGGTTAAAGAAAACTATTTTAATATTATTTAGTATGTTATAGCATGATTATATTAGTGCATAAAAATTTTGGTGTATTAATTTTAGTGATTTCATGCTTAATTTTAAAAAAGGACTAAATCACATAAAGTGCAAAAGTTTTATTCTACAAGCTAAAGGTGTCAAATAGCTATAGAATATTAAATTGAAGGTCCTTAATGTGCAATTAGGCTTTTCGTAGAGAGTTGGCCGGTGATAAATTGTAAAAGTAACATATTTTAATCCCACATTTAGCATGTTTTCGGATGATTTAACCCTTGATTTATGTAAAAAGGTGCTCTTAATCCTTTCTTTTTACTTTTTATACTTAGGAAAGCACCCGAGGATGAAAAGAATAAGAAATGGGCTTAAAACTGGCCAATTTGGGCCAAAGTGGAAATCGACACGGCCTGGACTTCAAGCCACACGGCCGTGCCTTTTCAATAAACTAGAGCACGGCCTAACCATAATTAACATGGTCGTGCCTCATCAGAAGACTCGACCACGGCCTGAAATCAATTTACACGAGCATGTTCCATGGCCGTGCCCCTGTCGCAGAAAAGAGGAATTTCACTCGGAAAAGGGTACTTAGGGAGAAAGGAATGCATTCCAAGAGCCTATATAAATACCTAAGTGTAACCTAAAAGAGGGCGGTGAGTTAGGCAGTCAGCTAGGCCAAGAAGTCGAGCCAGAAGGCCAGACTCATGGGAATCACTCGAAGATAGCCAATTGATCCATCTAAAGAAGCCGGAATTCTACTCAAGACGGCAGATCTCTCCTTCAATTACTTCAGGGGGTTTTAGGGATTTCTTATGTTTTGTTTTATCTTTTCTCTTGAGATGTTTTATTTTATCATCATGAACTAAACCCTTCAGATACCTGAAGGGGATGAAACCTAGATGAATCTTGTCATTGTTTTTTGAACTATATGATAAATACTTAGTTTGTTTTTAATTATGTTTGTTTAATTCTTGTGTTGATATTTTCGGGATATTAATTCAAGTATGATGTGCTTAGGTGGTGGAGCAAAAGTCCCTGCTTAAGAGTAGATCTATCATAATTAAGCGGAGTTGATCGCACGCCTAGAGATAGGGTGACGAGATTTTGCCGGATTAGGGTGAAACCTAATATAAGAGTCCATAGATCTAGTTAATGCGATTCTAGGGGTTTTAATTAGAAAGATATTTCAATTAATCAACCTAGGGTTAGACGTTATTCGCCTCGAGAGAGGGTTTAATATAAATTAGGGAGTCTTACGGATCAAGCTAAGTGAATAAATCATCTGGTTCAGTGTTAGATAACAAGTGAAGTCTAGGTGGATTCCTTCTAGGGTGTCATCGTAATCAACTGAGTTTTTCTAAAAGTTATTTCTTCAATTTGTTCTTTTTATCTTTGCGTAGTTTAGTAATTAGTTAGTTTTTAGTTTAATCAATCAATCACTTCATATTTAGTCTCAATAATAGAAAGCAAGTGAGTATTAGTACTTTTAATTCCCTTGGGTTCGACAATCCGGTCTTGCCTCGACTATACTACTGCTCAATAGGTGCACTTGCCTTAAGTCGTTATCAGAGTTAGTTTCCAGGTTCTATCGTTCTCTATTATAAATTTTAAAACTCGACAATCCAGACGATCAAGTTTTTGGCGTCGTTGCCGGGGAGTTAAAATATTAAGAAAACTCTATTTTTATTACTGTAGCCATTATTTTTTTCGTAATTTATTTTATTTTATTGTTTTTTCTAATTTTATTTCTTTCTTTGCCTAGTAGGTACCTCTAGTTTATGACTAGAAGGAACCCCACCAGGACTATAAAAAACACCCCCACTGCCTCTTCCCCCAAATAGGGCCGGGAATAGTGAACCCATAAAAAATTCAAGAAGTGTTACTCTCCCCTTCTCTTTTGATTTCATTATTACATGATTATTTATCTATCTTTGTACATTGAGGGCAATGAACATCTTAAGTGCAGGGGGTAAAAGTACCTAACTTTTGCATTATTCTCAAATCCCTAAATTATATCTTGTTCTTTAAGTATTTTCTCATATTACTAATTAGGGTAAAATTTCGATGATTTATGATTTTTATTAATATGTTTTGGATTAAGTCATTGATAATTGTGCATTGATGATTAAATTTGAAGAATACTAGAGAATCAAGCATGATAAGTCTATTTTCGTAATTAAAATATTTTTTAGGTTGTTGAACTGAATTTGAATATTACTTTGAAGTTTGAAATTTATAGGGATTAATGTCAAATACACATAATTTTTGTGATATTTGAGCCTTATAGAGCATATATTCTTTTTCATGCTCACTTTATTGATTATGAGTGTGTCAATGCTGAATCGTTATTCTAGAACTTGCCTCGATTATACATGTTAAGACCACATTATTGATTTGATATACTGAGATGATAAAGGCACCTAGATTTAATCCACTCACTCCACTAAAAAGCCTACCTACATAATTAACCCCTAGTGAACCCCGTTGATCCTAACAACCCTTTTTATTGATTCACCCACTAATATTGTAACATCCTCAAAGTGAGCCTACTCATTTATATGATAGTCTAATATGATAAGTTGGGATTGTAAAGGTTAATGACTTTTGATTAAATATATGGATTAGAGTTTAAATTAATGTTCGAGTAGTTTAAGTGATATTTTGGGATTTTAAAAAATTGGGTTAGCTGGCTAATAAATGGTGTTAGCTTATAATTTAAGAAGATGGTTAATTAATTGACATTTTGGGCTTGTGGCCCAGAAGGGAATGATGCCTAAGAAAGGAGGGGAGTTGGCGTCAAAAAGCAAGGGGGAGAGGCCCAATTTGTGGCCACCTGAAGCCCAAGTTATGGGTCAAACTCGGCACTTAAATGGGAAGGGGGTGGACGGCAATTAGGCTACCTTTTAGGAGTTATTTCTTTTATTTTAACTGTTAAAAAGCTAATAATTAACAAGGAGGAGTTGGATTTAAGGTGGGCTCTCTTAAATGTAAGATAAGGATTGAGTTATCAGATGAGATGAAGGCTATCAAGAGAGGGGAGAGTTGGTCGAAATTCCAACTCTGTGTGTGTGGGTATGCCAAAATTTCTCTATAAATAGGGAGTAGTGTTCTTCAATTTTAATATTCTGAAACCCTATTCTTCTTTCATTCTCTGTCGAAATTTCCAAGCCTTCTCTACAGTTTCTCTTTTTCTTTTTCTAAGAGTCGAATTCCTTTGTTCATACCCTCATCTCCCATAGTTGAATCAACAAGTGAGATCTCTATTTTCCCGAAGGTGCACTGTAAGCCGTATACTCCTTAATAATCCGGTAAGTTTCGAGATTTTTTCCTTTTCTGTGATTCCCTTATTTTTATCAAACTCCTAATCTAAACCATTTTTCCAATGTCCTTTCGATTATACTCTTTACTCCTAGAAGCCGAAACTATCCCATTAAAGCTGATTTGGTGGAAAAATCAAAGGTAAGAAGTGGTAATTATGGCCGAATGGTCTTCCATGATTCTCCCCATTTAGCCGAATGGCATATAGGTTGGTATGGTTGTGATTTTCGATTCGTTTGATATTTGGTTGACTGCCGAATGTAGGAAAGATTGGTGGTGAGGATTTCTAAAGGATTTTCGAGATTCAGCTAACTAGGTAAGTATTCGTTTTAAAGGTTACACTTAACTAATGAGTTAGATCTCATCGTTATTTGGTTTAGTGATTAAGGGATTGATATGGACTCAACTAATAGTCAAGCAGAGAAGGTTGGATCTATAAAACTGTCGCCCAAATTCAAGAAGCGATCTGCTTCGGTAGTGCGAGATTGGCCAACGAGGTGTGGGCCGAAATCAAAGACAGATCGTGGGCTAATAATAGTTGTTTCAAGTGATAGTAACATAGATATAGCAAAAGCCTTAGTACGCAAATCAGGTGTGTAACACTTCCCCACCGTCTAGATCTGATTAATAAAAATGTATATATATATATATACATGTGTGTGCTTAAGATTTATATGTTACATTAAAAGCCGAAATCTTGGATTTAAACAACAGACCCTCAGGTTAGTAGACAATCTGACTATATGTTACAAGTAAACTATTGTACATGTTTTAAATTATTGTGCATGTTGCATGGGTTGGGTGATAATAAGGAGGAAGTTATATGTACATGTATATGAGTAACGGTTTTTACCATGAATTACTGTAGCGGCTAATGCCGTGAATAGTTATATGGGCTTTGACCATTATATGTTATACGGGCTTCGGCCATATATGTTGATGAGCAGCATGACTGCCATCTTGGAGAGTAGCAGTGTGGGTTGATTGTAGAAATCCCCAATGGTGTGTTGGTTGGTACGGGGGCGTGTAGCGGATGGAAACCTAGGCAAATGGGTTGGGCCTTGCATATTATATGTTACATTGTAAATGCGTTTATTATTATGATTAATGAGGCCCAAAGACACTGAGTCTCGCGACTCACCCCCTTAAAACTAACCTTTCAGGTGACGATTAGTGCATCGGACCTGGCCGGAGTGAAGCGCAAGGTAGCCATGCAAAAGAAGAAGGATCCGGCGACAAAGTTTCCCCATATTAGTTTTTTTTTTAAAGTACTTTATATGATGGATTTAAATTATATTGTAATAAGGCCATAGGCCACTTGTTTACACTTTAGATTTAAAATGGGCCTTTAGTATTTATTCTCGTTTTAATTTCTTCCAAGGATATGTAAACCAGATTTGGGCTTTTGCTTATTAAGACACTTTTTATGTAATTCCTATTTGGGCTTTTTGTCGACACGATTGGTTTTCTTAAAATTTTTCTTAGTGACATACCAGATCCGATAGTAGTGTTTGGGCCGAATTTGGGGTGTTACAAATTAGTATCAAAGCCCGATTCAAAACTGGGCTTTGGGATTTTGGGCCCAAAAGATTTTCTAAAAATGGGTTTTTAAAACATGGATTTTTATTAGTAAAGGTTTATTAGCTCAACATGGCACCTGCGTCTCCGGCCAAGTTCGCCAGGTAAGTACTCTAAACCATTATGTGATATAAATGTGGGCTTAATGGGCTTATGGGACATAGATTATTTAGGTTAGACTTTGATGAACTCTAGGCTTAGACAAACAAATTCTTAAAATCCATAAGACTTAACTTCTTTAAACAAAACCTGTAAATAAGTCACAAGACTAAAGTGTGGTAACAAGCATATGCATGTCTAGGAGTAGATCCGGAAGAGCTTGGTATTTAAGCAGTCCAAGTGACTCACCTCCTCTTCGCAGGAATCTCACCTGGTGCATAGTGATTGTTCACTTTAGCCATGATACGGTGTGGTAATAGGCATATGCATGTCTAGGAGTGGATTCAAGGAAAGCTTGGTACTTAGCAGTCCTAGTGACTCACCTCATTTCCACTAGAATCCTACCTAGTGCGTAGTGACTATTCACCCTAGTTACTGATGCGTGTTGATGTGCCAAAGCTACAATTAAAACCCGAAAGGACCAGCCACATGTTTTCTCACAAAAATTTTTAGAATATCTTTACTTTGAAAAAAAATACCTATGATTTGCAAATATACTCCGATTCACAAAGTCAACAGAATCTTTCCATAGAAAACAAAAACAACAACAACAATATCAAAATATCCTTGAATTGTAAAATTACCAAATTACCCCTAAGTTGTAAATGACCAAAACACCCCTAATTGGTAAAATTTTTGAAATAATCCCAGATTTCATAAGTTACTAAAATAACCCCATATTTGCAAAAATTATCGACATACCCCGAGTTGGAAAATTACCAAAATACCCTTATTTCGCCAAATCACCAAACCTTATTTTGGAAAATTACGAAAATACCCTCGTAGTTTAAAATTACAAAATGCCCTTAGGTAGCGAAATGACGAAAATACCCTTAGGTAATGAATGTTACTTGTATGAATGTTGTGTGCATAATTCCTAGAATAGGAAGACCGAAAAGCTGTAGATAGGTTTGAATTGAAGAATCACTTTTAAACTATGTTTCATAAAAGCATTCGGGGATAATTAGTGGAAACAATTAATGACTCATAAAATTTTTAAATCAGATAAATGCGAGCTAGAAGAATGAGTACCAGAGGTCGAGGACGTCTGCCACGTGGATGCGGTGGAGGTGGGATGACTGTATCAGAACCCGTAGGATCGAGTCATAGGTCAGGAAGTGAGATACCGGTTCCACCAGCTGTTGAGGTGGAATTTGAGGACCAGACAGGTGGAGAGGACGTGGTGTCTTAGGCCGTACTAAGGGTTTTGGAAAGAGTGGCCGAGGCTAGTATGGGCAGAGGAGCCCGAAAATCTGTGCCAGAAAGGTTGAGGAGCAATGGGGCCGAAGTATTTAGGGGAGTCTCTGGTGTATCCCCGAGTTTCGCTGAATATTGGTTGGAGGTAGTGGAACATATAATGGATGACTTAGACTTCACAGTGGAGGAGAAGCTGAAGAGGGTCGTGTCTCTTCTTCGAAACGAGGCCTACCAATGGTGGATCACGGTGAAAGAGGGTACGACCGCGGACCTGATTGACTGGGATTTCTTTAAGGAGTCATTTCAGGGAAAGTAAGTTGGGGCTAGTTATATGGATGCTCAAAGGAAAGCATTTCTGAATTTGGTACAGGGGAGTAAGTCTGTGGCAGAGTATGAGGCTGAGTTTCTACACCTGAGCCATTACACTCAAGGGATGGTAGCAACGAAGTACGAACGATGCGTTCGGTTCGAGGATGGCCTACGGAATGAGTTAAGGATTCTGATTGCACCATAGCGAGAGAGAATCTTTGCAGTTTTGGTGGATAAGGTCAAAATAGCAGAGGAAGTGAGAATCGGTGGATGCTTCAGGTGTGGATCCACAGAACATCTAATGAGGGACTGTCCTCAAATGGATCGGAGACAGCCAACGGGCTGAAGTTCTGATCAGGCTAGGAGAGGTGGTCAGCCTGGATCAAGGGGTTATGGTCAAGCCAGAGGTGGCAATGGCGCAAGAGGTGGTCGTGAAGCACCAGGTGGAGGTGCAGGTTATGTGGAGGCAAGGCAGCCAGCTTTGGTCTATACAGCACATCGCCAAGGGGACGGAGACACTCCAGATGCGAATAATGGTGCGTACCCTACAATAATATGCTAAGTGTTTATTTTGGCTTTAGAATTAGAGTGCGCAACGAAAGTCTAGTGATGAGACTTAAATAGTATGATTTCTAGTTAGTTGGAAATTTCGAGGACTAAATTTCTTTAAGGGGTAGAAGCGTAACATCCTCAAAGTGGGCCTACTCATTTATATAATAGTCTAATATGATAAGTTGGGATTGTAAATGTTAATGACTTTTGATTAAATATATAGATTAAAGTTTAAATTAATGTTCGAGTAGTTTAAGTGATATTTTGGGCTTTTAAAAAAAATTGGGTTAGCTGGCTAATAAATGGTGTTAGCTTATAATTTAAGAAGATGGTTAATTAAGTGACATTTTGGGCTTGTGGCCCAGAAGGGAATGATGCCTAAGAAAGGAGGGGAGTTGGTCTTCAAAAGGCAAGGGGGAGAGGCCCAATTTTTGGCCACCTGAAGCCCAAGTTATGGGTCAAACTCGGCACTTAAATGGGAAGGGGGTGGATGTAAATTAGGCTACTTTTTAGGAGTTATTTCTTTTATTTTAACTATTAAAAGTTGATAATTAATAAGGAGGAGTTGGATTTAAGGTGGGCTCTCTTAAAGGTAAGATAAGGATTGAGTTATCGATGAGATGAAGGCTATCAGAGAAGGAGAGTTGGCGAAATTCCAACTCGTGTGTGTGGGTATGCCAAATTTCTCTATAAATAGGAGTAGTATTCTTCAATTTTGATATTCAAACCCTATTCTTCTCTCATTCTCGCCAAAATTTCCAAGCCTTCTCTACGTTTCCTTTTCTTTTCTAAGAGTCAATTCCTTTGTTCATACCCTCATCTCCCATAGCCGAATCTACAAGTGAGATCTCTGTTTTCTGAATGTGCATCGTAAGTCGATACTCCTTAGTAATCCAAGTAAGTTTGGGATTTTTCCTTTTCTATGATTCCCTTATTTTTATCAAACTCCTAATCTAAACCATTGTTCCAATGTCTTTCGATTATACTCTTTACTCCTAGAAGCCAAAACTATCCCATTAAAGCTGATTTGGTGGAAAAATCGAAGGTAAGAAGTGGTAAGTATGGCCGAATGGTCTTCCATGATTCTTCCCATTTAGCCGAATGGCATATAGGTTGGTATGGTTGTGATTTTCGATTCGTTTGATATTTGGTTGATGGTGAATGTAGGGAGGATTGATGGTGACAATTTCTAAAGGATTTTCGAGATTCGGCTAACTAGGTAAGTATTCGTTTTAAAGGTTACACTTAACTAATGAGTTAGATCTTATTGTTATTTGGTTTAGTGATTAAGGAATTGATATGGACTCAACTAATAGTCAAGCAGAGAAGGTTGGATCGTAAAATCGTCACCCAAATTCAAGAAACGATCTACTTTGTAGAGTGCGAGATTATTAAGGGTGTGGGCGAAATCAAAGACTGATCATTGGCCAATAATAGTTGTTTCAAGTGATAGTAACGTAGATATAGCAAAAGCCTTAGTACGCAAATCAGGTGTGTAACACTTCCCCACCGTCTAGATCTGATTAATAATAAATATATATATATATGCGTGTGCTTAAGATTTATATGTTACATTAAAAGCCAAAATCTCAGATTTAAACGACGGACCCTCAGGTTAGTAGACAATATGACTATATGTTACAAGTAAACTATTGTACATGTTTTAAATTATTGTGCATGTTGCATGGGTTGGGTGATAATAAGGAGGAAGTTATATGTACATGTATATGAGTAACGGTTTTTACCATGAATTACTATAGCGGCTAATGCCGTGAATAGTTATATGGGCTTTGACCATTATATGTTATCTGAACTTGACCATATATGTTGATGAGCAAGATGACCGCCATCTTGAGAGTAGTGATGTGGGTTGATTGTAGAAATCCCCAATGGTGTGTTGGTTGGCACGGGGGCTCATGGCGGATGGAAACCTAGGCAAATGGGTTGGGCCTTGCATATTATATGTTACATTGTAAATCGTTTATTATTATGATTAATGAGGCCCAAATCTAGTGGTGCATGAGGGTTGCACTCGAGTCTCGCGACTCACCCCTTAAAACTAACCTTTCAGGTGACGATTAGTGCATCGGACCTGGCCGAGTGAAGCGCAAGGTAGCCATGCAAAAGAAGAAGGATCCGTGACAAAGTTTCCCATATTAGTTTTTTTTTAAAGTACTTTATATGATGGATTTAAATTATATTGTAATAAGGCCATAGGCCACTTGTTTACACTTTAGATTTAAAATGGGCCTTTAGTATTTATTCTCGTTTTAATTTCTTCCAAGGATATGTAAACCAGATTTGGGCTTTTGCTTATTAAGACACTTTTATGTAATTCCTATTTGGGCTTTTTTTGTAAACACGATTGGTTTTCTTAAAATTTTTCTTAGTGACATACCGAGATCCGATAGTAGTGTTTGGGCGAATTTGGGGTGTTACAAATTAGTATCAAAGCCCGATTCAAAAGCGGGCTTTGGGATTTTGGGCCAAAAGATTTTCTAAAATGGGTTTTAAAACATGGATTTTTATTAGTAAAGGTTTATTAGCTCAAGATGGCACTGCGTCTCCGCCAAGTTCGCTGTAAGTACTCTAAACCATTATGTGATATAAATGTGGGCTTAATGGGCTTATGGGACATAGATTATTTAGGTTAGACTTTGATGAACTCTAGGCTTAGACAAACAAATTCTTAAAATCCATAAGACTTAACTTCTTTAAACAAAACTCATAAATAAGTCACAAGACTAAAGTGTGGTAACAAGCATATGCATGTCTAGGAGTAGATCCGGAAGAGCTTGGTATTTAAGCAGTCCAAGTGACTCACCTCCTCTTCGCAGGAATCTCACCTGGTGCATAGTGATTGTTCACTTTAGCCATGATACGGTGTGGTAATAGGCATATGCATGTCTAGGAGTGGATTCAAGGGAAAGCTTGGTACTTAAGCAGTCCTAGTGACTCACCTCATTTCCACTAGAATCCTACCTAGTGCGTAGTGACTATTCACCCTAGTTACGAGTACGTGTTGACAGGCCAAAGCTACAATTAAAACCCGAAAGGGACCAGCCACATGTTTTCTCACAAAAATTTTTAGAATATCTTTACTTTGAAAAAAAATACCTATGATTTGCAAATATACTCCGATTCACAAAGTCAACAGAATCTTTCCATAGAAAACAAAAACAACAACAACAATATCAAAATATCCTTGAATTGTAAAATTACCAAATTACCCCTAAGTTGTAAATGACCAAAACACCCCTAATTGGTAAAATTTTTGAAATAACCCCAGATTTCATAAGTTACTAAAATAACCCCATATTTGCAAAAATTATCGACATACCCCCGAGTTGGAAAATTACCAAAATACCCTTATTTCGCCAAATCACCCGAAACCTTATTTTGGAAAATTACGAAAATACCCCTGTAGTTTAAAATTACAAAAATGCCCTTAGGTAGTGAAATGACGAAAATACCCTTAGGTAATGAATGTTACTTGTATGAATGTTGTGTGTGCATAATTCCTAGAATAGGAAGACTGAAAACTATAGATAGGTTTGAATTCGAAAGAATCACTTTTAAACTATGTTTCATAAAACTGTTCGGGGATAATTAGTGGAAACAATTAATGACTCATAAAATTTTTAAATCAGATAAATGCGAGCTAGAAGAATGAGTACCAGAGGTCGAGGACGTCTGCCACGTGGATGCGGTGGAGGTGGGATGACTGTATCAGAACCCGTAGGATCGAGTCATAGGTCAGGAAGTGAGATCTGGGCCCAATTTGTTGAGGTGGAATTTGAGGACCAGACAGGTGGAGAGGACGTGGTGTCTTAGGCCGTACTAAGGGTTTTGGAAAGAGTGGCTGAGGCTAGTATGGGCAGAGGAGCCCAAAATCTGCATGAAAGGTTGAGGAGCAATGGGGCCGAAGTATTTAGGGAGTCTCTGGTGTATCCCCGAGTTTCGCTGAATATTGGTTGGAGGTAGTGGAACATATAATGGATGACTTAGACTTCACAGTGGAGGAGAAGCTGAAGAGGGTCGTGTCTCTTCTTCGAAACGAGGCCTACCAATGGTGGATCACGGTGAAAGAGGGTACGACCGCGGACCTGATTGACTGGGATTTCTTTAAGGAGTCATTTCAGGGAAAGTAAGTTGGGGCTAGTTATATGGATGCTCAAAGGAAAGCATTTCGAATTTGGCATGTGGGAGTAAGTCTGTGGCGTAGTATGAGGTCGAAGTTTCTACACCGAGCCATTACACTCAAGGGATGGTAGAACGGCACGAACGATGCGTTCGGTTCGAGGATGGCCTACGGAATGAGTTAAGGATTCGATTGCACCATAGCGAGAGAGAATCTTTGCGTTTTGGTGGATAAGGTCAAAATAGCAGAGAAGTGAGAATCGGTGGATGCTTGGTGTGGATCCACAGAACATCTAATGAGGGACTGCCTCGATGGATCGGAGGCCAAGCTGGTGAAGTTCGATCGAGGCTAGGAGAGGTGGTCACCTGGATCAAGGGTTATGGTCAAGCCGAGGTGGCAATGGCGCAAGAGGTGGTCGTGAAGCACCGGTGGAGGTGCAGTTATGTGGAGGCAAGGCACCACTTTGGTCTATACAAGACATCGCCAAGGGACGGAGACACTCAGATCACGAATAATGGTGCGTACCTACAATAATATGCTAAGTGTTTATTTTGGCTTTAGAATTAGAGTGCGCAACGAAAGTCTAGTGATGAGACTTAAATAGTATGATTTCTAGTTAGTTGGAAATTTCGAGGACGAAATTTCTTTAAGGGGGTAGAACTGTAACATCCTCAAAGTGGGCCTACTCATTTATATAATAGTCTAATATGATAAGTTGGGATTGTAAATGTTGGGCTGACTTTTTGATTAAATATATAGATTAAAGTTTAAATTAATGTTCTGAGTAGTTTAAGTGATATTTTGGGCTTTTAAAAAAAATTGGGTTAGATGGCTAATAAATGGTGTTAGCTTATAATTTAAGAAGATGGTTAATTAAGTGACATTTTGGGCTTGTGGCCCGTAAGGAATGATGCCTAAGAAAGGAGGGAGTTGGTCTTCAAAAGGCAGGGGAGAGGCCCAATTTTTTGGCCACCTGAAGCCCAAGTTATGGGTCAAACTCGGCACTTAAATGGGAAGGGGGTGGACAGAAATTAGGCTACTTTTTAGGAGTTATTTCTTTTATTTTAACTATTAAAAAGTTGATAATTAATAAGGAGGAGTTGGATTTAAGGTGGGCTCTCTTAAAGGTAAGATAAGGATTGAGTTATCAGATGAGATGAAGGCTATCAAGAGAAGGGAGAGTTGGCCGAAATTCCAACTCTGTGTGTGTGGGTATGCCGAAATTTCTCTATAAATAGGAGTAGTATTCTTCAATTTTGATATTCTGAAACCCTATTCTTCTCTCATTCTCTGCCAAAATTTCCAAGCCTTCTCTACAGTTTCCCTTTTTCTTTTTCTAAGAGCCGAATTCCTTTGTTCATACCCTCATCTCCCATAGCCGAATCTACAAGTGAGATCTCTGTTTTCCTGAATGTGCACTGTAAGTCGTATACTCCTTAGTAATCTGGTAAGTTTCGGGATTTTTCCTTTTCTGTGATTCCCTTATTTTTATCAAACTCCTAATCTAAACCATTGTTCCAATGTCTTTCGATTATACTCTTTACTCCTAGAAGCCAAAACTATCCCATTAAAGCTGATTTGGTGGAAAAATCGAAGGTAAGAAGTGGTAAGTATGGCCGAATGGTCTTCCATGATTCTTCCCATTTAGCCGAATGGCATATAGGTTGGTATGGTTGTGATTTTCGATTCGTTTGATATTTGGTTGATGGCTGAATGTAGGGAGGATTGATGGTGACAATTTCTAAAGGATTTTCGAGATTCGGCTAACTAGGTAAGTATTCGTTTTAAAGGTTACACTTAACTAATGAGTTAGATCTTATTGTTATTTGGTTTAGTGATTAAGGAATTGATATGGACTCAACTAATAGTCAAGCAGAGAAGGTTGGATCTGTAAAATCGTCACCCAAATTCAAGAAACGATCTACTTGATGAGCGAGATTAATTAGAAGGTGCGGTAGAAATCAAAGAGCAGATCATTGGCCAATAATAGTTGTTTCAAGTGATAGTAACGTAGATATAGCAAAAGCCTTAGTACGCAAATCAGGTGTGTAACACTTCCCCACCGTCTAGATCTGATTAATAATAAATATATATATATGCGTGTGCTTAAGATTTATATGTTACATTAAAAGCCAAAATCTCAGATTTAAACGACGGACCCTCAGGTTAGTAGACAATATGACTATATGTTACAAGTAAACTATTGTACATGTTTTAAATTATTGTGCATGTTGCATGGGTTGGGTGATAATAAGGAGGAAGTTATATGTACATGTTAATGAGTAACGATTTTTACCGTGAATTACTATAGCGGCTAATGCTGTGAACAGTTATACGGGCTTCGGCCATGATATGTTATACGGGCTTTGGCCATATATGTTGATGAGCAGCATGACTGCCATCTTGGAGAGTAGCGATGTGGGTTGATTGTAGAAATCCCCAATGGTGTGTTGGTTGGTACGGGGGCGTGTAGCGGATGGAAACCTAGGCAAATGGGTTGGGCCTTGCATATTATATGTTACATTGTAAATGCATTTATTATTATGATTAATGAGGTCCAAATTAGTGGTGCATGGGGGTTGCACACTGAGTCTCGCAACTCACCCCCTTTAAACTAACCTTTCAAGTGACGATTAGTGCATCGGACCGGGCCGAAGTGAAGTGCAAGGTGGCCATGCAAAAGAAGGAGGATCCGTCGACAAAGTTTCCACATATTAGTTTTTTTTAAAGTACTTTATATGATGGATTTAAATTATATTGTAATAAGGCCGTAGGCCACTTGTTTACACTTTAGATTTAAAATGGGCCTTAGTATTTATTCTTGTTTTAATTTCTTCCAAGGATATGTAAACCAGTTTTGGGCTTTTAGTTATTAAGACACTTTTTATGTAATTCCTATTTGGGCTTTTTATCGACACAATTGGTTTTCTTAAAATTTTTCTTAGTGACATACCAGATCCGGTAGTAGTGTTTGGGCCGGGTTTGGGGTGTTACAAATATTAACCAAAAACCCTTTGTATTTGTTATCACCATTCTTTTGACTACCCTTCTATCGAGAATTGATTTGACCGATTGCCTAATTAGTTTATTTCAGGTTGATAAATTTTCTCTTTATTATGTATTCATTTAAGTTTGTTCTTTTAAAAAACGAAAAAATGAAAAAAATCAAAGTATATTCAATATTAGTAATATAAAAGTGAGCTTGTACATTTAAATTTCAATTATCGAAGAAAAAGTCGTATTATTAGTTTCAAAGTTTCAATTGAAGTAATCATTTATTTTCTAGTTCATTGTTTTTAGTTAGGTAATTTGTCAATTCAATCTCTATTCTAACCCTTCTAATTTAGCCTTTATCCACACCTTTAACCCAAGCCCCGTTACAACCCTGTTAAAGACCTTTTGATTTGTGTATCATCTCATATTACACTGGTGGAGATTTGATTTTCAGGCAAGCCTATGGGATTAACTTTTTAGGTTCGACTTATGAGTGTTCTTTAACCTTAAACACTTTGAGTGCTTTGAGTGAATCTTTAGGGAGGATGTGAATCCTTGTCAGTTTTGAATTAAAGGTAATTATTTAGATAAGGGGAGACACCTATGTTTTCAAGCTACAAAATGTATGACCTATATTGTTTGAATCTTTAAGACTCTTTGAGTTAAATTATCCATGTATGAATTATCTATGAATTATGATGAGGAATTTTTGATGAGAATTATGAATTGTGGAAAGTTCGTTTTAATTGTAAGTTGAGAATTTTGTTTGAGGACAAGCAAAAGCTTAAGTGTGGGGGTATTTAATAAACCGTAAAAGTAACATATTTTAATCCCACATTTAGCATGTTTCCAAATGATTTAGCCCTTAATTTATGTAAAAAGGTACTCTTAATCATTTCTTTTCATGTTTTATACTCAAAAAAGCACCCGAGGATGAAAAGAACAAAAAATGGGCTTAAAACGGGCCAATTTGGCCCAAAGTGGAAATCGACACAGCCTGGACTTCAAGCCACACAGCTGTGCCTTGTCAATCAACTAGAACACGGCCTAACCATGATTTACACGGTCGTGCCTCATCAGCAAACTCAACCACGGCCTACAATCGATTTACACGGGCGTGTTCTATGGCCGAGCCCTTATCGCGAAAAAGAAGAATTGCACTCGGAAAAGGGTACTTAGGGAGAAAGAAACGTATTCCAAGAGCCTATATAAATACCTAAGTGTAACCTGAAAGAGGGCGGTGATTTAGGCAGTCATCTAGGCCAAGAAGCCGAGCCAGAAGGCCAGACTCGTGGGAATCACTCGAAGATAGCCAGTTCCTCCATTTCAAGAAGCCGGAATTCTACTCAAGACGACAGATCTCTCCTTCAATTCCTTCAGGAGGTTTTAGGTATTTCTTATGTTTTGTTTTTATCTTTTCTATTGAGATGTTTTATTTTATCATCATGAACTAAACCCTTCAGATACCTGAAAGGGATGAAACCTAGATGAATCTTATTATTATTTTTTGAACTATATGATAAATACTTAGTTTGTTCTTAATTATGTGTGCTTAATTCTTGTGTTGATATTTTTGGGATATTAATTAAAGTATGATGTGCTTAGGTGGTGGAGCAAAAGTCCCTGCTTAAAAGTAGATCTATCACAATTAAGTGGAGTTGATCGCACGCCTAGAGATAGGGTGACGAGATTTTGCTGGATTAGGGTGAAACCTAATATAGGAGTCCATAGATCGAGTTAATGCGACTCTAGGGGTTTTAATTAGAAAGAGATTTCAATTAATCAACCTAGGGTTAGACGTCATTAACCTCGAGAGAGGGTTTAATATAAATTAGGGAGTCATACGGATCAAGCTAAGTGAATAAATCATCTGGTTCAGTGTTACATAACAAGTGAAGTCTAGGTGGATTCCTTCTAGGATATCATCGTAATCAACTGAGATTTTCTAAAAGTTATTTCTCCAATTTTTTTCTTTTTGTCTTTGCATCTTAGTTTACTAATTAGCTAGTTTTTAGTTTAATCAATCAATCACTTCATATTTAGGCTAAATAATAGAAAGAAAGTGAGTATTAGTACTTTTAATTCCCTTGGGTTCGACAATCCGGTCTTGCCTAGACTATACTACTGTTCGATAGGTGCACTTGCCTTAAGTCGTTGTCAGAGTTAGTTTCCAGGTTCGATCATTCTCTGTTATAAATTTTAAAACTCGACAATTCAGATGATCAGCCGGCCATAGGGGATAAGAAATGAAAATTTGGTCAAAGTGGGTGAGTGTTTGGTGACTTAATTGGTAAATAAAATAAAATAAAGAAAAAAAGCTTCATCTTTTTCATTCACCCTTCTCTCCATCGAAAATATCAACAAAACAGGGGTTTTAGAACCTTGAAATTTTCAGCAACTTACAACCTTTGCATGTAAGTGATTTTGATGGTTATTTTTGATAATTTTTGTACTTTTGGGACCTTTGTAGCATGATCTAGCTAATGAGAGGACTATTTTGAACTATGGTTGAAAGTCTAGAGTTTTTCCCTGAGAGCATTAATGTTGTTTGCTAAAATTTTATGCAAGAAAATGAATCTTGATTGTTAAATAAACAACTTTTATGAAAGGAGTTTCCATGGAAACACCTAAAATGGACTTTTTTGTAAATGTTGTAAAATGGGTAGTAAATGTGTGAAACAATTGAAATTGTGAGTTGTTATAAGAGTAATAAAGGTTCAGCTAGGCTTACTAAAGGAGGAAATTTGATTAAAATTGATTTACGAGCCTAGGAGCAAAATCATAACTTTGTGAAAGTTTAAGGGCAAAATGGTAATATTGACAAAGTAGGAATTTTGAAATGTCTCGATTTATATGATGATTAAATGAGTGAATTTTTATCATTTTAGATCAAGAAAAATAGAGTTCGGACATAGACCGGGGGAAAGCCAAGCTAGTAGATTAACTCGACTTAGTCGCTCACTTTTTGTATACCAAGGTAAGTTATATGTAAATAATACAACTCTATTACTATTATGCATTAAACAATTGATATTGCATAAATTGTTTAGTTATTAATATGATTATACATGACTAAATTCGATATGGTATACTCTCGGTTGAACCTTAGGAATAGATTGGATATCCAAGCCATGACACTTAGTTTATATGTGAGGGCTAGTGTAAGACCATGTCTTGGACATGGCATAGGCCTCAATATGTAAGCTAGTGTAAGACCATGTCTGGGACATGGCTTCGGCCACATTATGAGAGCCAGTGTAAGACCATGTCTGGGACATGGCATCGACCTCAATACGTAAGTCAGTGTAGGACCATGTCTGGGACATGGCATCGTTGATGACTTCTGTGCTAGTGTAAGACCATGTCTGGGACATGGCTTCGGCCTCATTATGAGAGCCAGTGTAAGACCATGTTTGGGACATGGCATCGTCATCGAGACGAGAGCTAGCGTAAGACCATGTCTGGGAAATGGCATCGGCATTTTACCTACATGAGATTTTTGAGAAATGAGTTCGAATTATGTTGTATGATTAGTAAGGGTGAAATAAGTAAATTATACCTTTATTTATTTGAGAATCATGTGAAAGTTTAAAATATGTTATGAGTTTGATATTGCTCGATAATTCTTGATAATTATTTACCTATGACTTACTAAGCTATGCGCTTACACTCTTTCCTTTCAATTTTATTATAGAGCCGCCAAGTTAGCTCGGGAATTCAAAGGACATCGGAGGCTCGATCACACTATCAAACTGAACATTTGGTATAGTTAGTTTCATCTTTTTGAGTATGGCATGTATAGGGGCTTAGTATTTGTCCAATATCATATTGTTTTGGCCAAATGTGTTGGCTTGATTTGAAGATGAATTCTTTTTGTATAAAGCCATAGTTGATGGCTAATTCTTATTAATATATGAAATGACGATGTTTATCGTAGATATGCAAATTGTAAGGTTAAGCAAATGGCATATTTTATGCATGAATGAATAGGTTGCTTGATGTGGTTTATGTTGGTGTAAGTATGGGTGGCAAAAAGGCTTGGTAAATAGCCTTGATATTGTCCACACGGGTAGACACACGGCCGTCTGTCTACGCCATGTGTGACACATGGTTTGCCCTATGGGCGTGCAGTTCAGCTGTGTGTCCCCCTGTATCCTAGGTTGGCCAAAATAGAATTCCCAGTAGTAACCACACGGGCTGAGGCACGACCGTGTGTTTTAACCGTGTGGAAGACACGGCCATAGGACATGGGCATGTGCTCAGGCCGTGTAAAGTTTGCACCTGAATTTAGGAATTTAATTCGCCACACGGTCTAAGGACACGGGCGTGTGCCCTGACCATGTGACCTTATTAGGTTGATGATGTCAAAAACAAAATGTCAAGGTTTTTGAACACGGGCTAAGACACAGGAGTGTCCTGGCCGTGTGAAAACCCCTATAGGTTCAAATTGAGATAATAAATCCATACGGGCTTGGGACACGGGTGTGTCCCTATATGCTTAGGCCATGTGAATTACACGATCTGTCAACATGGCCATGTTATCCAGTCACACGGGCGTGTGCCCCTGTTTTTAGTGACATTTTCCAAGGTTTTCGAAAGAACTCGATTTGATCTTGAATTTTTTTCTAAGATGTGTTTTGGGCATCATAGGCTCATGTTATGGATGTTAAGAGGAAGTTTGAAAAGTTTTAAATTTGAACAGACTTTTATGATTCGAGATTGTGTGTATGCATGTGTTTAAGGTAGGTAATGCCTCATGCCCTGTCCCGATGTCGGATACAGGTAAGGGGTGTTACATGTGCTATTTATTTAGATTAATTTTAAGGATGATTTTAAGCATGTGTATTGTATTTTTTTATCATGATATGTTTCGAAACCATTTTTTATTAAAACAGGAATCGACTTTGGTTTTGAAAACAAAAATAAAACGGGAGTCGCCCCAACCCTTTTTGATGAGGTGTGATCGGGTCACCTTGTAAAACGGTTATTTTTAATAAATAGTTTGATTTATCAAAACAACGATTTTGGTCTACGAAACTCGAAAAATGGATTCGGGAGTCGGTTACGTACGAGGAAGGGTTAGCACCCTCGATACGCCCAAAATTAGTACCTAATTGATTAATTAATGTCCTAATGACGAAAATTGGAAAAGATTTTAAAATACGAACCCTTTAGAAAATGTTTGGATAATTCGAATTAGATATCAAAATTCTCTTGTTCTGAAAAGATGAAATATCACATCCAGCATGATAGGACACGATGATTCAACCCTCGATACCAAGATCATTTCATGATTTCCAAAATTCATATATTGTAATTTTAAAAGGGTATTCCACTATTCAGACAAACCAAAAAACCGAAACCCAACATGATTGAGCACGATTCCTCGAATTTCTGAACATGAAATATTACCTTATGGTCAAAATCTTAAAAGAATATTTAGTCATTCAGACGAACGAAAAATCGAAACCCACCACGATTGGGCACGACTCCTCGAACTTCTGAGCACGAAACATTGCCTTGTTTAGAAAATCTTATCTCGAGTTAGCGAAACATCACATCCAATATGTTAGGACACAATATCTCGAATTCTCGAGAATAAGCTTTTTATTTCAAAACTCGTATTGCGATTTAAAAAGATATTTTGTTATTTAAATTGAACGAGAAAAACTGGAACCTAGTAAGTTAGAACACGATTTTCTCAAATCTTTAATACGAAATATCGATTATTTGAAAACTTGATGTATCGGGTAAAAGGGTTAGTGCGACAAGTTTATAATGAAATGTAAAACAAATTACAATACGGATATGCGTAGCAAAGTAGAAATAAATGCGTTTAGTATGAATGATAGTATAAAGAACAAAATGGAATAGAATAAAATGTACGAGTCAAAAATGAAGATAATGAAAATAAAGTAAGAAAACAATAAAAGAATAATTATAAGTATAAATACTAAAAGAGAACATAATTATAATAGAAATAATAATAACAATAATAACAATAATAGCAAAAACAATAATAGAAATGATAATAAGTACACTAATAGTAAAGAGCAAATAATAATAATAATGAAATAATAAAACTAATAATAAAATGATAATAAAAACAATAATAATAAGACAACACTAATAAAATAAAGAATAATAGCATATAAAATGATAATAATAACGATAGTAGTTTTAACAAGAATGATAAAAATAATAAGAGTAAAAGTAATAATAATAATAGTGGTAACAAAATAAAATAAAAATAAATAGTAATAGTAATAATAACGTAAAAAACCATGAAAATAAATAACATTTAAAGGAAATAAACAATTTAAAAGATATAATAATAAATATTAATTAAAAAGGAAAATAATTAGGAAACTCAATAAACAAATAATTAAATAAAAATAATTAATGGACTATATTGAAAATAGAATAAATGAAATACCCCAAACCCGGCACACAAGCCCGGACCGGATCTGACATGTTCCTTAAGAAAAACTTAGCTTTATCTCATTTCCTCTTCTTATAAAATATGGCGATTTTAATAAAAACAGTTTGTATTTTTATCTAGTTGAAAATCAAATTACCGTTCCAATTTTTATTCCATTAAACCGCTTCCTTTAAATTTCAAAAGTTAAAAGATTTGCCTGATTCTAGAGATCATTAAGTTGAAACCCGTAAGGTGAGTAGGTGATGAAACATTTGAAGTTGCTTTAAGAAAAAAATATTTAATTACTTGTTTGTTGATTATCGTAGGAGATAAAATTTAATACGCAAGATTAAGCAGTTAAGTAATGGCCTTATTACATATTAAAACCAAAATAAATCCCAAAGAAAACATACTAAATAAAATGAAAAGTGTTCCATTATATGAAAACCGAAATTTTGTTGAGCATGGCCACCACATAGTCCCCTATGGCCGGTCCATTGCACTATGTATCACCGCAAAATGTTAGCTCACGAAGGGTGAGTCAACGGACTCAATGTGTAACAACCAACACAGAGTTCCCAATCGATTATAGCCTTTATCATAACAATTTGGGCAAGAGCCCATCCGAATTATTATCGGCCATAGGCCCAAATCATAGCATATTAAATCACAGGTATATAAAAACAATGATGCAACCCGAACCCACCTAGATATCCAACCTCTACACACCATTGCACCGCCAATCACACCATGGGGATTACTAAATCGACCTCCATCCGCTACACACCTCGAAGGCGATCATTGCAATAATCGCACATCGCCTTTAATACGTGGTATAGCCACCAGATAATGTGACAAAGTCATCGAATACATAATGTTGCGACATAAGTCATCGGATAATATGGTAAAACCACCAGAACACTTCCCCTTTTCATTATCACCCTCATGCCCATGCAACATACAAAATATACAAATATCATGCGATACACCTTACCCCAAGGCCATAAGGAAATTACACATGTTTTCATATCACTGTTTGAAACCATTGTTTAATAGAGTGTTAGGGGTAACGTACCTGAATACACTATACCATTGAATGGTACCCATAGCCATACTTATTCATAGCCTTATTAACACATATTTAACATTAATATTAATAATCAAGAATTAGGGTGGGGTTACACACCTGATAACACTGAGAACCACGCTTTCGATACTAACACTTTCGCTTGCAAGGATCACAGCGATTTGCTTATCCCTTTCCGACGCTGGCCCACAGCCCGGTGGCCAATCACGTACCGTAGAAACCGAATGTTTCTTGAATCTAAGGGTAGGAACTACCCCTTTCTCTCCTCCACTGGTACTCGCATCCATCGAATATCACTTAATCAGAAACTCAGTTAATCGATACGTAAACATCTAAATGAAAACACATTTATAACTTATCTAAATACTCTTATCGAAATAGATCTAAATCCCGAGACTCCTCCTTTATCTTTGTCAAACACTTTCTATAACACCACAGTTAGAATCAGTTAACACTAAAAAATATGGCCTTTGGCCGAATGGCATTATTCCCCTTACCTTAACCGATCAAATCCCGAAAATCGTCACCTGTCCTTGAAAATTGTCGGAATCCCTATATGAACCATGTTAGATTCGATTCTAGCATTAATAGACAAAAGTAAGTGGCCTTTGCCTAAGGTCATGCTTTGCTTACCTTGAATATCCAAATCCCGAAAGATCTCCTTCTAATTGTCGGTTACAAAGATCCTGAAACCCAACTTCATGGTTTCGGCCAAAAGAATAAAAGGGATTAGTGTCCTTGATTTCGACTAACCAAAGGGAAAAGAAGGAGAGACTGAATGACAATTAACCCTTACCGTAATATTGATATCAATCGAACACCTTTGCTGAAAACACAGAGAGATTCAGCCACAACAGAAGATTGATCGGCTTTGAGAGGGAAATAGAAAAGGAATCAGTTTCAAAAGGGGTAGAGATGAAATCGGCTATGGAGAGTGATGGCAAAAGATGTGGGATTTAGCTTTAGTGACAAGTGAGCAAATCGGTTAAGGTCTTAGCAAATGGAAAAAGGTTTCTTCAGCTTTTGAAGATGGAAGATTCGATGCAAAGAAGAAGAAAAGAGGTTGAAGTCTTGTATGGTTTCGGTTCTAGTGGGAATGAAAGGGTAGGTTTCGGCTTTTAGAGAGTGAATGAAGAAAAAAGAAAATAAGTTGAGGAGCAGATGCACAATTAGTTCTTTCACTTTCAGCTTTTGGTCAAAAGAGAAGAAAAGGTGCAAGATTTTGGCAACAAGCAGAGATGAGAAGAAAGCTTTCAAAAGGAGAAAATGGCCACTCACTCACCTTATTTAGGCACCTAAAGCCCCTAGCATGACACTCCTCCCTTGGCGAAAATGCCATACCAAGACCCCTCCATTCAGCCAACTCTTCTTCTCTCTATCGATTCCTTCTTTTCCTCCTATTTCTTCTCTTTTCCACTCATTCAAATGAGTTTGAATGAGTCAATACTTATCTCCCTTCTTAGCCGAATTTTCAAATAGATTGACCAAGTCTATCACTCATCCATTTAGAGTCCCCATGCCGTCCAACACCTCCTCCCTTGACGCAAAAAGAAAACCCCCAAAATGCTTCCCTTTCTGCTCGAACCTAGGTCCCTTCTCACTCCCTGAGGCGTCACTCTTCTATGCTCCAAGTGGCGCCTCCCTTGCCACTTTACCAATTGGATTCCCGTGTCATAACCCACACACACCTTTTTTTTAAGGCCTAGCTCCCTTAGCTCTCCCTTAAAGGTTTAAAGTCTGATATATTCCTAAGGCTTCTACCTACACCCCAAGGTTCCCAAAGCCCCCAAACACATACAAAAAGCACACTAAGCATGATACTACATAAATATGAGTTAAAACATATAACCCCTAACTCCCAGATATTACAATAAAAGCCGAAATGAAATTACAATAAATCAAAAAAGGGACGCCAGGATCATAATGTCACGCTTAAACTTATAGGCGAAATGGGTGAATAACCCACCGACACGCCAAGGCTCAACCGACCGACGCGACCAAATTAAAACGCAATAGAAATAATAGGGTAAAATTTAACAAAAAGAAAAAATGCAAAACTGGGCTAAAATCAAAGGCGTAGAAAAAGGAGAGGGTCATCGCGCAAATATCCCTTTTAAGGGATATGCACAGTTATCCTTAAAGCTAAACGGTGTTGTTTCATTCAATGGGTTTTAAACCCAAATTTCATCTTTTTCATTTCAGACTCCCTCTTTTTATTCAAAAAAACAAAAAGGCATCCACATTCTCTCCCTCTCTTCTCTCGTACCCGACTATTAGGCTTCATTTAACATTGCCACACCACCGCGCCACCACCATACTAGGTGGTCGACGATGCGCAGAGATGGGCCCTTAGCCCTATTTGAAACCCCTGTTTTGAAGGCCTAAACTTTCAGTGTTTTTAGAACAAAAGGAAAGAGGCCTTCGACCCCCTTTTCAAGCCAAACTCCGACGACGGAGGTAAAGCGCTCTGACGCCGCGACCGTGGGGACTCCGGTAAGTTTTCTTTTCTTTGTTTTTGTTTTTGTTTGTAAAAAGGTCTTAAAATGACAAAATCAAAACTAAAAAAAAAATAAATGAAAGTAGTAATAAAAATAATAAGAATAAAAAAATGAAATCAACCTTAAAATTTTTTGATTGCTGATGATTCGTGGGTTTGTACAAAAAGAGAGAAAGAAAGAAAAAAAGAAAGAGAAGAAGACCCCCTACAAAGATCTGTTCTTTGGTTTTATAACTGAATAAAATACCAAAATACAATGTTTTCTTTTTCTTGCTTTTTGCTGTGCCTTTGTCCTTTTTGCGTGTTTGCAGGTGCTAGGAGCGTGGTGAAGTAGGTGGAGAAGCCAGGCCTTAGGCGTGGCACGTGCTGAGGCGCACATGGGAGCTATGGCGGTGATTTTCTTTTTCTGCTATTTTGGCTAAAAGTTGGTTTAGTTTTGGGCCATTTGGGCCTAGGTTTTTTTATTTTTGTTTTGGGCTTGGTTTTGTTAATGGGCCCCGGGTAAAATTTGGGCTCTACAATATGTTGGTGTTATAATTGGTAATTGAATATGGGAAATTGATTTGATTTAATTGGATGTTAAATGTCTATGTTACAAGTTATACATAATCATTTTGTCACATTAAATTGAGCACAATAATGACTGATTTATATGATATGTTTGATTGAATATATTCACAACATATATGGTGGATCCAATGAATATACTGGCAACATGCCATAGGATTTGTGGGTACTCACCTTTATTTGTGACATTGTGAGCATATGGCTCTAGGTGGATTGATTTGTTTGGAGTAGATAAGGGAGTGTTGAGCATGGGTCTCCACTAAATGGGTTATTTGAGGCATTATAAGGGAGTGTATGCTTCGACTGTTCAACTCGATGGACTGTATTTGATATTTGTGGGAGTTCGGAGATCTGTTTATCTTATGTATGATCACTAGTTTAAGCCATGAGAAGTTTATGCCAATATATTTGTTTGTGATTGTTGCTATATCAAATGATGATTGAAAGCCATGAATAATTGATTTTTGGTATTGAAAATACTTATGGAAATTAAATTGACATGTTTAACTATTTTGGCTGACAATTGGTGAATGATTAGGTGTGAATTGAGCATGAATTTGATGTTAATTTACTTGTTGTTTTTATTAACATTCACTGAACTTTTTTAAGCTCACACCCTCACAATTCGTGCAGATAATCGATGGGCTTGAGGAGCTTAGGAGTCGAGTAAGAGAGTTCCAAGATATTTAGGCTTGGTAAAGATTGTACTACACATTTTCGAGACTGTAGTCGAGCATTGTGAAACTCCTGGGAATTAGTTGATTTCCATTGTAATTGGACATTGGACATTTATTTTGATGGTTTTATACTAAAT
Organism: Gossypium rotundifolium; assembly: GCA_025506655.1. NCBI lineage: Eukaryota > Viridiplantae > Streptophyta > Magnoliopsida > Malvales > Malvaceae > Gossypium > Gossypium rotundifolium. The sequence continues at coordinate 16,446,822 of CP106730.1, forward strand.
TTGAGGCATGTTTGAGTTTAATTATTGAATTATTTACGGTGTATTATTGCTTGATAACACAGTGATGGATAACACGGTGTGTGAAGCGTGAAATCGTATACTAACGATTGTTTAATTTAAGCTCCTATGAAGTGGTTTACTAGCAACTAAGGTACGTGTAACACCCCAAACCCGGCCCATGAGCATTGACCGGATCTGGTATGTCACAGAGTAAAAACGTTTTGAAAGATTTTGATTATCTGTTAGAAATCTAAATATTTACTGAGGTTCTAAAACAGTGTCTATTAAAAACACAGGTGGAATTGTTTTTATAAACATGGTTGAGTTGAAATCTTTGAAAATTTTTGATCATTTAAATGTTTAGAACTATTAGAGTTATTGCTAACTTGGTGAATTTTGCTACCCGATGGCAACATCCTTGAAAACTCGTAAAAATTTCCCATTTTGAAAACGTCACTTTTAACCGATTTATTTAAACAGTTTATAATTTCTTTAGTAATATAATAGAAGTAAAGTAAAACAACTACTTAAACACCCAAAATAATAATTAGCGGCCTTATTACAACCCAAACCAAAAATTTAGTAAATAATAAACTTAAATTGTGCTAAATAAAATTCCAAATCCAAGGAACAAGCATGGCCGCCTCGAGTCCTCTCCGGCTCCATCTCCGCGATCTACTCATCTGTAAAATGATACGGGAAGGGGTGAGTCACCAAGACTCAGTGTATAAAGCCCCCAACCCGGAAGTGCAAACTCATACACAAAATATTAGTAAAACATACAAACATGTAACCCAAAACTAGCCATCCATACTCCTTTAACTACCCCGTGCTGTCAAAACCACTGGTGACCGGAGTCACAAATCTAGTGATGGGGCCAACCCATTGTGTGGTCAAAACCACTGATGACCATAGGTCACAATTATCAACATGTGGTCAAAACCACTGGTGGTACCAAACCACCGGGACTTAGTCACAATTTATATTAACGGTGTTGTCAAAACCATCGTGACCAAGTCACAATTAAACCGATGGGGCTAACCCATCTTGTGGTCAAAACCACTGGTGACAGTCCATAGAGAATATTCCCCCTCTTCTCTTCAATCCCATTATCAACATGCTCACAACATGATTAACATACTATCATAAATCATACACATAAGTTATGGCATAGCATCTTAACTATCATGTCATTCATATAACATATTTAAAGTCACAAGCGACTTACCCGAGATCCATGCACAAGCCCACAAGGCAAATCACTATTACAAAAGTTAAGTATAACATAGTAAGCAATGCCAACTAATAAGTGTGTAAGAGTTTTACACACTTGACTATGCGTAAAATCCCAAACCTATGCGTTCGTATGAAATCCCAAAACGTATGTCCCTACAATTATCAATATTCAGCCAATGCCACTTTTAGATCTAAGCCATTCGGCTTAATCACAAATCCCGAAGGATGAATCGCACAAGTTAGATTTCTTACCTTAGTGTCGATTTGGTCTCCTACCAAATCCCGAAAACACACACCAAGTCCTCCTTGTATTTGGCTACACTAGCACACTTCAAAAGTTAGCCTTCGGCTTTTAATCAATTAGGGATTAGATTCTGAGATATCAGTACGCTCACCTAGATCGACCACCAAATCCCGAAGGCTCTTTGAATTCGACAATGGCCTCCCCTGCAATCGGTTCTATTCCTTCAGTAGAGATCTAAAGGCCATTCGGCAAAATCAAAAATCCAAAACCAAAAGAGTTGACACCTCCTTACCTTAGTCAACAGATTCGGCTTCCACACACCAAAGATCGGCACACTCCAAAGAGAAGTAGGATTAGATTCAGCTCTTAATCCCAAGAATCCTAAGAGAAATTAGTTTCCAACAAGGGTTAGGAACCTATGTGAGTCAACAGAGAAAAGAAAAGGAATAGAAGGGTATTCGGCTAAGACACTTACCCTTTCTCAACCCGTTTAATGAAGAATCCAAGAGAACCCACCCTTATTGCTATTCGGCCAAATCAGGATAAGAGGAAAACTTAGAGGTTTCGGCACAAAGTATGGTGAAGAGAAGAGAAGATTCAGCAATGAGCTTGAGTGAAGAGAGAGACAAGATGAGTGTGGTGATTTCGATCTTCAAAATTTCAAAAAGAAAAGAGGGAGATGAGGGTGATGGAAGTTTCGGCTAGATATTTGAGAGAAAAGAAGGAAAACAACATCAAATGAGTTTAGGGGCATTTGGCTATACTAAAAACTCCCTAAAACCGATTGCCCCTTGCCCACAATCCATTATTCGGCCAACTCTCTCCCCTTTTGTGATAAACTTTTATCTACTTACTTCTTCAAATAAAAGATTAATGTTTATCCCTATCCCTTAAAGAGTCCATGCATAGTCCAGTAGCTCTTTCTCTTCCTTCACGCTAGCATAAAAAAAATAAAACACCTTGTGCTTCCAACGTGACTCGAACTCGAGTCCCTCCTTCCTGCTTGGGGCGGCATTCACCAAGGCCCTAAGAGGCGGCCCCAAGCCACTTTACCAATCCGACTTTCATGTTTGAAAACCTTACCATTTTATTTTTAAGGCCTTCCTAGCCCAATCTCCCGCACATAATGCAAAATAAAAACTCCTAGGTGCTAATTCTACAATCGAACCTCCTTTTCTCGCACCTTCCTAGCTCCCTAGGTGGCGCCCCAAGCCACCCTATCACCTGCTTCCTTGTGTCATGCTTCTCCCACAATTTCTCTTAACCCTTATCTCACCTAGCTCCTCCTCTTAAGACTAAAAGAAATTTTTAGCCCTAAGTCGACTCTAGCCCGGTTATGACTAGACCCTAGAATATGTCAAGCAATCATAGCATACATATTTCTTCAAGTTCGCACATGGAAAGAAAAATAATTAAATTGTAAACAACCCCTAATTTAGGATGTTACGCTTCTACCTCTTAAAAATAATTTCGCCTCGAAATTACCTAGATCAAGAGTTGGGGTATTCTCGCCAGATCACATCCTCGGGTTCCCACGTGGCCTCCTCCGCACCATGGTTTCGCTTAAAGCACTTTTACCAATCAGATTAACTTCCTCCTCAAAATCTTGACATCTCGATCTAAAATCTGCATCACTCCTCCTCGAAAGACAAACCGGTCTCACTTTAATCTCCACAACCTGCACGACGTGTGATGGATCCGATCGATAGCGCCTAAGCATCAAACATGAAAGATGTCATGAATCGCTTAATTTTGCTTAAGAACTCAAGTCGGTAAGCTATGTGTCCCACACGCTTCAACATCGTATGGTCTGATCAACCTAGGGCTTAGCTTACCCTTCCAAACCAAACCTCAAAGACTTTCTTCCAAGGTGATACCTTCAAGAAGACCTTATCACCCATCGTGATACTCCACATCCCTACGCTTAAGATCTGCAGAGATTTCACCGTCCGATGCTTCCTTGAGACGAGCCCAATCACCTTAATCTTATCTTCTCGCTCGCCACTAGCTCGACCCAACATCCGACGCTCACCCACTCTGTCCAACACGTAGGAGTACGGCATTTTCGACCATACAATACTCATACGGTGCCATTCAATACTCGCTGATAACTATTGTTATAAGCGAATTCGCCAAAGGTAGGTACTCCTCCCAACTACCACTAAATCCAAAACACAGCCCCTTAACATATCTTCCAACACTTGATTACCCTCTCAGATTGTCCATCAGACTGCAGATGAAAAGCCGTGCTAAAATTCAATTTCGTGCCCAACTCCCGATGTAAGACCTTTCGTAATCTCGACGTGAACTGGGATCCCGATCCGAGATAATGGACACCCAGATCTATGTAACCGCACTATCTCTCGCTATATACGCTTTGGCTAACCTCTCAAGCAAGTTACTGCAGACGAAATGGGCCAACTTAGTTAACCGGTCTACTATCACCCATATCGATTCTTTTCATCGGCGTAAGGGAAGCCCACTTATTTAAATCCATCGTAATCCCTCTCACTTCCATCAGGATTTTTATCTACCGTAATAGCCCGATGGAAATTGATGCTCACTTAACTTGCTAGCATGTCGACACTTACCCACTAACTCGGTTACTTCCCGCTTAAGACCCGGCCACCAAAACTGCTCCCTTAAATCCCAATACATCTTGTTGCCTCCAGGATGCATAGCGACGGCTACTATGAGCTTCTTTAAGGATCCGCCGCCTCAAATCATCATCCTTAGGCATACATACTCTCCCCGAAAACACAACACTCCATCACTACCAAGTTGAACCCTTGGCCTCACCACTTTGTACTTGCAACCTCCGAGTACTCAAATCTTCGTCGATCATCTGCCTCTCTTTGACCTCATCAATCCAAGATGGCTTTACTTGCAATTCTGCCAGAAGACTCCCATCCTCATAGAGACTTAAATGAGCAAACATTGCTCACAAATTCGCTTCGACTTTATGGCTCAATGCATCAGCTACCACGTTAGCCTTACCCAGATGGTATTCGATTGAGCAGTCGTAGTCCTTCAGCAGCTCAATCCACCTCCGCTGCCTCAGATTTAAATCTTTTTGGGTCAAGAGGTACTTCAAGTTCTTGTGATCTGTGTACACTACTGACTTCTCCCCATACAGATAGTACCTCTAAATCTTCAAGGCCAAAACCACAGCAGCCAATTCCAAATCATGCGTAGGATAATTGCCTTCGTGAGGCCTCAATTGCCGTGATGCATAAGCGACCACCTTCCCTTCTTGCATCAACACACACCCTAAACCAGTATGCGATGCATCACAATACACAGTGAATTCCTTTCCTGCCTCCAGCTGAATCAAGACTGGTGCTTCTGTCAAAATCTTCTTCACCTTTTCAAAACTCTCTTGCTGCTTCTCAGACCACACAAATGGAACTCCTTTTCTCAGCAACTTAGTCAATGGTGCTACGATTAAGGAGAAATTTTCCATGAATCTCGGTAATATCCCGCCAACCCCGTAAAACTTGATTTTCAGAATCGACCTCGGTGGTTTCCACTCCAATATCGCCTCAATCTTACGGGATCCACCCCGATTCCCTACCGAAACCACATGCCCTAAAAAGTTACCTCCTTAAGTCGAACTCACACTTGTCAATTTGGCGACAACCTGCTTTCTCCTTAGAACTTGCGTAACCACATGAAGATGTGCGCCATGCTCCTCCTCGCACTTCGAGTACACCAAAATGTCGCCTATGAACACCACGATGAACCGATCCGTAGGGTTGGAAAACCCGCTTATCATGTCCATAAACGTGGCGGTGCATTCGTCAAACCAAAAGGCATTACCGTAAACTCAGAGTGCCCATACCGAGTACGTAAATGTCGTTTTATGGATATCAGCCTCCTTCACCTTCAGCTGATGATACCCTGACCTAAGGTCAATTTTAGAGAACATCGATGCTCCCTTGAGTTGATTGAACAAGTCATCGATCCTGGGCAAAGGATACCAATTCTTTATTGTCAGCTTGTTCAGCTGTCGATAGTCTATGCACATCCTCATTGTTCCATCCTTCTTCTTGACAAATAGCACTAGAGCTCCCCAAGGCGATACACTTGGCCGAATGAACCCTCTATCCAACAATTCCTGGATCTGAGCCTTCAACTCTACCAGTTCTTTCGAAACCATCTGATACGGAGCTATAGATACTGGCGCGATTCCGGGTAACAAGTCTATACCAAACTCAACCTCACGATCCGGAAGTAGTCTCGGAAGCTCCTCTGGAAACACATCGACATATTCGCTTACAGTCCGAACATCCCTCACAGCTGCATCCTTAGCTTCCAAAGCACAAACATGCACTACATATGCTTCACAACCTTTCCTAACCATCTTTTTCGCCTTCAATGCAGAAACCAGATTTGATAGGTAATCTCTCCTTTTACCTATCATCACCACCTCTTCTCCTTCCATGGTCTTTAACACCATGCGCTTAGCTGCGCAATCCAGGCTAGCCTGATACTTTACTAGCCAATCCATCCTGAGGATCAGATCGAACTCTCGAAATGGTAGTTCCATCGAGTCAGCCAAGAACACGACCACTTAGAGTTCTAGGGGTACGTTCCTATAGAGTTTACTTACTTCTATAGAGTGACCTAGAGGGCTTAATACTGGTCATCTTCCTGAAGTAAGCTCAAAGTCTAAGTTCGTAGTTTTCACCACGCTACTAGCAATGTATGAGTGAGTTGAGCCAATATCAATCAAGGTGCTATAGGTACTCCAAAGATCAAAAACATACCTGGGTTATGACGTATGGTGCGTCGCTCTCCTCCCCGATGCCTCGCAGATAGACCAAACCAGTTGTTTAGCCACCGTCCACCGGTACCTCCCTCGGTGCCCCACGCCCTCCTCGCCAAAGACTATTACCTCCTCTACTGCACCCCGACCTCTCGGTCGTTGGTTATCCCTTCTATTCAAAGTGCATGATCCCGACCTCAGACTTTAGCCTAGCTGCCTTTTTTAGACAATCCCTAACTCGATGTTCCATGGATCCACACTCGAAGTATCCCCGATTACCACTCCAACACTCCTCCGTGTAAGACTTCCCACACCGAGCACTCCATGGCGGCCATTGAGGATTAGCAAGAACGAGCCTAACACTTGATCTCGACCCACCATACCTCGCCCTCTTCGTTGATTACCGAAACCTCAAAGATTCGAGCTCCTCTTATTCCAACTCCTATCCCGATTCCGCCTAACAGACTGTCTTACCCTTCAAAGAACCTTAGTCTTCTCCACTAGGACAAATGAACTCCGTTCTGTTGTAGGAGCTATCATCATCCTCACTCATCTCTCAGCCCATCCTCGAATCTAACATGCTGCTCATGCTCGTACCATTAATACCACGAGCATACCCGCCAACCGAGAAATTCAAATTTCATACTCCGCCATCGTCTTATTACCTCGAACCAGTTCAAGAAAGCCTTCATCAAGATCCACATAGCTAGTTCCTATGTATTTCTTTTGGTAGGCAGCCTTAAAGAATTCCCATGTGAGATCCTCCACCATTGCTCCATCCCTTACGGTGAGCCACCACTGGTATGACTCATCCTGAAGTAGAGAGATTATACCCTTCAGCTTTTCCTCAGCTGAAAAATCTAGGTCATCCATGATCCTCTCAGTTGATTCCAACCAATACTCTACTGCACTAGGTGCCATACCGATACACTTTAACACCTCCGCTCCATTGGCTCGAGTCGCCGGCATGATTTGAGCTCCCAAACCTCCACCGCGCCCACCACCATCTCAAGAACTCTCGAAAGACAAACCGCGATATCGCCTCACCCTCGCCCGATCCTACTGCTCAACACCAAAAGTTAGGGGTGGTGGTGGCGGTGGTATCTCATTATCAGACCCTTGACCCGACCTAATGGGTTCTGACACGGTTATTCTTCCTCTACCGCGTCCACGACGGCCACATCCTCTAGAACTCATTTCCAACGATTGCGCTTAAATTTGATTAAGAACTTTTATGGATGAGTACTTGTTTCACTGGTTATCCACGAAGAAATTTTATGAAGAGAGCTTAATAGGGATTCTTTCGATCATTAACAGTTTCAAGTTTTCTATCCTAAATCACAGAAAAGCACATCCATTCCTTAGTATCTCCCATACACATTCACTCTTCGGACATCTCTGTCCGTTCCTATCCTAGGGGCATTTTCATAATTTGTCAAAATAAAGTTCCTTGGTGATTTTGTCAATAAGAGTATTTTGGAAATTCTGTAATTTTGGGGGTATTTTAGAAATTTTAAAATTTTGGGGCATTCGGTAATTTACCCGGGTAAATTTATAAATCTTAATAAATCCAGGGTATTTTCAAGTTTTACAAAACTTGAGGGTTCTTTTCGAGAATTTGCTTTCCAAGTTGATAGCGTTGTAAAATTCTAAAGATCGTGGTCATTTTGGTAATTTTTGTAGGTCGAGGGCAATTTCGTAATTTTCCAAAATCATGACATTTTGATGTTTTGCAAACTAAGGTTTTTGGACATTTTATAAATAATGAAAATTTTGATTAGAACTAGTGTAACACCCCAAACCCGGTCTATGCGTTGAGACTAGATTTGGTTTGTTACATGAATCGAGCTATCTTTAAATTTGCGATAAGTTGAAAACTTCAATATAAATTTGATTTTAAGAAAAAATAGAAGAGTATTTGAATTTGATAATAATAGAAAAAACATTAGTTGAAAATCATAGTATTATCACAAACCTTTAGGAAATTTGTTAAAGAGTTAACAATAACAAAATATTTATAAAAGATTTTCATATACTTGAAAACCCAAATTTATTTTAATAAAACATCATAAAATCACATTTCATAATTAAAAGTCCAAAGTTTAGTTTAAATCCCAAACACAAATAAAATCCATAAGTTATTTATAGAGGCCCTTATTACAATAATCCATAATAGTAAAAATAGACTTATTAAAAGTTCGAGTTTAAATAACCCTCTTTCGCAAAGATGGCCTCCACGAAGTCATCCTCACCCAAGTCCACATCAATTTCCATTACCCGAGATGGAAAGAAATTAAAGGGGTGAGTTACTTAGAACTCAGTGTGTAACTCACTTACCACCATTATTGGGCCAGATCATCAAGATATTATGCTGGGCTTGAGCCCAATTCGTAATTCAACAATATATCATGAATTAAAACAAATATAAATGCATGTAAAATGTAATTCCCAACCCAAACCTAATATCCATCCGCTAACACCCCCGTACCAACCATCACACCTGTGGGGATCAAGTCAACCCACCCCGCCATCACACCAATCGTAGGCATTAAGCCTTTTTATGATTGTGGCATAGCCATAGAACTAGAGGCAATAAGTCGATATTGTGGTGTAGCCACCCAACTAGAGGCAATAAGTTTATATTGTGGCGAGCCACCTAACTAGAGGCAATAAGTCGATATTGTGGTAGAGCCACCGAACTAGATTTTTGGCAACTGGCCATTCTTCTATTCATATATCCCACCCCATGCAATCGTAATGTATATAACAAAATATAATCATATAATAATTTCTTTTATTTAACTCATAACAATGGTGGGTTTATCATTTCATTTGGCCCATAAACATAATATAGCAAATTATCTATTTAGCAATATAGTGGGCTTTGGCCCATTTTTCGAACTAGAGTGTTTTGGCCCAATTTATCGAACTAGAGTATTTTGGCCCAATTTATCGAACTAGAGTATTTTGGCCCAATTTATCGAACTAGAGCATTTTGGCCCAATTTTAACGAACTAGAGTATTTTGGCCCAATTTTAACGAACTAGAGTATTTTGGCCCAATTTTAACGAAATATCCAATTTACATAATAACGAATAATTTATCGAGGGCATTTTCGTAATTTTCACGATTTAATCGTTTTTACGTATTTTCGTCAAAATATCAATATTTACGTTTTTACCGATCTAGTCGTTTTTACGATTTACTTCATACCGAATTTGACATCCAACCGAGAAAATAATGAGTGTGAAGTTACACACCTCGTTACGGAGAGTACTAATCCTTCTCGCCTCCTCGGCACCTAAAACATATTTTGATCCGTTAGACAACTAATTCAGTAAAATAATCTTAATCGATAATAGATCCAAAATCTTACCTCTTGATTTTGAATCACTTGATTTTGGCTTTTCCTCGCTTATTGATTCGTTAGCCAACGAGAATCCACCAACGATAACGGCTCGGAAGTTCGTACTACTTGAATAATGGACTTCCTTTGAAGATGGCCCGCAACCGGTGGAAAATCTCGCATCACCAAACCGCTTCTTCGCTTGAATGGGGATTTACTTGATCCGCCTCTTAACGTGACTAACCACCGCCTTTTCTTCCCTATTTTGAAAGTCTTCAAGATCCAAAGGAATTTTAGTTAGATCTATAATATCAAATAATACTAGAGATTTTAAAGAGTGGGATTTCCTTACCACAATGAAACGCTTCCAACGCTTCCACGATTCCCTGTTCACTTGAGTTCCGATCTCCGTTATTGCACTAAATAATAACGAAAGAGACGTTATTAGAATGAGCGTTATATCAATCCAAAAAGACCCTCATAAAACTAATGATATTCGGCCATGACACTAACAATAAATCGAAAATGGAGAAGAACCCTTACCTATTTCCCACTACGAAAGGAAAGGATTGAGAGTGTTGTTTAATTGATGGAAGATTCGCTATGTATGATTAAGGAAAAGAAAATAATTTTGGCTTATAGGCACATTAGCATTCGGCTATGGGAGTGTAGATGGAGAGAACTTCGATTGAAAAGAAATAGAATACAAGAAAAGATGGTGATGATGTTGCTTTGATTTCAAGGAGATTAGGAGAAAAGAAAAGAAGAAGACAAGCTTTAGGAGAGATGTATATTCGCAATGGCAAAAAGAAAAGAAAAGGATTGGCTTTTGGTATATGTGATTTTGGCATTCAAAGAAAAGGTACAACCAAGTGCTAAAGCAATAAACAAGAATGACCAAATGGTCAAATGATCAAGGCTTACCAAAGCAAAATTCGCCAAGGAGAGATAGGTTGAGAGAATTTGCAAAAATATGCACAAAACTAAAGAAAATGACCAAAACAAAAGACTAATTTTCCTAGCCAACTATCACCAAAATTCGGCCTCCCCTAGCCATATTGTCAGTCCATATGCATGGTCCAAGGCCATGATTTTGTTTCCAAAATTCTCCCTTGATATGTGCCTTATGTTCCCCCTATCTTTCCTTAAATCTTTGATTCCATGCCATAAGTTAGTTGTTTCCTTAATCCATTGATACACTAACCAAAATAACATGGTCAACACCTTCCTTATATGTTCATTGCCGACACTTCCTATCCATGAGCGAAAATTAAAACAAAATTTCATCTAGGTGCTATACAAGGATTCGAACCTCTTCCCTCTTGCTATAACCCATGCGCCAATACCACCATGCCATATGCTCATCTTATGACACTCTTTAGCACATAATTTAACTTAAGTCCTAATGACATTTGTTTCACTTTAATAAATTCTCAAAAAATAAAATTTTTCCTTTAAAAACTAAACATCAATTTATGCAATATAATAATACTCAGATTTTTAGGGTGTTACAACTAGGGGTATTTTGGGAATTTCATAAACCAAGGGCATTTTTGTAATTTTACCACTAGGGGTATTTTTGTAATTTTCATAAATCGAACATTTTTTTGGAAAGCACAACACACCCTCCCGTAGAATCAGTTGCTTCAGATCTGAGTCCTTAGGCATGCATACTCTTCCTCGAAAGCACAACACACCCTCCGTGTTTATTCCAAAATCTTCAATTTCACCATTTTCAACTTGTCAAGTAAAGGTCCCAACTTCTCATCTCGATATCTGCTTTTCCTTGATTTGTTCCAATACGGAGGTTTCACCAAGTTTCGCTAACAAACCGCCATCCTCATGAGACTCAAATGGGCAAACAAAGCTCTTAATTCGAGATACCGCCTTACGACTTAACGCGTCGCCTACCACGTTAGCCTTTCCAGGATGGTATTCGATGGAGAAATCGTAATCCTTTAACAATTCTACCCATCTTCTTTGTCTCAAATTTAACTCCTTCGGGTAAGGAGGTATTTAAGACTCTTGTGATCCGTGTAGATTATAGATTTCTCACCATAGAGATAGTGCCTCCAAATCTTTAGAGCAAAGACAACAAAGACTAACTCCAAATCATGGGTAGGGTAGTTTACTTCGTGTGGTCTCAATTGACGAGAAGCATAGGCCACCACCTTTCCATTTTGCATTAATACACAACCTGCACCGTGTGAGATGCATCACAATATACGGTGAATTCTTTTCCACCTCCGTTGAATTAAAACCGGAGCTTCATCGGGATCTTCTTCAATTTCGAAACTCTCTTGTTGCTTTTCGGTCCAAATATACGGAGCTCCTTTACGCAACAATTTAGTTAGGTGCAAAGAATCAACGAAAACCCTCTACAAAACGCCTATAGTATCCAAACGGACTAAGAAACTCAATTTTAGCTATCGATGTTGGTGGTTTCCAATCCGAATAGCCTCAATTTTCCGAGGATCTACCCTTTTCCTTCTACCGATACTACATGACCAAGGAAAGTCACCTCCTTTAGCCAAAATTAGATTTACCAAATTTGGCATACAATTGCTTATCACGTAAGTAGTCGTAATACTATCCGCAAATACGGTCATGTTCCTCCTCATTTCTAATAAACCAATATGTCATCTATGAACACTACCATAAATCGGTCTAAATATGGTTGAAAGACTCGGCTCATCATGTCCATAAATGCAATTGGTGCATTGGTTAATCCAAACGACATCACTACAAACTCATAGTGTCCGTAACGATCCAAATGCCGCCTTATAAATGTCCGCTTTTTCACCTTAAGTTGGTGATAACCCGACCTTAAATCAATTTTGGAGAAAATCAAGCTCCTTTTAATTGATCAAACAGGTCATCAATTCTCGGCAGAGGATACCGATTCTTGATCGTTAATTTATTCAACTGTCTGTAGTCAATGCACATACGCATCGATCCATCCTTCTTCTTGACGAATAAGACTGGTGCTCCCCACGGAGACACACTTGGTCGAATGAATCCCCGATCTAGTAATTCTTGAATTTGAGCTTTGAGCTCAGTCAACTCCTTCGGTGCCATTCTATAGGGAGCAATGGACACCGGAGCTATCACGCGTAAGCTCAATGCCAAATTCTACTTCCGATCTGAGGTATACCGAAGTTCTTCGAAATACATCGAGAAATTCCTTCACCGTCCTCACATCATTCACTTGATAATTCTTTGGCATCCAAAGCACGATAAAGGCTAGAATGTCCGCACCTTTCCGCACCAACTTCTCGACTTTTAATGCAGATACCACATTTGCCGATAGTTCCTTCGCTCACCAATCATTATGACTTCCTTATCATCCGAGGTTTTTACCGACATTCATTTTTCAAAGACAATCCAATTACGCTCGATGTTTGACCAACCAATCCATGCCTGAATAAGATCGAACTCGTCGAAAGGTAGTTCCATCAAATTTGCTAAAAATACTTCCTCTTGAATCTTTAAGGGCACGTCTTTAAATATTTTATTAACAATCACTGATCGCCCTAAAGGACTAATCACCGCATCATCTCATTTTGGTAATTTTGGATTCTAAATTCGTGTTTCAGATATGGCACTAGCTATGTATGAATGGGTAGAGCCAATATCTATTAAAGCAATAACAGTACATCAAAATGAAGAACATACCGTTATCACATCAGTGCATTGCCGCCCTCGCTGGCGCCTAACCGCATAGAGACCAGCCAGTTTTGCATCCGCATTTCTCTATTACCATTGCCTCGACCGGTGCACCTTGACCACGACCAGCCCCATTACCACCACGACTGGTCCACGTCCTCTCGGTGGTCAGCTGATTACCTCCGCCTATTGTGCATCATTATTACGGACTTCTTGAGTCGTATCCATTCGTCGAGGATAACTTTTGTAATCGATGTTCCATTGAACCGTATTTGTAGCATGCGGTCGCTTTCCTCCAACATTCCTCAAAATGTCTTTTCCCACACTCGGTGCAATCTCGACTTCGATTATTTGCTACCGGGTTTCGCTTTAAACCGATTCATTATTTCGGGTTTCTTCAAATCTCTTTGAAGATCCAGATCGCCGTGTGTCTCTCTTGTTTCAAATCTTCTTGCTCGCCGCTCGAGTTCTTAGCCTCTTCGACTATTTTGGCCTTCTTCACCGAGTGGAAAATTTCTAACTTGTTATGAGCAATCGTAACCCTCACCATCATTAAGTCCATCTTCAAACGCACGCAACGCTCATGATCTGTTGCTACAATTGTCCCGCATAGCGGCTCGGACGTAAAACTCACTTCATATGTCGCTACGGCCTTACTTCCTTGAACAAGATTGAAATTCCTTCCTTCGAGCGCCTACATAGCTCGCTCCAACATATTTTCCTTGGAAGGCGCTTTAAAGAATTCCCGATTAATCGATGCGACTTGATTGCCTTCTCGAGCAGTGAGCCACCACCGACACGCCTCATCTCTCAATAAGGATACAGCCTCCTCTCGCTTTTTGCTCGACAAGACATTCCATATCATCCATAATCCGCTCCACACTTCGAGCCAAGATTCACCACATTCGAGCTACACCGAGACTCCTCCGAAAACTTCAGATTATTTGCCTTAAGTCGCTCAAATTGACCCACGAGTTGTTGGCCCAATTCTAGTTCCAATGACCCTTTCCAAGACTCGTAATATTGCTTGAGTCAATGCATGATCTTCTTCCATGTGATCGCGTGATCCGGTCTCACTTTTAATTGACGAAAAGGCCCACTTGCATATGATTTGGTGCTTGGTAGTAGCACCTCGGCCTCTACCACGGCCACGCCTACCTGGCCCACGACCACGCCCTCTTGTACTCATGATAGCTTGTTCGCTTATCGATTACAAGTTTTATGAATCGTAAATTTGTTTCGGTATTTATTAACGATATTTTATGAGATTTGAGATATAAAGTTGTTTTTCGCAACATATCCTATAGTCTCAATCTCTACAGCTTTTTCTCATCTAAAACTAGAAGTTCTAGAGTGTTCCTATGATTATATCATAGTAATTATTAAGCAATAAATACTTACTTGACTTGTTGCCTGGATGCTTGTGGTGCCATACCGATCTTTAAAAATATCATTGAGCGCTTTCATACGTAAATTATTTTGAACCCAAACCACGTTGAAGTTTTTGAATCGGCTCGATATTACTAAATGTAACACCCCAAACCCGGCCTATGCGTTGAGACTAGATTTGGTTTGTTACATGAATAGAGCTATCTTTAAATTTGCTATAAGTTGAAAACTTCAATATAAATTTGGTATTTTTGTAATTTTCATAAATCGAACATTTTTTTGGAAAATTTTATAAAATAGTTCTCCCAAGTTAAAAAGGGTAATTTTAAGAGTTTTAAAACTAAGGTTTTTACAACAATACGGCTAGTTCCCTTTCGGGTTTTAGTTATTTGGTTTAGCCTATGAATAAGTCCTTATGGTTAGGGTGAACCAAAGCTACGCAGCAGGTAGGATTCCTGCGAAGAGGAGGTGAGTCACTAGGACTGCTTAAATACCAGGATCTTTCGGATCCAATCCTAGACATGCGCACAAGGGTTACCACACCTTAACCCGGTGACTTAGTCATAGGTTTATTTAATTAAGCATTTAAAGTCTTATGTGAATGTTGGGGTAAACTAGTCCTAGGGTTTAAATACTTATCATACTATCTATGTTCCATTTCTACCCTTCTACGATAATAATTCACACAAGAGTTAGAAGTACTTACCGGGCGGATTGGTACCGAGACTCCTATGCACACTGCTCAAACTAAAACCATTTTCATAATCTTCCACAGAGGCTCACTAAAACATTTTGGGCCCTGGGCCCCACAAGCAGAAGTTTTGAACCTAGCTCGATATTAAAATGTAACACCCCAAACCCTACCATGAGCCTTGACCGGATCCGTATGTCACGAGTAAAAACGTTTTGAAAGATTTTGATTATCTCGTTAGAAATTTGAATATTTCTTTGAGGTTTTAAACGGTGTCTATTAAAAACAGTGGAATTGTTTTATAAACATGTACGAGTTGAAATCTTTGAAAACTTTTGATCATTTAAATGTTTAGAACTATCGAGTTATTGCTAACTTGGTGAATTTTACACCGATGGCAACATCCTTGAAAACTCGTAAAATTTCCCATTTTGAAAACGCCACTTTTAACCGATTTATTTAAACAGTTTATAATTTCTTTAGTAATATAATAGAAGTAAAGTAAAACAACTACTTAAACACCCAAAATAATAATTAGCGGCCTTATTACAACCCAAACCAAAAATTTAGTAAATAATAAACTTAAATTGTGCTAAATAAAATTCCAAATCCAAGGAACAAGCATGGCCGCCTCGAGTCCTCTCCGGCTCCATCTCCGCGATCTACTCATCTGCAAAATGATATGGGAAGGGGTGAGTTACCAAGACTCAGTGTATACAATTTCAACCCTAAGTGCAAACTCATACACAAAATATTAGTAAAACATGCAAACATGCAACCCAAAACTAGCCATCCATACTCCTTTAACTACCCCGTGTGGTCAAAACCACTGGTGGTCAAAACCATTGGTGACCGGAGTCACAAATCTAGTGATGGGGCCAACCCATCGTATGGTCAAAACCACTAATGACCATAGGTCACAATTATCAACATGTGGTTAAAACCACTGGTGGTACCAAACCACTGGGACTTAGTCACAATTTATATTAACTGTGGTCAAAACCATCGTGACCGAAGTCACAATTAAACCGATGGGGCTAACCCATCTTGTGGTCAAAACCATCGTGTGATACTATAGAGAATATTCCCCTCTCTCTTCAATCCTGCTATCAACATGCCCACAACATGATTAACATACTATCATAAATCATACACATAAGTTATGGCATAGCATCTTAACGATCATGTCATTCTTATAACATATTTAAAGTCACAAAGGACTTACCCGGGATCAATGAACAAGCCCACAAGGAAAATCACTATCACAAAAGTTAAGTGTAACATAGTAAGCAATGACAACTAATAAGTGTGTAAGAGTTTTACACACCTGACTATTCGCAAAATCCCGAAACTACGTGTTCTTATGAAATCCCGAAATGTATGTCCCTATAATTATCAATATTCAGCCAATGCCACTTTTAGATCTAAGCCATTCGGCTTAATCACAAATCCCGAAGGATGAATCGCACAAGTTAGATTTCTTACCTTAGTGTCGATTTGGTCTCTTACCAAATCCCAAAAACACATACCTAGTCCTCCTTGTATTCAGCTACACTAGCACGCTTCAAAAGTTAGCCTTCGGCTTTTAATCAATTAGGGATTAGATTCTAAGATATCAGTACGCTCACCTAGATTGACCACCAAATCCCGAAGGCTCTTTGAATTCTGCAATAGCCTCCGCTGTAATCGGTTCTATTACTTTAGTAGAGATCTAAAGGCCATTCGGCCAAATCAAAAATCCAAAATCAAAAGAGTTGACACCTCTTTACCTTAGTCAATGATTCTGCTTCCACACACCAAAGATCTAAGACACTCCAAAGAGAAGTAGGATTAGATTCGCTCTAATCCCAAGAATCCTAAGAGAAATTAGTTTCCAACAAGGGTTAGGAACCTATGTGAGTCGACAGAGAAAAGAAAAGGAATAGAAAGGTATTCGGCCAAGACACTTACCCTTTCTCAACCCGTTTAATAAAGAATCCAAGAGAACCCACCCTTGTTGCTATTCGGCCAAATCAGGACAAGAGGAAAACTTGGAGGTTTCGGCACAAAGTATGGTGAAAAGAAGAGAAGATTCGACAATGAGCTTGAGTGAAGAGAGAGACAAGATGAATGTGGTGATTTCAGTCTTCAAAATTTCAAAAAGAAAAGAGGAAGATGAGGGTGATAGACGTTTCGGCTAGATATTTGAGAGAAAAGAAGGAAAACAACATCAAATGAGTTTAGGGGCATTTGACTATACTAAAAACTCCCTAAAACCGATAGCCCCTTGCCCACAATCCATTATTCGGCCAACTCTCTCTTCTTTTGTGATAAACTTTTATCTACTCACTTCTTCAAATAAAAGATTAATGTTTGTCCCTATCCCTTAAAGAGTCCATGCGTAGTCTACTAGCTCTTTCTCTTCCTTCACGCTAGCATAAAAAAATAAAACACCTTGTGCTTCCAACGTGACTCGAACTCGAGTCCCTCTTTCCTGCTTGGGGCGACATTCACCAAGGCCCTAAGAGGCGGCCCCAAGCCACTTAACCAATCCGACTTTCATGTCCGAAAACCTTACCGTTTTATTTCCAAGCCTAATCTCCCCACATAGCTCAAAATAAAACTCCTAGGTGCTAATTTGGCAGCTCAAACCCTCATTTGCCGCACCCTTCCTAGCTCCCTAGGTAGCGTCCCAAGCCACCCTATCACCTGTTTCCTTGTGTCATGCTTCTCCCACAATTTCTCTTAACCCCTATCTCACCTAGCTCCCTCCTCTTAAGCACTAAAAGAAATTTTTAGCCCTAAGTCAGACCTAGCCCAGGGTTATGACTAGACCCTAGAATATGTCAAGTAATCATAGCATACATATTTCTTCAAGTTCGCACATGGGAAGAAAAGTAATTAAATTGCAAACAACCCCTAATTCAGGATGTTACAGTATGCCACTTGTTTAAGTTATCTGATGTTTGATGTGCATGAAACTAATTGCCTAATTCTATTTAATTGAGGCTTAATTGATGTCAATACATTCAATTGAAGTTGTGCGTATATATATGTTAATTAATCGTAGTTAAATCGGGATATTGGCATTTAAATATGCAAAATTGGGTCTTAAATCGATTTTTATTCAAAAATAGGTGAAATGATTTTCACATAGGCGTGTGCCTGACATCACGGGCGTGTGAAAAGTTGCACACAGGTATGTGGAAACTAGAGCTATCATACACAGGTGTGTGCGATCTGCCAAAAAGCTTTTCACGACACGAACATGGGTATTTATTGACACATGGTCTAGGGGACACAGCCGTGTGGGTTTTGGGGGGTTTGAATTTTTGTCTTTTTAAATTGGTATTCTAATTTGTTTACGTTACAATCTAGTCGTGAAAATTGATTTGTCTAATTAGAGCCCTAGATGATAAGGAAACTAGGTACAATTTTAGGATTAGTCTCGTAATGGGTAATAATAGATAGAAACACAGTTAATCTATAACTCAAAATAGGTCCTAATAGTTTGTACTTGTTACAATTTAGTCCATAATAGTAAACTTGAATTAGGCATGGCAAATGAACTGAATTTAAGGTGAAATTTTTAGGCTTGCATAATTTTAATTAAAAGAAGGTGAGTAAACATTTAGATCTAAAATTGGGTTAGTTTTACCATAGGTGGTAAAATAATAAAAATGCCTTTAGATTAAATTGCCTAGGAAAAGTTTTAAATTGGGTTATAATTTGCTTTCGAGTTAATAGATAACTAATATTCAGATAAGATTGAGGTGTTATAAGGTCAGGGTGTGTCTTGGGTGGTCGTTAGCTGAAGAATCACTTAGGTGGCTAATGTAATGCTTTGAGTTTGGGCCGGTCCATCCCGCTCAGGTTTGGGGTGTCATGGAAATCTAATGGTCCTAGGTATCGTCATCGATCTACAAATAGAACTTGCGTATCATGGAAATCTAATGGTCCAAGGTAAAAGAATTTTCCATTGTCTTTTTCGGACCTTCAAGCCATGCATTGAAGCATTCTGGTGTTGTAAGTTGTTAGTCCAAATTGATGGCACATTCATGTATGGGAAATATGAGCACCACTTATTATGGATATTGCACAGAATGATAATCAGAAAATACTACCAATAGCTTTTGTAATTGTTGAATAAGAAACCATTGATGCTTAAGGCTTCTTATTGAGTAACTTGAGAAGACATGTTGTGCCGCAACCCAATATATGCATCATTTTTGATAGGGCACATGGGATATAGGTTATGATTGATTGACATGGAAGCCTAGGGGATTGTGCACACCATAGGTATTGTATAGTCATATCGGGTCAAATTACTGTGTCAATTTCACAAAGATGATGAGGAATGATATGTTATTAAAATGGGTACATAGTAAATATTATTTTCTATATCATTCCTTAACACATTGTTTGCATTCATGGATATATTCTTTATTCTCTTAGACTAGGTACGGGCTTGTCCAACAACGATTCCATAAATATTAGAAAATTTTTGGGCATTAAACAAATATGGTGCTAAATACATTGATGGGATACCCAAGGAACAATGTACTCAATCATTTGATGGAGGTATAAGATACTTAGTTGTAATAACACATTTTTAGTGGTACCAAAATGGTGGTTTTGGAACCCCGTTAATCGATGATTGAGTTAGTAAGTTTTAATATTTAATATCTATTAGTCTATTATAGTGTTATACGAAATCCTAGTTTGTTAATTCGATTCATTGGATAATTTATTTTAGTATAAGGATGAAATTGTAAAGATGGTAAAATGTAATCACTATGGATTTCTTTCACTAGTGGTAATATGATAACCGATTAGAGACTGAATTCATAATTCAACCATTTTTATAGTTAATGTCCAAACAGGTGTTAGTTTTACCATACCTGTAATTATGTTAATCTTAATTAACCATTAGATTCAACACACACACATTTATATACTGTAGCATAGTGGATGGAAAGAGTAATACATTTTTCTTTTATTCATCCTCTTCATCACCATTTTCTTTCCTTGTTTACTTAGGAAAACTTGGCCAAGCTTTGTGTTCTTGCATGATCAAGATTTGAATCTGCCAAGAGAAGATCGAGGGAAAGAAACAGTTGTGAAGTAAACTCACATTAGAAGTAAACTCTATTGTGGCAAGTTATCATTCCACCAAGTAAGTTTATAAAAAATGAACATTATTAAAATTTATTTTCTTTTGTTCTTAAATTGTATAATTGGAAATTTGGTAATTTAGTTTTGGTTTGTTAAAATTATGGAGGAGAAATATTATATTATGTTATGAAGGAATGTGAATGAAATTACAAAAGGAAAGTGTCTTGATGAACTTAGTAAAATAGTCTTACACATGGTTACATTGAAATTACAAAAGGAAAGTGTCTTGATGAACTTAGTAAAATAGTCTTACACATGGTTACATGTTATTTCCTGATGATTATGTGATCCAGCATTTGTTGTGTACTCGAAGATATATGTGGCATAGATTTAGCCTGGACTAGTAATCTAATGTCGTTTTTAATAGTTTACTATAACATCCTAAATTAAGGGTTCTGCATTTTGTGTGTTTGGTTGTTTGGGTGTTCTTCATGTTGATTTGGTGCATTTGGGGGGTTCTGGGAAGGCCCGGGTTAAGCCAAGGCCTTGGTAAAATTTTTGTTTTTAAGCCCTGGTAGGGAGAGCCAGCTGAGGCAGGACTTAATGGCATTTTCTTGTGTTTTGTTGACACAAAAAGATGATGTGGTGGAGTGGTAAGTGGCGCCACTTAGAGAGCAAGGTGGATGGCGTCAATAAGGGGGCAGCTGAGGGAAGGAGCTTAAGTCGCGTTGGCAGCACTTGGAAGTTCTCTTTTTACATCAGGAAGCTAAGGAGTTGGCTTTCAATGGGACTCTTCAAGGTGGTTGGTAGAAGGACTCAAAGAGTTTGAAATGAGTGGCTAGGAGGTGATAGGGGAGATTTAAATTGGTCAACTATTTCAAATGGGTGAATGGGAGTAAAAGTAGGAGCTAAACAAGGGAGTGCTGGCTTGTTGAGTTGTTGGCCGAAACCAGAGTATTGGAAGGGGGAAGAATTTTTGTTTTGTTCTAGGAGAGGGGTGTGCCGAAAAGCATTTAGGCTCTTAGGCTTCTCTTTAGTCTTCTTTAGAGTGAATTCGGTCATTAAGGGAGTGTGGAGTGCTGATTTGTGCTAAAACCCTTTTGAGCTCTTTTTCTTTTCTCTTTGAGTTCCTATTCCTTATATGCCAAAAGTGTTAGCAAACTTTTACTTCTTTTCTTCTTTGAACCTTTGGCTGAATTTTAGAAGACCATTCGCGCATTCTTTTCTTCATTTTTTAGCCAAACCTTAGTGCATTCTTCCCATTCTCCTTTTCCCTCTAAGCCGGAACCATTTGAGCCTTGTCGAAACTCTTCTTACTCTTTTCCCATTCCCTTTAACTTCACAACCAAAAACACCATAACACTTCCTAGTATTCCATCTTCCTTCTATATTTCCCTTCTTAAGCCAAAACCATAGTTTATCTTCTTTGATGCATTATTTTCTCTCTCTCTCTTAGCCGAATAGTCTTTTGGCCTATTGAATCGACTTCACCCTGTTGCGAGATCATTGAAGGTAAGGTTCTTTTCTCTTGTACCGCAAAAGCTGAATCTCTCTCTTCGTTTCCTTGTGGCATCTACTTCATTTCCTCTCTAAACCCCTCAATCGCTATTTTCTTATTTTGCTAATCGGGTATTTGTTTCATCTTTTCTTACCGAATCAATGGCGCTGAGTAGCCTAGGGTGTGAGGGATTGCACTTTGCCGAATCTGCTTGGGTTTTCTTCACCTGTTCCAACGCAAGGTAAATCCATCCAATACCCTTTGATTTGTCTTTAAGACTATTTTGATTAGTTGAATATTCAAGGGCCACCTATGTTTGTTAGATTGAATCTCTCTCTCTCACAAATTATCTCGCCTGAGGGCTAAGTAGTTGTGGTGCGGTTCATCAAGAATCAAGGTAAGGGATTATTTTATTATATTCCATGATTAACTTTCCTCCGGTTAGTGCCTTAATCAACGTTTTCATATTAGACAACGACGTTTCTCTCTAACATCTAACCAAGTCTGTTCATGGATCCAAGAAATGGCCAAGTTGAGGAGGGGAGTGTACCCATAGTGTCCATTCCAAACTTTAAGAGGCGAGCCGTGTCGGCGATTCGCGATTTTCCACCGGGCTGTGGTAGAGAACCAACGTCTGCCTAGAATAGGCAAATAGCCGTTGTCCCTTCTAGTGAAAGTGTCAACGTAGAAAGCTTAGTATTACGCGTTATCAGGTGTGTAAATTCCACACCCTGCTATTAAATTATGTTATTAACTATTTGGGGCTAAAAAGCCAAAGTGACTGGGTAGACAGTCATAATACCCTGGTGGGTAAAGTTGGTGATACCAAGTAAGTGACTATACCATTCTATTTATGAGTATATAAGTGTATGCTGTAATCTGTTGCTTTGCTTCATAGCATGTTGGATTCATTTGATACGTATGTTATGCATGGGTTTGGAATATGATGCGAAAGGGGAAGTGTTATCAAAGACTGTCACAGTGGTTTGGTACCACAATGGGTTGGCCCCACATATCTAATTTAGTGACCAAGTCCCAGTGGTTTGGTACCACGGTGGTTTGACACCACGTACATATATGTTGATTCTGTGACTTGTCCCAGTGGTTTGGTACCACAGTGGGTTGGCCCCACATAAACGATTATCAGGGATTGTCACCAGTGGTTTGGTACCACAAGTGGGTTGGCCCACGTGTTATAATTAGTGGCTCTGTCACCAGTGGTTTGGTGCCACATATGAGGCATGTAGCAGATGGAGGGTTGATTGTAGAAATCCCACCTGAGTATTAATTTGGTACGGGTGGCGTGTAGAGGACGAAAAAATTAGGTTAATGGGTCACATTACATTCATATTTGGTGTATGCCATTTTAAGTGGGCTAAGGCCCAATGTGCGATTGTGGGCTTGAAGCCATTTTTGTTATATAAGGGGAATTACACACTGAGTCTTGGTGACTCACCCCTCTGCTTAACTTTACAGGTAATCAGTAGATCATGGATCTGGGAGTCGAGGCGGACTCGTGGAGGCCATAAAATGTTTCTTTTCGTAAACTCGTTTCCTTTTCATAAATTATTTTAATTGGGGATATTGCTATGTAATGAGGCCTTCTTAAGTTGATATTTGGTTTTTTTTATTTATTTATGATATGACATCAATATATATTTTGACATGAACATTTAAGATAGAGGTTTCAAAACATAAGTAACATAAACAATCGTTTTCTCTCAAGTGCCAAAAAAGGTATCAAATATTCGATTAACTCAACTCGAAAATTTTTCTTAAAACTCCAAATCACTATTTTTATAATATCACCTAAACGGGAAGTTTCACACTTACGGTTTTTCTTTAAAATTCCAAAGTCTTCTTTTTATAACCTTTCCCTTTGACATACCAGATCTGGTCGTAACGTCTAGACCGGGTTTGGGGTGTTACATTTATTCTGGACTAGTAACCTTACATGTATATACATCTTTAGCCATGCTTTCATTGTGTCAATAATGGTTTAGCCCAGACGGGTAACCTGACACCAATGTATGTGATTAGCTCAAACGAGCCTCTGATGCGAACCGTACCTTTGTTTTGAGTTCTTTTACAATGTACATTGGGTAATACAAAACAGGTGTAATGTGAAATTGACAAGTTATAAAATGAGAAAGGAAAGGTATGAGAATGAATTTGACACGAAGAGTGTTATTGTATCAGGCAGCCTACTGAATATATTGTATGTGATGAAGTATATGCACTTACCTTGTTGGAAAATTGAGTTGGCTGATAAGTAAACTATGTTTGCATGATAAATTGTCATATAATTGTTATGTAAGGTAAGTAAACCATCGAATTCACATGAACTTACCAAGTATTCTAAATACGTACACCAAGATTACTTTTACCTTATAGATTTTGGAACATTCAAAACACATAGATGGGATTAGCAAAAAGTTCACACTATCCACCAGAAGTTGTGGTAAGCTTCTGATTTATTTGAGTCGGTCTAAGTGGCATGTATCTAGTTATCTGGTCAATTGTAAACAAATTTGTTAAACTTTTAAGGTGAATATTTTGAATTCTTGAGATGTATGATAATCAAAATGAAGTTCTATTCTATTTTGTTCCGCGTCTTAAGTTCCGCAGGGCCTATCACAGTGTGGGGTATCCATAGAACAATCTGCCATTTTTGGGTACCTATATGAAATGTTTCAAATTTGATATATGCCTTACTTTTTGAAATAGTGGTGTCTGCGAAATAATCTTCAATTTTTTCATCTGAAATTCTATGCGTGGTTGAATTATCTACCGAAACGATCTGCCACCTATTGGTCTGCAGCATGATCTACCACGTATATTTAAAGTATGTAAATATTTTTTAAATTTCATGTGGCGTCCTCTTATAGCTTAGGTCGAACGACAGGACTGTGCAAGGGGATGTTACATTCAGTGGTATCAGAGGTATAGTTCAATCAATTCTAGGACTAAAACATAGCACTTATGAGTCTAGAAATACATGCCACTTGTAACTAGTGATAGTGTGATAGCTTCTAATCCGATCTAATTTTGATTTTTCATATAGATTAAGGATGTCTAAAGAGTTTAATCATGCCACACCTTATAAGGTAGATAGTAATGTACCAACTCCTGAGTAAGGAGCTGCTGTGAGTATGCCCTTGGCTCAAGGGCAGAGAAGCGAGGCATTTGGTGTCTTCTTTTAGATGATGAATGAGTGGTATATAGAGTTCCTGTGAACACATCCAATAGCTTCAGAACCTTAACCCATTAATGTGCCTTCCCTAGCAACCTTGCATTCTCAAGCTTTAAACCCGAAAAATATTCATATACCTCCGGTCGATAAAATTCAATAGTGTAGAGCTGAGGAATTTTGAAGGAAACGAGATGGTGGTACAATTAAAGTCGAATATTGTCTAGAAAATATGCAATGTGTTCTCGATGAGTTGATTTGTCTGCTAGATGATTTTTTGAGGTTCACTGTCTCGTTATTGAAAGATGAGGCATAGCAGTGGTGGATTACGCTAACCGTAGTAGTTCTAAAGGAAAGAGTAGACTAACAATTCTTTCAAACATAATTTAGGAAGAAATATATCAATTTACAATATCTGGAAAAGAATAAGAGAGTTTCTTGAGCTAAAACAAAGAAACATGTCAGTGGTAGAGTATGAGAGGGAATTTGTTCAACTTAGTAAATATGCTAGAGAGCTAATTCACATTGAAGCTGAAATGTGCACTCCTTTTGAATGGGGCTTGAATGAAGAAATTCAGATGTTGGTCGGAGCTCTTGAAATTAAGGAGTTTGTTACTTTAATGAATAGAGCATAGAAAATAGAGGATATTTGTAATGCCAAGAAGTGAGTTGAAATGAAACAACGAGATTCAAGCAAGTGAAGTACGTCTAGATCCATTCCCCTTCCACCAAAAAGGTTTAGTGATGTTTCATAGGTTCTTGCTTTCTTCTGGATATTCGAGGAGAGACTGATATCGAAAAGAAAGTCAGAGACCCCAAGCCACATCAATTGTTAGTGCAGGTAGTGTCCCCAACTTGAATAAGTCGGTATGTGATATTTGCGGTAAAACCCATTATGGTGAATTCTGGTTGAAAAGTGAGGTATGTTTCAAATGTTGATCGGTGGAGCATTTTTTGAAAGATTGTCCACATAAAATCAAAATTAGTTTCAAGTAGATTGCTAAATCATAAACCACCCCACAGAGAGGTAGAAAAAAGGGATTTGGAAGTAACACAGGAATTAGCCGCAGCGCCACTCGCAAGGTCACTGCGAAGTCTGAAGATTGAGCACCATCCAAAGCATACGCGATCCGAGCTAGAGAATAAGGTACTTCCCTGATGTGATTGCTGGTATATTCTCACTTTTTGATGTTACCATTTATGCTTTAATCAATCCTAGATCAATGCATTTGTATATATGTACTGCATTAGTAACTAAGAAAAATAAGCTAGTAAAATTGACTGAGTTTGATGTTAGATTATCGAACCCTCTTAGACAGTGCGTCATAGTTTATAATATATGTAGGAAGTGTCTGTTTAAAATTTGAGGTTATGAGTTTCCTATTGATTTGATGTTATTATCTTTTGATAAGTTTGACGTCATTCTATGTATGGATTGGTTGACTGTACATGACACCATTGTTAACTACAAACAAAAGCATATTGTATTAAAATGTCAAAATGGTGAGTTAGTTGATGTTAAAGCTGAACAGAAAGATTGTGTTACCAATTTATAGTAGATTTGATAGCTCAAAAACTAATCGAGAAAGGGTGTGAAGTATATTTAGCTTATGTGTTGGACCGAAAGTGACAGGATCAACAATTGAGCAAGTCCCGACTGTGCGTGAATCTGCAGATGTATTTCTGGAAGAATTATCGGGGTTACCGCCGAAAAGAGAAGTGTAATTTGCAATTGAATTCATACATAGAACTGCTCTTATTTCAATTGCTCTACACAAAATGGCTTTGATAGAATTAAAAGAATTGAAATTTCAATTGCAAGAATTGATAAATCGCGGATGTATTAGACCAAGTGTTTCATCGAGGTGCACCAATTTTATTTGTTAAAAAGAAGGATGGGCCAATGAGACTATGTATCGATTACTAACAGTTGAACAAGGTCACTATAAAAAATAAATACCCATTTTTGCATATTGATGACTTATTTCATCAGCTGAAAAGGGACATCGTATTCTCAAAAAGTAATCCGACCAGGATATTATCAGCTGTGAGACATGGAATTGAATGTATCAAAAACTACTTTTTGAACTCGATATGGATGCTTGAATTCTTAGTAATGCCATTTGGTTTGACTAACGCTCTTGCTGTGTTTATGGATCTCATGAATAGAGTGTTTTAGCCATACTTAGAACAATTTGTGGTTGTGTTTATTGATGATATTTTAATTTATTTGAGAAATTAAGTTTAACACACCCAACACCTGTGGACTGTGTTGCAAAAGTTACAAGAAAAACAACTATACACCAAGTTTAACAAATTTGAGTTTTAGCACCGTGAAATAGGATTTCTTGGTCATATAATTTCTACATATGGTATCTACATTGATCCAAACAAGTTTTCCACAATATTGAATTGGAAAATGATTAGAAATGTTTCTAAGGTGCATAGTTTTTTGGGTTTGGTGGGATATTACAAAAGATTTGGTAAAAGATTCTTGATGATTGCTTTGCCTTTGAAAAAGCTTTTAAAAAAATGTTTCTTTAGAATGGTCAGAAAAGTGTCAATAGAGGTTTGATAGATTAAAATTAACGCTAATAGAATCCTCTGTATTGACGTAGCTAGAGTCTCAAAAGGAATTCATTGTGTACAGTGATGCTTCACTAAATGGTTTAGGTTGTGTTCTAGAGTTGAAACCACATGCAAAGAATTATCCAACACATGATCTTGAGTGGAGACTATTGTTTTTGCTCTAAAGATTTGGCAGCATTATCTTTACGGTGAAAAATATCATGTTTCTAATGACCATGAAAATTTGAACTATTTGATGAGTCAGAAGGAGTTAAACTTGAAGGAATGCCTGTGGCTTAAGTTATTGAAGGATTATGATCTGGTGATTGATTACCACTCAAGAAAAGCAAATGTTGTAGAGGATGCCTTAAGTTGTAGATATTTATTTGCATTAAGGGTGATGAATGTTGGATGAGTTTGAAATGAGATTGTTCCATTATCGCTAAATTATTATTCCTTCGAGAATTCAAGAGTTACAAAGGGATGAACAAATTTTGATG
Organism: Gossypium rotundifolium; assembly: GCA_025506655.1. NCBI lineage: Eukaryota > Viridiplantae > Streptophyta > Magnoliopsida > Malvales > Malvaceae > Gossypium > Gossypium rotundifolium. Next base: position 16,475,012 of record CP106730.1, read on the forward strand.
AAAATATGAGAATAAATTCAAAATGGTTAGACCACGAATTTTTTGCATTGGTAGAGGTGATAGTTTGTATTATAGAAATTGAATATGTGTGTCGAAAAACTTTGAAGTTAAAATAAATATTCTATAGAAAGCTCATAGCAGTACTTATTCAATTCATCTGGGTAGTACCAAGATGTATTATGATCTAAAACAAATGTATTGGTGGCCAGGAATGAAGCATGAAATCTCTGAGTTTGTGGCTAAGTGTCTAGTGTGTCAATAAGTAAAAGTTGAACACCGAGTTCCATATGGTTTGCATCAACCAGTAATGATTCCTGAATGAAAATGGGAACATGTTACAATGGATTTCCTATCAAGATTACTCGTGACACTAAAAAAGAAAGTTGCGATCTAGGCAATAGTTGATAGATTAATCAAGTCTTCCCATTTCATTCCAGTCTAAACTAATTTTTTACTTGACAAGTTAGTTGAATTGTATATGGCTAAAATAGTTAGACTAAATGGCATATCGTTGTCTATTGTTTTAGATTACGATCTGTGGTTTACTTCCAAATTTTAGAGTAAGGTACGTGAAGCTTTATGTACCAAACTAAATTTCAGTACAACATTTTATCCACAACTAGATGGACAATCTGAGAGGGTGATACAAATACTTGAATATGTGATTCACTATTGTGTTATGGAATTTGAAGGCATCTGAGAGAAAATTTTCTCATCAATAAAGTTCGAATACAACAATAGTTAACAGTCGAGTATCAAAATGGCACCATATGAAGATTTTTTATGGAAGAAAATGCAAAACCCCATTGTATTGGTTTGAGCTATGTGAAAAGAAGTTGGCAGGAATTGATTTAGTTCGCAAAATAGAAGAAAAAATTAGAGTTATCAAGGATTGTTTGAAAGTTGCTTCTGATCGACAAAAGTCATATGAGAATTTAGAATGGAAAGACATTGAGTTTCAAATTGATGATAAGATATTTTTGAAGGTTTCATCTTGAAAGAAAGTTATATGGTTTCGTAGAAAAGGAAAGCTTAGTTTGAGATTTATACGACTATATGAGGTCCTTGAGTGAACCGTTCCAGTGGCGTAAATATTAGCTTGACCTTTAGAGCTTGAAAAGATTCATAATGTGCTCCATGTTTTAATGCTATGGCGGGATAGGTCAGACCTTTCTGATAAACCGTAAAAGTAACATATTTTAATCCCACATTTAGTATGCTTTTGGATGATTTATCCCTGATTTATGTAAAAAGGTGCTCTTAATCCTTTCTTTTCATGTCTTATGCTCAGGAAAGCACTTAAGGATAAAAAGAACGTAAAATGGGCTTAAAACGGGCTTAAAACAGACCAAATTGGGCCAACCTAAGAAATCGACACGGCCTAGACTTCAAGCCATACGGTCGTGCCTTGCCATTTATTTAGAACACAGCCTCACCTCGATTTACACGCCCGTGCCTCATCGGCAAAAGTCCATCACGGTCTGGCCATGACTTACACGGGCGTGTTCCATGGGCGTGCCTCTACCATGAAAATGAGCAATTTCACTCGGATTTGGATGTTTGAAACCAAAAAAAACATACTCCTAAGTCTATTTAAACACCTTAATAGTAATTCTACTTGAAGGAGGTACTTAGGAGCCAAGTAAAGCATCTAAAGAGCCTATATAAACAACCCAAGGCAGCCGTTCTAGAGAAGGAAGTTTTTTGGGCAGAGTTTTCTGCCAAAGCTTTTATTCGTGGAATTACTCAAAGATAGCCAGCTGATCCATTTCAAGAAGCCGAGTTCTACTCAAGATGAGGATCTCTCTTCAATTCCTTCGTGGGTTTTAGGATTTCTTATGTTTTGTTTTATCTTTTCTCTTGAGATGTTTTCTTATTTTGTTATGAACTAAATCCTTCAAATACCTGAAGGGGATGAAACCTATGATGGATTTTATTATTTGATTTCTAAATTATATGATAAGTACTTAGTTTGTTCTTAATTATGTTGCTTAATTTAATCTGATGTGCTTAGGTGGAGGAGGAATAGACCCAGTCTAACAGTAGATCTAGCATAATTAAACGGAGTTGATCGCACGGCTAGAGATAGGGTGACAAGATTTTACCGGATTAGGGTGAAACCTAATATGGGAGTCCATTGATCGATTTACTGCTTCCTTAGGGGGTTATTATAAGAGAACGAGAGTTCCACTAATTAACCTAAGGTTAGATGTTATTCGCCTCGAGAGAGGGTTTAATATAGGTTAGTGAGTCTCACGGATCAAGCTAAGTAAAGAAGTTATATGAATTAAAGGTTAGATAACAAGAGAAGTCATAGATGGATTCTTCCCGAGGTATCGCCGTAATCAACCGAAGTTTTCCACGCCTTTTCCCAAAAGTTTCATTCTTTTGTCTTTGCATCTAGTTTAGTTTTTCATTATTTTTTTAGATTAATAAACCAATCACTCCATATTTTAGGCTAAATAATAGAAAGAAAGTGAATAGTAGTATTTTGAGGTTCCTTTAGGTTCGATAAAATAATCTTGCCTAAACTATACTATTATTCGATAGGTGCACTTGCCTCAATCGCTGTCATAGTTAGTCTACAGGTTCGATCATTCTTTATAAATATTAAAACTTGACTGTTTGACACGATCAAGTTTTTGGCGCCGTTGCTGGGGAACATTAAAATATTAAGAAAACTCTATTTCTATTAGTTTAGCCATTATTTTATTATTTTTTTTGCAATTTACTTTTATTTTTAGTTTAGGTTAAATTTTTATTTACATCAAATTTCTTTCTTTCTTCTCCTAGTGTACCTCTAGTTTATGACTAGAAGGAACCCGAGAGGACCTTTAGCGCATTTAAAGTGACATTGAAGCTACCGTCATAGAATCGCAGAGAAACTAGACGAGCTCTAGACTACCAAAGAGAAGAACAACAAGATGATCCAATCCCACCGAAAGGATGGACGAAACAATCCACCGCCAAATGTGCAAGAATAGAATGCTCGCAGATTATGTATGATTATGCTAAACCTAATTTGACAAGAGCGTAATCTAGTATTGTCATGCTCGCTATAGTCGCTAACAATTTTGAATTAAAGCCTAACACAATACAAATGATTCAACAGTTTGTTCAATTTGATGGTTTGCAGGAGGAAGATCCTAATACTCATAAAGCTAATTTCTTAGAGTTCTGTGATACCTTCAAAATAAATGGCATTTCTGATGATACCATACGTCTTTGGTTATTTCCCTTTTCATTAAGGAATAAAGCAAAGCAGTGGTAGAACTCGTTACCACGAGGGTCAATCACCACATGGGATCAAATGACCGAAAAATTTCTTTTAAAATACTTTCTACCAGCCAAAACGGCCAAATTTAGGAATGACATATCTTCTTTTGTGCAGAATGACGCAAAAACATTATGTGATGCATGGGAAAGATATAAGGATCTCCTAAGAATATGTCCACACCACGGATTACCTTTGTGGCTTCAAGTCCAAACTTTTTACAACGGTGTGAATTCTTCAACAAGGCAAATGATTGACTCATCAGCCGGTGGAACTTTGAATAACAAAGCGCCTGAAGCGGCTTACAACTTTATTGAAGAGATGTCGTTGAATACCTATCAATGGCAAATTACAAGGGCCAAACCGACAAAATCACCGAGTTTTTAACATAGATGCAAGAATAATGCTATCAACATGTGGAGATGATAAATAAAAGCTTGATAATTTATGTTCTTCGCAGTACATCCAAAGAATGCAATGCGGCGTGTGGGAATGTGGCGAATATTGAGTACCCACCCTACCAACTATGAGCAAAACATGAGCAGACTAACTATATAGGTAACAATTTCAGATCCAATAATAATCCTTATAGCAACACTTATAACGCATGTTGGAGGAACAACCCAAATTTTTTGTGGGGAGGACAAGGAAATTAAGGAAATCAAAGGCAACAACCTCTTCCAAATTATCAAGATCACCATATCCACAAGAGAAAAAATCAAACCTCAAGAGATGCTAACGAAATTCATGGCGTACCGCAGATTCTCGCTTCCAAAAGACCAAGCAAGACTTGATGAACAACAAAAATCGATCAAGGGATCGAGAATCAAGTTGAGAACTTACTAGGTCAAGGACATCTCACAAAGCTAATTTCAATGTCAACAAGGACGCCTACCAAGCAACACGTAAATAAACCCAAAAGAACAGATCCAAGCCATCACAACTTAAGAGGGTACAAAGGTAGACGAGCCCACCACAAAGACAAGAAATCAAGGAAGAAAAGGTAAAATAGAGGTAGCACACGAAAAGCCAAAACCAATAATCAAAGAATACAAACCTCGCATACCTTATCTCGAAGCATTGAAAGGAGATGATTCAGAGAAACAGTTCGGTAGGTTTCTTAAACTTTTAAAGAAATTACATATTAACTTACCCCTTTTTGAAGCTCTTTTCTAGATGCCAGACTTGAGGAAATTTTTAAGACAACTCTTGACAAACAAATTCAAAATAGACGAAGAGCACCACGTGGAACTAAACGTAACATGCTCAGCAATGTTACAGAATAGACTACTGTAGAAATAAAAAGATCCAGGGAGTTTTACGATTCCATGCTTAATTGGTAGTTTAACTATTGATAATGCATTAGCTGATCTAGGGCAAGTATAAATGTCATGCCTTATGCATTGTTTAAACGACTAGGTCTAGGGAAGCCCAAACAAACTAGGATGAGTATTCAACTAGTCGATAAAACCGTTAGAATTCTAGGGCATTATTGAAGGTGTTCTTGTAAAATCGATAAATTTGTTTTCCCAAGAGATTTTGTTGTTTTAGACATGGATGAAGATAATTCAATCCCCTTAATTCTAGGAAGACCTATCCTAGCAACTGCTAGAACTAAAATTGATGTTGCCACAGGTCAACTCATACTTTGCGTAGGAGATGAATCGATTAACCTTTAAGCCCTTGACTCAGCCAGAACAACGGATGATGAAGGTAAGAAAGTCACTTCAATAAATAATCAAATTGTTCAACCTTCACTACAGGAAACATCACAAGGCATCAAACCTGAGCCAACTTATAGCCCCCAAATCGACAAAGAAGAATCACACAAGAAACAAAACCTTAAGGTTGACGATTTAGAAGAGCAGAAGATACAAGTCAAAGAAAATCCGGATCCACACGAAGTAAAACCAGAGGAACCACCAGAAGAGCTCGTAGGAACAGAAAATCACTTCAAAATAGGAGACCAGGTACTGTTAGACAAAGCTAATCCTCACATCACTTCAACAGACCTAAGGGCAAAGGGAGAAATTCTTCTTCAGGTACACGATATCTTCCCACACAGAACAATCAAGGTAAGCAATCCAATATTCAAAAATATTAAGGTAAACGCTTTTCGACTTCCACGTTGTCACAAAAATAGAACTGTGAGCATGAGGGAAGATATTCAAACCTTTAAACCTCCCTAAAGTTTTCAAATACAAGGACAGTAAACTATAAACGAGCACTTCTCGGGAGGCAACCCGAGCACTAACTCAATTTATTTTCAAATTTATTTTTGGTCTTTTCGTTTCATCTTTCTCTTCTAAATATTTATTTTTAAATTAACACAAAAGTACAGATTTCCAGGCCACGCGGCCTTATACATGGCCGTGTCTGTGGCCGTGTGGACCACCGAACCATCGCACTGACAGAGTAGAGGCCGTGCAATTCAGGCTAACCACCTTTAGACGTCACAGGCCTAACCGCCCTTCCCCACCGGCACTGACAGATCAGCACGGCTGTGCCCCTAAACCGTGTGAAGCTACTAACTATCTCCCAACGGGCGTGGCCGACTAAAAAACGGGCATGGGAGACTCAACATGCATGTACCCATGGCCAAACGACGCGGCCGTGGTCGACACTAACTACTAGACACGGGCATGGCACATCAAGAACGGGTATGGGCAATGCAACACACTCCACACCACGGCCATGCGACACGGCCGTGTAACTCGACACGCCCTTGGACCACGGGCGTGTGAACGTGCTAGATTTGAGATACTATTTAAACCCCACAGCCCTTCCCCTTCTTCCCATCTTTTCTCTTCTTCCTTCTTTCATTTTTCTTTCAAAATTTTCTTTCTCCGTAGGAAAAGTTTCCAAGACTTTTGAGCAACACTAAAATCATGCCGAAGAAGTTGAAGAAGGCAAACATAATCTCCCTATGGGAGACCGATCTACATAAGTTCAAGCCGGCTGCTTCATTCAAACACCAAGCCAAGGGTCTTTGAGACCATATAGTTTTTACTTTCTTTTTCTCTTTGCTTCAATTTCCTCTCTTTGCAATCTTATGCTTAGTTTAGTTTATTTTAATTTAATTTTTAGTGTTAGGTTCGCCAGTCGCTTGGGAATCACACCGACCACCACGATAACCTCTTCACATCCGCCACCGCCATCACATCCCCAACCTTAGTGTTGATTCCCACCTTGTAACCATCCTTCAATAAGGACTTAATATCCATTTATTTTTTATTTTCACTTTAGATTGTTTTCTATTTTAATTTCTCTTCTTTCTTATCTTCATATATATACTTAGTTTATTTTAAATATGTCTTAATAATCCCTCGCTAATTCTCTACAAGCTCCCCAATTTATTTATCAAGCGAGAGATCGCTGGTAGCCACCCCACCAGACCATAGAAAATGCCACCACCGCCTCTTCCAACTACCTTCTACCACCACCACCGCCAACTCCTGAGCCATCCAAAATCGAAGTCATTTTACCCCTTATCTTTTGATTTATCCCATAATTGTCATTATTTATCTTTGTACATTGAGGGTAATGTCCATCTTAAGTGTGGGGGTAAAAGTGTCAAACTTTTGCATTATTCTCAAACTCCCGAATTTAGTCTTGTTCAAAGTATTTTTCTCATATTACTAATTAGGATGAAATTTCTAATGATTTATGATTTTTATAGTAAGTCATAGTTAATTGTGCATTGATGATTAAATTTGAAGAATAGTAGAGAATCGAGCACGATAAGTCTACTTTCTAAAAATTAAAAATTAATAGGTCGTTGAAGTGAATTTGAGTATTACCTTGAAATTTGAAATTTATAAAGATTGATGTCAAAAACACCCACAATTTGTGTGAAATTTTGAGCCTTATAGAGCATATATTCTTTTTCTTGCTCACTTTATTGATTATGAGTGTGTCAACTTTGAACTATTATTCTAGAACTCGCCTCGTTTATACATGTCGAGACCACACTTTTGATTTGATAGACAGAGATTATAAAGGCACCTAGGATTTAACCCACTTACTCCATAAAAAGCCTACCTTAACAAATTAACCCCTAGTGAACCCTGTTGAATCCTAACAACCTTTTTATTAACTCACCCACTAATATTAACCCAAAACCCACTTGTATTTGTTATCACCCTTTCTTTTGACTACCCTTTAATCGAGGTTTGATTTGATTAAGTTACCAAATTATATTAGTTCAAGAGTTACATTTATCATTTATGATGTAATATTTTAGTTTGTTCTAAATTAAAAACCCAAGTATATCCAATATTAGTAGTATATAAAAAAGCTTAGAGCATTTAAATTCTAATTGTTGAAGAAGAAGCTCGTATTAAAGTATTATCAAATTTTAAGTGATGAAAATACTCTTTATTATAGAGTAATTATCAATAGTGGTATTATTAGTTTTCATTCATGTAAATATTCATATTTAGTTCATTATTTCTAGTTAGGTAATTTGACAAGTCAGTCTCGATTCTAACCCTCTAATTCAGCCTGTATCCACACCCTTAACCTTAGCCCCGTTAACCGTAATCCTGATAAAGATCTTTTGATCTGTGTATCATCTCATATATAGTGGTGGAGATTTAGTTTTCAGGCAAGCCTATGGGATTAACTTTTCAGGTTTGACTTATGAGTGCTTATTCTTGAACCTTAAACACTTTGAGTGATTTGAGTGAACCTTTAGTAAGGATGCCAATCCTTGTTGGTTTTGAATTAAAGGTAATTATTCAGATAAGGGGAGAAACCTATGTTTTCGTACTACAAAGGTATGACTTATCGTGATTAAATCTTTAGGACTCCTTGAGTTGAATTATCCATGTATAAATTATCTATGAATTATGATGAGACATTGTCGATAGGAATTATGAATTATGGAAAGTTCGTTTTAATTGTAAGTTAAGAATTTTGCTTGAGGACAAGCAAAAGCTTAACTGTGGGGGTATTTGATAAACCGTAAAAGTAACATATTTTAATCCCACATTTAGTATGCCTTTGGATGATTTATCCCTAATTTATGTAAAAAGGTGCTCTTAATCCTTTCTTTTCATGTCTTATACTTAGGAAAGCACCTAAGGATAAAAAGAACGTAAAACGGGCTTAAAACTGACCAAATTGGGCCAACCCAAGAAATCGACACGGCCTAGACTTCAAGCCGCATGGTCGTTCCTTGCCATTTATTTAGAACACGGCCTCACCATGATTTACACAGCCATGCCTCGTCGACAAAAGTCCAACACGGTCTGGCCACGACTTACACGAGCGTGTGCCATGGGCGTGCCCCTGCCACGGGAATGAGCAATTTCACTCGGTTTTGGATGCTTGAAGCCAAAGAAACATACTCCTAAGTCTACTTAAACACCTTAATAGTAATTTTACTTGAAGGAGGTACTTAGGATGTAACACCCTGAAAATGGGCATATGCATTTTTTATTTAATTAATCGAAATGGCATTTCTAATGTGTTATGAATGTATGGTGAACATTTTTTGGAAACTTGGAAATGATAAAGTTTAAAAGAGGAAAGTGAACATTTTAGAAACTTGGAAATGATAAGTTTAAAAGAGGAAAGTGAACATTTTTGGAATCCTAGAAATGTAAGGAAATGATTTAGAAATGTTAAGTTTAAAAGAGGAAACTAAAACAAGGTGGCTTTAAGGAAATTAATAGAAGAAACTTGACACACAAATGGGCTTGGTAAAGTGGTTGTAATGTGCCACTTAGGGCCTTAGTTTATGACGCCATACACAATGCAAGGAGGGCTTGTGTTCGAGCCACAAGGAAAGCAAAAAGAAGTTTTATTCTTGCTACAAGATAGGTAGAAGTGGACGGCAAGAGGGACACTTACAAGATGAGTTTTATTTTTACTAAAATTTGGCTAGACAAGGGATAAATTGTTGGGATTAATTTTTTATTAATTTGGGTAAGGTGATAATTAAAAGATAAATTTATCAAGTTATGGAGAGTTGGCCGATTGGGGGACTCCTTGGGTTGGTATTTTCGGCCAAAAATAGGAGGGAGGAGTAGCCGAATTTCATAACATCATTTAGCCTCTCCTTCATTACTCTTTTCTCTCCAAAAACCTGTCACTTTCTTTCCTCTTTCCTTTAACTTGATCTAGCCGAAATCTCTTTCTAAAGGACCACTATTGCTGATTCTCCCTAAGGTCTTATACCTTTCTCTTTTGACTCTTGTTGAAGCCAAATATTCAAGGGGCTCATAGCCGACTATTCTTTAAGTCTCAGGTTGAATCTCTGTGGTTTAAGCAAAGGTGCCGTTGACTGTAGTATTAAGGTAAGACCAAATGATGTTCAATTTCCATCCCTTTTCTTGTTAACTTGTCGAAATTGAGGGACTAACCCCTATTGTTGTTCTTGGCCGAATTATGGAAGGGAGACTTCGGGATTTATGAGTTATCAACTACCAAGAGGAGATCTTTCGGGACATTCAAGGATCCAAGGTGAGATATTCAGCCAAGGCCTATTTTTGGCGTTTTAGATCTAGTTCATATTTATTCAAAATAGCTGAAACTAACAAGTTAATAGATCTAAGGATCAGCCGATTACAAGGAAGGAGAAGTTCTTTTCCCGAAGGTACACCATAGGCCGCGTGTTCCCTAGTTATTCGGTGAGTTTTGGGATTTGAAAAACGCAAGGTATGTGCCTAAACACAATCTACCATAGGCCTGTTTTGATAATTAGATCTATTTCATAATTGTTTAAAAAGCCAAAACTAACCTGTGGTGTGATTTAATGTTTGGCCGAATGCAAGAAGGAATACAACAAAGTTTCGGGACTTGATTCCTAAGTCAATCGGCAACAAGGTAGGTTTTAAGTGTACAAATCCTACTAGGATTTGGTTTTATAGCCGAATAGGCTTTATACTAACACATTAAGGTTGGCCGAATGTAGGGACTTGAGATCTAAGGCCTTAGATCAAATTTTTGGGATTTAAGTGAACCACTAAGTGTATCAGGTGTGTACCCCACACTACTTTTTAATAAGATTTATAGCAATAATTAATATGTGCATGTTTATAAGAATGTGGATATGGCTAAGGTACCATGTTATGGTACAAAGTACTCAGGTACGTTTCCTACTCCTACTAGGATTATGAATATATGTTATTTTTAACATGTGAAAAGTGATAAGAATGTGAAAAGTGATAAGAGTTAATGCGTGATGTGCATGATATGTAAGATAGGGGCATTCAAAGTTATATGAAAGGGAAGTGAATGTGGTGACCTAAGACCACGATATCCGAATGTGGTGACCTAAGACCACGATAATCGAATGTGGTGACCTAAGACCACGATATCTCGAATGTGGTGACCTAAGACCACAAATTTTATAAGAGGCGATGAGCACGCTGATCGCAATGATCGCCTTCGATGGTGTGTAGCAGATGGAGGGTTGACTTAGTAGTCCCCACTGCAAAGTGTGTTGGTACGGGGACGGTAGCGGATGGCTATCTAGGTTTGGGTTGGGTTGCATCATTATTTTTTATTTGTTTATGAACATGTATGATATTGTATGCCCAATTATTAAATTTTAGTGTTGGTTACACATTGAGTCTGCTGACTCACCCCATTGTGGGATTACTTTTCGTGACGACCGGTGATGGACCGGGCCTACAGATGCTTAGGTATGGCCATGCTCAGCAAGAAGTTCATCTATTTTTATTTGAACTATTTTATTTTAAGTATTTGAATTTAAATTTTGGGAATTATTTGATGTAATAAGGCCATAGTAGCACTACTTTACTTTGCTTTTATTTATTAAAAGATTAAGTAAATTTATTTTTAAACAAAGCCTAAACGTTTTGTCACCTAAAGTAAAGGATTTTGATAATGAAATAAACTTGTTTTCAACTCAAGCCCAACCCAAAACGATCTTTCTTTCAAAACACACAAGTTTTCCTAAGTAACAAAAGAATTTGAAACGGTTTACACCGAGGAACATGCCAGATTTGGTCAAGGCTCGTGGGTCAGGTTTGGGGTGTTTTAGTTTGGTATCAGAGCCCAGTTTTAAACTCTTGGCCTATGGTTTAAGGCCCAAAACGTTTTCCAAAGTAAGCCCAAAAGGAATTTTCTGAAAAAAAATTTCAGGTTTTCTGGCATGGCACCTAAGTCTCCGACCTGCAGTCCACCATGCAAGTACTTCTGACTTTTGAAGTGATTTGAATATGTGTGGGATTTTATGGCAACGTAGATTAGTGAACTAGGATCTGTTGAACCCTAGGACTAGTCTACTCAAAACACAAATACATAAGACTTAAATATCTAATTAAACAAACCGTGGTTGAGTCGCCGAGTTAGGGTGTGGCAACCATGGCACGCATGTTCAGGATTGGTTTCGTGGGAGCTTGGTATTTAAGCAGCCTGTGTGACTCACCTCCTCCACTGAATCCTACAGTGCGTAGCCCCTGCTCACCCTAACCAAGAGGACTTAATCACTGCCAAACCCCTAACTAAAACTCGAAAGGGACTAGTCAGATTTTATTGAAACCCTAGTTTTAAAATTTCTAAATTACCCTCTTGATTTGAAAAATATTATTTTATCAACTTTCCTAAAATATTTTTGATTTATAAAATTACTAAAATACCCCTAGTGGTAAAATTACAAAATGCCCTTGGTTTATGAAAACTTCAAAATACCCACAATTTTTATCAAAATCCCATTACTTTATAAGATGTTCAAAAACCCTATTTTGCAAAATGACAAAATACCCTGATTTTAGAAAAATTACGAAATTACCCCTACCCTGTAAATTATCGAAATACCCCTGAGCTACAAAATTACCGTAATCTAATTTCGATCATCAAAAATTGTTGCAACAACACTGATTTGGGAAACAAATTCTCAAAAATAACCCTCAAGTTTTGTAAATTTTAAAGAACCCTTGATTTATCAAGATTTACAAATTTACTCGGGTTAATTACCAAAATACCCTTGGATTTCAAAATTACCAAAATACTCCCAGGAATGAAAAATTACCAAAATACCCTTATTGACAAAATCACCAAGGAACTTTATTTTGACAAATTACAAAAATACCCCTATAGGACAAATTACTTAAAATACCCTTGGGTAGTGGAAAACAACAACAATGAAAACTACAACATTTCTCCGAATGAACGAAAGTTCATAATTGATTGATGGATGTATGAATGTAAAGATGTGCATGTATGAATACGAAAGAACCACTCCTAAAATTCTTTTCATAAAACTTCTTTGCGGTTAATCAATGGAATAAAGGCTAATTCATAAAATTTCTTAATCAGATTAAAGCGCGTCGTTAGATATGAATTCTAGAGGACGCGGTCGTCATGGACGCGGTAGAGGAAGAATGACGGTGTTAGAACCCATTAGATCGAGTCAAGGGTCTGACAATGAGTTACCACCGCCACCGCCACCCCCAGCTGTTGGTGTCGAGTAGCAAGCTCAGACAGGGGATGATGTTGTGTCACGTGCTATGTCATGAGTTTTGGAAATGGTGGTGGCGCAGGTGGAAATATGGGAGCTTAGAAATCAGACTGAAAGTGACTCGAGCCAACGGCTAAAATGTTTCGTGGAGTACCTGGTGTGGCACCCAGTATAGCTAAATATTGGTTGGAAGCAACCGAGTGCATTATGGATGAGCTCGATCTGACCCCAGAGGAGAAGTTGAAAGGAATGGTGGCACTACTACGCGATGAAGCATATCAATGGTGGTTAACAGTGAGGGATGGTGCCACTGCTGAGGATCTGACCTAGGAGTATGTTAAGGAGGGATATCAGAAAAAGTATGTCGGCACACGTTATATTGATGAGCAAAGGAAAGCTTTTCTGGGGCTGGTTCAAGGAAACAAGTCAAGAGTGGCTGATGAAGTGAATTTTTGAGGTTAAGCCGATATGCTCGAGGAGTAGTGGCTACGAGCATGAGCGCTGTGCAAAGGTTCAAGATAGTTTAAGGATGACCTCGGGTTATTGATAGCTCCACATCAGGAGCGGGAGTTTTCACATTAGTAGAAAAGGATAAGGTAGCTGAGGGAATCAAGGACTTGCTAAGGAGCTCGATAGGAATAGACCCAAGAGGGGTTATAGGTCGTCAGGATCATCGAGAAATGTGCAGAAAAGGCCTAGAGCTGATGGGCTAAGGGTCGCAAGTTGGTACCGAGGCGATCGTCCTTGTGAACAAGTAGGAAAGAAGCACTTAGGAGAGTGCTGGAAAAAGATGGGTGGATGTTTCAGATGTGGGTCAAAAGACTATATGATCAAGGACTGCCTGAGGGAATCGGATGAGAATCGGCTAGCAGCTCAGAATGTTAATCAGGCTGGTAGAGGTGGAAAGTAGCCTCAGAGAGGTCGTGGTCCGAATGGTAGAGGTAACAATACTGGTAGAGGACGTGGAACACCGGGTCGAGGTGCTGCTAACACTAAGGCAAGGCAGTCAGGTTTGGTTTACGGGGTTCGCTGTAGGGAGGATAGAGACGCATTTGACGCCATAACCCAGACGTTCCTCATTCATGGCAAGCCCTATTTTGCTCTTGTTGATGTGGGCTCAACCCATTCTTATGTTGCATGTAGTGTAGTGGAAACACTAGGCCTAGACTCTAAACTTTCTGATAGGGAGATGACTGTTGTAAGCCCATTAGGCCAAACTGTAGTGGTGAATAAGATCTTTCGAAGTGTATCCCTAGAAATTCAGGGAGTGAGCTTTCGGGCTGACTTAATGGAGTTACCCTTCAGGGAATTTGACCTCATACTTGGTATGGATTGGTTAGTAGAGCAGCGGGCCGTGTTGGATTGTGCGGCTAAACAAATGGAACTAAGGACCCTAGAAGATAAAGTGGTAGTAATGATAAGAGAAAGCCGAAACTACTTGTCTAATGTAGTTTCGGTGCTAAAGGCTGAAAAGATGGTTCGTAAAGGGTGCAAGGCATTTTTAGCCTTCGTAAGTGTGCTAGATGAAAAGGAAGAAGGTGTTAGTGGAGTTAGAACGGTAAGGGACTTTGTGGATGTGTTCCTGAGGAATTACTGTGAATACCCCTGCATGTGGAGGTGGAGTTTGGAATTGACTTCATCGCGGAATAGCTCCTGTGTCAATTGCACCTTATAGAATGGCACCGAAGGAGTTGGTTGAGCTCAAGGCTCAAATCCAGGAATTGCTGGATCGAGGGTTTATCCGACCCAGTGTGTCTCCGTGGGGAGCACCAGTCCTATTTATGAAGAAAAAGGACGAAACTATACGAATGTGCATAGATTACCGTCAGTTGAATAAGTTGACCATCAAGAACAAGTATCCTTTACCGAGGATTGATGACTTGTTCGATCAGCTTAAGGGACCGACAGTGTTCTCAAAGATTGACTTGAGGTCGAGATATCATCAGTTGAAGGTGAAGGAGGCAGATATCCATAAGACAGCCTTTAGGACAAGATACGACCACTACGAGTTTGTGGTAATGCCGTTTGGGTTGACAAATTCCCCAGCCGCGTTCATGGATATGATGAACCGGGTGTTTCAACCTTACTTGGATAGGTTCATCGTGGTGTTCATCGACGACATCCTCGTATACTCTAAGTCTGAAAAGGAGCATGATGAGCATCTCCGGACTGTGCTACAAGTATTAATGGAAAATAAGCTCTATGCCAAATTCAGCAAGTGTGAATTTTGGCTTAAGGAGGTTGCATTCTTAGGGCATGTGGTGTCTGCCGAAGGAATAAGGGTGGATCCTAGGAAGATCGAAGTAGTGTTGGATTGGAAACCACCTAAGACGGTGGCGAAGATTCATAGTTTCTTGGGATTGGCAGGCTATTACAGAAGGTTTGTAGAAGGGTTTTCATCAATAGCCACGCCTTTGACAAAGTTGTTGAGGAAGGAAGTACCCTTTATGTGGGCGGATAAGCAGCGGGAGAGCTTTGAAAAGCTCAAGAGGGTTTTGACCGAAGCTCCAGTCTTGATTCAGCCGGAGGCAGGAAAGGATTTTACGGTGTATTGTGACGCTTTCCATACAGGTTTGGGTTGCGTATTGATGTAAGACGGAAGGCAATGACATGCGTCCCGACGCTTGAGGCCACATGAGGTTAACTACCCAACCCATGACTTGAATTAGCGAGAGTGGTTTTCGCTCTTAAGGTATGGAGGCACTACCTTTATGGCTAAAAATCGACTATCTACATAGACCACAAGAGTTTTAAGTATTTGGTCGACTCGTAAGGAGTTAAACTTGAGGCAGCGAAGGTGGGTTGAATTACTGAAGGATTACGACTGTTCTATAGAGTATCACCCGGGCAAAGCAAATGTAGCGGCAGATGCCCTAAGCCGGAAAGTTATGTCGGATCTGAGGGTAATGTTCACCCATTTGAGTTTGTATGATGATGGAAGCCTGTTGGTAGAATTACAAGTCAAACCAACATGGTTGAATGAGGTAAAGAAAAGTCAGTTGGTGGATGAGGACCTAAGCGTTAAGTTACATCAAGTACAAAACGAAGAGCTAGAGGACTATGAGGTTAGTGATGAGGGAGTGTTGTGCTTCAAAGGAAAGGTCTGTATGCCGAGGGACGAGGAGTTAAGACAGAGGATTCTTCGGGAAGCGCATGGTAGCCCTTATGCTATGCATCTTGGAGGCACTAAATTGTACAAATACTTAAGAAAACAGTTTTGGTGGCCTGGTCTGAAGAAGGAAGTTACTGAAATTATTGGCAAGTGTGTAACATCCTGAAAAGGGCCTATGCATTTTCGGTTTAATTGTACAAAATGACATGACTTATGTATTATGAATGCATGATGAACATTTTTGGAAACCTAAGTTAAAAGATGAAAGTGAACATTTCGGAAACCTAAGTTAAAAGAGGAAAGTGAACATTTTGGAAACCTAAGTTAAAAGAGGAAAGTGAACATTTTTGGAAACCTGGAAAGGTAAGGAAATGATTTAGAAATGTCAAGTGTAAAAGAGGAAACTAAAACAAAGTGGCCTTAAGAAAAATTAATAGAAGAAGTTTGACACAAACATAGGCTTGTTTAAGTGGCTTGAGGCACCACTTAAGGCCCTGTAGGTGATGCCACAAGCTATGCAAATGGGCCTAGGTTCGAGCCACGTGGGAAGCAAATAAAGGATTTTATTTTGCTACTAGAAGCAAAGGAGGTGGACGGCACAAGGGAACCTAAGTGAGGAGTTTTATTCTCTTTAAAATTCGGCTAAAGGATGTGCTTAAGTGTGGATTAAATTCCTTATATTTTAAGTGGATAAAATGAAAAGATAATAGTTGGGATTAATTTTATTAAGCTTATAATTAAAAGATAAAATTTATCAAGTTATGGAAGAGATGGCCGAATGGGGGACTCTTGGGGTAATTGTTACGGCAAATAGGAGAAAACAAGGCTATTCTTCACACTTTTCTTCCCTCCTATTCTCTGCCGAATTCCTTAAGCAACATTCTCTCTTCTCTTTTTATTTTGTCAAGCCAAAATCTACTTCTTCTTTATCCACCATTGCTGATTCTTTAAGCCTCAAGAATCAAAAGTGTTGACACACCTCTAGGCCATAATCGACTAGTCTTCAAGACTCCATAGCCGAATCTTTAAGGAGCACCAAGCATAGGTGCTGTCAATTTCTTCAAGTAAGGGTAAGATCAAAAATTCGGTTTCCATTCTTCTACTTTTAGTATTGTTGAAATCAAGGTATTAATCCTATTAGTAATCTTTGGACAAAACTTGAAGGTTCTCCGGGATCTCTGCTATTGTCGACATCTCCATAGTCAAATAGTGCTTTCGGGATTTCAAGGATCTATGGTGAGTCACACTTTGACATTCAGCCAAAGGCCATTTAATAGTGATTAAGTGTTACAAATCGATCTAACATATGATTATAGGGATTTCGACAGGCACCTAAGACAAAAGATCATTTCCGGGATTTAAGATTTGGAAGGTAAGCCATAGGTATAATCGGCCAAGGCCTATTTTGGATATCTAGATCTATTTCTTACTTTGTTTAAAAAGCCAAAACTAACCTATGTAAGATCTAGTGCTTGGCCGAATACAAGGAAGGAGAAATTCTTTTCCCGAAGGTACACCATAGGCCGTGTGTTCCCTAATTATTTGGTGAGTTTTGGGATTTGGAAATCGCAAGGTATGTGCCTAAATGCATTCGGCCAAGGCCTTATTTTAGTACATAGATCTATTTCTTAATATTTAAAAAGCCGAAACTAATCTATTCAAGTAATCTAGTGATTGCCGATTTCAAGAAAGAAGGATACAAAGTTTTCGGCATTTGATTAGGCATCAATAGGCACCAAGGTAGGTTTTAGTGTACAAATCCTACTAGGATTTGGTTTTATGGCCAAATGAGTTTTTCATTAAATCTTTAATATGGGCCGAATGTAGGGAGTTAAAGATCTAAGTTTGAAATTCGGGATTTCAGTGGAATTGTTAAGCGAATCAGGTGTGTACCGTAACCTAAGTTTTAATATGTTCACGGCTATGTTTTAAATTAAATTTCTTTATAAAAATGTGAATATGGCTAAGGTACCATGTAATGGTACAAAGAACTCAGGTACGTTTCCTACTTCTACAAGGATTATGAATATATGTTATTTTTAACATGTGAAAAGTATCAAGAATGTGAATTAAGGCATGATGTGCATATTATGTATGATTTGGGGCATATGGGTTAAATGAAAAGGGGAAGTAAATGTGGTGACCTAAGACCACGATAATCGAATGTGGTGACCTAAGACCACGATATCTGAATGTGGTGACCTAAGACCACGATATCCGAATGTGGTGACCTAAGACCACAAATTTTATAGGCGATGAGCACGCCGATTGCAAAGTGATCGCCTTCGATGGGGTGTAGCAGATGGAGGGTTGACTTAGTAGTCCCCACTGCATGTGTTCGCATGTGGTGTGTAGCGGATGGCACATAGGTTTGGGTTCGGGTTGCATCATATTGTTTAAATGCTTTATGAACATGTATGATATTGTATGCCTAAAATATTAAATTTTAGTGTTGGTTACACATTGAGTCTGTTGACTCACCCAGTTGTGGGATTACTTTTCAGGTGACGATTAGTGATGGACCGGGCCTGCAGATGCTTAGGGAAGGCCATGCTCAGCAAGAAGTTTTTTTTTTATTTGGACTATTTCATTTTAAGTACTTTGAATTTATTTGTGGGAATTATTTGATGTAATAAGGCCTTAGAAGAACTACTTTATTTTGCTTTTATTTACTAGATGATTAAGTAAATTTATTTTAATACAAAGCCCAAACGTTTTGTCACCTAAATCAAAAGAAATTTTACTAATGAAATAAACTTGTTTTCAACTCAAGCCCATCCCAAAACAAAATTTCCTTCAAAACGCTCAAGTTTTTCCTAAGTACAAAAGAATTTGAAACGGTTTTCACCGGGGAACATACCAAATTCAGTCAAGGCTCGTGGGCCGAGTTTGGGGTGTTTCAGTTTGGTATCAGAGCCCAGTTTTATTAATCTCTCGGCCTTGGGTTTAAGGCCTAAAACATTTTCAAAGTTAAGCCCAAAAGAAATTTTGTGAGTTAAACGATTTTTCTGGCATGGCCCACTAAGTCTCCGACCCGAAGTCCACCAGGTAAGTACTTCTATCCATTGTGTGATTTATATTATGATTTGTAGAAGGGTAGAAATGGAATGGAACGTAGAATAGAGATTAAGTACTTGAACCCTAGGACTAGTTGCCCCAACAATTACATAAGACTTAAATACTTAACTAAACAAACCCATGATTAAGTCGCCGAATTAGGGTGTGGCAACCATGGTATGCATGTCTAGGATTGGTTTCGGTGGAAGCTTAGTATTTAAGCATTCCGTGTGACTCACCTCCTCTCCACTTGAATCCTACTTGGTGCGTAGCCTCGGTTCACCCTAGCCAAGAGGACTTATACATGGGCTAAACCCCTAACTAAAACCCAAAAGGGACTAGCCGTATTTTTATGGAAACCCTAGTTTTAAAATTTCTAAATTACCCCCTTGATTTGAAAAGATTATTTTTAAATTTTCCTGAAATATTTTTTATTTACAAATTTACTAAAATACCCTTAGGGATAAAATTACAAAATGCCCTTGGTTTATGAAATTTCAAAATACCTACAGTTCCTATCAAAATTTCATTACTTTATAAG
Organism: Gossypium rotundifolium; assembly: GCA_025506655.1. Classification (NCBI taxonomy): domain Eukaryota; kingdom Viridiplantae; phylum Streptophyta; class Magnoliopsida; order Malvales; family Malvaceae; genus Gossypium; species Gossypium rotundifolium. Next base: position 16,494,429 of record CP106730.1, read on the forward strand.
ATGATCAAAAACCCTAATTTGCAAAATGACAAAATTCCCTAATTTAAAAAAATTTACGAAATTACCCCTACCCTGCAAATTACCGAAATACCCCTAAATTACAAAATTACCAGAATGACCCCCGATCTTCAAAAATTTTTGCAACAACACTGATTTGGAAAACAAATTCTCAAAAACAACCCTCAAGTTTTGTAAATTCCAAAATATCCTTGATTTATTAAGATTTATAAATTTACTCGGGTTAATTACCAAAATACCCTCAAATTTCTAAATTTTTCGAAATACCCCCGGGAATGAAAAATTACCAGAATACCATTATTGACAAAATCACCTAGGAACCTTATTTGAAAAATTATGAAAATACCCCTATAGGACAAATTACAAAAATACCCCTGGGTAGTGGAAAAACAACAACAATGAAAACTACAACATTTCTCTGAATGAACGAAAGTTCATAATTGATTGATGGATGTATGAATGTAAAGACTGCAAGTGCATGTATGAATACGAAAGAACTACTCCTAAAATCCTTTTCATAAAACTTCTTCGCGGTTAATTAGTGGAATAAAGGCTAATTCATAAAAAAATTTCTTAATCAGATTAAAGCACATCGTTAGCTATGAGTTCTAGAGGACGCGGTCGTCATGGACGCGATAGAGGAAGAATGATTGTGTCAGAACCCGTTAGATCAGGTCAAGGGTCTGACAATGAGTTACCACCGCCACCAACACCCCCAGCTGTTGGTGTCGAGCAAAGAAGCTCGATGGGGATGATGCTATGTCGCAGCTATGTCATGCGAGTTTTGGAAATGGTGGTTGGCGGTGGAAATACGGAGCTCGAAAATATATACCTGAGTGGCTTCGAGCCAACAGAGCTGAGATGTTCCGTGGAGTATCTGGTGTGGCACCCAAAGATACCGAAATCTTGGTTGGAAGCAACCGAAGCGCATTATGGATGAGCTCGATCCGACCCTGAGGAGAAGTTGAAAGGAATGGTGGCACTACTACGCCGATGAAGCGTATCAATGGTGGTTAACGGTGAGGATGGTGCCACCGCCGAGGATCCGACCGGGAGTATGTTAAGGAGGCATATCGAAAAAGTATGTCGGCACACGTTATATTGATGAGCAGAAGAAAGCTTTTTTGGGGCTGGTTCAAGGGAACAAGTTAGTAGCAGTGTATGAAGCTAAATTTTTGAGATTAAGCCGATATGCTCGAGGAGTAGTGGCTACGGAGCATGAGCGGTGTGTGCAATTCGAAGACAGTTTAAGGGATGACCTAAGGTTACTGATAGCTCCACATCGAGAGCGGGAGTTTTTCGCGTTAGTAGAAAAGGCTAAGGTAGCCGAGGGAATCAAGGACTCCGTTAAGCAGAGCTTTGATAGGAATAGACCCAAGAGGGGTTATGGGTCATCAGGATCATCGAGAAATGTGTAGAAAAGGCCCAGAGCTGATGGGCCGAGGGGACAGCAAGTTGGTACAGGAGGCGAGATCGTCTGTGGTGATCGCAGGAAAGAAACACCTAGGAGAATGCTGGAAGAAGACAGGTGAATGTTTCAAATGTGGGTCAAAGGACCATTTGATCAAGGACTGTCCAAAGAGATCAGATGAAAAGCGACCAAGAGCTCGTAATGTTAATCAGCCGGTAGAGGGGACAAGAATTTCAACGAGGTCGTGGTCTAAATAATCGAGGAAATGGTAGAGGACATGAAACGGCAGGCCGAGGTACCGCTAATACTGAGGCAAGGCAGCTGGGTTTGGTTTACGCAGTTCATCGGAGGGAGGATGGAGACACACTGGACGTCATAACTGGTACGTTCCTCATTCATGGCAAACCCTATTATGCTTTGATTGATGTGGGCTCGACCCATTCTTATGTTGCATGTAGTGTAGTGGAAACACTAGGCCTAGACTCTGAACATTCTGATAGGGAGATGATGGTAGTAAGCCCATTAGGCCAAACTGTAGTGGTGAATAAGATCTTTCAGAATATATCCCTAGAAATTCAGGGAGTGAGCTTTCGGGCTGACTTAATGGAGTTACCCTTCGAAGAATTTGACCTCATACTTGGTATGGATTGGTTAGTAGAACACCGAGTCGTGTTGGATTATGCGACTAAATGAATGGAATTAAGGACCTTGGAGGATGAGGTGGTCATTATGATAGGAGAAAGAAGAAACTACTTGTCTAATGTATTTTCGACACTTAAGGCTGAAAAGATGATTCGTAAAGGGTGCGAGGCATTTTTAGCCTTTGTAAGTGCATTGGATGGAAAGGAGGAAAGCGTCAATGGAGTTAGAACGGTAAGGGACTTTGAAGATGTGTTCCCAGAGAAATTACTGTGAATACCCCTGCACAGGAGGTGGAGTTTGAATAGATTTATTACGGAACTCTCGTGTCAATCGCCCATACCGAATGGCGCCAAAGAGTTGGTTGAGCTCAAGGCTCAAATCCAAGAATTACTTGACCGTGGGTTTATTCGGCCCAGTGTGTCTCCGTAGGGAGCACCGGTCTTATTTGTGAAGAAGAAGGACGGAACTATGCGAATGTGCATAGATTATCGTCAGTTGAATAAGCTGACCATCAAGAACAAGTATCCTCTCCCAAGGATTGATGACTTGCTCGATCAGCTTAAGGGGGCGATAGTGTTCTCGAAGATTGACTTAAGGTCAGGATATCATCAGTTGAAGGTGAAGGAGGCAGAAATCCATAAGACAGCCTTTAGGACAAGATACGGCCATTTTGAGTTTGTAGTAATGCCGTTTGGGTTGACGAATGCTCCAGCCGCGTTCATGGATATGATGAACTGGGTGTTTCAACCTTACTTGGATAGGTTCATCGTGGTGTTTATCAACGACATCCTCGTATACTCTAAGTCTGAAGAGGAGCATGATGAGCATCTCTGGATTGTGTTACAAGTATTGAAGGAGAAGAAGCTTTATGCCAAATTCAGCAAGTGTGAATTTTGGCTTAAGGAAGTTGCTTTCCTAGGACACGTGGTGTCTGCTGAAGGAATAAGGGTGGATCCTAAGAAAATTGAAGCTGTGTTGGATTGGAAACCACCTAAGTCGGTGGCAGAGATTCGTAGTTTCTTGGGATTGGCAAGCTATTACAGGAGGTTCGTGGAAGGATTTTCGTTAATAGTCGCACCATTAACAAAGCTATTGAGGAAGGAAGTACCCTTTGTATGGATGGATAAGCAACAGGAGAGTTTTGAAAAACTTAAGAAGGTATTGACGGAAGCTCCAGTGTTAATTTAGCCGGAGGCGGGAAAGGATTTTACGATGTATTGTGACGCTTCCCATACAGGTTTGGGTTGCTTATTGATGTAAGAAGGAAAGGAAGTCGCGTATACGTCCCAACAGTTGAGGCCACATAAGGTGAACTACCCGACGCACGACTTGGAATTAGCGGCAGTGGTCTTCGCTCTTAAGGTGTAGAGACAAGACTTTATGGCGAAATGTCGACGATTTACATTGCACCACAAGAGTCTCAAGCACCGTTGACTCGTATGAGTTAAACTTGAGGCAAATGAAGGTGGGTGGAATTACCGAAAGACTATGACTATTCTATAGAATATCACCCGGGCAAGGCGAATGTAGTGGCGGAAGCCCTAAGTCGGAAGGTGGTGTCGGATCTGAGGGCAATGTTTGCCCATTTAAGTTTGTATGATGATGGAAGCCTGCTATCGAAGTTACAAGTCGTCGACGTGGTTGAATGAAGTGAAAGAGGGACAGTTATCTGATGAGGACTTAAGTGCTAAGCTACAACAAGTACAGAACAGAAAGTTAGAGGACTATGAGGTTAGTGATGAGGGAGTGTTGTGCTTCAAAGGAAAGGTCTGTATGCCGAGGGACGAGGAGTTAAGACAGAGGATTCTTCGGGAAGCGCATGGTAGCCCTTTGCTATGCATCCCAGAGGAACCAAGCTGTATAGGGATTTAAGGAAACAGTTTTGGTGTCCTGATCTTAAGCGGGAAGTTACTGAATTCGTGGGGAAATGTCTAACGTGTCAGCAAGTTAAGGTTGAACACCAAGTTCCATCGGGATTGCTTCAGCCAATAGAGATTCCACAATGGAAGTCGGAAAGAATTACCATGGACTTCGTTAGTGGGCTTCCCCTTACGCCTACTAAGAAGGACTTGGTATGGGTAATAGTGGACCGTTTGACCAAGTCCGCACGCTTCATCCCGGTAAGGGTTGATTATTCTCTTCAGAAATTGGCTAAATTATATGTGGCGGAAATTGTGAGGCTACATGGAGTGCCGGTGTCTATCATTTCGGATCGAGACCTAAGATTTACGTCTCGGTTTTGGAGGGCACTTCATCAAGCTTTAGGCACTAAGTTGGATTTCACTACGGCCTTTCATCCACAGTCGGACTGGCAGTCTAAACGGGTAATCCAAGTATTGGAGAATATGTTGAGGGGCTGTGTGATGGATTTCAGAGGAGGTTGGGAGGAGTATTTGCCTCTAGCCGAGTTTGCCTACAACAACAACTATCAGGCAAGTATTCGAATGGCACCATATAAAGCGCTGTATGGTCGGAAGTGTCGGACTCCTACATGTTGGACGGAATTGGGAGAACGTCGAGTTTTAGGACCAGAGTTGGTGGCAGAAACTGAAGAGAAGGTTGAGGTAATTCGAGCACGGTTAAAGGAAGCCTCTGATAGGCAGAAGTCTTATGCCGACCTCAAGCGGAAGGAAATAGAGTTTGAAGTGGGAGACCAAGTGTTTCTGAAAGTCTCACCTTGGAAGAAGGTGATGAGGTTTGGTTGGAAAGGAAAGTTAAGCCCAAGGTTTATAGGACCCTATCGGATGTTAAAGCGAGTTGGACCAGTGGCATACCAGCTAGAGTTGCCACCGGAGTTGCAGAAGATGCACGACGTATTCCATGTATCCATGCTACGTCGCTACCGATCGAATCCCTCTCATGTGGTACCAGTTGAAGAAGTGGAGCTAAGGCCAGACTTATCCTACGAGGAAGAGCCGATTCAGATATTGGAACATGATGTGAAAGTGTTACGGAGGAAGTCGGGCCTCTAGTCAAAGTGTTATGGCGCAATCATGGATCTGGACGAAGCTTCGTGGGAACCAGAGGAGGCAATCTGACAAGAAGACTTCAATTATTTTAGCTAGGAAATTTCGAGGACTAAATTATTTTAAGGGGGTAGAATTGTAACATCCTGAAAAGGGCTTATGCATTTTCGGTTTAATTGTACGAAATGACATGACTTATGTATTATGAATGTATGATGAACATTTTTGGAAACCTAAGTTAAAAGAGGAAAGTAAACATTTTGGAAACCTAAGTTAAAAGAGGAAAGTGAACATTTTGGAAACCTAAGTTAAAAGAGGAAAGTGAACATTTTTGGAAACCTAGAAATGTAAGAAAATGATTTAGAAATGTCAAGTGTAAAAGAGGAAACTAAAACAAAGTGGCCTTAAGAAAAATTAATAGAAGAAGTTTGACACAAACATAGGCTTGTTTAAGTGGCTTGGAGGCACCACTTAAGGCCCATGTAGGTGACACCACAAGCTATGCAAATAGGCCTAGGTTCGAGCCACGTGGGAAGCAAATAAAGGATTTTATTTTGCTACTAGAAGCAAAGGAGGTGGATGGCATAAGGGAACCTAAGTGAGGAGTTTTATTCTCTTTAAAATTCAGCTAAAGGATGTGCTTAAGTGTGGATTAAATTCCTTATATTTTAAGTGGATATAAGAAGAGATAATATTATTAAGTTGATAATTAAAAGATAAAATTTATCAAGATATGGAAGAGATGGCCGAATGGGGGACTCTTGGGGTAATAGTTTCGGCAAATAGGAGAAAACAAGGCCATTCTTCACACTTTTCTTCCCTCCTATTCTCTGCCGAATTCCTTAAGCAACATTCTCTCTTCTCTTTTTATTTTGTCAATCCGAACTCTACTTCTTCTTTATCCACCATTGTTGATTCTTTAAGCCTCAAGAATCAAAAGTGTTGACACACCTCTAGGCCATAATCGACTAGTCTTCAAGACTCCATAGCCGAATCTTTGAGGAGCACCAAGCATAGGTGCTGTCAATTTCTTCAAGTAAGGGTAAGATCAAAAATTCGGTTTCCATTCTTCTACTTTTAGTATTGTCAAAATCAAGGTATTAATCCTATTAGTAATCTTTGGACGAAACTTGAAGGTTCTCCGGGATCTCTGCTATTGTCGACATCTCCATAGTCAAATAGTGCTTTCGGATTTCAAGGATCTAAGGTGAGTCACACTTTGAAATTCAGCCAAAGGCCATTTAATAGTGATTAAGTGTTACAAATCGATCTAACATATGATTATAGGGATTTCGATAGCACCCAAGACAAAAGATCATTTCCGGGATTTAAGATTTGGAAGGTAAGCCATAGGTATAATCGGCTAAGGCCTATTTTGGATATCTAGATCTATCTCTTACTTTGTTTAAAAAGCCGAAACTAACCTATGTAAGATCTAGTGCTTGGCTGAATACAAGGAAGGAGAAATTCTTTTCCCGAAGGTACACCATAGGCCGTGTGTTCCCTAATTATTTGGTGAGTTTCAGGATTTGGAAATCGCAAGGTATATGCCTAAATGCATTCGGCCAAGGCCTTATTTTAGCACATAGATCTATTTCTTAATATTTAAAAAAGCCGAAACTAATCTATTCAAGTAATCTAGTGATTGCCGATTTTAAGAAAGAAGGATACAAAGTTTTCGGCATTTGGTTAGGCATCAATCAGCACCAAGGTAGGTTTTAGTGTACAAATCCTACTAGGATTTGGTTTTATGGCCAAATGAGTTTTTCATTAAATCTTTAATATGGGTCGAATGCAGGAGTTAAAGATCTAAGATCGAAATTGGATTTCGGGGAATTTTAAGCTTAATCGTGTGTGCCTACCCTAAGTTTTAATATGTTCACGGCTATGTTTTAAATTAAATGTCTTTATAAAAATGTGAATATGGCTAAGGTACCATGTAATGGTACAAAGAACTCAGGTACGTTTCCTACTCCTGCAAGGATTATGAATATATGTTATTTTTAACATGTAAAAAGTATCAAGAATGTGAATTAAGACATGATGTGCATATTATGTATGATTTGGGGCATATGGGTTAAATGAAAAGGGGAAGTAAATGTGGTGACCTAAGACCACGATAACTGAATGTGGTGACCTAAGACCACGATATCTAAATGTGGTGACCTAAGGCCACGATATCTGAATGTGGTGACCTAAGACCACAAATTTTATAAGGGTGATGAGCACGCCGACCGCAATGACGCCGCCGATGGTGTGTAGCGGATGGAGGGTTGACTTAGTAGTCCCCACGGTGTATAGGTTGGTACGGGTGGTGTGTAGCGGATGGCACATAGGTTTGGGTTCGGGTTGCATCATATTGTTTAAATGCTTTATGAACATGTATGATATTATATGCCTGAAATATTAAATTTTAGTGTTGGTTACACATTGAGTCTGTTGACTCACCCCGTTGTGGGATTACTTTTCAGGTGACGATCAGTGATGGACCGGGCCGGCAGATGCTTAGGGAAGGCCATGCTCAGCAAGAAGTTTTTTTTTTATTTGGACTATTTCATTTCAAGTACTTTGAATTTATTTGTGGGAATTATTTGATGTAATAAGGCCTTATATTTTACTTTTATTTACTAGATGATTAAGTAAATTTATTTTAATACAAAGCCCAAACGTTTTGTCACCTAAATCAAAAGAAATTTTACTAATGAAATAAACTTGTTTTCAGCTCAAGCCCAACCCAAAACAAAATTTCCTTCAAAACGCTCAAGTTTTTCTTAAGTACAAAAGAATTTGAAACGATTTTCACTGGGGAACATACCAAATTCAGTCAAGGCTCGTGGGTAGGGTTTGGGTGTTTTAAAGTGCTTGACGTGTCAGCAAGTTAAGGCTGAACACCAGGTCCCATTAGGATTGCTTCAGCCAATCATTATTCCGATGGAAGTGGGAGAGAATTACCATGGACTTCGTTAGTGGGCTTTCCTCACGCCTACCAAGAAGGACTCAGATGGGTAATAGGACCGTCTCGACCAAGTCCGCGACTTGATCCCTAGAAGAGTTGATTATTCTCTTCATAAATTGGCTAAATTATATGTGGCGGAGATTGTGAGGCTACATGGAGTGCCGGTGTCTATCATTTCGAATAGAGACCCAAGATTTACGTCTTGATTTTGGAGGGCACTTCATCAAGCTTTAGGCACTAAATTGGATTTCACTACGGCCTTTCATCCACAGTCAGACGGGCAATCTGAACGGGTAATCCAAATATTGAAGGATATGTTGAGGGGCTGTGTGATAGATTTCTGAGGAAGTTGGGAGGAATATTTGCCTTTAGCAGAATTTGCCTACAACAACAGCTATCAGGCAAGTATTTGAATGGCACCTTATGAAGCGCTATATGGTCGGAAGTGTCGGACTCCTACATGTTGGACGGAATTGGGAGAACGTCGAGTTTTGGGACCAGAATTAGTAGCAGAGTCTGAAGAGAAGGTTGAGATAATTCGTGCACGGATGAAGGAAGCATCTGATAGGTAGAAGTCGTACGCAGATCTTAAACGGAAGGAGATTGAATTTGATGTGAGAGACAAAGTATTCCTGAAGGTTTCACCTTGGAAGAAGGTGATGAGATTTGGTCGGAAAGGAAAGCTAAGCCCAAGGTTTATAGGACCCTATCAAGTGTTGAAGCGAGTTGGACCAGTGGCATACCAGCTAGAGTTGCCACCCGAGTTGAAGCAGATGCACGATGTATTCCATGTGTCCATGCTACGCCGTTACCAATCAGATCCATCTCATGTGGTACCAGTTGAAGAAATGGAGCTGAGACCAGACTTATCCTACGAGGAAGAGCCAATTTAGATCTTGGAACGAGACGTGAAAATATTACGGAGAAAGTCAGTCCCATAGTCAAAGTGTTGTGGCGCAATCATGGATCGAGGAAGCTTCGTGGGAGCCGTAAGAGGCAACACGACAAAGAATACCTCATTTATTTTAGCCAGAAATTTCGGGGACTAAATTATTTTAAGGGGGTAGAACTGTAACACCCTGAAAATGGGCCTATGCATTTTTTATTTAATTAAACGAAATGGCATGTCTAATGTGTTATGAATGTATGGTGAACATTTTTTGGAAACTTGGAAATGATAAAGTTTAAAAGAGGAAAGTGAACATTTTGGAAACTTGGAAATGATAAGTTTAAAAGAGGAAAGTGAACATTTTGGAAACTGTTTAAAAGAGGAAAGTGAACATTTTTGGAAACCTGGAAATGTAAGAAAATGATTTAGAAATGTTAAGTTTAAAAGAGGAAACTAAAACAAGGTGGCTTTAAGGAAATTAATAGAAGAAACTTGACACACAAATGGGCTTGGTAAAGTGGTTGTAATGTGCCACTTAGGGCCGTAGTTTATGACGCCATACACAGTGCAAGGAGGGCTTGTGTTCGAGCCACAAGGAAAGAAAAAAGAAGTTTTATTTTTGCTACAAGATAGGTAGCAAGTGACTGCAAGAGGGACACTTACAAGATGAGTTTTATTTTACTAAAATTTGGCTAGACAAGGATAAATTGTTGGGATTAATTTTTATTAATTTGGGTAAGGTGATAATTAAAAGATAAATTTATCAAGTTATAGAGAGTTGGCCGATTGGGGGACTCCTTGGGTTGGTATTTTTGGCCAAAAATAGGAGGGAGGAGTAGCCGAATTTCATAACATCATTTAGCCTCTCCTTCATTACTCTTTTCTCTCCAAAAACTTGTCACTTTCTTTCCTCTTTCCTTTAACTTGATCTAGCCGAAATCTCTTCCTAAAGGACCACTCTTGTCGATTCTCCCTAAGGCCTTATACCTTTCTCTTTTGACTCTTGTTGAAGCCGAATATTCAAGGGGCTCATAGCCGACTATTCTTTAAGTCTCAGGCCGAATATTTGTGGTTTAAGCAAAGGTGCCATTGATTGTAGTATTAAGGTAAGACCAAATGATGTTCGATTTCTATCCCTTTTCTTGTTGACTTGTCGAAATTGAGGACTAACCCCTATTGTTGTTCTTGGCCAAATTATGGAAGGGAGACTTCGGGATTTAAGAGTTATCAACTACCAAGAGGAGATCTTTCGGGACATTCAAGGATCCAAGGTGAGATATTCGGCCAAGGCCTATTTTTGGTGTTTTAGATCTAGTTCATATTTATTCAAAATAGCCAAAACTAACAAGTTAGTAGATCTAAGGATCAGCTGATTACAAGGAAGGAGAAGTTCTTTTCCCGAAGGTACACCATAGGCCGCGTGTTCCCTAGTTATTTGGTGAGTTTTGGGATTTGAAAAACGCAAGGTATGTGCCTAAATACAATCAGCCATAGGCCTGTTTTGATAATTAGATATATTTCATAATTGTTTAAAAACCCAAAACTAACCTGTGGTGTGATTTAATGTTTGGTCGAATGCAAGAAGGAATACAACAAAGTTTCGGACTTGATTCCTAAGTCAATCGGCAACAATGTAGGTTTTAAGTGTACAAATCCTACTAGGATTTGGTTTTATAGCCGAATAGGCTTTATACTAACATATTAAGGTTGGCCGAATGTAGGGACTTGAGATCTAAGGCTTTAGATTGGATTTTCAGATTCAAGTGAACCGCTATGTATCAAAATTCTACACTACTTTTTAATAAGATTTATGGCCATAATTAATATGTGCATGTTTATAAGAATGTGAATATGGCTAAGGTACCATGTTATGGTACAAAGTACTGTGCACGCTTCCTACTCCTACTAGGATTATGAATATATGTTATTTTTAACATGTGAAAAGTGATAAGAATGTGAAAGGTGATAAGAATTAAGGCATGATGTGCATGATATGTAAGATAGGGGGCATTTGGGTTATATGAAAGGGAAGTGAATGTGGTGACCTAAGACCACGATAATCGAATGTGGTGACCTAAGACCACGATAATCGAATGTGGTGACCTAAGACCACGATATCTGAATGTGGTGACCTAAGACCACAAATTTTATAAGGGCGATGAGCACGCCGACGCAATGACGCCTTCGATGGTGTGTAGCGGATGGAGGGTTGACTTAGTAGTCCCCACTGTGTGTGTGTTGGTACGGGGACGGTAGCGGATGGCTATCTAGGTTTGGGTTCGGGTTGCATCATTATTTTTTATTTGTTTATGAACATGTATGATATTGTATGCCTGAATTATTAAATTTTAGTGTTGGTTACACATTGAGTCTGCTGACTCACCCTGCTAGGGATTACTTTTCGTGTGACGACCAAGGATGGACCCAGCCTACAGATGCTTAGGGATGGCCATGCTCAGCAAGAAGTTCATCTATTTTTATTTGAACTATTTTATTTTAAGTATTTGAATTTAAATTTTGGGAATTATTTGATGTAATAAGGCCATAGTAGCACTACTTTACTTTGCTTTTATTTATTAAGCTTACAAACTTTTATTTATTAAAAGATTAAGTAAAATTATTTTTAAACAAAGCCTAAACGTTTTGTCACTCAAGTAAAGGATTTTGATAATGAAATAAACTTGTTTTCAACTCAAACCTAACCCAAAACAATCTTTCTTTCAAAACACACAAGTTTTCCTAAGTAACAAAAGAATTTGAAACGGTTTACACCGGGGAACATGCCAGATCCAGTCAAGGCTCGTGGGCCGAGTTTGGGGTGTTTCATAGGAGCCAAGTAAAGCATCTAAAGAGCCTATATAAACAACCCAAGGTAGCCGTTCTAGAGAAGGAGGTTTTTTTGGCAGATTTTTTTGCCAGAGCTTTTATTAGGGAATTACTCGAAGTTAGCCAGTTGATCCATCTCAAGAAGCCGGAGTTCTACTCAAGACAGAGGATCTCCTATTCAATTCCTTCAGGGGGTTTTATGGATTTCTTATGTTTTATTTTATCTTTTCTCTTGAGATGTTTTCTTATTTTGTTATGAACTAAACCCTTCAAATACCTGAAGGGGATGAAACCCATGATGGATTTTGTTATTTGATTTCTAAATTATATGATAAGCACTTAGTTTATTCTTAATTATGTTGCTTAATTTAATCTGATGTGCTTAGGTGGAGGATGAATATGTTAGAACGCTAGCACCCCCATGGCGCAGCGAAATAAAATTAATCCCGACGATCCAAAACATGAATACATGTGTGAGGAACAAATTGAGGTGAAATAAAGGTTTCGAAATTACCGAAATTTCAATCTGAGTAGACAGCGACGCCTCGGCAACAAGAGTTCTGATCTACTATTGAACCAAGCCGCAACCTTTACGATGTCGGCCTCTACGTAATCCACCCGGTTTGACTATGAACGACAGAAATCTCCAAAAACTATTTTCAGAGGTTTTTATTTGCTTGACGGCTGCTAGACTTTTCTAAGCAAATTTTAGGGTTTCTCTTCACTTATTACCTTTTATAATCAAGATTTCATTTATGAGTTATAAAATTAAATAAATATAATAATGTTTTAATTGAAAATTATAATTACATTAATTATACCCAAAAGTTATAATTACATTAATTATAACATGGATTTTGGTAAACTATATTTATTTAAATTTATATACTAACCAAATTCATATATTAATTCTCATTATGTGTACAACATCCTTGTACATATAATATATTCAATATTTGATTGCTCAATTAAATTAATTATTTAATTAATTTAATTCATGTAACAATCAAACACAATACCAACTATGTTTCATTCCGTTCATTTCAACCATAGGGTGTGACCCTGTAGGTTCTTGTAACGTTAGTAGTAATACTAGAACGATTCTAATGTCACAAACAATGAGTGGCATCTAGCAATACATCATTGCTACCTAAGTTACAATAAGTCATGATTCGACATAACTTTTTGTGATTAACTTTTCATGCATTAATCCTTAAGTCCTTTATCTCTGGAATAGATACAAGTCGTGGAATAGTCACACTTGTATAGTCCATCCCATGTTTCTTGATATCTTGAGAAGACTATGATATACAAATTAGTATGACATCTCATGTCAACTTATTTGAGCATGGCCATGCATTTCTTGTCTCACTCAATCAAGTGGCCTAAGATATTACTCCCATTATGTGGGAGGGACTTATCCTATATTGATCAACAATATCCATCAACATAGATTGTGGTATATCCAACATCAGCCTTTATAGAATAACCAGTTATGGTGTACGTTTGACTGTATCAAAATATACGACTCACGATGTTGAGATAATGATTATCTCAAGTCTAAGGATCATATACATATTAATCACTATGAGTAATGTTGTGACAATTACATAATAATCCAAGAAACATACTCATAGCGGGTCACCCAATGTGTTGTTCTCTAACACACATATTCATGTATTGATTTTGACACTCCATATCAATGACAACTCTTTATCATCAATCAACTACATGTTAGTCTTAATGCATTATTGTTGTCCTAGTCAACAATAATACTTGACTAAGGATATTTTAAGAATAATCATATTATTCTCGTGACATTATTATAAAACAGGTTTATTTGTACAATACGTAAGAAAACCGAAATAATAATGGCAACGCTTTATATTAATAAACATGGTAAATCCAAAGATGTTATTACAACCATCTCGTGATTGATCTTTGGGCATACTCTTACGAATAGACCCCGCCAAGAGTAGATCTAGCATAATTAAGTAGAGTTGATCGCATCGCCTAAAGAAAGGATGACGAGATTTTTCCAGATTAGGTTGAAACCTAATATGGGAGTCCATTGATTGATTTACTACTTCCTTAGGGGCCTATTATAAAAGAACGAGAGTTCCACTAATTAACCTAAGGTTAGACGTTATTCGCCTGGAGAGAGGGTTTAATATAGGTTAGGGAGTCTCACGGATCAAGCTAAGTAAAGAAGTCATATGAATTAAAAGTTAGATGATAATAGAAGTCATAGGTGGATTCTTCCTGAGGGTATCGTCGTAATCAACTGAGTTTTTCCATAGTCTTTTCCCAAAAGTTTCATTCTTTTGTCTTTGCATCTAGTTTAGTTTTTCATTAGTTTTTTAGATTAATAAACCAGCCACTCCATATTTTCGGCTAAATAATAGAAAGAAAGTGAGTAGTAGTACTTTTAGGTTCCTTTGGGTTCGATAAAATAATCTTGCCTAAACTATACTATTGTTCGATAGGTGCACTTGCCTCAATCATTGTCATAGTTAGTCTACAGGCTCGATCATTCTTTATAAATATTAAAACTCGATTATTTGACATGATCACCTTCCCATGTAATTACATCCAATGAGATTGAATTGCAGCCCGATTTATCATATTCAGAAGTGTTGGTGAAGATTTTAGCATGAAAAGAGAAAAAGCTGAGAAATAAGCGGGTAGATCTAGTAAATTTTTTTTTTTGCATCTCCATGGTATATAGGAAGCTACTTGTGAACCAAGAGAAAGCATGAGGTCAAAATACCTGAATCTCTTTTCAAGTAAAATTTTCGATGACGAAAATTTGTAAAATGGGAGAGAGTTGTAACAGCCTCTTTCTAGTGGTACCATAAATGATGGTTTCGAAACCCCATTTATCGATGATTGAGTCAATAAGTTGTAATATTTAATATCTATTAGTCTATTATAGTGTTATATGAAATCCTTGTTTGTTAATTTGATTCATTGGATAATCTGTTTTAGTATAAGGATGAAATCGTAAAGATGGTAAAGGTTAACCACTATGGATTTCTTTTGTAATGTTTGATTTAGACCCTAGTTAAATAAAGGGTTTTGAAACCACAAATTCGAGGTCGTAAAATTATTTTTATATTATTTTATTTGTTTTCAGCATATGAATTAATATGTGTGAAATTTTCGTAAAATAATTTTATCGATTAGTTGTTTAATTTGATAACAAGACTTAATCGCGTAAAATGAAAAAGTGGCATACTAATTGTTAAAGTACTATATTTGTAACAATTAACTCGCCCATGCGTTATGACCGAATCTGATGTGTCACATGAGGAAAACATATAAAATCCTTGTGATTCGTACTAAAATAGATATTGATTTGTTATAAATAAGAAAACAAATTTGATTTGAAATATTTGATAAAGTACAGAGTAAACAAGTTTGGATGTAAATATTTGATAAAATACAACTATTTTTGAGAGGTTGATTGGTGAATCAAAATCAAGGTAGTGAACTTTAAAATCAGGACTTTTAAAATTATCATCGATAATTTCAAAGAAAGTCTGAGTTAAAGTCATTTGTAAAAGTTTAATATAAAATCCATTTATTAATCAACTTTGGAAAAACCGTTGGTTATGCTTTTAGAAAAATCCCCATTTTAAAAATAATTCAAGCAACATAATAAATACGTCCAAACATCAAGCAAATTAAAGTTTACCCCAGAGGCCTTATTACAACTTTAAAACCTGAAATAGTAAAGGTAACGAAATAATACAGAAAGGTAGTATTATTTATGAAGTATGGCCTCCACCGAGTTATCCATGGCCCCAAGTCCTCGTCACTGAGCGTTACCTATAGGGATTAAGAAAAGAATGGGAGGTGAGTTTCAATAACTCAGTGTATAATCCCCTTACCGTTTTTCACTGGGCTTAAACCCGTTTAGCAAATATTTGGGCCTGAGCCCATATAACAATAAATTGGGCCGAAACCCACTTATAATAACTTGGGTCGAAGCCCATAAAGCATAATCTTGGGCCAAAGCCTATTTACAAAACAAACTGGGCCTTAGGCCTATAAACTTGATAATGCAGAAAATGTAATGCAATCCCAAACAAACCTAATAATCCATCCGTTACACACCACCCGTACCAATCAACACACCTGTGGGGATTAAGTCAACACACCCCGCCAACACACCAATCGCAGGCATTTTGCCTATTATAACAAATTTAATTGTTGACAAGCCACCAGAATCACAGAATATACGTGGCATAGCCACCAAATAGATTGTGACAGAGTCACCAAAATATGTGGCAGAGCCATCAGATTCCTTCCTCCGATCATCAATATCCCAATCCCATGCAGAATTATGTAAATGCATCATACATAGCAAATCATGATATTTACAAATATAACAACAATAATTAATTCAGACAAAAGTTCGGCCCATTAACACTTTGAAAATCGGCCCTTTAAGGCAAATTATCAATTTGGCCCATTAAGCAATATATCAATTTGTCCCATTAAGCAATATATCAATTCGGCCCATTAAGCAATATATCAAATTGGCCCATTAAGCAATATATCAATTCGGTAATTTTCGCAATCTAGACTTAACTACTAATTTGGACATAAAAATTTAAACTATTCAACTACATCGTACTAACTAAATTGACTATAACTTGAGTTAGAAATCTTGAAATCTAAATCCGTAAATTTTCCTTGAAACTAGACACATATATCTTCTTACTAAAATTTTTCCAGAATTTTTGGCTTAACCATTTAGTACATTTTATTCCTTAAAGTTTCCCTTGTTTCACTATCAAACGATTCTGGCCTCTCTTACCCAAAATTCAAATATCTCACTGTACAATTTCATATATTTCTCCCACTTGTTTCTATTCAAAATAGACTTCCTAAGGAATCCGTACATATAAATTATAACCCATAATTCACTTTTTACAATTTTATAAGATTTTTCCAAGACAGATCAGGGAACTACGAAGTCAATCAAAACCAGTCTCACTAAAATTAGAATATCACAGAAAATAAAATTCCTTTTCCTTCTCTATTTCTTTCATATCAAGGTAAACACAGTAAGCTTTTATTTGATATCTTATTCAATTTCAAATTCCATTTCTCCTATTTTTCATGATTTTTCGAAATCATGTCACTGCTACTGACCAAAACTGTTTCATTGCAAAAATATGGCTACGACTATAAACTTACGCACGCCCGAGTGATCACAGATGCCGATTTTAGATTTTCTTTGGTATTTTGACCAAATCGCAGAACATCACATGCAAATTTTCAGAGAAGTGTGAGATTACACACCATTTCAAAAATGTATTCAGAAAGTACGGGATTACACACCTTGATTAGGATTCCCTAAAGAACCACTCTTCGTCGTCCCCTAAAAATAAAATCGATCAAAAGTTAGCCTCAATTTCTTAAAGTTTCCTAAAGCCCAAAAGTACTCACTCACAAGAGTCAGTTACCACAATCGCGATCCTTCCCTACTAGATTCTAAAATCCGGCCTTGCATCTTGGCTATTGCAATGAGTCCCGATCAACTTTTGAAACCAAGGCTAAGAGAAAGATAAGTAGCAGCAAATGATGGCTCGATTTGGCCTTCATCAAAAGAGAATAAGAGGAGTTTAAAATAAAAACAAGTGGCTAGGTTTGGCTTAGCCAAGGGATGAGAGTTTCGGCTTAGCCAAGTCAAGAGAAGAAAGAACAAGCAACATGACTAAGAAGAAAGAACCTTTACCTTAATAATAGGGATGAACCGAAATGAAGAACACGGTTTGGCACTAGCAGCAAGACAACAAAGAAGGATCGGTAGTTTCAGTTTTCAAGAGAAGATGAGTGAAAAATAATTGGTCACAAAGGCTAGGTGTTTTCGGCAAGATATGAAAGGAAAGAGAAAATGTCCACTATTGTCTTGAAGTTGTAGCAATGGGAGGAGAAGTCAGAAGAATGAATACAAAGGATGCCAAAAGGAATTAGACCTAACAAGTACCAAAACTATCAAAATGCTCCCATCAAAATTCGGCTACCCTCTCCCTTTTCCAAACCATTATCATCTTTACCAAAAGATGAACATAGACCAAATAAAACCTTTCCAAAACAACCCCCACGAAAAATGCCAACATGTTCCCTATTCCTGCCCTTTTCTTTTACTCCTTTCCATCCATTTTTCCTTACCATATTTCCTTAGCCACCTTGCCAAAATTAAAAAGTCCACCTTACCAAAAATACACCCATGGCAGACACTTAGGGAAGGAATACAAAAAATTTAGTCAAAAATTTACACTTCATGGGATTTGAACCTCTTCTCTCCATGTCCTCCACTTGATGCGATAACCTCTTTGCCATATGCTCATTTATGCTAGCACATTACGCACCTATTTCCATAAGCCTTGGTGCCACTTACTATCTCTCCTTAATATGCTTAAACACAAAATTTTACTAAGACCCAACTTAAACCCGGAACTTCCTAGAAACCCCGTAACTTTCTAAAATCACCCTCCCAATAAGTTCAAATTGAAATAAAGCCATTCTCTTGCTCTCTAAAAATTTTAAATGCTTCAGTGCTTAAGGCCCAATGGGCCCAATCTTATTAGGCCCATTTTTGGGATGTTACAATTCTACCCCCTAAAAAAATTTCGTCCTCGAAATTTCCAACTATAGGAACAATCACACATCCTAACCTAGCATACTACACTTTCGCTGCACACTCTGATCCTAATAACACTAATTCGCTTTCTATCTTAATCTTGGAAACTTTTCACATCATCAAATATCTAATCCTCAGAAGCAAACAGGTAATTACCACTCATTCATAAAATTTTCTACATTCAACCAAAACATACCCGTCTTAATGGTGATGGAACAATCCCGAGCCCTATGCTCCTTAGACCCCCATCTCAAACATGCTCCTGACCTCCTCCAACACTCTCTTAGATGATGCCTTCTGCAATAACCGCAAGCTGAAAAGTTTGGACGTGCCTTAACACGCTTCATGGAATGAGACTGCGACCCAAAAGAACCGCGATCTATTTTCTTCTTATAGTCACAGACCTAACTCGAAGTGCTTTACCGATTCCCTTAACCTCCTTCAAAACCTCCTTAACTATCTGAGTCAGCTCGTCAACCCCAGCTCGATCATGAGTTCCTGTCTCAACCATTGGCGAAACTGGCGCCTCCCTTTCAGGCACATGCATCAATGCTAAAGATCCAGCCCTAGCCCATTAGCCTCTATCACGGCCACGTCTACCGCATTCACGTCTTCTAGTGCTCATGTTCACTAAATTGATTTAATCTAATTAAGAGTCTTATGAATCAATATGCTATTTCAGTGTTTATTAAACAATATTTTATGAAATATAAGAAGTAAAGTCATTTTCGCAAGCGCATCCTATAGTCTCAATCTCTATAATTTCAACACTTAAAACTAAAAGTTCTAGAGTGTTCCTATAGTCATTTTACAATAATCATAATCATACAATATATACTTACTTGACTTGGTGTCGGATTCCCGTGGTGCCATACTTCTTTTAAAACATGCATTTAAAATTTAAGCAGCTTTGGAAAATATTTTTGAACCCAAACCACAGCCGAGTTTTGAACCTGAGCTCTGATACCATAAAATATAACACCCCAAACTTGGTCCATGCATTATGACTGAATCTGATGTGTTACATGAGGAAAACGTATAAAATCCTTGTGATTCGTACTAAAATAGATATTGATTTGTTATAAACAAGAAAACAAATTTGATTTGAAATATTTGATAAAATACAGAGTAAATAAGTTTGGATGTAAATATTTGATAAAATACAACTATTTATGAGAGGTTGATTGGTGAATCAAAAATCAAGGTAGTGAACTTTAAAACCGTGACTTTTAAAAATGTCTTCGATAATTTGAAAGAAAGTCCTAGTTAAAATCATTTGTAAAAGTTTATTATAAAATCCATTTATTAATCAACTTTGGAAAAACCGTTGGTTATGCTTTTAGAAAAATCCCCATTTTAAAAATAATTCAAGCAACATAATAAATACGTCCAAACGTAAAGCAAATTAAAGTTTACCCCAGAGGCCTTATTACAACTTTAAAACCCGAAATAGTAAAGGTAATGAAATAACACGGAAAAGTAGTTTACTAATATTTTCAAACATTATTTATGAAGTATGGCCTCCACTGAGTCATCCATGGCCCCGAGTTATCTATGGCCCCAAGTCCTCGTCATTGAGCGTTACTCATGTGGATTAAGAAAAGAAAGGGTGCATTACAAGAACTCAGTGTATAACCCCTTACTGCTTTTCACCGGGCTTGAACCTGCTTAGCAAAAATTTGGGCTCGAGCCCATATAATAATAACTTGGGCAAGCCCAAAAGATAATCTTGGGCCAAAGCCCATTTACAAAAAATTGGGCCTTAGGCCTATAAACATGATAATGCGATAATGTAATGCAATCCAAAACCAACCTAATAATCCATCCGCTACACACCACCCGTACCAACCAACACACCTGTGGGAATCAAGTCAACTCACCTCGCCAACACACCAATCGCAGGCATTTTGCCTTTTATAACAAATTTTATTGTGGACAAGCCACCAGAATCACAGAATATACGTGGCATAGCCACCAGACAGATTGTGACAGAGTCACCAAAATATGTGGCAGAACCACCAGATTACTTCCTCCGATCATCAGTATCCCAATCCCATGCAGAATTATGTAAAATGCATCATACATAGCAAACCACGATATTTACAAATATAACAACAATAATTAATTCAGACAAAAGTTCAGCCCATTGACACTTTGCAAATCGGCACTTTAAGGGAAATTATCAATTCGGCCCATTAAGCAATATATCAATTCGGTAATTTTCGCAATCCAGACTTAACTACTAATTTGGACATAAAAATTTAAACTGTTCAACTACGTCGTACTAATTAAATTGACTATAACTTGAGTTAGAAATATTGAAATCTAAATCCGTAAATTTTCCATGAAACTAGATTATATATCTTCTTACTAAAAGTTTTCCAGAATTTTTGGCTTAACCATTTAGTACATTTTATTCTTTAAAGTTTCCCTTGTTTCACTTCCCAATGATTCTGACCTCTCTTACCCAAAATTCAAATATCTCACTGTACGATTTTCATATGTTTCTCCCACTTGTTTCTATTGAAAATAGACTCACTAAAGAATCTGTACATATAAATTATAACCTATAAATCACTGTGTACAATTTTATAAGATTTTTCCAAGATAGATTAGGGAACCACAAAGTCAATCAGAACCAGTCTCACTAAAATTAGAATATCACAGAAAATAAAATTCCTTTTCCTTCTCTGTTTCTTTCATATGAAAACTGACACAGTAAGCTTTTATTCGATATCTTATTCACTTTCAAATTTCATTTCTCCTATTTTTCATTATTTTTTTGAAATCACATCACTGCTACTAACTAAAACTATTTCATTGCAAAAATATGGTTACCACTATAAACCTACGCACACCCGAGTGATCACAGATGTCGATTTCTAGTTTTCTTTGGTATTTTGACCAAATCATAGAACATTTCATGAAAATTTTTAGAGAAGTGTGAGATTACACACCATTTCAAACATGTATTCAGAAAGTACGGGATTACACACCTTGATTAGGATTCCCTAAAGAACCACTCTTTGTTGCCCCCTAAAAATAAAATCAATCAAAAGTTAGCCTCGATTTCTTAAAGTCTCCAAAATCCCAAAAGTATTCACTCACAAGATTCACTTACCACAATCACGATCCTTCCTTACTAGATTCTAAAATTCGTCCTTGCACATGGCTATTGCAATGAGTCTGTAACATCCTAAATTTTTGGGCCTATGTGTTTAATGGGTGAATATGTAGAATGAGTTAATTTAAGTGTTAGGGATCCAAATTGGGCTCAGGCTTAGGCAGAGGCCTTGATTAAAATTATTTGTTTGGGCATTATAGGGTTTAAAAGGTAGTATCTATGTTTAAAATACCAAAGTGGGCTTGTGGCCCAATCTTTGGAGGTGACGCCACATAAGGGAGTAAGGGGCCCAAATTTAAGTTTCATGGAGCCCAATTCTTTTAATTTAAGTTAGCTAAATTTTGGGCATTAGGATTAGGTGGAGTGGATGGAAACAAGGCTAAAATTTAGGGGTTTTAATGTTTAAAATATGTGGATAATAAGCGAGATAAAGGCTAAGATCTAGGATTTTAATGATTAAAATATGTGGATAATATGTCGATAAAGGAGGAGGAGTTAGAGATAATTAAGTCTCTTTTAGATGAGCTAGTAGATTAAGATAAAGGAGAAAAGTTAGGAATTTATCTACAAAGAGAGTGATGGCCAAGAATCCATCTTTGGGAGGAGTAGAGAAACTAGCTACCACGTGGCAAAGGGTTGCGAATTTCCTATAAATAGAGGGCTATCTCCTTGTTTCGACATTAAATCCTCCCCCTTTTGTGCCAAAATTCCCTAGCTTCTTTTCTCCAAATTTCTTTCTCTATTTCTTTAAAAGTCGAAACTTTTCCCCACTTTCTTTTCCCTTGTGCCAATTTCTCTAAAAAGCCGAAGCATCCATTGCTTTTTCTTTTATTCATCCTATTTGAGAAATTGTTCTACACTTCCAGCATTTAAATCATCCATTGACATTGTCGAATTCTCT
This sequence comes from Gossypium rotundifolium, assembly GCA_025506655.1. Taxonomy (NCBI): domain Eukaryota; kingdom Viridiplantae; phylum Streptophyta; class Magnoliopsida; order Malvales; family Malvaceae; genus Gossypium; species Gossypium rotundifolium. The sequence goes on from CP106730.1 coordinate 16,516,820, forward strand.
CTCTAGTACTAGCTGAATCTCTTAAAGTTAAGGTAAGAGTAGATTTTAATTAGTTCTCATAATCTATTCCCAATTTTTGAAAAGGCAAAAGCTGAAAGCTAATAGTTTAATGGTTTATGATGGGCGGCAAGTCAGGATTTGAAGGAAGCCTAGTCGACTAGATCTAAAAGCTGAAATTCATAAGTCTCCAATTTCGAGACTTTTAAGGTAAGAAGATTTTCCTAGCTTTCTATTAGATTTTATCATTATATACAAGATTTTAACTTTATAAGGAGGATTAACGATTAAATATTATTATAGTAACTATGATAAGGATTTATGATGGAATTAAATATGGATCAGGCAAAAGAAAGAATCCCTAAGTTTAAGAAACAAGCAGTATCTGCTATTCGAGATTGGCCAATTGGTTGTGGATCGGCTTCTGAACAACACCTTAGGCAGATAGCAGTTGTGTCAACTAAGGATAGCGTAGATATAGAAAGCCTCGTTTTATCGATAATTAGGTGTGTAGATTCTTGACACATAAGCTTTGTTATATTATATGTATGTTATGGGCTAAAAGCTAAAAAAGGTGTGTAGATCTCTATCACACTAGTTAATCTGTATTATATGTATGTTATGGGCTAAAAGCCAAAAAAGGTGTGTAGATCTCTATCACACTAGTTAATCAATTATATGTATGTTATGGGCTAAAAGTCAAAAAGTTATGTAGATCTCTATCACAATAGTTAATCAATTATATGTATGTTATGGGCTAAAAGCCGTAAAATGAGGTCAGATGAGCAGTTGTATTACCTAGAAAGGGTAGGCAAGGGATGCTGTATGTAATCATAGAAACTTCTATGTGTATCGAAATATGTAAAATATGTGATCTGCTTAGATAGTTTAATATTCGATTCTTGCATGTATGCATGGGATGGGATTGATTGATTTACTAAGGGGAGCAGTGTCACAGGTGATCGGTGGCTTTGCTACATAGGTCACATAGTGATCGGTCTTTATGATAGGCAGCACGGCTGTCGATATATTATTAAGGTCACATAGCGATCGGTGGCTTCGCCACATAGGTCACATAGTGATAGGTCTTTATGATGTAGCACAATTGCCAATATGTCAGTGTAGCGATGGAGGTTGATTGTAGAAATCCCCACTGTGTGATGGTTGGTACGGGTGTGTAGAGGATGGACTCATAGGTTTGGGATGGGCCATTTTGCATATTTTGTTACCCTTGTATATGGGCCAAGGCTCATAATGTGTTTTGGGCCTCAAGCCTTTTATGTGTTCTCGGATTTGCACATCGAGTCTTGGTGACTCAACCTTTATTTTTCCCAACATTTGTGTGAGCAGAGATCATGGACATGGGAGCCGAGGCGGACTCGAGGGGCCATCAAGTTTTATTTCTACAAATTATTTTTGGGATTTCTTTAAATTTTATTTTATTTTATTTTATTTAAGAATATTTATGTAATAAGGCCCCTAGTTTTATTCAACTAAGTAGTTTTAATGTTATGCAACTTATGAATTTTCTGATAAGGTTTATTTATACTTGATAATACTAATATAAGGTTTTATTTTTAAAATGCTGCTTATTTACTTAAACATTGTCTAACTAACTCACAAAATTCAAGTACCATCAAAGCAAAGGTTTTCAAAGTACAAGCCTGACATGCCAGATCCGGTCAAAACGCATGGACCGGGTTTGGGGTGTTACAGAGTCCCAATCAACTTTTGAAACCAAGGCTAAGAGAAAGATAAGCAGCAGCAAAGGATGGCTTGATTTGGCCTTCATCAAAAGAGAATAAGAGGAGTTTAAAATAACAACAAGTGGCTAGGTTCGGCTTAGCCAAGGGATGAGAGTTTCGGCTTAGCCAAGTCAAGAGAAGAAAGAACAATCAACATGAATAAGAAGAAAGAACCTTTACCTTAATAATAAGGATGAATCGAAATGAAAAACACAGTTTGGCACTAGTAGCAAGACAACAAAGAAGGATCGGTAGTTTCGATTTTCAAGAGAAGATGTGTAACAACCTGAAATTGGGCCTAGTAGAATTGGGCCCAATAGGCCTTGAGAACAGGAATGTTTAAAATTTTTGGGTTGCATGTAGCACCTGGAATGTTATGGTAAGGTATTAATAGGCTTGAACATTGAGTGTAATGTTATGTTTAATATGTTAAATTGAGATTGTAAAGGTTAATGACTTTTTGATTAAATATTTGGATTAGGGTTAAAGTTAGTGCTCTGGATAATTTAAAGTGAAATAGTGGGCTTTTAAAAAATGGGTTAGGTGGCTAATAAATGGTGTTAGCTTATAATTTAATAAGATGATTAATTAATGACATTTTGGGCTTATGGCCCGAAGGGAATGGTGCCTAAGAAAGGAGGGGAGTTGGCGCCAAAGGCAAGGGAGAGGCCCAATTTAGGCCACCAAGCCCAAGTTATGGGTCAAATTCGGCACCTAGAATGGGAAGGGGTGGACGGCAATTAGGCTACCTTTTAGGTGTTATTTCTTTTATTTTAAGTGTTAAAAAGCTGATAATTAATAAAGAGAAGTTGGATTTAAGGTGGGCTCTCCTAAAGGTAAGATAAGGATTGAGTTATCGGGAGAGTTAAAGGCTATCGAGAGAGGAGAGTTGGTCAAATTCCAACTCGTGTGTGTGGGTATGCCAAATTTCTCTATAAATAGGAGTAGTATTCTTCAATTTTGGTACTTTGAAACCATATTCTTCTCTCATTCTCTGCCAAAATTTCCAAGCCTTCTCTACGCTTTCTTTTTCTTTTCTAAGACCAATTCCTTTGTTCATACCTCATCTCCCATAGCCTAATCTACAAGTGAGATCTCTTTTTCTCAAGGTGCACTGTAAGTCGATACTCCCTAGTAATCCGGTGAGTTTTAGATTTTTCCTTTCGTGATTCCTTTGTTTTGATCAACTCCTAATCTAAATCATTGTTTCCAAGGCTCACGATTATACTCTTTACTCCTAGAAGTCAAACTATCCCATTAAAGTCGATTTGGTGGAAAATCAAAGGTAAGAAGTGGTAAGTGTGGCTGAATGGTCTTCCATGATTTTCTGTGCTTTGGCCAAATACTATGTGGGGTTAGGTTGAATATGTGTAATGATTGGTTTGACATTTGGTTGATGGCCGAATGTAGAAAGGTTGGTGGTGACAATTTGTAAAGGATATTCGAGATTCGGCTAACTAGGTAAGTGTTCGTTTTAAAGGTTACATTTAACTAATGAGTTAGATCTCATCGTTATTTGGTTTAGTGATTAAGGGATTGATATGGACTCAACTAATAGTCAACCAGAGAAGGTTGGATCTGTAAAATCGTCGCCCAAATTCAAGAAGCGATCTACTTCGGTAGTGCGAGATTGGCCAACGGGGTGTGGGCCGAAATCGAAGTCAAATCGTGGGCCAATAATAGTTGTTTCAAGTAATAGTAGCATAGACATAGCAAAAGCCTTAGTACACAAATCAGGTGTGTAACACTTCCCCACCGTCTAGATCTGATTAATAATAAATGTTTATATATATGTGTGCATAAGATTTATATGTTACATTAAAAGCCGAAATATCGGATTTAAACGACGAACCCTCAGGTTAGTAGATAATCTGACTATATGTTACAAGTAAACTGTTGTACATGTTTTAAATTATTATGCATGTTGCATGGGTTGGGTGATGAAAGGAGGAAGTTATATGCTCATGTATATGAGTAACGGTTTTTACCGTGAATTACTATAGCGGCTAATGCCATGAATAGTTATACGGGCTTCGGCCATTATATGTTATACGGGCTTCGGCCATATCTGTTGATGAGTAGCATGACTGCCATCTTGGAGAGTAGCGGTGTGGGTTGATTGTAGAAATCCCCAATGGTGTGTTGGTTGGTACGGGGGAGTGTAGCGGATGGAAACCTAGGCAAATGGGTTGGGCCTTGCATATTATATGTTACATTGTAAATGCATTTATTATTATGATTAATGAGGCCCAAATCTAGTGGTGTATGAGGGTTGCACACTGAGTCTCGCGACTCACCCCCTTTAAACTAACCTTTCAGGTGACGATTAGTGCATTGGACCGGGCCAGAGTGGAGCACAAGGTGGCCATGCATAAGAAGGTGGATCCGGCGACAAGTTCCCCATATTAGTTTTTTTTTTTAAAGTAATTTTATATTATGGGCTTAAACTACATTGTAATAAGGCCATGGGCCATTAGTTTACATTTTTGCTTTATTATGGGCCTTTATTATTTATTTTTGTTTTAATTTATTCCAAGGATATGTAAACCAGTTTTGGGCTTTTGTTTATTAAGACATTTTTTTATGAAATTCCTATTTGGGCTTTTTGTCGACATGGTGGGTTTTCATAAAATTTTTCTTAGTGACATACCAGATCCGGTAGTAGTGTTTGGGCCAGGTTTGGGGTGTTACAAGATGAGTGAAAAATAATTGGTCACAACGGCTAGGTGTTTTCGACAAGATAAGAAAGAAAAGAGAAAATGTCCACTATTGTCTTGAAGTTGCGGCAATGGGAGGAGAAGTTGGAAGAATAAACACAAGGGATGCCAAAAGGTATTAGACCTAAGAAGCACCAAAACTATCAAAATGCTCCCATCAAAATTTAGCTACCCTCTCCCTTTTCCAAACCATTATCATCTTTACCAAAAGATGAACATAGACCAAATAAAACCTTTCCAAAACATCCCCCACGAAAATGCCAACATGTTCCCTATTCCTTCCCTTTTCTTTTACTCCTTTCCATCTATTTTTCCTTACCATATTTCCTTAGCCACCTTGCCAAAATTAAAAAGTCCACCTTACCCTAAAATACACCCATGGCAGACACTTAGGGAATGAATACAAAAAAATTTAGTCAAAAATTTACACTTGATGGGATTTGAACCTCTTCTCTCCATGTCCTCCACTTGATGCGATAACCTCTTTGCCATATGCTCATTTATGCTAGCACATTACTCACCTATTTCCATAAGCCTTGATGCCACTTACTATCTCCCCTTAATAGGCTTAAACACAAAATTTTACTAAAACCCAACTTAAACCCGGAACTTCCTAGAAACCCCGTAACTTTCCAAAATCACGCTCCTAATAAGTTCAACTTGAAATAAAGCCATTCTCTTGCTCTCCAAAAATTTTAAATGCTTCCTTGCTCAAGGCCCAATGGGCCTAATCCTACTAGGCCCCATTTCGAGATGTTACAATATTGCTATGGTTTATTAATTGCTAAGTCCTTAAAATGGAATTATGCCACTATTATGGTTGATGGACGGTAATGGGCATTAGTATATGGTTTTATAATTTAAATTTCAAAGGTTAATTTTGTAATTGGTATATTAATATGTTAATAAATAAAACAAATGAATTAGTAAGTGGAGTGTTCATCTGTAATATCCGGGGTTAGAGGCTATTTTTTTTATGGCTCTGTTTGCATGTGTTTGGCCTGCTATGTTGTTGTTTTGATGTTTTGGGGCTTAGTTGTAAGCTAGGTGTAAGCCTGAGTGGTAGGAAAAATCTTTGTTTTTTTTTTTTTTTTATGGCTTAGGTGAGAGGAGTGAAGGGTGGGGTTTATAAATATTTTAGATGAATTTTGGCATAACAAATAAGTGGTGGAGTGGCGGGATAGGCGCCACTTGAGGCTTGTGTGTGACGCCACTTGCAGGGAAGAGGTCCTGTGTTCAAGCTGCAGAGTGCTCCTATTTTGGCTTCCATTTTGACGGCATAGAGGGGAGAAGTTGTAGGCAGTTCAAACTCTGCCTTGGACCAAGTCAAATGTTCAAATGGTGGGTGGAGAGTGAATTTAGGAGGGAGACTAGTTCAAACTAGTTTGAATGGGAGGCTTGGAGTGTTTGGGGGAGTTGTGGCCAGATTTTGGAGAGATTTTGGGGGGTGAGTGGCCGGTTTTGGTGTAGTAGGAGTGTGCCGAAATGCACTTTGCATTTTGGTACATTTTCGGTCAAGTTTAGTAAGCAAAGTTCTTTTCTTTTTTGTCAATAGCCTAAGCCGAAATTTCAAGTAAATTTCTTCATTTTTTTTCTTTTTCTGAGACCGAAAGTTCAAGCATCTTCTTGCCGAAAATCACCTTGCTTCTCTTGATTTGGTGGGTGGCCGAATGCTCTATTCCAACGCTCTCTCTCTTGTTCACTTGTGCTAAGTCGAAATAGCCATTTTCTTCTCACATATTTTGCCTTTCTTTATTTCATAAGTGCCGAAGCTAGTACCCCTTTTCTTCTCATACTTTTTCTTCTTTGGAAACCTTGATAGCCGAAACTCCATTTTCCAAAAATACTTTCCTCCATTTCTTCTTCTTTCAAACCGAAAGCACCCTCCCTCTTTTCACCTTTTATTTTCTTTCTTTTCCAAAACCTTTTAGCCGAATTCTCCACTTAATTCTCTCCATTATATTTGAGCCGAATCTTTCTTCAACCTTTGCCGATTTCTTTTCTCCTTTTGAACCGCATTTCTTTTTGCTTTGTACCTTCAAAGACTCTAGCCAAATCTCTCCTTGTGTTGCGAAACTTCCCTTCTCTCTTTAGTTTTGCACTTTGGCCTAATCTAGGTGTGGTGTGGATCTCCTAGTGGTTTCAAATCGGGTTAGAAGAAGGTATGTGGTGTAGCCGAAGGGCTATTTCTTCCCTCTCTTATTCTTTATTGATTTTGGGTTTGTTTAAGGGCCGATTTCGGCATTTGTTAAAGGGAGTTAACCTTTTGTTTTGGTAACCGATTTCTTCATAGGTATCCAGGATTCCGAAGCAGTCAAACGAGACATTTATCTTAAGTTGACTGATTGGTAAGTGATGGTGAGATTTCGGTTCATGGTCTGAACGTTAGTTTATTTAATCAAGTCTCCAAAGGACTAACTGTTTACATTTTAGGGTGTGCCGATTGCATAAGGAAGAACCATTGTTGGTTCGGGTTGGTAGGAAACCAAACCATTTACAAGGCAAGGGTTCAAACGCTAACCCCTTTGGTTTAATGGTTCTGGCCGAATGGTATAAGTGACTAATCTCGTGTTTGGTCGATTTTAGGAGCAAGATAATCGAGGGATTTAAACCGGTTCTTTGGGATTAAGCGTGCGTTTTAACAGGTGTGTAAACTAACATACCTTTTTACTGAGTAATATGTTAATAACCTGATTGTGTAAAGTGAAACAAGATGGTTGATCGATATAATACCCAATGAGGTATGGATACGGATTCGGTAAGTCCGTTTCATTACGAGATCCGTAGTGATATATGATATCATGATTTATGGTGTATGTATTATGAGATGCCATATTGAGCATGTGAGCATGATTGCATGATTTGCACGATTTGCATTAGTATGATATGTATTAGGTGATATGAGTGGAGGGGGAATATGATATCCGTGTCTTTGGGACACCAGAGGTTTGGCACCTCCAGTGGTTTGGTACCACAGATTATATTTTGTGACTTTGGGTCACCAAAGGTTTGGCACCTCCGCGTCTTGTCCCAGTGGCTTAGCACCACAGTGGGTTGGCCCCACGGTTGATTTTACGGGATTGACGCTAGTGATTTCGTATCACACGATGGGTTGGCCCCATCATTTGATTCGTGACTGCGGTCACCAGTGATTTGGTATCACACTTGTGTCTTTGGGACACCATAGGTTTGGCACCTCATAGCGGCTCGACCCTGTGGTTTAACACAACCGTGGGTTGGCCCCACTTTTGAGATACGGGATTGTCGCCAGTGATTTGGTATCATACGTGGGTTGGCCCCACAGATTGATTTTTGTGACTTTGGGTCACCAGTGGTTTGGTACCACATTGATGGATATCGTGACTTTGGGTCACCAGTGGTTTAGTACCACACGGGGTAGAAAAAGTGTTACGAATGGTTAGGATCGGGTGCATTAATTGTATTGCTTTGTTATGATGTGTGTTAGTATGTTGCATATACCGGGAGGGAGATTTATGCACTGAGTCTTGCGACTCACCTTCTCCCTTATCATTTCAGGTGACACTTAGATCGCGGACACGGAGCCGGGGTGGACTCGAGGTGCCCATGCCAAAAATAAAAGGCGAATTTGCACTGATTTTAAACTTGGTACTTTGCTTTATTTATTTTTCGTTTGGATTTGTTGGGTTTGTAAACGGCCTGTTTAAAATTTTACTCTGGTTATTTTTATGCTTAAATTTACTTTCAAATATGCCTTAACAAACTAATTGGGTTAAAATTTTCTAAAACTTGGAAGGATAAAGTTTTCTTCAAACTGCAAAGCGAGATGTTTTAAACGTTACCATCGGGTATCACACTGTGATTCAAAATAAATGAAACTCAATTGTCTTCCAAACTTGAATGTGATTTCTTATCAACTTAAAAATGTGTTTAAGCAACAACAAGGATTACTTAGATTTCTAAATGAGATAAACTTATTTTACTTACATATCTGATAAAGTTTTCAAAATTTTAAAGTTTTCAAATACACTATCGTTTTTTTAAACAATCATGCTCAAGTTTTCTACAAGAACAAAACATACAAAAGAGTTTTCATCAAACTTTAAACGGAAACCTAAACCTCTCAAATACCTTTTTTCCTCAGAACATACCGATTCGGTCGTGGTGTATTGACTGGGTTTGGAGTGTTACAATTATGGTATCAGAGCCAAGTTCAAAGGCTCGGATGTGGGCCCGAGGCCCAAAATGTTTTAATTCTGGTTTTAAGTGTTTTGGTTTTAAAGAATGTGGTTTGAAAGGCATGGCACCGAAGTCTCCAAGACCAATCCGCCGTGTAGGTACCCTTCATCGTTGCTTCTGATTTTGATGTTGATGTGATTGGATGACTAGCAATAGTGGATTACTTTAGAAACTGAAACTGATAGGACTCTGTGGACTTGCGACAACAAAGCTTCTTTAATATTCATAAGACTTTGCTTTTTAAACAGTGGAATAATTACTGATACATAAAATTCTTTAAATCAGACAAGTAGAGATTTTAGTCATGAGTACACGAGGTGGACGTGGTCGTGGACGTGGTCGAGGTAGGATGATGCTTTCGAACCCGTAGGTTCGGTTGGGGTCGAGAATGAGATACCAGCATCGCCACCACCGGAGGTGGTGAGTTTCAGGAGCGCATCGGGATGACTTGATGTCGCAGCGACGTCGCGAGTTCGGAAAGGGTAGCTAGAGTAGGTGGAGGCGTAAGAGCTAGGAAATCAGACTGAGTGACTCGAGCAAACAATTTGAGGTATTTCGGTGTGTCCGTGTGGCTCCCAAAGACGGCGGAGTATTGGCTGGAAGCAACGGAGCGGATCATGGATGATCTGGACCTGACTTCTGCTCAAGAGAAATTAAAGGGGATAGTATCACTTCTTCGAGATGAGTCATACCAGTGGTGGCTCACGGTTCGAGACAGTACTGCAGTGGAAGATCTTACTTGGGATTATTTCAAGGCTGTATATCAGAAAAAGTACATTAGAGCTAACTACATTAATGAGCAACGGAAAGCATTTTTGAGGCTGGTACAGGGGAGTAAGTCTGTGTTGGAGTACGAGGCAGAGTTCTTGAGGCTGAGTCGATATGCTAGGGGTATGGTGGCTACTGAACACGAGAGGTGTGTTCGTTTCGAGGATGGTTTGAGAGACGAGTTAAGGTTGCTGATTGCTCCACAGCAGAAGCGTGAGTTTGCTGTCCTGGTTGAGAAGGCTAAGGTAGCCGAGGGTATTAAGGAGTCTGTGAGGCAAGGCATGGATAGGAACCGACATAAGAGGAGTTTTGGGTCTTCTGGGTCGTCAAGTAATCCTCAAAAAAGGGCTAGACCTAGTGGGCTGAATCCGTCTGGTAGGTTTGTTGCTGCTAGTCAGGGACCGTCGATGTAACCGCTGTGGGAAAGCTCATTGGGAGGATGTTGGACCTGGTGGAAGAGGATGTTTTGAGTGTGGCTCACTGACCACCGTGTGAGGGACTGGTCTGCGTAAGTTGGCTAGGATTCACCGAGAGTCGTGGCCGTACTCGGTTCAGGAATAATGGACCACCACCGCAGAGGGGCCGTGGTAATGGCAGAGGAGGTAATGGTTACGTCGGGCCGTAGAGCACCGGCAGGAGGTGCGGAGTAGTTTCGAGGCCGGACATCTTGGGCTAGTGTATACTGCCGAGGTGTCGAGAGGAGGCCTTGCACCGGACGTTATAACTCGGTACGTTCTTAATCTTTGGTTCTCCATTTACCGCTTTGATTGATGTGGGTTCAACGATTCATATGTTGCAAGTAGCATAGTAAAGACCATGGATCTAGACTCTAAGATATCTTCTAGGCGATGACCGTAATAAGCCCTCTAGGTCACTCAGAGTTGTAGATAAGTTGATAGAGATGTACCTCTAGAACTTCAAGGGTAGTGTTTGTGGTCGATCCGATGGAACTGCTGCTTGGGGAGTTCGATCCGATTCTTGGGATGGACCTGGTGGTTAAGTACCAGTGAAGTTGGATTATGCTAAGCGCATGGTTCCGAAAAACTAAGAGAGATGAGGTAGTCCCGATCGGTAATAGAAGAAATTACTTGTCCAACGTGGTATCTGCTATGAAGGATGAGAAAATGGTCGAAGGGTCGGAAGCATATGTGGTTCACGTGTATGCCTTGGAAGCTAAGGAGTCTACTGTGGGGGAGGTTCGAACAGTTAGAGAATTTGCCGATGTGTTTCCTGAGGAGCTTCCGGGTTTGCCACCGGATCGTGAGGTAGATTTCGGGATAGATCTATTACCCGGAACTGCGCCAGTGTCTATTGCTCTGTATAGGATGACGCCTAAAGAGTTAGTAGAGCTTAAGGCTCAAATCCAGGAGTTGTTGGACCGAGGCTTCATCAGGCCAAGTGTTTCACCTTGGGGAGCGTCAGTACTCTTTGTTAAGAAGAAAGACGGTACTATGCAGATGTGTATAGACTACCACCAATTAAATAAGCTGACGATCAAAAACAAGTATCCACTGCCACGGATTGATGACTTGTTTGATCAGCTGAAGGGTGCAGCGGTATTCACAAAGATTGATTTGAGGTCTGGGTACCACCAGTTAAAGGTGAAGGAGGCGGATATCTACAAGACGATGTTTCAGTACTCAAGATGGGCACTATGAGTTCTTAGTAATGCCGCTTGGGTTGACCAACACGCGGCAAAGATTCATGGATATGATGAATGTGGTGTTCCAAGAAGATTTGGATCGATTCGTTGTGGTTTTATTGACGACATCTTGGTGTATTCAAGGACTGAGGAGGAACATGATGCACATTTGCGAATTGTGTTGCAGATTTTGAGGGAGAAACAGCTCTATGCTAAGTTTAGTAAATGCGAGTTCTGGCTTAGAGAGGTGACGTTCTTGGGTCATGTAGTGTCGGCTGAGGGGATTAAAGTGGATCCTTAAAAGATTGAGGCGGTTTTGGATTGGAAGCCGCCTAGGTCAGTAGCTGAGATTCAGAGTTTTCTGGGCTTGACAGGATACTACCGAAGATTTGTAGAGGGATTTTTGTTGATCGTAGCACCGATGACCAAACTGTTAAGGAAAGGGGTTCCGTTCATTTGGACTGAGAAGCAGCAGGAGAGCTTCGACAAGTTGAAGAAGATTTTGACTGAATCTCCGGTTCTAATTCAACCTGAGGCAGGAAAGAAATTCACAGTTTATTGCGATGCATCACATACAGGTTTGGGTTGTGTGCTGATGCAGGAAGAGAAGGTTGTGGCTTACGCATCTCGGTAGTTGAGGCCACATGAGGTCAATTATCTGACGCACGATCTGGAGTTAGCGGCTGTAGTCTTTGCCTTGAAGATTTGGAGCCATTACTTGTACGGAGAGAGATCGATAGTCTACACATATCACAAGAGTCTGAAGTACCTTTTGACTCAGAAAGATTTGAATCTGAGGCAGCGCAGATGGATTGAGTTGCTAAAAGACTACGACTGTTCGATTGAGTATCATCCGGGCAAGGCTAACGTAGTGGCAGACGCGTTGAGCCGTAAGGTTGTTTCGGACTTAAGAGCGATGTTTGCCCATTTGAGTTTGTACGACGACGGAAGTATTCTGGCAGAGCTACAGGTTAAGCCTACTTGGGTTGAGCAGATTAGGGAAAAATAGTTAATGGATGAGGTTTTGAGTGCGCAGAGGTCACAAGTGCAAAATGGTGGTTTGGAGGTTCTGATTTGTCTAGTGATGGAGTCTTTGTATTTTAGGGAAAGCTTGTATGCCGAGGGATATTGAGTTAAGGCGTAAGATTCTTCAGATTTACATAGTAGCCCCTCCGCTATGCATCCTAGAGGTAGCAAAATGTATAGGGATCTCAGAGATTAGCCTGTGGGTGTCCAAGAGGAAGTGACAGAGTTTGTAGGAAGGTGTCCGACATGTCACAGGTCAAGGCTGAACATCGCTGTCGTCGTGGTTACTTCACCAAGAAAGATTCCACAAAGGAAGTGGGAAAGGATAACTATGGATTTCGTCAAGAGATTACCTCACGCCTAGCAAGAAGGATTCGATTTGGGTAATTGTGGATCGTCGACTAAATCAGCTCACTTTATCCCGGTGAGGGTGGATTACTCACTCGTGAGGTTGGCTAAGTTGTATGTGTCGAGATAGTGAGGTCGCACGGTGTGCAAGATCGATCATCTCGGATAGGGATCCCATTTACGTCAAGGTTCTAGAAAGTGTTGCATCGTGCTCGGGTACACTGCTGGATTTTAGCACAGTATTTCACCCAAATCGGCGGGCAATCGGAAAGGGTTATTCAGATCTTAGAGGATATGCTGAGAGGTTGTGTTCTAGACTTGAGGGTAGGTGGGAGGAGTTTCTACCATTAGATGAGTTCGCCTACAACAATAGTTACCAAGCAAGCATCAAGATGGCACCTTATGAGGCGTTGTATGGTAGGAAGTGTCGCTCACCTACTTGTTGGACGGAGTTAAGTGAGCGTCAGTTGTTGGGACCAGAGTTGGTTGCTGAGACCGAAGATAAGGTTAAGTTGATCTGAGCTCGATTGAAAGAGGCTTCGCATCGATGTAAGTCTTATGCCGATCTTAAGCGGAGAGATATTGAATTTGCGATGGGGGATCAAGTTTTTCTGAAGGTCTCACCATGGAAGAAAGTGTTGAGATTCGGAAGGAAAGGCAAGTTAAGTCCGAGGTTTATTGGGCCGTATAAGGTGCTGAGACGAGTGGGACCAGTAGCTTACTAGCTTGAGTTGCCAGCAGAGCTAAGTCAGATTCACAACGTATTCCACGTTTCGATGCTTAGGCGATATCGTTCAGATCCATCGCATGTCGTAGCAGTGGAAGATATCGAGGTGAATCCGGATTTAAACATGGAGGAAGAACCTGTACATATTCTAGATCGAGATGTGAAGGTTCTACCTAGGAAGTCTGTGCCTTTGGTAAAGGTACTTTGGCAGAATCATGGCGTGGAAGAAGCTACGTGGGAACCCGAGGATATGATGAGACAGCAATACCCGCAACTCTTCCGACTGTAATTTCGAGGTCAAAATTATTTTTAAGGGGTAGAATCTGTAATATCTGGGCTGAGAGGCTATTTTTGTTATGGCTCTGTTTGCATGTGTTTGGCCTGCTATGTTGTTGTTTTGATGTTTTGGGGCTTAGTTGTAACCTAGGTGTAAGCCTGAGTGGTAGGAAAAATCTTTGTTTTTTTTTTTTGGCTTAGGTGAGAGGAGCTGAAGGAGTGGGGTTTATAAATATTTTTAGGTGAATTTTGGCATAACAAATAAGCTAGTGGAGTGGCAGGATAGGCGCCACTTGAGGCTTGTGTGTGTGACGCCACTTACAGGGAGGAGATCCTGTGTTCAAGCTGCCGAGTGCTCCTATTTTGGCTTCCATTTTGACGGCATGGATGGGAGAAGTTGTAGGCAGTTCAAACTCTGCCTTGGACCAAGTCAAATGTTCAAATGGTGGGTGGAGAGTGAATTTAGGAGGGAGACTAGTTCAAACTAGTTTGAATGGGAGGCTTGGAGTGTTTGAGGGAGTTGTGGCCGGATTTTGGAGAGATTTTGGGGGGTGAGTGGTCGGTTTTGGTGTAGTAGGAGTGTGCCGAAATGCACTTTGCATTTTGGTACATTTTCGGTCAAGTTTAGTAAGCAAAGTTCTTTTCTTTTTTGTCAATAGCCTAAGCCAAAATTTCAAGTAAATTTCTTCATTTTTTTTTCTTTTTCTGAGATCGAAAGTTCAAGCATCTTCTTGCCGAAAATCACCTTGCTTCTCTTGATTTGGTGGGTATTTAATGCTCTATTCCAACTCTCTCTCTCTTGTTCACTTGTGCTGTTTGAAATAGCCATTTTCTTCTCACATATTTTGCCTTTCTTTATTTCATAAGTCCCGAAGCTAGTACCCTTTTCTTCTCATACTTTTTCTTCTTTGAAACCTTGATAGTCAAACTCCATTTTCCAAAAATACTTTCCTCCATTTCTTCTTCTTTCAAACCGAAAGCACCCTCCTCTTTTCACCTTTTATTTTCTTTCTTTCCAAAACCTTTTAGTGAATTCTCCACTTAATTTCTCCATTATATTTGAGCCAATCTTTCTTCAACCTTTGCCGATTTTTTTTCTCCTTTTGAACCGCATTTCTTTTTGCTTTGTACCTTCAAAGACTCTAGCTGAATCTCTCCCTTGTGTTGCCGAAACTTCCCCTTCTCTCTTTAGTTTTACACTTTGGCCGAATCTAGGTGTGGTGTGGATCTCTCCTAGTGGTTTCAAATCGGGTTAGAAGAAGGTATGTGGTGTAGCCGAAGGGCTATTTCTTCCCTCTCTTATTCTTTATCGATTTTGGGTTTGTTTAAGGGCCGATTTCGGCATTTGTTGAAGAGAGTTAACCTTTGTTTTGGTAACCGATTTCTTCATAGGGTATCGGGATTCTGAAGTAGTCAAACGAGGCATTTATCTTAAGTTGATTGATTGGTAAGTGATGGTGAGATTTTGTTTCATGGTCTAAACGTTAGTTCATTTAATCAAGTCTCCAAAGGACTAACTGTTTACATTTTAGGGTGTGCCGATTGCATAAGGAAGAACCATTGTTGGTTCGGGTTGGTAGGAAACCAAACCATTTGCAAGGTAAGGGTTCAAACGCTAACCCCTTTGGTTTAATGGTTTCGCTGAATGGTACAAGTGACTAATCTCGTGTTTGGTCGATTTTAGAGCAAGATAATCGAGGATTTAAACCGTTCTTTGGGATTAAGTGTGCGTTTTAACGGTGTGTAAACTAACACACCTTTTTACTGAGTAATATGTTAATAACCTAATTGTGTAAAGTGAAACAGTATGGTTGACTGATATAATACCCAATGAGGTATGGATACGGATTCAGGTAAGTCCTTTTCATTACGAGATCTGTAGTGATATATGATATCATGATTTATGGTGTATGTATTATGAGATGCCATATTGAGCATGTAAGCATGATTGCATGATTTGCACGATTTGCATTAGTATGATATGTATTGGGTGATATGAGTGGAGGGGGAATATGATATCCGTGTCTTTGGGACACCAGAGGTTTGGCACCTCCAGTGGTTTGGTACCACAGATGATATTTTGTGACTTTGGGTCACCAGAGGTTTGGCACCTCCGCGTCTCGTCCCAGTGGCTTAGCACCACAGTGGGTTGGCCCCACGGTTGATTTTACGGGATTGACGCTAGTGATTTGGTATCACACGATGGGTTGGCCCCATCATTTGATTCGTGACTGCGGTCACCAGTGATTTGGTATCACACTTGTGTCTTTGGGACACCAGAGGTTTGGCACCTCATAGCGACTCGTCCCTGTGGTTTAACACCACCGTGGGTTGGCCCCACTTTTGAGATACGGGATTGTCGCCAATGATTTGGTATCACACGTGGGTTGGCCCCTGATTGATTATTTGTGACTTTGGGTCACCGGTGGTTTGGTACCACATTGATGGATATCGTGACTTTGGGTCACCAGTGGTTTGGCACCACCAGTGGTTTGGTACCACACGGGGTAGAAAAGGTGTTACGGATGGTTAGGATCGGGTGCATTAATTGTATTGCTTTGTTATGATGTGTGTTAGTATGTTGCATATACTGGGAGGGGGATTTATGCACTGAGTCTTGCGACTCACCTTCTCCCTTATCATTTCAGGTGACACTTAGATCGCGGACACAGAGCCGGGGTGGACTCGAGGTGCCCATGCCAAAAATAAAAGGCGAGTTTGCACTAATTTTAAACTTGGTACTTTGCCTTATTAATTTTTCGTTTGGATTTGTTGGGTTTGTAAACGGCCTGTTTAAAATTTTACTTTGGTTATCTTTATGCTTAAATTTACTTTCAAATATGCCTTAACAAACTAATTGGGTTAAAATTTGCTAAAACTTGGAAGGATAAAGTTTTTTTCAAACTGCAAAGCGAGATGTTTTAAACGTTACCATCGGGTATCACACTGTGATTCAAAATAAATGAAACTCAATTGTCTTCCAAACTTGAATGTGATTTCTTATCAACTTAAATATGTGTTTAAGCAACAACAAGGATTACTTAGATTTCTAAATGAGATAAACTTGTTTTACTTACATATCATATAAAGTTTTCAAAATTTCTGGGTTTTCAAATACACTATCGTTTTTTTTAAACAATTATGCTCAAGTTTTCTACAAGAACAAAACATACGAAAGAGTTTTCGTCAAACTTTTAAACGGAAACCTAAACCTCTCAAATACCTTTTTCCCTGTAACATACCAAATTTGGTCGTGGTGTATTGATCGGGTTTGGGGTGTTACATCATCTTTATGGCTGAATATATGAAAGAAAATAAGCCATTTTCTTAGTTTGAGGGTTCGGTAACTTGAATATCAAATTCGGGTATGTTCTTTGTTCGGTTTTCGATAATTTTTACGTTTTTGAGATCGTTGCTTCGAATACTAGTAGACCGATGTT
This sequence comes from Gossypium rotundifolium, assembly GCA_025506655.1. Classification (NCBI taxonomy): domain Eukaryota; kingdom Viridiplantae; phylum Streptophyta; class Magnoliopsida; order Malvales; family Malvaceae; genus Gossypium; species Gossypium rotundifolium. The sequence goes on from CP106730.1 coordinate 16,533,724, forward strand.
TTAATTTTCAGATTTAATGAAGAATTTGTGAATTGCCATTGTTGAATATTTGAGCTCTTTGATATTTTTTGATGACTTATGAATATTTGATGTTAGATTTTCATTTTTTATAAAGTGATTTTGATAAAATGTTTATTTTGGACTAAATTGTGAAATATAAAAATATTGTGCTAGAAATGTGAAATAAATGAAAAATACGGGTTGTTATAGAAATAAAAAGAATTGCTAGCATGGGTATTTAAGTAATTTTGTGAATTTTTGTATTTGTGTAATAAGGACTAAAGTGTAAAATGTGAAATGATAGGGGCTAAAATGCAAATTGCCCATTTATATGTTCTTGGATGAAAATTGAATGAAATGTTGCATAAGTAAGTTAATTTTGATATTATTTAGATTGGAAAAAGTGGAATTCAAATCTAGATCGAGGAAAAATCAAAGTATCGAATTAATCGACTTAATTTGTCGCTACTACGAACGAGGTAAGTTTGTATTTTAATAGACGTTACAAAATCATGTTATAAATGCATATTATTTGTGAGATTGAATTCTATGCAAAATGGTAATGTAAATATTTATTTATTTTGAAAAGTTATTTATATTATTATGATATTAAATTATTTGAGAAGTGATTATATGAATATGAGGAAACATTGACAATATGATGACATCTGAAAGCCCCGTATGAACCATAAGAATAATTAGGATACATATGTCATGACATAGGATTTCGATATGTGTTATCATGTAAGACCACATCTGGAACGTTGGCATCGATTTGAGACTTACGTGTAAGACCATGTCTGGGGCATCGGCATTGTATATGATTTCATGTAAGACCCTGTCAGGGACAGTGGCATCGATATTTGATTACATGTAAGACCACATCTGGGACGTTGGCATTGTACAAGCTTTTTGAGTTATTCGAGTATCCTATTGATTTCGAATGGTTCAACGGGCGTTCCAAGAAATAAGTGATTAAGTGAATGACATTCCGATTCCGGTATGTTGAAATGTATACAATATTTGATAATGAAAGGTAAGTATATATGTGCAAAGATTGTTATGTGTTGTATATACAAATGGAATGTGAATATGTGAAATTGTCAGATACTATATAAGTGATGATAAGTGATTCATATGAGAAAGATATGTGATTAAATATGTTATTTCCCAAAATGTGCTCATTCGGTTATATGAAAGTGAGAATTGAATGTTATATTAGAATTGAATCGAATAAACCCGTGAAAGTGAAGTTAGTAAGTAAGTAAGTATTTCATCGAATGGTGATGATTTGATATGAAATCATGTTATAAACTTGAGATAAGTTGTGTTTTGGCATGTGAGATAGCATATTATGCTTATGACATGGAATTAAAATTATTTGTTATGTTAAGTTTATTAATATACGAACTTACTAAGCTTTATAGCTTACTTTGTGTTGTTTTTCTATGTTTTATAGTGATTGAATGTTCGCTCAGGTTGGAAGTCGACAGAGATTGCATCACACTATCTGGCTAATGATTTTGGTATTTATACCCTTTATGACTTGGTTATATGGCATGTATAGGCTATGGTATTTGATATTATGGTTGGAATGTATTTGGCCATTTGAGATGGTTGATTATGAATGTGGTTGTGGAATTTAGTATATTTTGATAAACTTGATATTGGCTAAATAGCTTAGAATTGTTATGAAATTGGCTTGATATGATCTAAGTGTATATGGCCATTTTAATAATGGTTTAAGTTATTCATATGATCATTTGATAGATGATGAGTATTTGCTTAAGAAATGCATGAAATTGAGTTGATGAATTGGTTCATTTTTAGGTATGGATTGATGTTTGAATTGGGAAATATTGTACAATTGAAATATGTTATATTGATGATTATGGCTTGTGTATTTGGAATGTTCTTGGTTAATCAAATGGTATTGAAATGGTGTATAATGATATGGTTTAGGTATGCATGAGGAAGGTGAGAAATATGGCTTAAACCAAGCCTAATTTCGTGCCACACGGTTGAGCACACGGGCATGTGTCTCGACCGTGTGTCTTAAGATTGTAGTTCGAAACAAGTCAGACTAGTACACGATCCAGACACAAGGGCGTGTGATAGGCCATGTGAATTAATTCAGTGTTGCCCACTGGTCAATTACATGGGCGTGTCTTGTGGCCGTGTGGCCAAGTCAGTATATATGCCCTGTTTTGCCATGGCCTAGACACACGGGTGTGTCTGATGTAGTGTGAGGCACACAGCCTACCCACACGGGCATGTGACCTCTCTAACCTTGAAAAATGTTTGATTTTTGAAAAAATTTTATGTGTGCTCGGTTTAGTCCCGACCCCTTTCTAATGCATGTTTAAGGTCTCGTAGACCTATTTAAGGGACTCTATGTATATGATTTTCTATGTTAAGATAATAATTTTCCTTATAATGTGAAATGATCATAAAATTTTTGAATTGTTTGGTAACGCCTCTTAACCCTATTCCGGCGATGGTTACCGTTTAGGGGTGTTACATCTTTCACTAGTGGTAATATGATAATCGATTAGGGACTGAATTTATAATTTAGCCATTTCCGTAGTTAATGGTTGGGCAGGTGTTGGTTTTACCTTACATGTAATGATGTTAATCTTAATTAACAATTAGATTAGACAAACATATATATATACACCGTAGCATAGTGGATGGAAAGAGGCATTTCATTTTTCTTTTCTTCATCCTCTCTGTCACTATTTTTCTACCTTGTTAAGCTAGGAAAACTTGGCCAAGCATTGTTTTCTTGCACGACCAAGATTTGAATGCGCCAAGAGAAGATCGCGAGAAAGGAACAGTTGTTGAGTAGACTCTATTGTGGCGAGTTGGATAACATTTCTCATGAGGTTTAAGCTGGTGAGATGCATAAGCTATAACCTTACCCTTCTACATAAGTACACATCCTAACCCATTCAAAGATGCATCAATAAAAATTGAATACTTAACACCGCACTGGTTCGCTATCTTGGAGCTTCAGTAAAAAATGTTTTCCATTTCTTGAAACTCTACTGACATTCATCATTCCACTCAAACTTTTCTTTCTTCCTCAATAATCAAGAAAGTGGTAATGTTAATATTGAAAATCCTTTCACAAATGCTCTGTAATGCCCTGCTAATGAAAACTACAGACTTTAGATACATTTTTGTGTGGATTTCGCTCAAGTATTACTTTTACGTTGATGGGATCTATTTTAATATCACCAGCAGAAATAAAATATCCTAGAAAACGTACTTCTTGCAGCCAAAACTCGCATTTACTGAACTTAGCATACAACTAATTATCACGCAGAGTTCTCAACACAATTCTCAAATGTTCCTCATGATCATCCTCATTCTTAGAATAAAAAATTATATCATCAATAAAGACCACTACAAACTGATCCAAATATAGTTGAAATACTCTATTCATTAAATCCATAAATATTGCAAGCGCACTAGTCAAACTTAAAGGCATTAATAAGAACTTATAGTGACCATACCTTTGATACGAGCTCGGTTGTAGATGTCTGGAGTCGTATTTGTTGCCCAATTGTGAATTTGAGTAAGGATGTGTTTGATTCGAGTAAAGTTAGGAATTGACAAAATTAGGCTGACAAGAAAAGGATTATGGACTCAAAATAAAGGGTGCAAGATAATTAATGTAATGTATAGTTAAATTCGGCTAAGGCCAAAGAAAGAACTAACAATAAAGAGAATTATTAACCCGAATCTTAATAACACACTTGGTGGTTTTGGTTTAGGAAAAATAGAAAGAACCTTGACCCACTATCAAAAGTGATAGAAACCAAAGGTATATGAATGCCACACCAAAAGGTGATAAGTTCGGTTTAGCAAAGGAAAGAATGATGCCATAAGACAACTTGATAAGTCAATTTAGTCCCGAAGAGAACAAGGAGAATTGGAAATCTCACAAGTTTCAAATTAAGCATAAATTTGGAAAAGTCCCTAAAACAATCTGATTACAAAGTATTTATAGACCTAAGCATGGCCTAGTCGAATAGTCACATGAATTCAGCTTAATGAGCTATTAATGAGCTGAATTAAGCTTAATCACTAAGTACAAAAAAACTTTGAAGAATTCTAGGCCAAGGTGACACCAACCATCAGCTTGATTAATATCCCAATTCAGCTGATTTAATGAAATGAATACTTAGGCTGAAAGGGTTCATTGTTGAGCAGCCAAAAGTATTAAAATCAACTTTAAAATCCTCCCTTAGGCAGCCGAATAAGCAGTAGAAAATTAATGGCATTTTGGGCACACAAACAGACTATGGTGTGAACATTTGGATGCAATCGATCACAAGGTGTGAATGGTTGATTTTGAACAGCCACTAGGTGTGAAAGGAATTTGTCAGCTGAATGGATTAATGTGAACACCCCTTTGTCCATTGCAATTCACGAGCAGCCCCTTGGAGAAGAGAAATAAGTTGTTGACTTTAATTCAGCTTAAAATCTCCTTTTAATGCCGTCCATGCACCTAGCTGAATTCAGCTGAATGGTCACCTACAAACAACCATTAAAATTCGGCTAAGACACCTTCAATGAGCCTAATTAAGTTGTCTTAGCTTAGGACATTTTAAATAGCTATAGGACTAAGAAAAATTAAATGAGCTAAAGACAACTTAAATTGCTGTAGTTATTTAGACAAATTAAATGACTTAAACCTATTAATTCCAAAAGTATTTAGACAAATTAAATAGCTTAAAAACACATTTAACACTTAGCTAAATTAATTAAATAACTAACTAACTATAATTTATTCCAGCAACTAAATGAGCTAAAATGAGCTAAGTGAGCTAGAGTTCAGCTTGCAATAAGCTGCAAGGGATGCCTATTGAGCTGGTCCAAGCATGATCAATGGATTCAGCTACTTGTTCTCCCCAAGCTCGATCGACATAGCTTGCTAACGCATCTTGGAACCTCTTAGCACGAGATCAAGTTATATGTCCTTATGGCAACTCAATGGGTTCGGCGGTAGCTTCCCGAGCTAGGGTTGCATCAACCTTGATCGAAATGTTATCTTAGGCACATCATCACCCTTAATCTTTATATGATAGTATCTAGACCTCAAATCAATTTTAGAGTAAATTGTAGCCCCACATAACAGATAAAATAAATCTTCAATCCTAGGTAAAGGATACTTATTCTTTATTGTTACTTTTTCAATTAGCGATAATCTATACACAAGTGCATTGTTCGATCTTTCTTTTCACAAATGTAATCGCACCCTACGGTGATACACTTGGTCTTATAAAATCCTTATCTAATAAATCTTGCAATAGTAATTTTAGTTCTCTTAATTCCAAGGATGCCATTCTATAGGGAGTATAGGAAATAGGTACTATTCCAGGTACTAACTCAATCGAAAACTCTACATCTCTCTCAGGTGGCACTCCAAGAAGCTCCCCTAGAAACACATCTAGAAATTCTCTTACCACGGGGACTTGATTAATTTCCTTTCTTAACTCAGATGAATCCATGATATAAGTCAAATAAGCATCTGTGCCCTTAACAATCATCTTTCAAGCGAATACAATAAGGATTATTCTATTCACCAAACTAGTCTGTATACTAGGCATCAATACCTCCTTACCCTCAACAATTATCAAACGTACACCTCTAGCACGATAATCAACTATAGCATCATGTCTTGTCAACCAATCTAACCCCAAAATAGCATCAAATTCATGAAAACTCAATAATAACAAATTTTCCAAGAATGTATAATCACCAAATACTAATGGACAATTCTTTATGAACTCATTCACCACAGAACTCTGACCCAAAGGATTAGTTATTAACACATTGGTTTTAGAATATACTACTTCAAGACTCAAACCCTCTGCAACCTTAGTACAAATATATGAATGTGTAGAGTCTAGATCTATTAAAGCATAAATATTGATTCCGAGAAAAGAAAATTAACTCGTTATCACCTCAGGCAGATCAACATTTTCTTTTGCTTTGATAACATAAGTTCAGTTTGACACTCCAGAATTTGAATTACTTCATTTTCCCCCGATGCTCCTTAAACTAAACCAAATGTTGCTACCATTCTTAATCTAGTCTCTTGTTGAAACTTTTGAGGTCCTCATACAGACTGTTCTATGCTCACTTTAGTTTTAGATGGACAATCATTAACTAAGTGATCTTCGGATTCACATCTATAACATGCCCCTAAACTCTTTTTGCATTCACCATCATGATTATTACCACAATAATCACATACACTACTCATCAATCTAGAACCACCAAAGCTTGCCATCGAAGCAACTAGTCTACTGAATCCTTCATGATGGAAACTTGTAAATTGCGAATCCCTTCTTGAAGCTGGGTAGATTTGATTTCTAAGCCTTTTAAAACTTACTGGGGATAGAGGCCTTAACTTTCCCCTCTTTATCCTTTCCTTTCAGAATTCCTACTTCTATCTCTGATGATAGTTTCCATCTTATGGGCCTTAGTTGTCATTACTACAAGGGTTTTACATTCAGAAGCTGCCACTAATGCATGAATTCATCCCTTAGTCAAATTTATCACACATTTCCTTCTTTTTCTAAAACATTGTCGAAACTATTTTTAAAAAGGTTTATAAAAACGAGGATCGACTTTAAAAAATAGAAATGGAGTCGCCACCAATCTTTTTCGCTTAGGTGTGACCAGATCACCTTATAAAACATTTTTATTTCAAAACATTAATTTTGGCCTACGGAATTCAAGAAAATAGGTTCAGGAGTCGCTTACGTACAAGAAAGGATTAGTACCCTCATAACACCCAAAATTGGTACCGGATTGATTAGTCATTGCCCTAATGTCAAAAAATTTGAAAATATTTAAAAACATGATTTCTTTAAAACTTTGAACAATTTGTGTTGGAATTGGAGATTCCTTTGTTCCGAAAGCATACAAACATCACATCCAGCACGTTAGGACGTGATGTTTTATACCCTCATAACCAAAATCATCTCATGATTTACAAATTTCATTAAAAGGATATTTAGTTATTTGGACGAACAAAAAACTGAAACCCAACACGCTAAGGCACAATTTCTCGAACTTCTAAACACAAAACATTGCCTAGTTTTCTGAAATCTTTATCCTGAGATAACAAAAAAATGCGGATCCTTCTTTCGGGTCGGGTCACATGTGCGGGCCATATGTGAAACAGCGTCGTTTTTTGGGTAATTAAATTTAGCCCTAAACGACGCCATTTAGGGGGTGTATAAAAGCTGAAAATTTTTCAAACATTTCATTTCCTTACTCCAGCAGAGGAAAAAAATTTTTTAGAGCCTTCAAATGCTCTCCCCCAGGACAATTTCTGGCAGGCCCTCCGGCGTGACCTGCCGCAGTCGCCAGCCACCGCGAGCGATGGCTGGAGCCCAAAAAAATGTAAGGTTTTCCTCTCTCTTTTTAGTATTTTATATATATTATATTGTTTAAAAAATAAAACAAAATAAAATAATAGTATTGGAAATAAAAAATAAAAATAAAAATGAAACAAAACCTTGGTTGATTTGATTCTTTTTTTTTGTGTTGTATTTTTGTATAAATCTCTCTGTGTATCCTTTACAAGTTTATTCTGGGGTTTTTATAACCCCAAAAAAATGAAAAAAAAAGGAAATATACATATTGTCCATATTTGTCTTTTTTCTTTTGTTGCAATTTCCTTGTTTGCAGCTCGGGACGAAGAACGGCGGCAATAGGTGTGCTAACTACGTCGTGGATCTCAGCGGTAGTGTAACACCCTGAAAATGGGCCTATGCATTTCCTTTGATTATATGAAATGACATGTCTTATGTGTTATGAATGTAATATGAACATTTTTGGAAACTTGGAAATGTAAGAAATGATTTAGAAATGTTAAGTTTCAAAAAGAGGAAAGTGAACATTTTGGAAACTTGGAAATGTTAAGTTAAAAGAGGAAAGTGAATATTTTGGAAACCTAAGCTAAAAGAGGAAAGTGAACATTTTGGAAACTTAAGTTAAAAGAGGACAGTGAACATTTTGGAAACCTAGGAAATGTATAGAAATGTTAAGTCTAAAAAGAGGAAACTAAGGCAAGGTAGCCTTAAAAAAATTAATAAGAGGAATTTGACACACAAACAGGCTTGGAAAAGTGGCCTGAAGATATCACTTAAAAGCCCAGCAAGTGACGCCACAAGCTTGTGTATTTGGGCCAGGGATCGAGTCACTTGGGAAGCAAATAAAAGAAATTTTATTTTGCTACTAGAAGCAAAGGAGGTGGACGGCAGAAGGGAACCTAAGTACGGAGTTTTACTTTCTTTAAAATTCGGCTAAAGGGTGTGCTTAAGTGTGAATTAAATTCCTTATATTTTAAAGTGATAATTAGGAGAATGAGGGAGAAGTGATGGCCAAGTAAGGGACTTTGAGTTTAGTAATTTCGGCTAGGTAAGGATAGTTGCTGAATTATCTTTTATTTTAGATGATAATTAAAGAGATAAAATTTATCAAAATAGGAATAGTTGGCCGAATGAGGGTCTCTATGAAGATTAATTTCGGCAACAAGGGGAAAAGGGGTAGCCATCCTTCATTCTCTCTTTTCTTCTGTCGAAATTCTCTAGCAACATTCTCTCTTCTTCATTTGTTCTCCTTCTTTTGTTAGTCAAAGCCGAAAATTCAAGATACCACCATTAGCCGATTTCTTCTTCTTTATTTCAATTCATCCAAAAGCCGACATCTGTTAAGTGTTCACTTAGGCTATAGCCGAAACTTTGAAGTGGTGTCAGGAGGGAGATTGTCGACTTCTTCAAGTAAGGGTAAGGATCAATTGCTATTATTTTCTTCCTTCTATAAACCAAAAGTTAATATTCTAATGCCATATACATGTTGGCCGAAACTTTGAAGGAAAGCTTCGGGATTCTGTGACTGTCAACTACAAGGAGGAAAGTTTCGAGATTTGAAATCACAAGGTATGTGTTTAAGGCATTTGGCCAAGACCTATTTTAAGTGATTGGATTTATTCTTAAAAGCCGAAAACTAACCTATGTAAAGATCTAGTGCTTGGCTGAATATCAGGAAGGAGAAATTCATTTCCCGAAGGTGCACCATAAGCCGCGTATTCCCTAGTTATTTAGTGAGTTTCGGGATTTAAGATCCGCAAGGTAAGCACTATAGCATTTGGCCAAGGCCTGTATTGATACTAAGATCTATTTTCTACATATTAAAAAGTCGAAACTAATCTATTCAAGTAATCTAGTGATTGCCGATTTCAAGAAAGAAGGATACAAAGTTTTCGGTATTTGATTAGGCATCAATCGGCACTAAGGTAGGTTTTAGTGTACAAATCCTACTAGGATTTGGTTTTATGGCCAAATAAGTTTTTCATTAAATCTTTAATATGGGCCGAATGTAGGGAGTTAAAGATCTAAGATCGAAATTTGGGATTTCAATTGGAATTGTTGTTTAATCGGTGTGTATTCTACACTACTTTTAATAAGATTCATGGTTATAATAAATATGTGCATGATTATAAGAATGTGAAATATGGCTAAGGTACCATGTTATGGTACAAAGTACTCAGGTATGTTTCCTACTCCTACTAGGATTACGAAATATGTTATATTTAACATGTGAAAAGTGACATGAATGTGAATTTAAGTATGATATGCATGATACAAATAATATGGGGCATTCGGGTTATATGAGAAAGGGGAAGTGTATGTGGTGACTTCGGTCTCACTATCTGAATGTGGTGACTTCGGTCACATTATCTGAATGTGGTAACTTCGGTTACATTATCTGAATGTGGTGTCTCATGACACAATTATTTAATCTGGTGGCTATGCCACGAATTTTTATATGGGCGATGAGCACGTCGACTGCAGCAACTGCCTTCGATGGTGTGTAGCGGATGGAGGGTTGACTTAGTAGTCCCCACGGTGTGTTGGTTGGTACGGGGATGTGTAGCAGATGGCATCTAGGTTTGGGTTCGGGATTGCATCATTATCTTTTTTTATTTGTTTATGAACATGTATGATATTGTATGCCTGAATTATTAAATTTTAGTGTTGGTTACACATTGAGTCTGTTGACTCACCCCATTGTGGGATTACTTTTCAGGTGACGACCAGTGATGGACCAGGCCGGCAGATGCTTAGGGATGGCCATGTCCAGCAAGAAGTTCATCTATTTTATTTGAACTATTTTATTTTAAGTATTTGAATTTTAATTTTGGGAATTATTTGATGTAATAAGGCCATAGTAGCACTACTTTACTTTGCTTTTATTTATTAAGCTTACAAACTGTTATTTATTAAAAGATTAAGTAAACTTATTTTTAAACAAAGCCTAAACGTTTTGTCACCTAAAGTAAAGGTTTTGAATAATGAAATAAACTTGTTTTCAACACAAGCCCAACCCAAAACAATCTTTCTTTTAAAACACACAAGTTTTTCCTAAGTAACAAAAGAATTTGAAAAGGTTTACACCGGGGAACATACCAGATCCGGTCAAGGCTCGTGGGCCTGGTTTGGGGTGTTTCAATTTGGTATCAGAGCCCAGTTTTAAACTCTTGGCCTGTGGTCTAAGGCCCAAAACATTTTCAAATCGAGCCCAAATGAGTTTTATGGAAGAATTTCTAAAAATAGGCAGGTTTGATGGCATGGCACCTAAGTCTCCACCCATGATCCACTGTGTAAGTACCTTAACCATCTCTCGTGATTATGTGATTTATAGAAGGGTAAAAAGGAATGAAACGTAGAATAGAATGATAGGTATTTGAACCCTAGGACTAGTCTACCCCAACTACTACATAAGACTTAAATGCCTAACTAAATAAACCTATGGCTAAGTCAACCGAGTTAGGGTGTGGTAACCTCTGCACGCAAGTCTAGGATTGGATCCAAAGAGCTCGGTATTTAAGCAGCCCTAATGACTCACCTCCTCTTGCAGAATCCTACCAGTGCGTAGCTTCGGTTCACCCTAACCCTGAGGACTTAGTGGGTGTGGCAACCCCTGCAAGCATGCCTAGGAATGGTTTTAGTGGGAGCTTGGTACTCAAGCGGTCAGGTGTGACTCACCTCCTCTCCACTGAATCCCACAGTGCGTAGCTTTGGTTCACCCCGACCAAGAAGACTCGGTCATAAAGCTAAACCCAATAACTAAAACCCGAAAGGAACTAGCCATGTTTTTTATAAGAACCCTAACTTTAAAAAAACTCTTAAAATCATTTTTCTTTAATTTGTAAAAACTATTTTCTTCTACACAATTTTCGAAAAATTTTGATTTATAAAATTACAAAAATACCCCTAGTGGTAAAATTATAAAATGCCCTTGGTTTATAAAAATATCTAAAATACCCACGCTTTAATCAACATTATCATTATTTTATAACAAGTCCAAAACCCTTATTTACAAATCATCAAAAATACCTTGATTTTGGAAAATTATAAAATTGCCCCTAACTTACCAAAATTTCCAAAATGACACTGATTTCCAAAATTTTTGCAACTTCATCGTTTTGGAAAATAAATCTCTCAAAAAGAACCCTCAAAGTTTTACAAATTTTGAAATATCCCTGAATTATTAAACTTTACAAATTTACCCTGGTTTCTTACCAAGATACCCTCGAAATTCAAAATTATCAAAATACCCCTGGAATTTCCAAATTTACCGAAGAGCCCCGGGACTTTAAATTTCCAAAATACTTTTTAACAAAATCACCAAGGAACCCTATTTTGACAAATTACGAAAATTCCCCTATAGGGAAAATTACGAAAATACCCCTAGGTAGTGGAAAAACAACAACAATGAAAACTACAACATTTCTCTGAATGAACGAAAGTTCATAATTGATTGATGGATGTATGAATGTAAAGACTGTGTGCATGTATGAATACGAAAGAACCACTCTTAAAATTCTTTTCATAAAACTTCTTCGCGGTTAATCAGTGGAATAAAGGCTAATTCATAAAAATTTCTTAAATCAGATTTGTAACACCCTAAATTAGGGGTTATTTGTGATTTAAATATTTTCCATGTATGTGCTTGAAGAATTAAATCCTAGGATTATTTGGCATGTTTTAGGGTCTAAAAATAACCCGAGTTAGGCCTGACCTAGTATTAAAAATTTCTTTTTGAGGGTTTAAAAGGAAGGAGCTTGGAGATAGGGGTTAAGGGGAATTTTGGGCGAAACATGACTCAAGGAATTAAGTGGCAAAGTGGCTTGCTTGCGCCACTTAAAAGTTAGGGGTGACGAATGGGGGGTCTTGGGTTCGATTCTTGGAAAGGGGGATTGCATTTTGTTTTGGGTTTTTGGGGCGTTAAAGGAAGGGGCCAAGTAAGGAAGGCTTTAAAGAATTTTGAGGGTGATTTTGGGCATGAAAGTTGAGTTGGTTAAGTGGTTACCGAGCGCCACTTAAAGGCTTGGAGGTATATGGGCGCAGTCATAGGATCGAATGTTGGAATGGATTTTGGCTCTTTATTTTTGGGTGATCGGCCTAGGAGGTTTTATAAATAAATGAAGGGTTTTGTGACATGAAAGACAGGTTGGTGGAGTGGCTTGGGGCACCACTTTAAGGGGTTGGCAAAAGGACTCGAGTTCGAGTCATGAGGGGCGCAAGAAAGGTGTTTTATTTTTGGGCTTTTGGTGTTAAAAGAAAGAGGGCCAGGAAGAAGGCTTTAAAATTAAATGAGGAGGATATTTGACATGAAAGTCAATTGGGGAAACATGGCATGAGGCGTGTAAGGGGGGCTGCATTAGAGAGGTTCCAGGTTCGAACCATAGGAACAGCATATGGTTGTTTTTTTTTTTTTTTGCTGCTGGCGTGTATGGGAGAATTGGCTACATGTTGGACTCTTAAAAGTGATAAGGTTGAGCTAAATTTTTGCTCTAAAATCGGCTGGAAGAGAGTAGTATTAGTAATTTTATTTTCATTTAAATTGTTGAGAGTAGTTAGGAGATAATGTAAGATAATTTTGCTTTATTTTTGATAAATAAAAGCTGGAATTATCACCAAATGGAAGGTGATGGTCGACTTAAGGACTTCTTGGGGGAGGGCTGTTCACTTTTGGTTTTATCACCTAAAGGGAGTGCCAAAATTCTTCAATTATTCTTTTCCCTTTTTCTCTCTTGTTGCTGCCGAATTTTCCCTTGAACCATAGCCAAAATTGTTCCAAAAATTTCCAGCTTCTCTTGTTCCTTTTTAGCCGAATCTATCTCCTCTTTTAAGAGGAAAATTCCAGCCCTTCCATCTTGCCTTGGCCGAATCTCTTAGGGGTTGTCAAACCTCTCTTTTGTAGTTCTCCAAGTGGCGTTGGGGTAAGTGAGTAGTTCCATTCGGCCAAGGGTCCTTTTGTTATAAAGTTTATGTGTTAATGCCGAAACTAATATGAGCCATGGATTTAGGGGCTAATTAAGGCTTCGGGATTTGTTTGGAAATCAAATCCGTTTAAGGTAAGTCCACAAAAGAGCCTTGGTATTAATTTAGCATGGCCGAATAGGCCAAGGTCCCTAATCATGTGTTGGCCGATTGTAGGAGGAACCAACATCTCGTGATTTCCTTTCGTACATTCGGGATTTGCTAGTAAATAGGTGTGTAAGAACTCACTACGCACTTTATTAATTTACATGATTATTGTTGTTGTTATTCACCTTTTTGGTAGTGTTTTGCTTATGGCTAAGCATGGATTCCGGGTAAGTCCCTTAATTTGTGATTTTTGATATATGATTTGCATTCCATCAAATGATGTTAAATGCTATGACATGATATTTGATAATTGATATATAAGCATGTGATGGTGGGATTGATGAGAGGAGGGGGATGATTTTATGGACTGTCGCTAGTGGTTTTGACCACAAGATGGGTTGGCCCCATCAGATTATTTGTGACCTATGGTCATCAGTGGTTTTGACCACAAGATGGGTTGGCCCCATCGATTATTTGCGACCTATGGTCATCGAGTGGTTTTGACCACACCGATTGATAAATTGCGACTAAGTCCCAAAGTGGTTTGGTACCACCAAAGGGTTTTGACCACACTTGATTATTTGTGACCTATGGTCATCGATGGTTTTGACCACACGATGGGTTGGCCCCATCATTTAATTTGTGACTCTAAGTCATCAGTGGTTTTGACCACACGGGTAGTTAAGGAGTATGGATGGTTAGGTTGGGTTGCATATTTGCATGTTAATTAATATCTTGTGTATGAGTTACATTAGGGTGGGGATTTACACACCGAGTCTTGGTGACTCACCCTTTCCCTTAACATTTTGCGATGAGTAGATCGCGGAGATGGAGCCGAAGAGGACTCGAGGCGCCATGCTTGCTGTTGGATTTGTTTTTACTTGATTTAGTTAAAATTATTTATTTTCTAAGTTTTTATTTGGGTTGTAATAAGGCCGCTAATTATTGTTGGATGTTTATTTTATTGCTTTATTTTACTCATGTTATATTACAAATGGAATTTTATAAATCTTAATTGAACCAGGTTAAAAGCAACTTTTTCAACTAAGTAACTACTACGAGTTTTCAAGGAAGTTACCATCGGGTAACAAAAATTTACCAAGTCACCAATAACTCAGATGATTTTAAATGCTACATGATCAAATGTTTTCAAAAGGGTTTTCATTCAATCAGTATTTATAAAAGCCCAACTAAGTTTTCAAACCCGCTTTCATACCTTAGCCAAAGTTTACCAAGTTTTCACCAACCTTTCAAAATGACTCAAATTATTTTACTCCGTGACATACCAGATCCGGTCAGGACTCTTGGGCCGGGTTTGGGTGTTATATTTTTGGTATCAGAGCCTGATTCAAAACTCGGCTGTGGGGGGCCCAAGGCCCAAAATGTTTTGTTTTTGTTAGTAGACCTTATTATGATGTTTTGAGAAACTGTTTTGGCTTGAACAGCATGGCACCGAGTCTCCGGCACCAATCCGCCCAGGTAAGTACTTCTATCCATTTCTGTGAATATTTGATGAGGGGTAGAAGGGTAAATTGGGAACGTAGACTACTAGAGTAGAAACTGTTGAACCCTAGGGCTAGCATGCCTCAACTATGTATAAGATTTAATAATTTCTTAAACAACCCTGTGAGTTGTCACTGAGCAAGGGATGTGGCAATCGTTATACGCATGTCTAGGATTGGATTCGGTGGGAGCCTGGTATTTAAGTAGTCATCGTGACTCACCTCCTACTCACTTGAATCCTACCTGGTGCGTAGTAACGGTTCATCCTAGCTGAGACGACACACTCACAGGCTAAACTCGATAACTAAAACCCGAAAGGGACTAGCCGTTTTGTTTTTGAAGTAACTAAAACCTTTTTTTAAAAAAAAAGACCAAAATACCCCTCAGTTGAAAAATAACCAAAATACCCCCAGGTTGTAAATTACCAAAATACCCCCCCGTATGAAAAATTTCCAAATAGAAAATTTTCAAAATATCCTTCTTTTGTGAAATCACTTAGAACCAAATTTTTGGAAATCTTTTTATGAAAATACCCTGGTTATGAGAAATTACTAAAATACCCCTGGGGGTAAAATTGTAAAAATACCTCTAATTTATGATATTCCCAAAATACCCACAGTTTTAATCAAAATTTTCATCACATAAAAGTGCCCAAAACCCTTAAATTGCAAAATATCAACAACGTCATGATTTTAGGAAAATTACAAAATTGCCCCTAACCAACAAGATTACCAGAATGACCCTGATTTTCAAAACTTCGCAATATCACTGTTTTAGAAAATGCAATTCTCGGAAAGAACCATCAATGTTTTACAACTTTTGAAATATCCCTGATTTCTTAAAATTTTACAAATTCACCCCGATTTGTGAAAAATTACCGAAATACCCTCGGATTTCAAAATTTTTCAAAATACCCCGAAAATGTAAAAGATCCAAAATACTTTTTGACAAAATCATCCGAGAACTTTTATTTTTGAAAAATTACAAAAATACCCCTGTAGGATAAATTACGAAAATACCCCTGGGTAGTGGAAAAACAATCACAATGAAAACTACAATGTCTCTTTGAATGAATGAATGGAAAATTGTGTGCATGTATGATTGCAAAAGAACCACTCCTAAAACTTCTATCATAAAATTTCTTCGCGAATAATCCAGTGAAACAAGTACTAATGCATAAAATTCTTAAACAGATAAACGCAATCGTTAGAATGAGTTCAAGAGGTCGTGGACGCTTTCTCCGTGGTAGTGGAAGGGGTAGGATGGCCTTATCTCGAGCAGTGAGGTCCGGACATGGGTCTGGAAATGAGATGCCGGGATCCGACGGCAAAAACCGAGTTCCAAGATCGACGGTGGTAATGATGTCGTATCTCAAGTCAGACACGGTATTGAAACGAGTTCTTTCGAGGTAGCGTGTAAGAGCCCAGAATAAATCGCGGGTTGAACGACTGGCTAAGGCTATGAGCGTAAGTATTCGAGGAGTATTGAGTATTGGCTGGAATCCACTGAAAAGATTATGGGTGATTTGGATTTCACACCCGAGGAGAAGTTAAAGGGTATCATCTCTTTGCTTCGGGATGAGTCTTACTAGTGGTGGTTCACTGTGAGAGATGGAACGGTGGCAGAAAATCTCACTTGGGAATTCTTCAGAGATGCCTATCAAAAGAAGTATATTGGAACTAGCTACGTGGATGCACAGCGAAAGGCTTCCTTGAACCTGGTTCAAGGTAATAAGTCAGTGGCAGAATATGAGGTCGAGTTTCTCCGGTTGAGTAGGTATGCTCGAGGTATTGTGGGTACCGAGCATGAACGCTGTGTAAGATTCGAAGATGTGCCAGATGTGACAACGGGTATGTCCCTTATTTATGGAATACCCTTAATTGCTTTGATTATTGTAGAGTTTTCTTATTTTACTAGGGAAGTGCTCAAACCTTGGTTGTGAACTTAGAGATTGTGCCTAGGAAGTAAGATAGTTTTATTAATATCGAGTGCATGAGCATAAGCATAGTACGGTGAGTTAAGATGTACGACTATCCGTTAGTAAGTAATTTTGAGGACGAAATTATTTTTGAAGGGGTAGAACTGTAACACCCTAAATTAGGGGTTATTTGTGATTTAAATATTTTCCATGTGTGTGCTTGAAGAATTAAATCCTAAGATTATTTGGCATGTTTTAGGGTCTAAAAATAACCCCGAGTTAGGCCTGACCTAGTATTAAAAATTTCTTTTTGAGGGTTTAAAAGGAAGGAGCTTGGACATAGGGGTTAAGGGAAAATTTGGGCGAAACATGACTCAAGGAATTAAGTGGCAAAGTGGCTTGCTTGCGCCACTTAAAAGTTAGGGGTGACGAATGAGAGGTCTTGGGTTTGATTCTTGGAAAGGGGGATTGCATTTTGTTTTGGGTTTTTGGGGCTTTAAAGGAAGGGGCCAAGTAAGGAAGGCTTTAAAGAATTTTGAGGGTGAGTTTGGGCATGAAAGTTGAGTTGGTTAAGTGGTTACCGAGCGCCACTTAAAGGCTTGGAGGTATATGGGCGCAGGTCATAGGATCGAGCTGTTGGAATGGATTTTTGGCTTTTTATTTTTTGGGTGATCGGCCTAGGGAGGTTTTATAAATAAATGAAGGGGTTTTGTGACATGAAAGACAGGTTGGTGGAGTGGCTTGGGGTGCCATTTTAAGGGGTTGGCAAAAGGACTCGAGTTCGAGTCATGAGGGGTGCAAGGAAGGTGTTTTATTTTTGGGCTTTTGGTGTTAAAAGAAAGAGGGCCAGGAAGAAGGCTTTAAAATTAAATGAGGAGGATATTTGACATGAAAGTCAATTGGGGAAACATGGCATGAGGCGTGTAAGGGGGGTATTAGAGAGGTTCGTGTTCGAACCATAGGAACAAAGCATATGGTTGTTATTTTTTTTTTTTTTTGTCTCTGGCGTGTATGGGAGAATTGGCTGCATGTTGGACTCTTAAAAGTGATAAGGTTGAGCTAAATTTTTGCTCTAAAATTGGCTGGAAGAGAATAGTATTAGTAATTTTATTTTCATTTAAATTGTTGAGAGTAGCTAGGAGATAATGTAAGATAATTTTGCTTTATTTTTGATAAATAAAAGCTGGAATTATCACCAAATGGAAGGTGATGGTCGACTTAAGGACTTCTTGGAGGAGGGTTGTTCACTTTTGGTTTTATCACCTAAAGGGAGTGCCAAAATTCTTCAATTATTCTTTTCCCTTTTTCTCTCTTGTTGCTGCCGAATTTTCCCTTGAACCATAGCTAAAATTGTTCCAAAAATTTCCAGCTTCTCTTGTTCCTTTTTAGCCGAATCAACATCCTCTTTTTAGAGGAAAATTCCAGCCCTTCCATCTTGCTTGGCCGAATCTCTTAGGGGCTGTCAAACCTCTCTTTTGTAGTTTTCCAAATGGTGTTGGGGTAAGTGAGTAGTTCCATTCGGCCAAGGGTCCTTTTGTTATAAAGTTTATGTGTTAATGCCGAAACTAATATGAGCCATGGATTTAGGGGCTAATTAAGGCTTCGGGATGTGTTTGGAAATCAAATCCGTTTAAGGTAAGTCCACAAAAGAGCCTTGGTATTAATTTAGCATGGCCGAATAGGCCAAGGTCCCTAATCATGTGTTGGCCGATTGTAGGAGGAACCAACATCTCGGGATTTCGCTCGTACATTCGGGATTTGCTAGTAAATAGGTGTGTAAGAACTCACTACACACTTTATTAATTTACATGATTATTGTTGTTGTTATTCACCTTTTTGGTAGTGTTTTGCTTATGGCTAAGCATGGATTAGGGTAAGTCCCTAATTTGTGATTTTTGATGTATGATTTGCATGCCATCACATGATGTAAAATGCTATGACATGATATTTGATAATTGATATATAAGCATGTGATGGTGGGATTGATGAGAGGAGGGGGATGATTTTATGGACTGTCGCCAGTGGTTTTGACCACAAGATGGGTTGGCCCCATCAGATTATTTGTGACCTATGGTCATCAGTGGTTTTGACCACAAGATGGGTTGGCCCCATCAGATTATTTGTAACCTATGGTCATCAGTGGTTTTGACCACACCGATTGATAAATTGCAACTACGTCCCAGTGGTTTAGTACCACCAGTGGTTTTGGCCACACTTGATTATTTTTGACCTATGGTCATCAGTGGTTTTGACCACACGATGGGTTGGCCCCATCATTTAATTTGTGACTCTAAGTCATCAGTGGTTTTGACCACACGGGGTAGTTAAGGAGTATGGATGGTTAGGTTGGGCTGCATATTTGCATTTTAATTAATATCTTGTGTATGAGTTACATTCCGGGTGGGGGATTTACACACTGAGTCTTGGTGACTCACCCCTTTCCCTTAACATTTTGCGATGAGTAGATCGGAGATGGGGCCTGAGAGGACTCGAGGCGCCATGCTTGCCGTTGGATTTGTTTTTACTTAATTTAGTTAAAATTATTTATTTTTAAGTTTTTTATTTGGGTTGTAATAAGGCCGCTAATTATTGTTGGATGTTTATTTTATTGCTTTATTTTATTCATGTTATATTACAAATGGAATTTTATAAATCTTAATTGAACCGGTTAAAAGCAACTTTTTCAACTAAGTAACTACTATGAATTTTCAAGGAAGTTACCATCGGGTAACAAAATTTACCAAGTCCCCAATAACTCAGATGATTTTAAATTGCTACATGATCAAATGTTTTCAAAAGGGTTTCTCACCAATCAGTATTTATAAAAGCCCAACTAAGTTTTGAAACCTCGTTTTCATACCTTAGCCAAAGTTTACCAAGTTTTCACCAACCTTTCAAAATGACTCAAATTATTTTACTCCGTGACATACCAGATCCGATCAGGACTCATGGGCCGGGTTTGGGGTGTTACAAGATTAAAGCGCATCGTTAGATATGAGTTCTAGAGGACGCGGTCGTCATGGACGCGGTAGAGGAAGAATGACTGTGTCAGAACCCGTTAGATCGGGTCAAGGGTCTGATAATGAGTTACCACCGCCACCACCACCCCCAGCTGTTGGTGTTGAGCAGCAAGCTCAGATGGGGGATGATGCTGTGTCGCAGGCTATGCTGCGAGTTTTGGAAATAGTGGCTGGCGCGGGTGGAAATACGGGAGCTCAGAAATCTATACCCGAGTGACTCTGAGCCAACAGAGCTGAGGTGTTCCGTGGAGTATCCGGTGTGGCACCCAGTACAGCTGAGTACTGGTTGGAAGCAACCGAGTGCATTATGGATGAGCTCGATCTAACCTCAAAGGAGAAGTTGAAAGGAATGGTGGCAGTACTACGCGATGAAGCGTATCAATGGTGGTTAACAGTTAGGGATGGTGCCACTGCTGAGGATCTGACCTGGGAGTATGCTAAGGAGGCATATCAAAAAAAGAATGTCGGCACACATTATATCGATGAGCAGAGGAAGGCTTTTCTAGGACTGGTTCAAGGGAACAAGTCAGTAGCAGCATATGAAGCTAAATTTCTGAGATTAAGCCGATATGCTCGAGGAGTAGTAGTAATTGAGAATGAACGCTGTGTCCGTTTTGAGGACGGACTAAGGGATGATTTGAGATTGTTGATAGCACCGCATCAAGAGCAGGAGTTTTCTGCTTTACTAGAAAAGGCTAAGGTAGCCGAGGGAATCAAGGACTCGGTTAAGCAGAGCTCTGATAGGAATAGACCCAAGAGGGGTTATGGGTCGTCAGGATCATCGGGAAATGTACAAAAAAGGCCTAGAGCTGATGGGCCGAGGGGTCAGCAAGTTGGTACAGGAGGGCAGTATCGTCCTTGTGATCATTGTGGAAAGAAGCACTTAGGGGAGTGCTGGAAAAAGATGGGAGGATGTTTTAGGTGTGGGTCCAAGGACCATATGCTCAAAGATTGTCCTAAGAAACCAGATGAAAGTCGATCAGCAACTCAGAATGTTAATCAGGCTGGTAGAGGAGGACAGCAGCCTCAACGAGGTCGTGGTGCGAATAACAGAGGCAATGGTGCTGGCAGAGGACGTGGAACACAAGGCAGAGGTGCTGCTAATACTGAGGCAAGGCAGTCGGGTTTGGTTTATGTGGTTCGCCGTAGGGAGGATAGAGACGCGCTGGACGTCATAACCGGTACGTTCCTCATTCATGGAAAACCTTATTATGCTTTGATTGATGTGGGTTTGACCCATTCTTATGTTGCATGTAGTGTAGTGGAAACACTAGGCCTAGACTCTGAACTCTCTGATAGGGAGATGACTGTAGTAAGCCCATTAGGCCAAACTATAGTGGTGAATAAGATCTTTCAGAGTGTACCCCTAGAAATTCAGGGAGTGAGCTTTCGGGCTGACTTAATGGAGTTACCCTTTGAGGAATTTGACCTCATACTTGGTATGGATTGGTTAGTAGAGCACCGGGCCGTATTGGATTGTGCGGCTAAATGAATGGAACTAAGGACCCCTGAGGACGAGGTGGTCATTATGATAGGAGAAAGAAGAAACTACTTGTCTAATGTAGTTTCGACGCTTAAGGCTGAAAAGTTGGTTCGTAAAGGGTGCGAGGCATTTTAGCCTTCGTAAGTGCTTTGGATGGAAAGGAGGAAGGTGTCAATGGAGTTAGAACGGTAAGGGACTTTGAGGATGTGTTCCCGGAGGAATTACTGTGAATACCCCAGATAGGGAGGTGGAGTTTGAATAGATTTACATCGGGAACAGCCCCGTGTCAATCACTCCATACCGAATGGCGCCAAATGTGTTAGTTGAGCTCAAGGCTCAAATCCAGGAATTACTTGACCGTGGGTTTATTCTACCCAGTGTGTCTCCATGGGGAACACCAGTCTTGTTTGTAAAGAAGAAGGATGGAACTATGCGTATGTGCATAGACTACCGTCAGTTGAATAAGCTGACCATTAAGAACAAGTCTCCTTTGCCAAGGATCGATGACTTGTTTGATCAGCTGAAAGGGGCGGCAGTGTTTTCAAAGATCGACTTGAGGTCAGGATATCACCAGTTGAAGGTGAAGGAGGCAGATATCCATAAGACAACCTTTAGGACAAGATATGGCCACTACGAGTTTGTAGTAATGCCGTTCGGGTTGACAAACGCCCCGGCCGCGTTCATGGATATAATGAACCGGGTGTTTCAACCTTACTTGGATAGGTTCGTCGTAGTGTTCATCGATGACATCCTTGTATACTCTAAATCTAAAGTAGAGCATGATGAGCATCTCCGGATTGTGTTACAAGAATTGAGGGAGAAGAAGCTTTATGCCAAATTCAGCAAGTGTGAATTTTGGCTTAAGGAAGTTGCTTTCCTAGGACATGTGGTGTCTGGTGAAGGAATAAGGGTGGATCCTAAGAAAATTGAAGTTGTGTTGGATTGGAAACCACCTAAGTCAGTGGCAGAGATTCATAGTTTCTTGGGATTGGCAGGCTATTACAGAAGATTCGTGGAAGGATTTTCGTCGATAGCCGTGCCATTAACAAAGTTGTTGAGGAAGGAAGTACCCTTTGTATGGACGGATAAGCAACAGGAGAGTTTTGAAAAACTTAAGAAGGTATTGACGGAAGCTCCAGTGTTGATTCAGCCGGAGGCGGGAAAAAATTACCATGGACTTCATTAGTGGGCTTCCCCTTACGCCTACTAAAAAGGACTCGGTATGGGTAATAGTAGACCATTTGACCAAATTCGCGCACTTTATCCCGGTAAGGGTTGATTATTCTCTTCAGAAATTGGCTAAGTTATATGTGGCAAAAATCATGAGGCTACATAGAGTGCCGGTGTCTATCATTTCGGATAGAGACCCAAGATTTACGTCTCGGTTTTGGAGGGCACTTCATCAAGCTTTAGGCACTAAGTTAGATTTCACTACGGCCTTTCATCCACAGTTGGACGGGCAGTCTGAACGGGTAATCCAAGTATTGAAGGATATGTTGAGGGGCTGTGTGATGGATTTTAGAGGAAATTGGGAGGAGTATTTGCCTTTAGCCGAGTTTGCCTACAACAACAGCTATCAGGCAAGTATTCAAATGGCACCATACGAAGCGCTGTATGGTCAGAAGTGTCGGACTCCTACATGTTGGACTGAGTTAGGAGAACGTCGAATTTTGGGACCAGAGATGGTGGCAAAAACTGAAGAGAAGGTTGAGATAATCCGAGCACGATTAAAAGAAGCCTCTGATAGGCAGAAGTCTTACTCCAACCTCAAGCGGAAGGAAATAGAGTTTGAGGTGGGAGACCAAGTGTTTCTGAAAGTCTCGCCTTGGAAGAAGGTGATGAGGTTTGGTCGGAGCCCAAGGTTTATAGGGCCCTATCGAGTACTAAAGCGAGTTGGGCCAATGGCATATCAGCTAAAGTTTCCACCAGAGTTGCAGCAGATGCACGATGTATTCCATGTATCCATGCTACGTCGATATTGATCGGATCCATCTCACTTGGTACCAGGTGAAGAAGTGGAGCTAAGGCCAGACTTATCCTATGAGGAAGAGCCGATTCAGATTTTGGAACATGATGTGAAAGTGTTACAGAGGAAGTCAGTTCCTCTAGTCAAAGTGTTACGGCACAATCATGGATCGGAGGAAGCTTCGTGGGAACCAGAGGAGGCAATGCGACAGTAATACCCTCAATTATTTTAGCTAGGAAATTTCGAGGACGAAATTATTTTAAGGGGGTAGAACTGTAATACCCTGAAAATGGGCCTATGCATTTCCTTTGATTATATGAAATGATATGTCTTATGTGTTATGAATGTAATATGAACATTTTTGGAAACTTGGAAATGTAAGAAATGATTTAGAAATGTTAAGTTTCAAAAAGAGGAAAGTGAACATTTTGGAAACTTGGAAATGTTAAGTTAAAAGAGGAAAGTGAACATTTTGGAGACCTAAGCTAAAAGAGGAAAGTGAACATTTTGGAAACTTAAGTTAAAAGAGGACAAGTGAACATTTTGGAAACCTAAGAAATGTATAGAAATGTTAAGTCTAAAAAGAGGAAACTAAGGCAAGGTAGCCTTAAAAAAATTAATAAGAGGAATTTGACACACAAACAGGCTTGGAAAAGTGGCCTGAAGATATCACTTAAAAGCCCAGCAAGTGACGCCACAAGCTTGTGTATTTGGGCCAGGGATCGAGTCACTTGGGAAGCAAATAAAAGAAATTTTATTTTGCTACTAGAAGCAAAGGAGGTGGACTATGAAAGGAACCTAAGTCTGAGTTTTACTTTCTTTAAAATTCTGCTAAAGGGTGTGCTTAAGTGTGAATTAAATTCCTTATATTTTAAAGTGATAATTAGGAGAATGAGGGAAAAGTGATGGCCAAGTAAGGGACTTTGAGTTTAGTAATTTCGGCTAGGTAAGGATAGTTGCTGAATTATCTTTTATTTTAGATGATAATTAAAGAGATAAAATTTATCAAAATAGGAATAGTTGGCCGAATGAGGGTCTCTATGAAGATTAACTTGCAACAAGGGAAAAGGGTAGCCATCCTTCATTCTCTCTTTTCTTGCGAAATTCTCTAGCAACATTCTCTCTTCTTCATTTGTTCTCCTTCTTTTGTTAGTCAAAGCCGAAAATTCAAGATACCACTATTAGCCAATTTCTTCTTCTTTATTTCAATTCATCCAAAAGCTGACATCTGTTAAGTGTTCACTTAGGCTATAGCCAAAACTTTGAAGTGGTGTCGGAGGAGATTGTCGACTTCTTCAAGTAAGGGTAAGGATCAATTGCTATTATTTTCTTCTTTCGTAAACCAAAAGTTAAGATTCTAATGCCATATACATGTTGGTCGAAACTTTGAAGGAAAGCTTCGGATTCATGTGGATCACAACTACAAGGAGGAAAGTTTGAGATTTAAAATCACAAGGTATGTGTTTAAGGCATTCGCCAAGACCTATTTTAAGTGATTGGATTTATTCTTAAAAGCGAAAACTAACCTATGTAAAGATCTAGTGCTTGGTCGAATATCGTGAAGGAGAAATTGTTTCTCGAAGGTGCACCATATGTCGCGTATTCCTAGTTATTTAGTGAGTTTCGGATTTAAGATCCATAAGGTAAGCACTATAGCATTCGGCCAAGGCTCAGATTGATACTAAGATCTATTTTCTACATATTAAAAAGTCGAAACTAATCTATTCAAGTAATCTAGTGATTGCCGATTTCAAGAAAGAAGGATACAAAGTTTTGGTATTTGATTAGGCATCAATCGGCACTAAGGTAGGTTTTAGTGTACAAATCCTACTAGGATTTGGTTTTATGGCCAAATAAGTTTTTCATTAAATCTGTAATATGGGCCGAATGTAGGGAGTTAAAGATCTAAGATCGAAATTTGGGATTTCAGTGGAATTGTTAAGCGAATCAGGTGTGTACCCCACACTACTTTTAATAAGATCCATGGCTATAATAAATATGTGCATGATTATAAGAATGTGAAATATGGCTAAGGTACCATGTTATGGTACAAAGTACTCAGGTATGTTTCCTACTCCTACTAGGATTACAAAATATGTTATATTTAACATGTGAAAAGTGACATGAATGTGAATTTAAGTATGATATGCATGATACAAATAATATGGGGCATTCGGGTTATATGAGAAAGGGGAAGTGTATGTGGTGACTTGGTCTCACTATCTGAATGTGGTGACTTGGTCACATTATCGAATGTGGTAACCGGTTACATTATTCGAATGTGGTGTCTCATGACACAATTATTTAATCTGGTGGCTATGCCACGAATTTTATATGGGCGATGAGCACGCCGACCGCAAAGAATCGCCTTCGATGGTGTGTAGCGGATGGAAGGTTGACTTAGTAGTCCCCACGGTGTGTTGGTTGGTACGGGGATGTGTAGCAGATGGCATCTAGGTTTGGGTTCTGGATTGCATCATTATCTTTTTTTAATTTTTTATGAACATGTATGATATTGTATGCCTGAATTATTAAATTTTAGTGTTGGTTACACATTAAGTCTGTTGACTCACCCCGTTGTGGGATTACTTTTCAGGTGACGACCAGTGATGGACCGGGCTGGCAGATGCTTAGGGATGGCCATGTCGAGCAAGAAGTTCATCTATTTTTATTTGAACTATTTTATTTTAAGTATTTGAATTTTTAATTTTAGGAATTATTTGATGTAATAAGGCCATAGTAGCACTACTTTACTTTGCTTTTATTTATTAAGCTTACAAACTGTTATTTATTAAAAGATTAAGTAAACTTATTTTTAAACAAAGTCTAAACGTTTTGTCACCTAAAGTAAAGGTTTTGAATAATGAAATAAACTTGTTTTCAACACAAGCCCAACCCAAAACAATCTTTCTTTTAAAACACACAAGTTTTTCCTAAGTAACAAAAGAATTTGAAAAGGTTTACACTGGGGAACATACCAGATCTGGTCAAGGCTCGTGGGCCGGGTTTGGGGTGTTTTAGGTAGGGCGCCAAGAAGAGCTTGCGACGCGAGGGAATATTAGGGTTTCAGAAACCTTTAGTTTCTG
Source organism: Gossypium rotundifolium (assembly GCA_025506655.1). Classification (NCBI taxonomy): domain Eukaryota; kingdom Viridiplantae; phylum Streptophyta; class Magnoliopsida; order Malvales; family Malvaceae; genus Gossypium; species Gossypium rotundifolium. Next base: position 16,560,163 of record CP106730.1, read on the forward strand.
ATTTGAATTTGGGCACTTTTGAGCCGTGTAAGTTGGGTTAGTTTGGGTTTTAGGTGTTAGGTCATCTATTTGGGGTGTAAGTGGGTTTTGGGCTTTAGTTTAATGTTTTGCGCTCTGTAAATGGGCTGTGCTAGACATTTGGTTTTAATTATTTTTTTTGGTTTTTTTATTCTGGTTTATTTCATTTACACGGGCCCGGGCTAAACTAGGTTCTTACAAACATGTTATTTGCATAATGAATAAGTCTGAGGAATTCTCGCTCATATTTCATAACAGACATCCTACATTGCCCCATATACAGAGATTCCTTCCTCATTTGTTCAACATACATCTGGTTTACATATCTTCCCCTAAACTTTTCCTAAAAGACGTCTCAACCAATCATTTATTCAGGAGTTACACAAACCAAGGTTTCCCACCATTGATAAGCTTCCCCTTCTAATAGTGATATATCACACAAAAGAATATCCTTAGGAGGACATTTCAATCATTTTATCACTCTACATAAATAAGATAACCATTGTTCAGCCATTGTGGGATCATCACATTTATCACCTAGAAACTCTTTGGCATCCTTTTTTTCTAATATCCCTTACAGGATCAATTTTGGATAAAGTCACAACAGGTACTTGTGGAGTAGGTTGTGCTTGTAATATCCGGGATTTAGGGGTTATGCATTTTCACTTAAATGAATGTGATTGCATGTTTGTGTGTGATTTGAATGTGTTTTGGGGCTTCAAGAACCTTGGGATGTAGGTAGGAGCCTTAGAAGTTATTGGATTTTTAAGCCTAAAAAGGGGAACTAAGGGAGCTAGGCCTTAAGGAGTTTATTGTGTGGTTTAGGACACAAATAGCCCAGTGGTAAGGTCGCAAGGAAGCGCCACTTAGGGCCTTGTAAGGTGACACCACATGGAGTGTAAAGGGGCCTAGGTTCGAGCAGCAAGGGAAACATTTTGGAGCTGTTATTTTTCAGCAAAGAGAGGCAGCGATGGACGGTACAAGAACACTTCATGGATGAAGTATAGATTGGGTCAAAATCTTAAAGATTTAGCTAAGTAGGAGTGAAAAGGGGGATTGGGTGGAGAGAGGAAGAGTTGGCTGGCAGAAGGACTTTGGAGAGGGGCTTATTCGGTCATGTATAGGGGAGTTAGTGCCGAAATTCTTTTCTTCTTTTGTTAACCAAAATCGAAAGTGAAAGTGTGCATCTTCTCTTCCCCTTTTATTCTGCTAATGCCGAAATCTTTTTCTTCTTTTTCATTCCTACCGAAACTCCCTTCATCTCTTTTCTTTAAACCAATCCGAATACCATTTATCCTCCTTCTATTCTCTCCTTTCACTATTGGCCAAATCTCCATTGTTTTTCTTAAAGCCATTGCCGAAATCTCTCAAACTCATCCCTTCTCAGTTTTTGGCCGAATATCAACCAAGCAGAGATCTCCTTTGATTTTTTCTCTAATCAGTTTGGAGTAGGTAACTCTGTCATGATCGAATCTCCATTATTTTCCCCTATTTCCTCTCTGTCGACATGTGTAGGACAAAAACAGAATTTCGACATTTGTCTTGACTTTTAATCAACCATGCAATTGGTTTCTTTTAGAATCTCCGAGATTTTGAAGCAGTAGATCGGAATCAGGTTTTTCCTAACAATAGTTTTCAGTAAGTCAGTGGTAAGGTTTCGTATTGATTCAATTCGTCTCTTAGTTATCTGAAAAGTCGAAAGCTAACCATTAGAGTATATTAGTGTTTGGCCGATTTCAAGGAAGGCTTGTTACATGGTTTCAGGATTTGGTTGGAAACCAAATCGGCATCAAGGTAAGGTATTATTTCCATGCGATATATCCTTCGGGATTTCTAATAGAGTCGAACAGACTTTTGGTTACTAACAAGTATTGGCCGATTGTAGGAAGGGGGAAAGCAAATGTTTCGGGATTTCGCTTAGATCTAAAAATAGTAACCAGGTGTGTAACCCACCCTAAATTCCCGATTAATAATAATAATGTTATGAATATGTTAATAAGGTTATGAATGAATATGGCTAAGGGTACCATTCAATGGTACAGTGTATTCAAGTATGTACCCCTTAAAACTTGTTAATAATGTTTAATAACATTGAAGTGAAAATATGTGAAAATCCATTATGATTTTGAGGGTAAGGTAAATTGCATGATAATTGTATGTTTTGAATGTTGCATGGGCATATGGGTGATTATGTTAAAAGGGAAGTGATCTGGTGGTTTCTACCACATTATCTGGTGACTTATGTCACATATTATGAATCTGGTGACTCTGTCACATTATCTCGGTGGCTATGCCACAATTATAAGGGCGATGTGCGTTGATTGCAATGACTGCCTTCGATGGTGTGTAGCGGATGGAGGGTCGATTTAGTAATCCCCACGGTGTGATCGGTAGGTACAGGTGATGTGTGGAGGTTGGATCTAGGTGGTTTGGGTAGCATCATTATTTACAATTATTTTATGTGATTTAATATGCCTTGAATGTTTTAGGAGTCTGTGATGGTTGTTACACACTGAGTCCGTTGACACACCCTTCGTGGGCTAACATTTTACAGATGGCACTCAGTAAATGGACCGGGTCGGCAGGAACTTAGTGGTGGCCATGCATAGCTCAATTTTTTCAATTTTTCCTATTAAGTTTATTTTGATTTATTTTGGATTATGTTTTGATGTAATAAGGCCATTATCACTTAACCGTTTTATTTATGTGTTTTAAATTTTTCTTATAATGCTAACAATATCGAACAAAACGATTAAACCTTTTTCGTAAAACAACATCAATTGTTTTGAAACCCAAACACCTACGGTTTTAAGTTAGTATTAATAAATTCTAAAATCTGGCATTTCTTTTAACTTGTAACTTTGCAATATGAAAATATCGTTTTAGTACAAAATTAAATTACAACACGGTTTTAACTTGAGAACAATCCAAACCTATTTACTTCGAAACCACCAAGATTTTCAAAATGTCATTACGAGACTTAACTACATTTTACTCAAGGAGCATGCCAGATCCGGTCAGGGCTTGTGGGCCGGGTTTGGGGTGTTTTAATTTGGTATCAGAGCCCGGTTCAAAACTCAGCCTTGAGGGCTTTTAGGCCCAAAACATTTTTTTTATTTTGAAGTTGGGTTTTACTAAAGAATGAGCAAGTTTTCTGGCATGGCACCTGAGTCTCCAGCCCGAAGTCCACTAGGTAAGTACCCCTAACCATTGTATGATTTGTATGTGGGTATTAAGGGGACGTAGACTAGTAGACTAGGAGCTAATGAACCCTAGGATTAGCCTACTCCAACATAGAATTGTATAAAATTTAAAGTCTAACCAAACAAACATGTGAATGAGTCACCGAGTTAAGGGTGTGGTAACCGTGGTGCGCATGTCTAGGATTGAATTCAGGGGGAGCTTGGTATTTAAACAGTCATAGTGACTCACCTCCTCTCCGCTCGAATCCTACCTGGTACGTAGTGATGGTTCACCCTAACCAAAAGGACTTAATCACAGGCTAAATTCAATAATTAAAACCCGAAAAGGATCAGTCACCTTATTTTGTACAACCCTAAAATTAAACCTTGGTTTCAAAATTACCAAAGTACCCTTAATTTGAAAAAATGACCAAAATACCCCTGATTTGCGAATTGACCAAATTACCCCTAACTTGTAAAATTACCAAAATACCCACGGTATGGAAAGTTGTCAAAGTACCCCCGAACTGAAAATTTCCAAAATACCCTTATTTTGTAAAATCACTTGGAACCATATTTTACAAAATTACCAAAATACCCTTGGTTTGTAAAATTACAAAAATACCCTCAGTTTATAAAATTACCATACCACCCTCGATTCCTTTCATCAAAATATTCTTATTTTGCAAAAATTCCAAAAATCCCTATTTGCGAAATTTCAAATACCTTAATTTGGAAAATTTCGAAAATACCCCTGTAGGATAAAATTACAAAAATACCCTTGGGTAGTGAAAAACAACGACAATGACAACCACAACACTTTTCTGTAATGAACACAAGTTCATGAATGATGATGATTGAATGAATGAACTTGAGACTATAGTGTGTGTATGAATTTGAAAGAACTACTTTTTAGAACTATTAAACATAAGACTGTTCGCGATAAATCAGTGGAAAGAAATAATGATTCATAAAATTCTTAATCAGATAAACGCAACTCAGAAGAATGAGTTCTAGAGGACGTGGACATAATGTGCGTGGCCGTGGTAGAGGCAGAATGACCGTATCGAAACCCGTTAGGTCTGGTCAAAGGTCCGAGAATGAAATATCACCACCAGCAGCTGCTGGTGTTGAATATCAGGATCAGACGGGGGATGATGCAGTATTACAGGCGATGCTACGAGTTCTTGAGAGGGTGGCTGGAGTAGGTGGAGGTATGGGAGCTCGGAAGTCTGTACTTGAGCGACTCCGAGCCAATGGGGCTGAGGTTTTTTGTGGTGTATCTGGCGTGGCACCCAATACAGCTGAGGATTGGTTGGAGGCGACGGAGTGAATTATGGATGATTTGGACCTGACTGTTGAGGAGGCACTAAAAGGGGTTGTGTCGCTTCTTCGCGATAAGTCATATCAGTGGTGGCTCACAGTTCGGGATGGTGCTACAGCAGATGATCTCACTTGGGAGTATTTTAAGGCAACGTATCAGAAGAAGTATATTGGGACTAGCTATGTTGATGCGCAGAGGAAGGCGTTCCTGAGGCTGGTTCAAGGAAATAAGTCTGTAGCGGAGTACGAGGCAGAATTCTTAAGGTTGAGCAGATATGCTCGAGGTATTGTGGCTACGAAGCATGAACGATGTGTTCGATTTGAGGACGGACTGAGGGATGACCTGAGATTGTTAATTGCTCTACAGCAGGAGCGAGAGTTTATCGTGTTGGTAGAGAAGGCTAAGGTACCCGAAGGGGTTAAGGAATCTGTAAGGCAAAATGCGGACAAAAATAGACAAAAGAGAGGTTTTGGATCATCAGGGTCAACTGGGAATGTTCAAAAGAGACCTAGAGTTGATGGGTCACGAGTTCAGCAGGTTGTTACGGGAGGACAGTACTGTACGTGTGCTCAGTATGGAAAGATGCACTTAGGAGAGTGTTGGAGGAAGGCGAGAGGATGTTTTAAGTGTGGGTCCAAGGATCACATGATTAGGGACTGCCCCATGAAAACAGACGGGAGCCGACCAGCAGGTCAGGGTCTTAATCAGGCTAGAAATGGTGGACGGCAACCACCGCAAGGTCGTGGTTCAGCTGGTAGAGGTAATGGTTCTAGAAGAGGTCAGGGAACACCGGGCAGAGGTGTTGGTAACACGGAGGTGAGACAGCCAGGTCTAGTGTATGCATTTCGTCGAAGGGAGGATGGTAATGCACCTGATGTCATAACAGGTATGTTCCTTATTTTTGGATTACCCTTTATCGCGTTGATAGATATTGGGTCAACTCATTCATACATTGCTAGTAAGGTGTCTGGAACTCTGCATGTGAACTCGAGACTGCATCTAGGAAGATGATCAGTACTTAGTCCTTTAGGGCAATCAATAGTTTTAGACAAACTCTTTAGGCGATACCTTTGGAAGTTCGGGGCGCGATTTCGGTGACTTAATGGAGTTGCCATTTGAGGAATTTGATCTAATCTTAGGCATGGACCGTTAGTGAAGTACCATGCGAATGTGGATTGTGCTGCTAAGCGCATGTCGTTAAGAACTTCTGACGACAAAGAGATTATGGTGATGGACGAGAGATGGAATTGCTTGTCAAATGTAGTATCTGCCCTTAAGGCAGAGAAGATGGTAAGAAAAGGGTGTGTAGCTTTTCTGATGTTGATCAGTGCCTTAAAGGCTAAGAAAATAGCTGTAGGAGGAGTTAGAATAGTAAGGGAATTTGCAGATGTCTTTCCGGAGGAGCTGCTTGGGTTACCCCCGGACAGAGAAGTGGAGTTCAAAATTGATTTACTGTCGGGTATAGCTCCTGTGTCAATTGCTCCATACCGAATTGCACCAAAGGAGTTAGTAGAGCTTAAAGCCCAGATCCAAGAGTTACTCGATCGTGGGTTTATGCGACCTAGTGTGTCTCCATGGGGAGCACCGGTCCTATTCGTGAAGAAGAAGGATGAGACTATGCGCATGTGCATAGATTACCGACAGTTGAATAAGCTGACCATCAAGAACAAGTAACCATTGCCAAGAATTGATGACTTGTTCGATCAGCTTAAGGGGGTTGCAGTATTTTTGAAGATAGATCTAAGGTTAGGATATCATCAGCTTAAGGTGAAGGAAACAGATATCCATAAGACGGCTTTTCAGACTAGGTACGAGCATTGTGAGTTCTTGGTAATGCCATTCGAATTGACAAACGCCCTAACCGCGTTCATGGATATGATGAACCGGGTTTTCCAACCCTACTTGGATCAGTTCGTCATTGTGTTTATAGACGACATTCTGGTATATTCCAAGTCCGGGGAAGAGCATGATGCGCATCTCCGGGTAGGATTGCAGGTGTTAAGGGAGAAGAAGTTATATGCCAAGTTTAGCAAGTGCGAATTTTGGTTGGAGCAAGTTGCGTTTTTAGGTCATGTGGTGTCTGTAGAAGGGATAAGGGTGGATCCTCGGAAGATTGAGGCAGTATTAGATTGAAAACCACCTAAGTCTATGGTAGAGGTTCGTAGCTTCTTGGGGTTAGCAGGCTACTACGGGAGATTTGTTGAAGGGTTCTCGTCAATAGCAGCACCTTTGACAAAGTTGTTGAGGAAAGAGGTACTTTTCGTATGGGCGGATAAGCAGCAAGAGAGTTTTGAGAAGCTTAAGAAAGTATCGATAGAGGCTCCGATTTTGATTCAGCCGAAAGCAGGGAAAGACTTTGTGGTATATTATGATGCTTCCCATACAGGATTGGGATGTGTTCTTATGCATGACGGGAAAGTGGTCGCTTATGCCTCTCGGCAGTTGAGGCCACATGAGGTTAACTATCCGACACATGATCTGGAGTTGGCAGCGATAGTATTCGCTCTTAAAGTGTGGAGGCACTATTTGTATAGAGAAAGGTCGGTGATCTACACGGACCACAAGAGTCTGAAGTATTTGCTGACCCAGAAGGAGCTGAATCTGAGACAGCGAAGGTGGATGGAGTTGTTAAAGATTACGATTGCTCAATAGAGTATCATCCGGGCAAGGCGAATGTGGTGGCGGATGCCCTAAATCAGAAAGTAGTGTCAGAGTTAAAGGCGATGTTTGCACATTTGAGCCTTTATGATGATGAAAGTTTGCTAGCGGAGTTGCAAGTGAAGCCGACGTGGTTAGGTTAGGTAAAGGAGAAACAGTTGGTAGATAGGGAACTGAGTGCTAAGCTACTGCAAGTGCAGAATGGGGAGTTGGAAGACTATGGTGTAAATGGTGATGGAGTCTTCGTGTTTTTGGGCAAGGTCTCGAAGTCAAGGATGAGGGGTTAAGGTAAAAATTCTTCAGAATCGTGATAGTAGCCCTTATGCTACGCATCCTGGAGGAAGTAAGTTATATAGGGATCTACGGGATCAGTTTTGGTGGCCTAGTCTTAAACGAAAAGTTACAGAGTTTGTATGGAAATGCCTAACGTGTCAGCAAGTCAAGGCTGAACACCAAGTATCGTCGAGATCGCTTGGTAGATAAAGATTCTGCAATGGAAGTGGGAGAGAATTACCATGGACTTCGTTAGTGGGCTTCCCCTTATGCCTACTAAGAAGGACTCGGTAGGGAGATAGTAGATCGGTTGACCAAGTCTGCACATTTTATACCAGTACAGGTTGACTATTCTCTGCAGAGGTTAACGAAGTTGTATATAGCAGAAATCGTGAGGCTGCACGGAGTGCCAGTGTTGATTATTTTGGATAGGAATCGAGGTTTACGTCTCAGTTTTCTAAAGCATTACATCAAGCTTTGGGCACCAGTTTGGACTTCAGGACGGCATTCCATCCACAGTCGGACAGCCAATCTGAGCGAGTAATTCAAGTGCTAGAGGATATGTTGAGAGGTTGCGTGATAGACTTCAGAGGGAGTTGGGAGGAGTTCTTGCCTTTAGCAGAATCTGCGCACAATAATAGCTATCAGGCAAGTATTCGGATGGCACCGTACGAAGCACTTTATGGACGGAAGTGTCGCACTCCTACGTGTTGGACAGAATTGGGGGAACATCAAGTTTTAGGTCCAGAGATTGTGGCAGAATTGGAAGAAAAGGTTAAGGTAATTCGGACACAGTTGAAGGAGGCATCTGAGAGGCAAAATTCATATATAGATCTTAAGCAGAAGGAGATTGAGTTTGCTATGGGAGATCGGGTGTTTCTCAAAGTTTCACCGTGGAAGAAGGTGATGAGGTTTGGCTGCAAGGGAAAGTTAAGTCGTAGGTTTATAGGACCTTATCGGATTTTGAAGCGGGTTGGACCAATAGCGTATCAGTTAGAATTGCCTTCGGAGTTGAAGCAGATGCACGATGTGTTTCATGTTTCGATGCTACGTCGTTATCGATTGGATCCATCTCATATAATACCGGTTGAGGAGGTGGAGCTGAGACCATATCTGTCCTATGAGGAAGAGCCGATTTAGATTCTGGAACGGGATGTGAAGGTGCTTCAGAGGAAATCAGTCCCTCTAGTCAAAGTGTTATGGCATAACCATGGATCGGAGGAAGCTCCGTGGGAGCCGGAGGAAACAATGCGACAGCAATACCCTTACTTATTTTAGCCAGGTAATATCGAGGTTGAAATTATTTTAAGGGGGTAGAACTGTAATATCTGAGATTTTGGGGTTATGCATTTTCACTTAAATGAATGTGATTGCATGCTTGTGTGTGATTTGAATGTGTTTTGGGGGCTTCAAAAACCTTAGGATATAGGTAGGAGCCTTAGAAGTTATTGGATTTTTAAGCCTAAAAAGGGGAACTAAGGGAGCTAGGCCTTAAGGAGTTTATTGTGTGGTTTAGGACACAAATAACCCAGTGGTAAGGTAGCAACGAGGCGCCACTTAGGGCCTTGTAAGGTGACGCCATAGGGAATGTAAGGGGGACTAGGTTTGAACAGCTAGGGAAACATTTTGGAGCTTTTATTTTTCAGCAAGGAGAGGCAGCGATGGACGGCACAAGGACACTTCATGGATGAAGTATAGATTGGGTCAAAAGCTTAAAGATTCGGCTAAGTAGGAGTGAAAAGGGGGATTGGGTGGAGAGAGGAACAGTTGGCCGACAGAAGGACTTTGGAGAGAGGCTTATTCGGTATGTATAGGGGAGTTAGCGCCGAAATTCTTTTCTTCTTTTGTTAACCAAAATCGAAAGTGAAAGTGTGCATCTTCTCTTCCCCTTTTATCCTGCTAAAGCCAAAATATTTTTCTTCTTTTTCATTCCTGCCGAAACTCCCTTCATCTCTTTTCTTTAAACCAAGCTGAATACCATTTATCCTCCTCCTATTCTCTCCTTTCACTATTGGCTGAATCTCTATTGTTGTTCCTAAAGCCATTGCCGAAATCTCTTAAACTCATCCCTTCTCAATTTTTGGCCGAATATCAACCAAGTAGAGATCTCCTTTGATTTCTTCTCTAATCGGTTTGGAGTAGGTAAGTCTGTCATGACCGAATCTCTATTATTTTCCCTTATTTCTTCTCTGTCGAAATATGTAGGACAAAAGCCGAATTTCGGCATTTGTCTTGACTTTTAATCAACCATGCAATTGGTTTCTTTAAGGATCTCCGGGATTTTGAAGTAGTAGATCGGAATCATCTTTTCCCTGTCAATAGTTTTTGGTAAGTCAGTGGTAAGGTTTTGTATTGATTCAATTCATCTCTTAGTTATCTGAAAAGTCGAAAGCTAACCATTTGAGTATATTAGTGTTTGGCCAATTTCAAGGAAGGCTTATTACGTGGTTTCAGGATTTGGTTGGAAACCAAATCGGCATCAAGGTAGGGTATTATTTCCATGCGATATATCCTTCGGGATTTCTAGTAGAGCCGAATAGACTTTTGGTTACTAACAAGTATTGGCCGATTGTAGGAAGGGGGAAAGCAAACGTTTCGGGATTTCGCTTAGATCTACAAATATTAACCAGGTGTGTAACCCACCCTAAATTCCCGATTAATAATAATAATGTTATGAATATGTTAATAAGGTTATGAATGAATATGGCTAATGGTACCATTCAATGGTACAGTGTATTCAGGTATGTACCCCTTAAAACTCTTTAATAATGTTTAATAACATTGAAGTGAAAATATGTGGAAATCCGTTATGATTTTGGGGGTAAGGTAAATTGCATGATAATTGTATGTTTTGAATGTTGTATGGGCATATGGGTGATTATGTTAAAGGGGAAGTGATCTGGTGGTTTCTACCACATTATCTGGTGACTTATGTCACATATTATGAATCTGGTGACTCTGTCACATTATCTGGTGGCTATGCCACAATTATAAGGTCGATGTCCGATTGATGCATGACGCTTCGATGGTGTGTAGCAGATGGAGGGTCGATTTAGTAATCCCCACGGTGTGATCGGTAGGTACGGGTGATGTGTAGAGGTTGGATCTAGGTGGTTTGGGTTGCATCATTATTTACAAATGTTTTATGTGATTTAATATGCCTTGAATGTTTTGGGAGTCTGTGATGGTTGTTACACACTGAGTCCGTTGACTCACCCTTCGTGGGCTAACATTTTGCAGATGGCACTCAGTAAATGGACTGGGTCGGCAGGAACTTAGTGGTGGCCATGCAGAGCTCAGTTTTTTCGGTTTTTCCTATTAAGTTTATTTTGATTTATTTTGGGTTATGTTTTGATGTAATAAGGCCATTATCACTTAACCGTTTTATTTATGTGTTTTAAATTTTTATTATAATGCAAACAATATTGAACAAAACGATTAAACCTTTTTCGTAAAACAACATCAATTATTTTGAAACCCAAACACCTACTGTTTTAAGTTAGTATTAATAAACTCTAAAATCTGGCATTTCTTTTAACTTGTACCTTTGGCAATATGAAAATATCGTTTTAGTACAAAATTAAATTACAACACGATTTTAACTTGAGAACAATCCAAACCTATTTACTTCGAAACCACCAAGATTTTTAAAATGTCATTACGAGACTTAACTACGTTTTACTCAAGGAGCATGCCAGATCCGGTCAGGGCTTGTGGGCCAGGTTTGGGGTGTTTCAGTGCTAGGCGAGCTACTTCAGGCTGTGGTTGTAGTTCTTAAGTGTTTCCCATGAATTGATCAAATAGTTGTGTCATCTTCATGAAAAGAACATTCCTAAAGACATTCCTACAATATCCATGCTATTGGAAGGAGCTTGTTCTTGTGTAGGCATATGACTCTCCATTTCTTCCCCAACAACTTCTCTAGATCCTTCAAACATTTTCTTATATCGCTACAAAAGACAATTTAACTTAGTTCATATATTAAGAACTATACTAGAGGCATACTATGCATGTTGGGGTGTGACATAGCCTTCGGGTTCTCAAAAATTTTCTAACCATGGCTCTAATACCAAACTTGTAACATGCCAAACTTGATCCCTTAGAAGGATCCAAGTAAGACATGTCACTACTTAGAAATCATCCATCTTCAAAACTATTTTGGGCTTGGTCTTTATAAATCTATAGTGTTTGGAATAAACCTTTAATAAAATAAAGAAAGTAAAGTATAATCCAATTAACGTGTAGAATTTCAATAATATATTTTGATCAACCCAAAATATAATACTTTAAAATCATTCAATAAAATTTAACAAGACTTCATTAAATCATAATTCTTCAATATGAGTCTTAAAGACAATTTCTTCACAAAAATACAATCAAACATCACCCCTATCATCGTGCATAATACAAATAAACAAATATCTCACAAAAGTAGATGTCATCTGGTATAATTCATCGAAAATATTCCTTTAATAGGAAACCTAAGAAGGAAAGAGGTAACGAAACAAGTTTGAAAGAACTTATGAGTTCCATAGAGATCTTAAGCAAAATACTGAAAGTACAATCCAATCATTCAAAGGAATAATTCAACATTAGAGAGTATGCCCAGTGGTGTATATAGAACTTTAGATAGACTCTGTACGCCAACAGCGTGTCATATTGGCGAATATTATATGCCAACACAACATAACTCAGACATCCCACTTTCATGCCAGCCACATACCCAGAGTTCAGAGTTAGAGTCATATAGGATGTTTCTGTTTCATTCATATACATTCTCTCCTTATATCTCCCAATTAAGAATCATTTAATAGCACGTTTAATTATGTTACGCCAATCCGATTCGCAATATATATTTGTCCAATCAGAGGCTACACAACATATTTCCTTTATATCTATTTTTGTAGATCAGGTCATATCATTTCATTCATTTTTGAAGCAGATGGTAGTGGCTTAACATGAAAATTGCCCATACTTTTTTTCCAAGATTGATAGAACTCAGATTAACAACTAGGGACAGACAACCATTATTCACTCACACATTCACTAATCATCTTTTACAAAGTAAGAATACTTGCCTTACAATATTATAAAGTAAGATAATCACATCACATGGAAGTAAGAAGGAACTCACTAGAAAAATAACAAGTCTAAATAGAAAGTCCTTTGCCTTTGTAACCTGGACCTTTTGTAGCATCTTGAGCTAAAAGTAAGGTTATTTAAACATATCAAATTACTACTTCATTAAATTTAATCATTCATGTACGAAACATTAACACTTAACTCAGAACCAGGAGGTTTCCTTCCTTACACATCGTCTAACACTTTTTCTTGCAAAATAAAAAAAAAATGTAAATAGTCTTAAAAATAACCTAGGATTCATCAGTAATTACTAGAGCTATGGCAAACGTATAAGTTCGCTAACTACAATGAACCCAACTCAAGATAGGGTTTTTGGACTTTGGCTTTCAAAAAATGCAAAGAAGATCAAAGAGGAAGATGAACACAAAGAAAACATAAAGATTTTTGGCGAATGCACTGCTATCCTTATACACTTAAGCATGGAGAAAAGGTTTAGTGGAAATTCAGATAATTCCACTAACACTCTTGATTCTCGTGATTAAGTGCACTTATAAAAAAATTAAGTTTTCATACAATAGCTTAGTTTCGTTCTAACTAAGTCTTAGTTTTACTAACTAAATTTTCTTATTTAATAATAAATAAATTCATTCAACAATAAGCTAAATGAATACACCAAAGCATCTAGGTGGCATGCACTTAACGGAAGAGTTCGCCAAACCTCAGATCTTCGCCAAAATAAAGAGTTCGCCAAGTGGTGCATACAAAGAATTCTATACTTAACCAAAAAAAAACAATTTACTTACTCATCTCTATACTTAATTTACCAAAACACTCTAAGCAATAATCAGATATCGAGACCTTATTGGGCGGGTTGTTACAAAAAATGCAACAAAAGCGAACTCTATGTATGTAGTGTGTCACTCACGTCCAAATGAAATATTTCGAGTTATGAAGTTCCATAAATTAGATGAGGGTATCATTAGGGGATCATATCTTGTATACCAAAAACAAATGACCTACGACTGTAGGAGATATCAAGCACTTCATTTTCTATGTGCAAATGCAACTGTTGTATGCATCTATTTCGAGCGCTTAATTCGAATTGCTACCGAATATTAAGTTGCATCCCAAGCAAAAGGTCAATCAAATCTAGTCAAATACACAAGAGTATGGATATTTGAGATAAGATAGACCAACCAAAATTATATAGTTTTGTAGAAACCGGGATATAGTAAGAAAGCATGTACACATTTGGGGGCAAAATTGAGGCGAGGATCAAATTAGAAAATTAATTAATTAAGCTATATTTTACATTTTTATAAACATACAAAAAACAAATAATTTTTAATAAAATGTAAATAAGTAGATTAATGATGTAAAAATACAATACAAATATTAACGGAAGCATTATGTAACACCCTAAACCCGGCCCAAACGCTACGGTTGAATCTAGAATGCTACTGAGGAAAAAGTTTGAAAAGAATTTGTCATAAGGGTGAAAACATAAAAATTTTCTGTCATTTATAAAAACATTGTATATTTAAAATTCAAAGAAAAATTATGTTGTTACAAATTTTAATTAAAACTTTAATATAAGTTTTGATGATGTAAATCGCTTTCTAAAATATAATATTCTAAATATCATCTCGATCGTCAATCCAACTCAAACACAATAAAAGTCCCCAAATACTTTAAGTGGCCCTTATTACAATAAATATTTACTCAAAATACTGAAAATATAAAGTGCATAAAACAATGAAAACATCTTACGCATGGCCACCTCAGATCCGCTCCATTGGTCCAAGAATCATGTATCACTGCATTGTTTGGTAAAAAATGGGTGAGTCAAACCGACTCAAGGTGTAATTAGTCCACAAATTTCCACACATGGGCTTAGCCCAAACCACACCAATCCACATATCAAATAATAATGCAAAATACACCCAACCCACTTAGGGTCCATCCTCTACACACCCCCGTATCCAGCCACCACACACCAGGGGATTACTAAATCAACCCTCCAACCTCTACACACCAATTTGGCAAGCAATGCCATCCACCAAGTGGTCAAGCCATGCCATCCACCAAGTGGCCAAGCCACTGGTCTACGTGATATAAATCACAGTATAATCCACAACGCGACCTCAGTCAACGTCAATCCACGATGTAGCTCGTAGCTAACATCAAATCACGATGAGGCACATAGCCATCACCAACCACGATATGGCACAAAGCCGATACCAACCACGATGAGGCACAGAGCCGATCATCAATCCACGTGAGGCTCGTAGCCATCAATAAACTACGTACATAAATGTACACCCTGTCCTTCAATAATCATATCCCAATCCCTATGCATATGTCAGTATCATGGCCAAATAATAGTAAAATTCCAATGAGCATACATCACATGCTTACCACAATTCCACACATATACCATGGTAAAATAATATCATAAAACTGACCTAGTTAACCGAATACCCACTATGGGTAGCCACCATCTCAGCCATTATTTTCGACTATCATACACATCTTATACGTATATATATACGTAACAACAAATACAAACAACAGGAGATCAGTGCGATAACTACACACCTATTTTGGCACAGTCAACTAAATCCCGAAACCCAAAGCCTAAATGATTTGCACCTTGCGATTTGATGAACTCCCTCCTACGTAACTATGTTAGAATCGGCTTCAACCCATAAGGCTTACAAAAAAATGGCCTTTGGCCGAATATCACATTTCACTTACCTTGGATACTCAAATCCCGAATAATCTCCCCTTAAGCAGCACTTATGGCGCCAACTCCACTTTACTACTTGCTCATCTTGTGTCTTAAACCATGCGCAACTAAATATAAACTATGGCCCAAATTCTAAGATCTAAGTAAAAAGAAACCAAAATACAAAAGCCAAGACTTGAACCTTGGACCTCCTTCCTTCCTTGTGGCGTCACCCCGTTGTCTCTTATGTGGCGTCACTTTGCCACTACACCACACACTCCACTTGTGTCATTTTTCTCCATATTTTATTCTTAAGGCCTACCTGCCAACTTCTAGGGTTTTTCTTCACCTAAAACCAAAATTTCCCCAAAGCCAATATTTGATCCCGGGACTTCATAGAAGCCCTCTAACCTTCCAAAATCACTTATCTAAAAGGACCAACTTGCATTTAAGCCAATCTCTTGTTCTCCAAAAATTTAAACACTACTACGCTCAAGGCCCATTGGGCTCAATTCTCCTAGGCCCAATTTTGAAATGTTACACATTACATATATAAAATAAAAAATAAAAGTTAACAAACTAAATGATGATGTACATGGAAACAATTAAAATAAAAAAAATCATCTTTGTCGTCCGACCGAATGTGTGCCACAGCCCGATGGGTGTTGATTACAAGAAGGATTTTTCATGGTTGGGGTTTCAGCTTATTATCTCCATCTCCATCCCTATTATAATCTTCATCATGTTCTTTCGTGCTAGACTGCATTTTCATCCTAGGTTGCCATCATATATTTTTGTTTGTATTAGTAGGTGATTGTGAAGATGACTCACCAGTGAAGAATAGTGATTTTTTGTCACACCCTGAAAATTGATGGACCCAAAAAGATGAGTAAGGTAGGTATGTAGACTGTTGGGCATGTTGCGGTAGCATAATCTGCCACTCCTGATGATGAGTTAAAGTATTGGCATATACTAGTGTTAAAACATCTGCCTACTGGTGGTATCTAAGGAATTTATTGCAAGATGTTTCCAAAAGAAGAAAGATTATGCCCAAGAAAGTTGTAAGAAAATTAAATATCTATTAGATCACACCAAACGCGAGTCACCGTCAAGATATGATACGCACAATTTGCATGAGTACTACCCAATTGGATTTTGTATTGGGTTTGGTTGGGAGTTGTTGGGATTCTGTAGTAACAAAAGCAGAGATAAAAGTAAAGAGCAGAATAGTGATATGTGTAAAACATTTCTTGTACACTAAAACAAGTTAACTAAATAAATCATCACAAGCAGCATGGTTGGCCTTTTCTCAACAAGATTCAATTAGATTGATTTGACCCTCCCCATGACTAGTCAAGAGTAAGGTAAACCTTCACTGGATTTTCTTTTACCTACCTTAGAATTGGTAGGGAAATCAGGGGGACCGAGAGTATATTTATGGGAAGAGGACATTTCAGATGGTTTTTTTATTTGCTTAATGTTTAGGTTCTTCTTTTTAACACTGAAATCCTCTTATTCTTCTTCATTAAGATTGGACTAAGATCTTGTCTAATGAGTAAACGATTCTACCTTCTGGTAAGTCTTACAGCTTTGCACGTTACAATTATAGAAGGAAAGAAAGTTACCAGAAAGCCCTGGCTAGGGGTCGCCTGAAGTTAAAATGTTGGTAAAATGTCTGTAATGAGGATTATAGTGGAAACCTTGTGGTATTTTAAGTAATTTTTGTTGCTAGTTTGGGACAAACATTTAAAATGGGAGCTCCAGGTCGATGTTAAAGTAGGTTTCTAGTGAGCTTCTGAACCTAACTCTTGCATGTAATTTTAAGTTGATTATGTTGTGGTTGATGTTGCTCTGAACGAGTATGTATTTTTTTGGAGTGATGTAAATATGTGTAAGTGTGTTTTCTGAGAAGTATCTACAAGTATGTAAATGAAGTGAACAATGTGTGATAGACATGTAATGGGAAATATGTGTTAGAAAGTATGATTCCATTATAGTTATAAATGAGATTCACATAAGTGTTTTTACAGTGGTGAGTTGACTCATGAAGTTTCGATAGGTGTGACAAGTTGTGTTGCAGACATGAGTATGGTCAATATCTAATACCTTCTTGTTATATGATTCTAGTACTGATAAATTGTATCATATGAAAATATAGAAAGAAGTTTTATTTGTAATGCCTCTAGTAGGGAAATTTTATTGCAAACTGGATTGGTAGACCACGACCCGATCTTAAGGGTGAATACTATATGTGTAAGACCATGTAAGTGAGGCCCTATGACATTATTTGATAACTCACCAATATTGTAATATCCGGGATTTAGGGGTTATGCATTTTCACTTAAATGTATATGGTAGCATGCTTGTGTGTGATTTGAATGTGTTTTGGGGGCTTCAGAAACCTTGGGATGTAGGTAGAAGCCTTAGAAAAATATTTGATTTTAAGCCTAAAAAGGGGAACTAAGGGAGCTAAGCCTTAAGGAGTTTATTGTGTGGCTTAGGACACAAGAATCCAGTTGGTAAAGTGGCTAGGAGGCGCCAATTAGGGCCTTGTGCAGTGACGCCACAGGGAGTGAGAGGGGACCTAGGTTCGAGCAGTAAGGGAAGCATTTTGGAGCTTTTATTTTTTCGACAAGGAGGTGCAGTGGTGGACGGCACAAGGACTCTGAATGGATGAAGTGTAGATTAGGTCTGACAGCTTAAAGATTCGGCTAAGTAGGAGGGAAAGGGGGGATTTGGATAAGGGAAGAAGAGTTGGCCGGCAGAAGGACTTTGGGGGGCATATTCGGTCATGCCTAGGGGAGCTAGTGCCGAAATTGTTTAATCTCTTTAACACATCTTGGACCGAACCCATCTTCCTCCCTTTTCTTCTCTTTTATTTTGCTAAGGCCGAAACTTCTCTATCATTCATTCCCACCATTGTCGAAATTCTTAAAGTCCTAAACATCTCTTCTCTATTCTTTTGACAAAAGCCAAATCATTCTTATTGATTCCTTTTTCCATCTTTTTCATCTTGAAAAGCCGAAACCCCTTTGTGTTCTCTTCTATTTTTTTTCAAGTGTTTGGCCGAATATCCTTGGCCTTATTTCTTGCTCTTCTCACGTGCTCTAAACTCCATACTCAGTGCCGAATCTATCTCTTGTTAGCCGAATCTTCTGGTAAGTAAACTCCTTACTTCTCTTCTCTTCTTGACTGATTTTGTTAGTGCCGAAATCTAGGAATCTAATCCCACTTATTTTCTTTTGGCCGAACCATGAAGGAGATCTTTCGGGATCCACTTGTAGCCGACGGCAGAAGGAGATCTGTCGGGATCTGAGATCCAAGGTAAGGGTTAGTATTCAGCCAGAGGACATATTATTTTGAAGATGGTTGATTCTAACTATGTTTTCTTAGGGGGAATTCGACAGAGACAAGGAGAAGTTTCAGGATTTCTAGTTGAGCCGAATAGGCTGGTGGTTACTAACAAGTGTTGGCCAATTGTAGGAAGGGGGAAAGCAAACGTTTCGAGATTTCACTTTGATCTACGAATAGTCAGGTGTGTAGCCCTACACTAATTCCCGATAGATTAATAGTGTTAGTATAAAATATGTGTTAATGAAAAAATGAAAAACGTGGCTAAGGGTACCATTCAAAGGTACAGTGCATTCAGGTACGTTACCCCTAATATTTAATATTTTTTTTCGATATGGAATATGTGTGACTTCGTTATGACTTTGGGGTAAGGTACATTGTATGATATCTGAATAATATGTATGTTGCATGGGCATATGGGTGATAATGATAAAGGGGAAGTGTTCTGGTGGTTTTTACCACATTATCTGGTGACTTGTGTCACATATTATGAATCTGGTGACTCTGTCACATTATCTGGTGGCTATGCCACGATTATAAGGGCGATGTGCAGTTGACTGCAGCGACTGCTTCGATGGTGTGTAGTGGATGGAGGGTTGATTTAGTAATCCCCACGGTGTGTTTGGCAGGTATGGGTGATGTGTAGAGGTTAGACATCTAGGTGGGTTGGGTTGCATCATTGCTTATATTTGTTTGTATGTGATATAATATGCTATTATCAATTGGGAATCTGTGATGGTTGTTACACATTGAGTCTGTTGACTCACCCTTCGTGGGCTAACATTTTTCAGATGATACTTAGTAAATGGACCGGGTCGGCAGGGACTTAGTGGTGGCCATGCTCAGCTCAGTTTTTTTGGGTTTTCTTATTATGCTTTTATTGGAATTTGTTTCGGGTTTAGTTTTGTTGTAATAAGGCCATTACTATTTAACTGTTTTAAGTTTCGTTTTAATTTCTATTCTGGTAACGATCAACATTAAACAAGTGGTTAAACGATTTTTCATAAAACAACTTCAAATGTTTTGACACCTAAACACCTACGATTTTCAACTTAATGTTAAGCTCTAAAATTCGAAATTTCTTTAAACTTGTAATTTCTAAAATATGAAGATAACTTTTTAATACAAAATTAAATTACAACACGATTTTCAACTTGAGAATACTCCAAATCTATTTTCTTCAAAACCACCAAGTTTTTCAAGATGACATAACGAGATTTAACTACGTTTTACTCAAGGAGCATGCCGATCCGATCGGGGCTTGTAAATTGGGCTGGGTTTGGGGTGTTTCAATTTGGTATCGAGCGAGTTCAAAACTCACCTTGAGGGCTTTTGGGCCCAAAACATTTTTTTATTTTGAAATTGAGTTTTACTAAAGGATGGCGAGTTTTTCGACATGGCACTGAGTCTCCTACCAAGTCCACTGTAAGTACTCCTAACCATTATGTGATTCATATGTGGGTGTTATGGGGACGTAGATTAGTAGATTAAGAGTTAATGGACCCTAGGATTAGCTTACTCCAACACGAATTACATAAAATTAAAGTCCAATCAAACAAACACGTGAGTGAGTCACCGAGTTAAGGGTGTGGCAGGTTGCAGCGCATGTCTAGGATTGGATTCAGGGGAGCTTGGTATTTAAGCGGTCCTAGTGACTCACCTCCTTTTCTCGAATCCTACCAGTGCGTAGTAACTGTTCACCCTAACCAAGAGGACTTACCACAAAGCTAAATTCAATAATTAAAACCCGAAAGGGACTAGCTACACCGTTTCATTAAAAAAAACCTTAGTTTTAAAATCACTGAATTACCCCTTTGATTTGTAAAAACTATTCTAATTTTGAAAAAAATTAAAATATCCTCAGTTTACAAAATTACCAAATACCCACGGTTTGTAAAATTACTAAATACCATCGGTTTATAAAATTATCATACTACCCTTAACTTTTATCAAAATATTCCTATTTTGCAAAAATACCAAAAACCCCTATTTTGCAAAATATCAAGATACCCTAATTTGGAAAATTACCAAAATACCCCTATAGGACAAATTATGAAAATACCCCTGGGTTGGGAACGGACGAAAATGTTCTAGGTGGTGAATGTGTGTAGTAGATACTATTGAATGAATGTGCTTCTCTGAATTAGGGTACAAGACTTGAAACGAAAACCTTGAAATGATCGAAAGAACTACCACTAAACTTCTTTACATAAAATTTGTTCGTGGATAATTAGTGGAACAGAAAGCTAATACATAAAATTTCTTAAATCAGATTAAATCGCGACCATAGATATGAGTTCTAAGGGACGTGGTCGTAATGTGTGAGGGCGTGGTAGAGGCAGAATGACCGTATCGGAACCTGTTAGGTCTGGTCAAGGGTCCGAGAATGAGATGCCACCACCACCATTGCTTTGGTCTTGAATATCGAGGATCGACGGGATGATGTAGTATCGCAGGCGATGCTGCGAGTTCTTGAGAGGGTAGCTAGAGTAGGTGGAGGTATGGGAGCTCAAAAATATGTACCTGAGCGACCCGAGCCAATGGAGCTGAGGTATTCCGTGGTGTATCTAGTGTAGTGCCCAATACAGCTGAGTATTGGTTAGAGGCGACGGAGCGAATCATGGACGATTTGGATCTGAATGCTGAGGAGAAACTGAAAGGGGTGGTGCCGCTTCTCCGGGATGAGTCATACAAGTGGTGGCTTACGGTTCGGGATAGTGCTATAGCGGATGATCTTACTTGGGAGTATTTCAAGGCGGCGTATCAGAAGAAGTATATTGGGACTAGCTATATTGGTGCGCAGAGGAAGGCGTTTCTGAGGCTGGTTTAGGGGAGTAAGTTCGTGGCGGAGTACGAGGCAAAATTGTTAAGGTTGAGCCGGTATGCTCGAGGCATCGTGGCTACGGGGCATGAACGATGTGTCAGGTATGAGGACGGACTAAGGGATAACCTGAGATTGCTGATAGCTCCACAGCAAGACCTAGAGTTTGCCGTGTTGGTAGAGAAGGCTAAGGTAGCCGAAGGGGTTAAGGAATCTGTAAGATAGAATTCGGATAGGAATAGGCAGAAGAGAGGTTTTAGATCATCAGGTTCATCCGGGAATGTTCAAAAGAGACCTAGAGTTGATGGGCCGTGAGGTCAGCAGGTTGTTACGGGAGGACAGCACCGTACTTGTGCTCAGTGTGGAAAGATACACCTAGGAGAGTGTTAGAAGAAGACAGGGGATGTTTTAAGTGTGGGTCTAAGGATCACATGATTAGGGACCCCTATGAAAATGCAGATGAGCCGACCAACAATTGTGGTCTTAATCAGGCTAGAAGAGTGAGCAGTGAGCCACCGCGGAGTCGTGGTCTGTTGTGAGGTAATGGTTCGGAAGAGGTCGGGAACACCGAGCAGAGGTGTTGGTAACACAGGCGAGACAGTCGGGTCACAGTGTGTATGCAGTTCGTCGGAGGAGGATGGTGACCTTGGGACGTCATAACCGAGACGTTCCTTATAGCTAACAAGCCTTACTTTGCTTTAATTAATGTTGGCTCGACCCACTCATATGTTGCATGTAGAGTATTTGAAACACTAGGTGTAGTATCTAAAGCTGTCATTAGGGAGATAATCATAGTGAGCCCGTTAGGTCAAGCAGTAGTGGTGAATAGGATATTCTGAGTGTGCCTCTAAAGATTCAGGGAGTGGTATTTCCTACCAACTTGATGGAACTACCTTTTGGGGAATTTGATCTCATTCTCGGTATGGATTGGTTAATGGAACATCGTACTAAATTGGATTGCGCAGCTAAGCAAATGGAGTTGAGGACTCCGAAGGATGAGGAGATAATTATGATAGGAGAAATAAGAAATTATTTGGCTAACGTAGTCTCTGCATTAAAGGCAGATAAGATGGTGCGAAAAGGATGGAAGGCATTCCTGGCCCTTTTTAGTGCTCTGGATGCAAAAGAAGAGGGGGTCAGTGGAGTTAGAACAGTAAGAGAATTTTTGAATGTTTTTCCGGAGGAACTGCCTGGGTTATCCCAGCATGGGGAGGTGGAGTTCAATTGATTCTTTGTGGGTATAGCTCTGTGTCAATTGCTCGCATGTGATGGTGCCAAAGAAGTTGGTAGAGCTCAAGGCCCAGATCCAAGAGTTACTCGATCGTGGGTTTATTCGACCTATTGTGTCTCCATGGGGAGCACCGATCCTATTCGTGAAGAAGAAGGACGGGACTATGCGCATGTACATAGATTGCCAGCAGTTGAATAAGCTGACCATCAAGAACAAGTACCCATTGCTGAGGATAGACAACTTGTTCGATCAGCTTAAAGGGGCCGTAGTATTTTTAAAGATAGATCTAAGGTCAGGGTATCATCAGCTTAAGGTAAAGGAAGCAGATATCCATAAGACAGCCTTTCGGATAAGTTACGGGCATTATGAGTTCTTAGTAATGCAGTTCGAATTGACGAACGCCCCAGCTACGTTCATGGATATGATGAACCGGGTTTTCCAACCCTACCTGGATCGGTTCGTCGTTGTGTTCATAGACGATATCTTAGTGTATTCCAAGTCTAAGGAAGAACATGATGAGCATCTCCGAGTTGTATTGCAAGTGTTAAGGGAAAAGAAGCTATATGCCAAGTTCAGCAAATGTGAATTTTGGCTGAAGGAAGTTACGTTCTTAGGGCATGTGGTGTCTGTAGAAGGGATAAGGGTGGATCCTCAGAAGATTGAGGCAGTATTAGATTGGAAACCATCTAAGTTTGTGGCAGAGGTTCGTAGTTTCTTGGGGTTAGCGAGTGCTACTACAGAGATTTGTTGAAGCGTTCTCATCAATAGCAAACACCTTTGTGAAGTTGTTAAGAAAGGAGGTACCTTTCGATGGGCGGTAAGCAAAGCAGGAGAGTTTTGAGAAGCTTAAAGAGTTTTGACAGAGCTCGATTTTGATTCACCGAAAGCAGGGAAAGAATTCGTGGTGTATTGTGATGCTTCCCATACAGGATTGGGATGTGTTCTTATGCAAGACGGGAAAGTGGTCGCCTATGCGTCTCGGCAGTTGTGGCCACATGAGGTTAACTATCTGACTCATGATCTAGAGTTAGCTGTAGTAGTGTTCACTCTAAAAGTGTGGAGGCACTACTTATATGGAGAAAGGTCAGTGATTTATACAGACCACAAGAGTCTAAAATATTTGTTGACTCAGAATGAGCTAAATTTGAGACAGCGAAGGTGGGTAGAGTTGTTGAAAGACTACGACTGTTCAATAGAATGTCACCCAGGCAAGGCGAATGTTGTGGCAGATGCCCTAAGTCAGAAAATAGTGTTGGATCTGAGGGCGATGTTTGCACATCTTAGTCTTTATGATTATGGAAGTTTGCTAGCGGAGTTGCAAGTGAAGCCGACATGGTTAAGTCAGGTGAAGGAGAAACAATTGGTAGATGGTGAACTAAGTGCTAAGTTGCTACAAGTACAAAATGGGGAGTTGGAAGACTATGGTGTAAACGGTGATGGGATGCTGTGTTTTCGGGGCAAGGTCTGTATGTCGAAGGATAAGGAATTAAGGCAGAGGATTCTTCGGGAATCGTATAGTAGTCCATATGCTATGCATCCTAGAGGAAGTTATATAGGGATATACGGGATTAGTTTTGGTGGCCTGGTCTTAAGCAGGAAGTTACAGAATTTGTGGGAGAGTGCTTAACGTGTCAGCAAGTCAAGGCTGAACACCAAGTACCGTCAGGATTGCTTCAGCCGATAAAGATTTCGCAATGGAAGTGGGAGAGAATTACCATGGACTTCGTTAGTGGGCTTCCCCTTATGCCTACTAAGAAGGACTCGATATGGGTGATAGTAGATCGGTTGACCAAGTCTGCACATTTCATACCAGTGCGGGTTGACTATTCTTTGTAGAGGTTAGCGAAGTTGTACGTGGTAGAAATTGTGAGGCTGTCGGTGTCGATTATCTTAGATAGGGATCCGAGGTTTACGTCTCAATTTTGGAAAGCACTACATCAAGCATTAGGCACCAGGTTGGACTTCAGTACGGCATTCCATCCGTAGTCGAACGGCCAATCTGATCAGGTAATTCAAGTGCTAGAGGATATGATAAGGGGTTGCGTGATAGACTTCAGAGGGAGTTGGGAGGAGTTCTTGCCTTTAGCGGAGCTTGCGTACAATAACAGCTATCAAGCAAGTATTCGGATGGCACCGTATGAAACGCTGTATGGACAGAGGTGTCGCACTCCTACGTGTTGGACAGAACTGGGGAAACGTCAAGTTTTGGGTCCGGAGATTGTGGCAGAATCAGAAGAAAAGGTTAAGATAATTCGGACACGGTTGAAGGAGGCATATGACAGGCAAAAGTCATATGCAGATCTTAAGCGGAAGGAGATAGAGTTTGCTGTGGGAGATCAGGTGTTTCTCAAAGTTTTTCTGTGGAAGAAGGTGATGAGATTTGGTCGCAAGGGAAAGTTAAGTCCTAGGTTTATAGGACCTTATCGAATTTTAAAGCGAGTCAGACCAGTGGCACATCAGTTAGAGTTGCCTACGAAATTGAAGCAGATGCACGATGTGTTCCACGTTTCAATGCTACGGCGTTACCAATCGGATCCATCTCATGTAATACCAGTTGAAGAGGTGGAGCTAAGACCAGATTTGTCGTATGAGAAAGAGCCGATTCAGATTCTGGAACGGGATGTGAAGTTGCTTCGGAGGAAATCAGTCCCTCTAGTCAAAGTGTTATGGCGTAACCATGTATCGGAGGAAGCTTCGTGGGAGCCAGAGGAAACAATGCGACATAATACCCTCACTTATTTTAGCTGTAATTTCGAGGTTGAAATTATTTTAAGGGAGTAGAACCTGTAATATCCGAGATTTAGGGTTATGCATTTTCACTTAAATGTATGTGGTAGCATGCTTGTGTGTGATTTGAATGTGTTTTGGGGCTTGGGAACCTTGGGATGTAGGTAGAAGCCTTATAAAAATATTTGATTTTAAGCCTAAAAAGGGGAACTAAGGGAGCTAGGCCTTAAGGAGTTTATTGTGTGGCTTAGGACACAAGAATCTAGTTGGTAAAGTGGCTAGGAGGCGCCACTTAGGGCCTTGTGCAGTGACGCCACAGGGAGTGAGAGGGGACCTAGGTTCGAGTAGCAAGGGAAGCATTTTGGAGCTTTTATTTTTTCGACAAGGAGGTGCAGTGGTGGACGGTACAAGGACTCTAAATGGATGAAGTGTAGATTGGGTCTGACAGCTTAAAGATCCGGCTAAGTAGGAGGGAAAAGGGGGGATTTGGATAAGGGAAGAAGAGTTGGCCCGCAGAAGGACTTTAGGGGGGCATATTTGGTCATGCCTAGGGGAGCTAATGCCGAAATTGTTTAATCTCTTTAACGCATCTTGGACCAAACCCATCTTCCTCCCTTTTCTTCTCTTTTATTTTGCTAAGGCCAAAACTTCTCTATCATTCATTCCCACCATTGCCGAAATTCTTAAAGTCCCAAACATCTCTTCTCCATTCTTTTGACAAAAGCCGAATCATTCTAATTGATTCCTTTTTCCATCTTTTTCATCTTGAAAAGCTGAAACCCCTTTTGTGTTATCTTCTATTTTTTTTTCAAGTGTTTGGCCGAATATCCTTGGCCTTATTTCTTGCTCTTCTCACGTGCTCTAAACTCCATACTCGGTGCCGAATCTATCTCTTGTTAGCCGAATCTTCTGGTAAGTAAACTTCCTACTTCTTTTCTCTTCTTGACTGATTTGGTTAGTGCCAAAATCTAGGAATCTAATCCCTTTTATTTTTTTTTTGGCCTAACCATGAAGGAGATTTTTCGGGATCCACTTGTAGCCGACAGCAGAAGGAGATCTGTCGGGATCTGAGATCCAATGTAAGGGTTAGTATTCGGCCAGAGGCCATATTATTCTGAAGATGGTCGATTCTAACTATGTTTTCTTAGGGGGAATTCGACAGAGATAAGGAGAAGTTTCAAAATTTCTAGTTGAGCCGAATAGGCTGGTGGTTACTAACAAGTGTTGGCTGATTGTAGGAAGGGGGAAAACAAACGTTTCGGGATTTCGCTTAGATCTACAAATAGTCAGGTGTGTAGCCCTACACTAATTCCCGATAGATTAATTGTGTTAGTATAAAATATGTGTTAATGGAAAAATGAAAAATGTGGCTAAGGGTACCATTCAATGGTACAGTGCATTCAGGTACGTTATCCTTAACTCTCAGTTAATATTTAATATTTTTTTCGATATGGAATATGTGTGACTTCGTTATGACTTTGGGGTAAGGTACATTGCATGATATCTGAATAATATGTATGTTGCATGGGCATATGGGTGATAATGACAAAGGGGAAGTGTTCGGTGGTTTTACCACATTATCTGGTGACTTGTGTCGCATATTATGAATCTGGTGACTCTGTCACATTATCCGTGGCTATACCACGATTATAAGGCGATGTCGCGCGCTGATCGCAATGAACGCCTTCGACGGTGTGTAGCGAATGGAGGGTTGATTTAGTAATCCCCACGGTGTGTTTGGCAGGTACGGGTGATGTGTAGAGGTTGGACATCTAGGTGGGTTGGGTTGCATAATTGCTTATATTTGTTTGTATGTGACATAATATGCTATTATCAATTGGGAATCTGTGATGGTTGTTACACACTGAGTCTGTTGGCTCACCTTTTGTGGGCTAACATTTTGCAGATGATACTCAGTAAATGGATCGGGTCGGTAGGGACTTAGTGGTGGCCATGCTCAGCTCAGTTTTTTTTCGGGTTTTCTTATTATGTTTTTTATTGGAATTTGTTTCGAGTTTAGTTTTGTTGTAATAAGGCCATTACTATTTAACTGTTTTAAGTTTCGTTTTAATTTCTATTCTGGTAACGATCAACATTAAACAAGTGGTTAAACGATTTTTCATAAAACAACTTCAAATGTTTTGACACATAAACACCTACAATTTTCAACTTAATGTTATTCGGCATTTCTTTGAACTTGTAATTTCTAAAATATGAAAATAAGTTTTAATACAAAATTAAATTAAAACATGGTTTTCAACTTGAGAATAATCCAAATCTATTTTCTTCAAAACCACCAAGTTTTTCAAGATGACATAATGAGATTTAACTACGTTTTACTCAAGGAGCATGCCAGATCCGGTCAGGGCTAGTGGGCTGGGTTTGGTGTGTTTCAAATATGGTGAGACATTGTAAGACCATGTGAGTGAGGTTTCATGGCATTCATTGTGTTGGTCCGTCGAAACAGTAAACATGAAGGCCAACATGGCTAAGATGTAGTCTGCCTCAACTATAAGCACAAGGTCCGTCGGGATTGTAATGAAACCCCCAAACTCGACCCACAAGCCCTGACCGGATCTGGCATGCTTCTAGGAAAAACCATTCGATTCTTACTTGAACTTTGCTAAAAACTTGTGTGTTTTCGAAAACAGTTGATTTGGGTTGGGATCAAAGTTAAATTCCATGTTGATTAGGTGTCAAAACGTTTAATATTTGTACCTAAGAAAATTGACTTTTAACTTTAATTCGATAATAATCGTATCATACTAAGTAATTTAAAAGCATGCAAAAATAATTAAGTACTTATGCCCTTATTGCATCAAAGGAAACCTGAAATAATTCAAAACTTAAATATAAATAGAACTAATAAAAATAAAACAGTCTCTTAGCTTTGCATGGCCACCATCGAGCTCGCCGGCCGGTCCATTCTCGAGTGTCACTGAAAATAGTCCCACAAGGGGTGAGTCAAGCAGACTCAATGTGTACAACCAACACGAACTCAATTAACTCGTGCATGTCAAATCATACATAGTAACATATATACAATTAATGATGCAAACCCGAACCCAAACCTAAATAACCATCCGCTACACATCACCCGTACTAACCATCACACAGTGGGGACTACTAAGTCAACCCTCCATCCGTTACACACCATCGAAGCGATCATCGCAATGACGTGCTCATCGCCTTATAATTTTGTGGCATAGCCACCAGATAAATATCCGTGACATAAGTCACCACATTCAGATATTGTGACATAAGTCACCACATTCGGATATTGTGACATAAGTCACCACATTCAGATATTGGGGTATAAAACCACCAATTCACTTCCCCTTTACAAATCACCCATATGCCCCATGTCAAACGTATCATACAATATCATGCTTTATTTCACATTCTTTTCACTATTGACATATGTGCCATAACAAATCTTTCATACTCATAGTAGGAGTGGGTAAACGTACCTGACTATTTTGTTCGTACCATTGCATGGTACTTTTAGCCACCTCACACATATTTTATTAACACATATATATAAGAATAACCATAAATTAATTGAAGCTTAGTGTGGGGGTACACACCTGATATACTTATCGCTTTATTGAAAATCCCGAAAACCCGGTCTAGCGTCCTAGATCCTTAGTTCCTATATTTGGCCACCCTCAACATGTTAGCAAAAGCCTATTAGGCTAACTATCCAAATCCATAATCTAAAGCTTATTTTGCTTGCCGATTTGAGTACTCCTCAAACTCGAAAACTTTGTGATCTTCCTACCTCCAATCGGCCAATGCTAAATCACTTAACTTGGTTAGTTCCGACTTTTGAACAAATAAGGAATAGATCTTAAAACACCAAATATGGCCTTGGCCGATTGTACATAAGTGCTTACCTTGCGATCCTAATTCCAAATCCTTGTATACCAATCGTCACCGCCTAAATATCCATAGTTAGATTCGGCTAACATAGTAACCAATATGGTCGACTATGCACCTTCACTTACCTTGTGATTCCAAATCTTGAAATTGATCCTTTCTTCTCTTGTGATATCGAGATCCCTACTTAACCATTGTTAGAGTCGGCTTATGCATAAATCTATGGAAAATGGCCATTGGCCGAAACTACATGTCACTTACCTTGAGTACTTCAAATCCCGAGAGGCTCCTTTACTGCTCCCTAACGTTGGCTACACACAAAAAGAACACATCACTATAGCCTTACACACATTCGGCCATCCCTAAAACCAAGGTCAAACATTTGGTTTCGGCACACTAAAAGAAAGAGAAGGGAAACCGATTAAAAGAAGTACTTACCACCAACGTTTACTTGTGAAGACTAACAGAGAATAGATTTCGGCTAACCATTTCAGCTTTTAAGACTTACGGCAAAGAAGAGAAAATAGGCACTTTGAGATTTGGCTAGGCTTTGCAATGACAAAGGGTCATTCGGCCATTCAAGAAAAGGTGATGAATTGAGTTTGAAAGAAAAGAGAATAGGAAGAGAGAGGAATTTTGGCAAGGCACAAAGAGAAAGAAAAAGATGAATGCTCACAACAAAAATTCGGCACACACTCCTTCACACTCTTCAAAGCCGAAAATACAAGCCCTAAAGTCCAATATTCGCCACTACATCCTCTCACTATCTAATCCCCTAATTCACTCTTTCTTAGCCAAATCTTGAAGTGTCCTGTGCAGCCCACTTCTTCTTCTCCGAGTCAATGTGCCGCCCATTTCTCTCCTCCTTGTAGCAAAATAAAATCTTTTATTTGTTTTCCTTGTGACTCAACCTTGGCCCATTTGCACTGCTTGTGGCGCCACTTATAGAGGCTTTAAGTGGCGCCTCCAAGCCACTTAACCAAGCCCATTTGTGTGTCATAACTCCCTTACATTTCTCTTAAGGCCACCTACTTAGCTTCCTCTTTTAGATTTAGAATCTAATAATTTCTAAGGCACTCTCCTATTTTATAAAGTTCACAAAATTCATACAACACATTCTTAACACACAAAGGCATACTATTTCATATTATTAAGCAAAAATGCATAGGCCATAATCCGGGATATTACATGTAAACTCAAGAATTCTCTGGAAATCCTTTGTGGCATATCATTTGGAAAGCCTTTGTGGTGAATTCTCTAGAAAGCATTTGTGACGTATCATTTGGAAAGCATTTGTAGCGAATCATTTAGAAAGATGTTGTGGTGAGTTGTTATTCCATACTTATAGTAAGACATGGGCATGCCTATGAGGCATTATCTGAAAGAGTTCTCGGTAGTGAACCCGTTTAATGATTTCATCATGGAGACCGCTATGTTAAGGAACCTTGTGTATTTGGAATATTGGTGGCATAAGTGTCTGTCCAACTTGGAATTTCTTAAGTCTTGTATTAAAGTCACCTGGGATTCTATTGCCTGAATTAAAATGTTGTATTCTTTTAAGCAAGTATGTCTATCTGGACTGATTTGAAGATACAATGTAACTGGTGTTCAGATAATCACTAGTACTGTAAAAGAATTCGTCAAGAGTAGTATCCTCTGAGTTTTGTTCTGGGAAGTGTATCCAACTATCATCTATAAAGAAATTGTGTAATGAGATTCAAAATATGGTGTGAAGTCTGAAATCTGCTAGTCAAGTGAAATGTGTATAGGATAGTTAAGTATAAAGATTGGCATATGGTTATCTACCAACCAAAAATTAGAAAAGTATCTACCAAGGTATAAGAAGGAGTCCAAACCCTTGAGTCGAAGAATTCTACAACATAGTTTAAAGGTAATAATGAGTGAGGCTCACTAAGCTCCTTTAAACTTATATGTGTCTTTTGGTATGTAAGTTCTGATGATCAAACTAGTGTGTTGGAAGGGACCAAGCCAGGGATGCGCCATGGTGGTCGATCGAGGGCATTGTTATGCACACAGTGGGAAACTTTTAGAAACATGTTTTCAAATGAAAAATAATAATACATGCTACGAATATGTCTGTTTTATCAAAAATTTATGCTGTAAGGCTTTATGCTACCTTTAAGAGTTTGTGACAAACGATAAATGTTACATTCTTCAAACCTTTTGTCATAGAAAGGATTTTAAATAAATTATAGGTATATTTAATATGATTTTCACATACTATAAAATTTTTTCAAGCATGTAAGTATTGTGACATCTTATATTCGTGTTCAAGAATCGAGTCGGGCATAGGGTGTAACAATGGTGGTGTTTGTGACACTATCGGTGGAGAAATATATGGTGTCGAATAAACCAACTGTGCATAAAATGTTGGAATTGTAGGAAATGGTAGATAAATTGTTGTTGTTGATGACAGTGGCATGTGTGAAACTATGGGTGTAACATCCTGAATAGGGCCTATGCATTTCCAATTTAATTGTATGAAATGACAAGTTTCAAGTACTATGAATAAACTTTTGATACTTTTGGAAACCTAGAAATGCATGAAAATGGAAATGAAAATGGAAATGAAAATGGAAATGAAAATGGAAATGAAAATGGAAATGGAAATGGAAATGGAAATGGGAATGGAAATGGAAATGGACATTTTTGGAAACCTAGACATTTTTGGAAACCTAAAGGAATTAGGAAAAGTGAACATTTTGGAAACCAAACCAAAATAGGAAACTAAACATTTCTTTGGAAACCAAACCAAAATATGAAACTAAACATTTTGGAAACCAAGCCAAAATAGGAAACTAAACATTTTGGAAACTTGGAAAATATAGAGCCGCGTGAAAATTTTAGGAAACTTAAAAATGACCCCGTAATGTCAAATTTAAGAGCCCAAAGGGGAGCTTAGGGCCAAGTGACCCTAAAATATAAAGAACATAAAATTTGACCCAATAACGGACTTGGAAATGTGGCTCAAGATGCCCCTAAGGTTCTAGGAAATGGCCCAAATGCAAGAGGTTTTGGGCCCGAGTTTGAGTCATCAAGGAAACAAATAAAAGAAATAAAATTTTGTCTCCATGAGTGGAGAGTTGGATGACAAGGAAGAGGAATTTCTATTCAATAAAAACTCTTGGCTAATTAGGAGATTTGATGGAATTTCATATTGATAAAACTAAAACTTATCACAAGTGAAGAATGGGTGAATTAGGGACTCTAAGGCTAATAGATTCGCCAAAGAAAGAAAAGAAAAGAGCCATTCTCTTCTCTTCAACATCTTGCCAAACCTCCTAGAGAAAGTAGCAACAATCTTTCCTCTTCTCTTCAAAGAAATTCCTTGTCAAAACTCTCTCCATCTTTTCTTTCTTTCTCTTTCTTCTACTATTCATCCACAAAAGCCAAAGCTTTGAGATCCACAATAGTGCCATAGCCGAATAGCATAAGGGATCTTCCAGGATTTGAAAACAAGGAATTTGAAATAAAGATCAACTTCGGGATTTGAGGAAGTTGCCGATTTCAAAGAAAAAGGGAGGTGAAGTTTCGGGATTTAAAAATCCATAAGGTAAGCCCTAAAGGTATTCGGCCAAAGTTATGTGATTACCTAGATTAGATCCGTAATTATTAAAAGCGAAAACTAATTTATGTTGAAGTTTCAAGGTTGGCGAATATCAAGTGAAGGAAAACAAAGATTCCGGATTTGAATAAACATCAAATCGGCATCAAAGGTAAGCCTCTTTACAAATCCTACTAGGATTTGGATATTATAGCCCAAAATAGAATTTATGCTAAGTAATATTTGATAAACCAAATGTAGGAATTAGGATCTAAACATTAGATCTTGCTTTCAAATCTCAAGGAATCGCTAAACAAATCGGTGTGTATTCCACACTATTCTTAATAGTTTTATGGTTTAAATATGTTATATATGTTAATGTGAAAGTGAAAGAAAGTGGCTAAAGTGCCATATTATGGTACAAAGTATTCGTGCACGTTTTCCTACTTCTACTAGGATTTGAAATAAATGTTATACAAGTGAAAACCGATGTGAAAGTGAAATAAGAATATGTTATGCATGATATTTATAATTTGGGGCATTCGGATTTATGTGAAAGGGAAGAAGGTGTTGACTACGGTCTCACCAACGTTATAAGTGAAAGTGATGACTTGGTCTCACTAAGTGAATGTGATGACTTCGGTCTCACTAAGTGAATGTGATGACTTGGTCTCACCAAGTGGTAACCGGTTACATTACAAGAGTGGCTATGCCACAATATTATCGATGGCGATGACACGTCCGCAATGACGCCTTCGATGGAGTGTAGCGGATGGAGGGTTGACTTAGTAGTCCCCACGTGTCTGATGGTTGGTACGGGTGGAGTGTAGCGGATGGCATATAGGTTTGGGTTGAGCTTGCATCATTACCTTGAAATTGTTATATGCATATGATTTTTTATGGTGTGCCTATTTCTATTATGTTTAGTGTTGGTTACACAATCGAGTCTATCGACTCACCCTGCTAGGGAATATGTTTGGTGATGAGCGAGAATGGACCGGGATGAGAACTTGTGGTGGCCATGATCGACTTGAAGTTCGATTTAATTTGAATATTTATTTTATTTTAAAGCATCTTGTACAATTTATTATTTTGGGTTTCATTTTATGTAATAAGGCCACCGTGATTTAATTTTTATTTCTACTATAATTACTATGTTATGAGTTTAGGGCTTTATAAAGAGTAAGCCCACTTAATATGAAATGAGTTTAAATATTTTGTCACTTGAAATAAATGGGTTTTGTTATAAAAATAAATTTGTTTTCAACTCAAGCCCAACCCACAACGAGCTATCTTCCAAAACTCACAATTTTCAAAATATTGAATGAATTTGGACCAAGTTACTTGAGGAACATACAGATCCGATCCATTCTCGTAGTAGGGTTTGGGGTGTTTCGATTTGGTATCGAGCCAGTTTCAAACTTCTACTGGTGGCCTAAGGCCCAAACCGTTTTTTTAACAAGGCCAAACGAGTTTTATGAAAGTATTTTTACAAATGGACAGTATAAAGACATGGCCCCTAAGTCTCCAAACCCATGATCCACCTGTAAGTACCCTAACTCTATATGTGATTACGTGATTTATATAAGGGTAGAAAAGGCATGGAACGTAGAATAGCATGATAGGAACTTGAACCCTAGGATTAGACTACTCAAACACAAACACATAAGATTTAAGGCACTAAACCAACCTATGACTAAGTCAATTAAGCTAGGGTGTGGCAACCATGGTACGCATGTTCAGGAGTGGATCCCAAGAGCTTGGTATTTAAGCAGTCCTAGTGACTCACCTCCTCTTCTTGAATACTACCGGTGTGCAACTGGCTCACCCTAACCTAGAGGACTTAGTGGGTGTGGCAACCTCAGACGCATGTCTAGGAATGGTTTGATGGGAGCTTCAGATTTAAGCAATCCGCGTGACTCACCTCCTCTCCACTCGAATCCTCGCCAGTGCGTAGCTTTGGTTCACCCCGACCAAGAAGGCTCACCATAAGCTAAACTCAATAACTAAAACCCGAAAGGAATTAGCCATTTTTTTAACACTTAATATTAAAACTCATAAATCACTTCCTTTCTCTTATCCTTAATTCACGAAAACTATTTTCAGACACAATTATTTTCTAAAAAAATTTCCATACAAATTACAAAAATGCCCTTAGTTTATAAAATGATTCAACTATTCAACAGCTTTTACCAAAATTTCATTATTTTATAAATATTCAAAAACCCTAACTTGCAAACTATCAAAATATCTTGATTTTGGAAAATTACAAAATTACCCCTGACTTACAAAATTACCAAAATGACCACGATTTTCAAAATTTTTACAACATTCCCATTTTGAAGGAACAATGTTCGAAAAGAACCCTCAGAGTTTTCCCACTTTTGAAATACCACCGATTTATTAAATTCTACAAATTTACCCGATTTATGAAAAATTACCAAAATACCCTCGAGGTTAAAAACTACTCAAATAACCCTGCATTTAAAACTTTTTCCAAATTACCTAGACTTCAAAATTTTCAAAATAATTTTGACAAAAGCACCAAGGAACGTGTTTCTTCCGAAAAATTACGAAAATGCCTCAGAGGACAAAATTACGAAAATACCCCTGCAGAGGAAAACAACAACAACAACAAAAACTACAACATTTCTCGAATGAACGAAAGTTCATACTTGTTTGATGAATGAATGAATAAGACCGTGTGTTTGTATGAATCTGAAAGAACCACTCTTAAAACACTTTCCATAAAACTCCTTCGCTAATAAACAAGTGGAACCAAGACTAATCCATAAAATTTCTTAATCGATCTCGACGCTAGAAAATGAGTTCTAGAGGATGCGATTCGTCAAGGACGCCAGAGGAAGAATAAGCGTGTCGAACCCGTTAGATCAGTCAAGGTTCGACAATGAGTTACCACCGCCACCACCACCCCCACCGTTAATGTCGAGCGCCAGGCTCGCACGGGGATGAGGCCGTGTCGCAGCCATGTTGCAGTATTGAAATGGTGGGTGGCGCGGTGGAAATCGGGAGCTCAAAATCTGCACCGAGCGACTCGATCCAACGGGCCGAGGTGTTTCGTGGAGTGTCGGTGTGGCACCCAGATCACGAGTATTGGTTGGAAGCAATCGGCGTATTATGGATGAACTCGACCGACCCCGAGGAAAAGTTGAAAGGGATGGTAGCCTCATACGTGATGAAGCATACCAATGGTGGCTAACTGTCAGGATGGTGCCACGCAGAGGATCGGCGACGGGAGTATGCTAAGGAGGCATATCGGAAGAAGTATGTAAGACTTTCAGATATTGATGAGCAAATGAAAGCTTTTCTAGGACTAGTTTAGGGGAACAAATCGGTGGCGGCATATGAGGCTAAATTTCGAGGTTGCCGATATGCTCGGGGAGTAGTCGCGACTCGAACATGAACGTTGTGTCCGTTTGAGGACGGATTAAGGATGACCTAAGGTTATTAATAGCTCCACATCGAGAGGAGTTCTCCACGTTGGTTGAAAAGGCTAAGGTAGTCTGAAGGAATCAAGGACTCGACTCAGGCGTAACTCGATGTGAATAGACCCAAGAGAGGTTATGGATCGCCGGAAATGTGCGTAAAAGGCCCGTAATCGAGGGATCAAAGGGTGACAAGTTGATACCAGAGGCGATTGTCCTTGTGAGTATTGTGGAAGGAAGCACTCAGTGAGTGTTGGAAAAGATAGAGCATGTCTTAAATGTGGGTCTAAGGACCATATGCTCAAGGACTATCCAAAGATATCATATGATGCATACCAAAGAACTCGTAATGTTAATCAGCCGGTAGGGAGGACAAAGAACCTCAACGAGGCCGAGGTTCGAATAATGAGGTAATAGTCTTTGGTAGAGGACGTGGCGGAGGTGCCATCAATACCGAGGCAAGACAATGGGTTTGGTTTATGCGTCACCAAGGGAGGATGAAGATGCACCGGATGTCATAATCAGACGTTCCTCATTCATGGTAAACCCTATTATGCTTTAATTGATGTGGGCTCGACCCATTCTTATGTTGCCTGTAGTGTAGTTGAGACACTAGGCCTATACTCTGAACTTTCCGATAAAGAGATGACGGTAGTAAGCCCATTAGGTCAAACTATAGTGGTAAATAAGATCTTTCGGAATATACCCCTAGAAATTGTGGAGTGAGCTTTGGTGACCTAATGGAATTACCTTTCGGGGAATTTGACCTTATACTTGGTATGGATTGGTTAGTAGAACATCGAGCCGTGTTGGATTGTGCGGCTAAACGAATGGAACTAAGGACCCTTGAGGATGAGGTGGTCATTATGATAGGAGAGAGAAGGAACTATTTGACTAATGTAATTTCGGTGCTTAAGGCGGAAAGGATGGTACGTAAAGGGTACGAGGCGTTCTTAGCCTTTGTAAGTCGTTGGATGGAAGTGAGGAAGGTGTCAAAGTAGTCGATAAAGAAGGGACTTTGAGGATGTGTTTCAGAGGAATTACTGTGAATACCCCAGATAGAAAAGTTGAATTTGGAATAGACTTACTATCGTGAACGGCGTCAGTGTCAATTGCCCCATACCGAATGGCGCCAAAGGAATTAGTGGAGCTTAAGGCTCAAATCCAGAATTATTGGATCGTGGGTTTATTCGCCCAAGGTGTCTCCGTGGGGAGCACCGGTCTTGTTTGTGAAGAAGAAGGACGGAACTATGCGTATGTGCATAGACTATAAATCAATCGAATAAGTGACCATCAAGAACAAGTATCCTTGCCAAGGATTGATGACTTGTTCGATCACCGAAAGGAGCCGCAGATGTTTTCAAGATCGATTACTGGTCGGGATACCATCGTTGAAGGTGAAGGAGGCCGATATCCATAAGACCGCTTTTAGGACAAGATATGGTCACTTTGAGTTTGTAGTAATGCTTTTGATTGACAAACGCTCCGGTAGCTCATGGATATGATGAATCGAGTGTTCCAACCTTACTTAGATGTGTTTGTTGTGGTATTCATCGATGATATCTTGGTATATTCTAAGTCCAAGAGGAGCATGATGAGCATCTCCAATTGTGTTACAAGTATTAAGGGAGAAGAAGCTTTATGCCAAATTTAGCAAGTGTGAATTTTGGCTTAGAGAAGTTGCTTTCTTAGGACACGTGGTGTCCGCCGAGGAATAAGGGTGGATCCTAAGAAAATCGAGCGGTGTTGATTGGAAACCACCTAAGTCGGTGGCGTAGATTAAGTAGTTTCTTAGGGTTGGCGTGCTATTACCAAAGGTTCGTAGAAGGATTCTCGCCGATAGCAGCGCCATTAACAAAATTGTTGAGGAAGGAAGTACCTTTGTGTGGACGGATAGCAACAAGAGAGTTTTGAAAACTTAAAAGGTATTAAAGGAAGCTCTTGTTGATTCAACCTCAAGCAGGAAGGATTTTGTGGTATCTTGTGATGCATCACATACGGGGTTAGGATGTGTTACGATGCAAGATGGCAAGGTAGTCGCTATGCGCCCCGACGCTTAAGGCCGCATGAAGTGAACTACCCAACCCATGACTTAGAATTGGCAAGCAGTGGTTTTCGCTCTCAAGGTGTGGAGGCATTATTCAGATGGAGAAAGGTCGCTGATCTACACCGACCACAAGAGTCTCAAGTATCTCGCTGACTCGTAGGAGTTAAACTTGAGGCGGCAAGGTGGGTGGAATTATCGAAAGACTACGATTGCTCGATAGAATATCATCCGCAAAGCAAATGTAGTAGTCGATGCTTTAAGTAGGAAGGTTGTGACGGACCTAAGAGCAATGTTCGTCCATTTAAGCTTATATGAGGATGGAAGTTTGTTGGCTGAATTACAAGTCAAGCCAACATGGTTGAAGGAAGTAAAAGAGGGACAGTTGGTTGATGAAAATTTAAATGCTAAGCTACAAAAAGCACAGAACGGAGAGTTGGAGGACTATGAGATTAACGATGAAAGAGTATTATGCTACTGAGGAAAGTCTCAGATGCCAAGAGACAAGGAGTTAAGACGGAAGATCCTTCGAGAAGTGCATAGTAGCCCTTATGCTATGCATCCCGAGGCATTAAGCTGCATGAGACTTAAGAGAACAATTTTGGTGGCGGATCTTAAACGAGAAGTTACGTAATTTGTGGGAAGATGTCGGACGTGTCAACAAGTTAAGGTTGAACACCAAGTTCCATCGGATTGCTTGGCTAATCCAGATTCCACAATGGAAGTGGGAAAGAATTACCATGGACTTCGTTAGTGGGCTTCCCTTACGCCTACCAAGAAGGACTCGGATGGGTGATAGTGGACCGCTTGACCAAGTCCGCACATTTTATCCCAAAGAAGAATAGACTATCCTCTTCAAAAGCTAGCCAAGTTATATGTGATGAAATTGTGAGGTTACATGGAGTACCAATGTCGATCATCTCCGATAGAGACCCAAGGTTTACGCCTCAATTTTGGAAGGCACTTCATCAAGCTTTAGGCACCAAGTTGGATTTCACTACGACCTTCCATCCACAATCGGACAGGCGATTCGAACGAGTAATACAAGTGTTGGAGGATATGTTGAGAGGATGTGTGATGGATTTTCGAGGAAGTTGGGAGGACTACTTGCCTTTAGTAGAGTTCGCCACAACAACAGCTATCGTGCTAGCATTGAATGGCACCATATGAAGCATTGTACGGACGGAAGTGTCGTACTCCTACTTGTTGGACTAAGTTAGAGAACGTCGAGTTTTGGGCGTAAATAGTGGCGTAAATGTAAGAGAAGGTTGAATTAATTCAACACGGTTAAAAGAAGCCTCAGACAGATGTAAGTCTTATGCCGACCTCAAACGGAAGGAAATAGAGTTTGAAGTAGGAGACCAAGTGTTTCTAAAAGTCTCACAATGGAAGAAAGTGATGAGGTTTGGTCGAAAGGAAATTAAGCCCAAGATTTATCGGGCCCTATCAGTACTAAAGCGAGTGGGACCGGTGGCATACCAACTAGAGTTGCCACCAGAGTTGCAACAAATGCATGACGATTCCATGTGTCCATGCTACGTCGTTACCGATCGGATCCCTCTCACATAGTACCAGTAG
This sequence comes from Gossypium rotundifolium, assembly GCA_025506655.1. Lineage (NCBI taxonomy): Eukaryota > Viridiplantae > Streptophyta > Magnoliopsida > Malvales > Malvaceae > Gossypium > Gossypium rotundifolium. Next base: position 16,600,070 of record CP106730.1, read on the forward strand.
AAGAAGTGGAGCTAAGGCCAGGCTTAACTTACGAGGAAGAGCCAATTCAAATTCTGGAACGTGACGTGAAAGTACTAAGAAGGAAGTCAGTTCCTCTAGTTAAAGTATTGTGGTGCAATCATGGATCGGAGGAAGCTTTGTGGGAACCAGAAGAGGCAATGAGACAATAATACCCTCAATTGTTTGGTTAGAAAATTTCGAGGACTAAATTTTGTTTAAGGTAGAATCAGAACATCCGAATAGGGCCTATGCATTTCAGTTTAATTGTATGAAATGACAAGTTTCAAGTACTATAAATAAACTTTTGATACTTTTGGAAACCTAGAAATGCATGAAAATGGAAATGAAAATGGAAATGAAAATGGAAATGGAAATGGAAATGGAAATGGAAATGGAATGGAAATGGAAATGGAAATGGAAATGGAAATGGACATTTTTGGAAACCTAGACATTTTTGGAAACCTAAAGGAATTAGGAAAAGTGAACATTTTGGAAACCAAACCAAAATAGGAAACTAAACATTTCTTTGGAAACCAAACCAAAATAGGAAACTAAACATTTTGGAAACCAAGCCAAAATAGGAAACTAAACATTTTGGAAACTTGGAAAATACAGAGCCGCGCGAAAATTTTAGGAAACTTAAAAATGACCCCGGAATGTCAAATTTAAGAGCCCAAAGGGGAGCTTAGGGCCAAGTGACCCTAAAAATATAAAGAACATAAAATTTGACCCAATAACGGACTTGGAAATGTGGCCTGAAGATGCCCCCTAAGGCCCTAGGAAATGGCCCAAATGCAAGAGGTTTTGGGCCTGAGTTTGAGTCATCAAGGAAACAAATAAAAGAAATAAAATTTTGTCTCCATGAGTGGAGAGTTGGACGGCACAAGGAAGAGGAATTTCTATTCAATAAAAACTCTTGGCTAATTAGGAGATTTGATGGAATTTCATATTGATAAAACTAAAACTTATCACAAGTGAAGAATTGGCTGAATTAGGGACTCTAAGGCTAATAGATTCGGCCAAAGAAAGAAAAGAAAAGAGCCATTCTCTTCTCTTCAACATCTTGTCAAACCTCCTAGAGAAAGTAGCAACAATCTTTCCTCTTCTCTTCAAATTAAATTCCCTTGTCAAAACTCTCTCCATCTTTTTCTTTCTTTTCTTTCTTCTACTATTCATCCACAAAAGCCAAAGCTTTGAGATCCACAATAGTGCCATAGCCAAATAGCATAAGGGATCTTTCGGATTCAAAACAAGGAATTTGAAATAAAGATCAACTTCGGATTTGAGGAAGTTGCCGATTTCAAAGAAAAAGGAGGTGAAGTTTGGATTTAAAATCCATAAGGTAAGCCCTAAAGGTATTCGCCAAAGTTATGTGATTACCTAGATTAGATCCGTAATTATTAAAAGCCAAAACTAATTTATGTTGAAGTTTCAAGGTTGGTCAATATCAAGTGAAGGAAAACAAAGATTCCGGATTTGAATAAACATCAAATCGGCATCAAAGGTAAGCCTCTTTACAAATCCTACTAGGATTTGGATATTATAGCCCAAAATAGAATTTATGCTAAGTAATATTTGATAAACCAAATGTAGGAATTAGGATCTAAACATTAGATCTTGCTTTCAAATCTCAAGGAATCGCTAAACAAATCGGTGTGTATTCCACACTATTCTTAATAGTTTTATGGTTTAAATATGTTATATATGTTAATGTGAAAGTGAAAGAAAGTGGCTAAAGTGCCATATTATGGTACAAAGTATTGAGTACGTTTTCCTACTTCTACTAGGATTTCAAATAAATGTTATACAAGTGAAAACCGATGTGAAAGTGAAATAAGAATATGTTATGCATGATATTTATAATTTGGGGCATTCGGGATTTATGTGAAAGGGAAGAAGGTGTTGACTACGGTCTCACCAACGTTATAAGTGAAAGTGATGACTTCGGTCTCACTAAGTGAATGTGATGACTTGGTCTCACTAAGTGAATGTGATGACTTGGTCTCACCAAGTGGTAACTTCGGTTACATTATGATGGTGGCTATGCCACAATATTAACATGGGCGATGAGCACACGATCGTAGTATCGCCTTCGATGGAGTGTAGCAGATGGAGGGTTGACTTAGTAGTCCCCACTGTACAAAGTTGGTACGGTGGAGTGTAGCGGATGGCATATAGGTTTGGGTTCGGGTTTGCATCATTACCTTGAAATTGTTATATGCATATGATTTTTTATGGTGTGCCTATTTCTATTATGTTTAGTGTTGGTTACACACTGAGTCTATCGACTCACCCCGTTGTGGGAATATGTTTCAGGTGATGAGCAGTAATGGACCGGGACGGCAGAACTTGTGGTGGCCATGATCGACTTGAAGTTCAGTTTAATTTGAATATTTATTTTATTTTAAAGTACTGTACAATTTATTATTTTGGGTTTCATTTTATGTAATAAGGCCACCGTGACGAATTTTTATTTCTACTATAATTAATATGTTATGAGTTTAGGGCTTTATAAAGAGTAAGCCCACTTAATATGAAATGAGTTTAAATATTTTGTCACTTGAAATAAATGGGTTTTTGTTATAAAAATAAATTTGTTTTCAACTCAAGCCCAACCCACAACGAGCTATCTTCCAAAACTCACAGTTTTTAAAATATTCGAATGAATTTGGACCGGGTTACTTCGAGGAACATACCAGATCCAGTCCATTCTCATGGGCTGGGTTTGGGGTGTTTCAATGGGGTTAATAAATGCACTAGAAAATATGAACCATACTAAACGGAAGGATCACCCATCAGTATAGAATTAGGGGTTGGAGCTAATAATGATGAACTCGGTGCATGTACTCCCAATCATAGCCTTATTTGGGGTCGTGTTGGCCTTTTATGATGAATTTGTCTACTCATTTCTTCCCCCAACAAAAAATATGGCATACAATAAGTCTAAACCATGTCATGTAATTCGAAGACATTGCCAAATTCAATCTAACAATTGGTTCACGCATAGGTATGAAATCGTACCTATGTTCCCACAAGTAGATATACTTGGCATAGAATTTAGGGCATTCGCCATTAGTTCCCCCCCACAAGTCAAACTCGTGAAGTTCATTGAGGTTCTGAGGTAAGCGTCGAATATTTTGCTCAAACCCAAACTAGCGCATTACTTGATTAGATTCATGCATCTCAATCATTGCAAAAACTATCAATGGCACTTTGACGGTCCAGATATTGCGATTCGTCAAAAATTCGGACAAGATGCATTCTTGAATTTTTGAATCAGGGTATGACATCCATTAAAACTGTAGTACAAAATTATAAAATTTATTATTTTCCTAATATTAAATTTCAAATCCTTACAAAATTATTATTTAATTGAAAAATTAAATTGACCATTGATCTAACAATAACCAAATACCTTTAAGTTTGTTCGATATACCCACACACTCACGCCATTGTTCCACCTATTTAAATAATATGTCATTCCAAAATATAATAATAAAAAATAATATCATTACTATATTATTAAATGAATCTTACATTGTTATGAGTGGGAACTAATACGAGAAGTTTACTTCAAGATGTAGAAATGGTAAGCAGTACCATGCCCATGATTGAAGGAGTATACAACCACCGATTTTAATTTTCTATGCTTTAGTTCCTTAATACATCTCTCAATACAATGTAGCCAGGACAACTGATCCCCAACTGAGTTGCCTGGCTCCTTTTAGGTATATTACTTGTAGGAGTCACCTTAAATGTTCTAAATTTCGAGATTTTTTTGGCATTAGAAGACCCCTGATGAACTTCAGCATGAATGCTTAAGCGAATTTTTGTCTTTCAACTACACTAGAAGAGTTGTTGAGATGTGAGAAATTATCTTCTAACCATTTCAATCTGTTAGTTTACCACTAAACTTGTATAGCACATTACCTAATACTTGGTGGAAAATTACGCTCCAATCACCAATGCGCACTACCCCCGTAACGACTGGCCCATCTACTGATAGACCAAATTGTAATGTCACATCCCCAAGTTTAATCGTACACTCACTACATGAAATATAGAATGTGTGTGTTTCAGGACTTCATCTTTCCAGCAAAGCACTGAAAAGTCCAAGCTCCAGTTTAGTCCCACCAAGCATACAGAACATATGTAAGAATCCCACCTCTTTCAAGTACCGTTCAATAACACACGATGCTTTCACGCTAATATTGTGTATAAATGCTTCAATAATCTAATCTTCATCCGGATTATATAAACATAAAAAAATTAAAAATGTAATAATATTTTCTTACCATTTGTAATTGGACACCGGAAATGTGTTTGTGATCCAAATGAATTAGAGGTCTTGGCATTTTAAAATCTTTAATATGATGAAAATTGAAAAAAAAAGAAATTACAAATGATTAGGATAGCAAATTGAGAGAAGAAGAATTTGAGAGAAAATTGAGAGATTAGGGCGAAAATTAAGAATGAAATAATTGAGAGATTGAATGAAAAAATTAAAACTATAGAGGTATATAGGAAAAAATTTAGCGATTCTATGGATTATTTTTTGTTTCAATAGTTTTGGTACCAAGGTTGGAAAATCAATGCCCCGATTGATAAACCGTAAAAGTAACATATTTTAATCCCACATTTAGTATGCTTTTGGATGAATTTATCCTTAATTTATGTAAAAAAGTGCTCGTAATCCTTTCTTTTCATGTTTTATACTCAGGAAAGCACCCAAGGATAAAAAGGACGCAAAACAGGTTTAAAACGGACCAAAGTGGGCCAACCCAAGAAGTCGGCACGACACGGACTTCATGCCACACTGTCGTGCCCCAATATTTAGATTGCACACGGTCACACCTTGATTTACATGACCGAACCTCATCGACAAAAAGCCCAACACGGCCTAGACTTCATGCCACACGGTCGTGCCCCAATTGGCAGACCCAAAGCACGGCCTCTACCCAGATATTGCACGAGCGTGTCATAGCCGTGCCTAAATCGACAGGATGGAGACACGGGCTGGACCACGATTTACACAGGCGTGTCAAGGCTATGCCACTGCCACGAGAAAGAGCAATTTTACTCGAAATTGGATGCTTGGAGCCCGAGAAACACAATCCTAAGTCCACTCAAACACTTAGGACAAATTTCACTTGAATTAGGAGTACTTAGGAGCCAAGTACAAAGATCCCAAACGTCTATATAAACAATCTAAGGCGACAATTCAAAGTCGTCGGGTTTTACCGAGTTTTTCGCGAGCTTTACTTGTTTAGGCAATTACTCAAGATAGCCGTTGATCCATCTCAAGAGTCGAAATTCTACTCAAGGCGAAGGTTCTCTCCTTCAATTCCTTCTGGGGTTTTAGGATTTCTTATGTTTTGTTTTATCTTTTCTCTTGAGATGTTTTCTTATTTTATTATGAACTAGATCCTTCAGACACGAAGGGATGAAACCTATGATGGATTTTGTTATTTGATCTATTGGTTTATATGATAAATGCTTAGTTTGTTCTTAATTATGTTGCTTAATTTAATCTGATGTGCTTAGGTGGAGGAGGAATAGACCCTGCCTAAGAGTAGATCTAGCATAATTAAGCGAAGTTGATTGGGTGCCTAGAGATAGGTTACGAGATTTTTTCGGATTAGGGTGAAACCTAATATGGGAGTCCATTGATCGATTTACTGCTTCCTTAGGGGGTTATTATAAGAGAACGAGAGTACCACTAATTAACCTAAGGTTAGACGTTATTCGCTTCGAGAGAAGGTTTAATATAGGTTAGGGAGTCTTACGGATCAAGCTAAGTAAAAGAAATCATATGAATTGAAAGTTAGATAATAAGTGAAGTCATAGGTTCTTCCCGAGGGTATCGTTTTTATCAACTGTGTTTTCGAAAGTCTTTTCCCAGTTTATTCTTTTGTCTTTGCATTTAGTTTAAGTATTACATTAGTCTTAGATAAGTTAATTAATCACTCCATATTTAAGGCTAAATAATAGGAAGAAAGTGAGTAGTAGTACTTTTAGGTTCCTTGGGCTCGATAACATATTCTTGCCAAAGCTATACTACTGTTCGACAGGTGCACTTGCCTCTATCGTTGTCATAGTTAGTCTACATGTTTGATTATCCTTTATAAATTTTAAAACTAGACTATTTTTCAGCGATCATTGATTTTCTAACTGTTGGAAATTGAATGATTAACATTTTGTTATTTTTTTTTAAATAAATCCTGTGCAGTGCACACTTTTGCCATGTGACACCCGATGTCTTACAAAAACAACCTATTTATCTAAATGTAACACCCCGAAATTTAGGGCTAGAAGTATTAAGGCCTATTATTTGGGTTAGTGCTTTGAAAGGCGATTAATTTAGTTTTGTGTTTTAAAAATAGAATAAGCTTATTGGGTTAGTGCTTGAATCCTCTAGTGAGCAAAGTAAATATTTTGTTTTAATTTTGAAAATCCAATTTTAAAGAAAATTTGATTGGTTAAAGTTTTGTTAAATTTTGTTTTATTTAGTTATGTTTTAATTTTAATTTGTTATTTTATTTTATTTTATGTTTTTAAATAATAATAATAATTAAAGAAAACCCCAAATTTTGCTCACATTTTTCCCTCACTCCCTCTCTCAAGTCAATTTCGCTTTCACATTCCCAATTTTCATATTGTTATTGTTTTTGCCACTATACTTCTTTAACCATCATGTTGTTTTGTTTTCTTTGAATTTTTATCTGATTCATTGATTTTCTATTCTATTTCAATGATTGGTATACATGTAATTCGAGAAATCTAGTGTTGTTCTTTCTTTGCGCTCAAGCATTAGTCTTTGCCATTTTTGTTGTATCTTGATTGTTTTTCTGTATTTTTGCTTAACAAGGAATTGAAGTGGAAGCAGCATAAGTATTGTTTTTTTTTTTTTTAAGAACAGTTTTAGTTGACCCTTTTGAAATCGATATGGTTAAATACTTATAGGTTGGTATGTAATTGTAAATGAGTTTTTAGAATTGGTTGAATTGAGGCATTTCAATCATTCATTGGTGCTTGGAATTGCAATTTCAAGTGCGTTTCTTAAACATTGTAATTGGGGGTTGTTTTGTGTTGAATTTCGTGTTTTGCAACTAATTTTGGGGCGGTTTACGAACCACATGGGCGTGTGTTGCACACGTGTGGTCCACACGGTCGTGTGCCGCTGTAGGAATTAGGTAAACTTTGTGTCAAACGGTCTGGAGTGGGTCACACGGGCTGGCCACACAACCGTGTGACCTCTGTTAGGGACATTGCCAATCACACACCTGCGTGTCTTTTAGCTACACGGTTATGTGTTTCAGTCACATGGGCGTGTCATTCAGCCACACGAATGTGTCTACTTTTCAAATTGTCTAATTTTGTCACACAGGCATAGCCCTCAGTCACACAGTCATGTACTCCTGTCACAGAGCTTGGACCCTCCCGCACGGCTGTGTGGTCCTATTTTTGTAGTTTTTCTATAGTGTTTGCTAATTGATTCATTTTGATCCTTGAATGTTCCTTTGTATTTGGGACTTGAATACTGGTTGTGGTAGGTCTTCATAAGGTGTGTTTTTTTTTAGAATTATTATATATGTAACACCCCAAACCCGGTCCATGAGTCCTGACCGGATTTGGTATGTCACGGAGTAAAATAATTTGAAGTAACTTGAGTGTCAAGTGAAATTTTGTTAAAATATGTCTAAGGTTTAAAAACAGTGTTTTGAAAACTCAGTTGGGCTTTTATAAACATGGTTGGGTTGATAAACTCTTTGAAAACGTTTGATCAAGTATCATTTAAAAATGTTAAAGTTATAATTGACTTGGTAAATTTTGTTACCCGATGGTAACTTCTTTAAAAACTCGTAAAAGTTATCAAGTTGAAAAAGTTTACTTTTAAGGTTTACTCAATAGTTATAAATATCATTTGTAATGTAACATAAGTAAAATAAAACAATAAAATAAGCATCCAAAATATTAATAGCGGCCTTATTACATCCCAAATTAAAAATACTTAGAAAATAAATAATTAAACTTAACGTTAACAAATTTAAATCCAACGATAAGCATGGCCGCCCGAGTCCTCTCGGCCCATCTCCGCTTATCTCGCTCATCGCAAAATGTTAAGGAAGGGGTGAGTCACCAAGACTCGGTGTGTAAATCCCCACCCAGAAAGTAACTCATACACAAGTCATTAATAAGCATGCACATGCAACCCACTAACCATCCAAAACACCTTTTCTACCCGTGTGGTACCAAACCACCGTGGTGCCAAACCATTGGTAACTTAAAGTCAAAAATTAAATGATGGGGCCAACCCATCGTGTGGTCAAAACCACTCGATGACTATAGGTCACAAATACTCAAGTGTGGTCAAAACCTTTGGTGGGGCCAACCCACGTCGATACCAAATCATGGCGCCGATCCCATAATATAATCCAGTGGGAAAACCCACTGTGGTGCTAAGCCAACTGGACGAGACGCCATGAGGTGCCAAACCTCCTGAGGTGCTAAACCTCCGTGACCGTAGTCACAAAATGTGGTACCAAACCACTGGTGTCCGTCGACACGACTATCACTTCCCCCTCCTCTCATTCAACCCACAACAATCAATAACATCCATATAACAGGAATCATGCCCACACATTTATTTAACAACATACCAAATACGTCATGCTTCCCAAAAGCATCATTAAGTAACTCATAATATCAAGGACTTACCTGATTCCTTGCTTATACCATGATGGTATAAAATCCAATTCTACACAATCCAATTTAGTGTAATATATATTCACCACATCAAGTAATTATTAAGTGTGTATGTACACACCTGTTTCTACTGAAATTCCTAGATCCCGAAGTTTCCAATCTTTAATGCTAGATCTTGACCCTATATTCGGCCAATCATCTTTGTTAGTATCAAAAGCCTATTCGGCCAAACCAAAATTATATCAAAGTGTAACATCCTAAAATTAGGCCTAGTAGGATTGAGCCCAATGGGCCTTAGGCGTAGTAGCGTTTAAAATTTTTGGAGAATAGGAGATCGGCAAGTGCAAGTTGGACCTTTTAGATAAGTGATTTTGGAAGGTTAGGGGCTTCATGAAGTCCCGGATCAAATATTAGCTTTGGGAAAATTTTGATTTTAGGTGAAAAAAACCTTGGAGGTTGGCGGGTAGGCCTTAAGAATAAAATGTGGAGGAAAATGACACAAGTGGTGTGTGTGGTGTAGTGGCAAAGTGGACGCCACAAGGAAGGAAGGAGGTCCAAGGTTCTAGTTGTAGCGTTTGCATTCCTTTTGATTATTTTTATTAAATGAATTTAGGCCTTGGCCATAGGGTTATATTTAATTGCATGGTTTGAGGCACAAAGAGCTAGTTGGTAAAGTGGCTAGCGGCGTGGATTATGCTACAAGGGAGTCAGGTTGAATCTCATGAGAAGCAAGGGAGTATTTATTTTATGAGTGGACGGTAAGAGTTTCATTGAATTTAAACTCATCGACGAAGGATCCCACATCGGAAAGATACAAGGAATGAAGGTGAAGAGCTAGCTATATAAAGAGCATGCCATGCCGGAGAAGGGTTAACATACCTTGGTGGGCGTTGGGCACGTGGAGTGGTCGCACAGTTTAGCACCAGTCCTATCGGTGTGTAACTCTCTACTCTAGTTGTAGGCGGCAGAATGTCGAAGTCTTGAGTCCACAGCAATAGTAATTACACGCGTGCGGCCGACGTGTGGGGCTTCAACGCGATAGTTGAGGCCATCGAGTATTCTTGTGGGTTGGAATTTGCTTAATGCGATGGTAGAAGTGGGCCCAATGGGCCGTGAGGCCCAATTGGAATAAATTGTATGATGATATAGTATATAGTGAACTAGACTAGGTGGAACTTATATACGTGGATAGATTTAGTGTTAGGTGGGCCACACGGCGTGTGGGCGAATGGGCCGAAATGGGTTTTAGGCCCAACAAATCCCAGAAAGACAGAAAATGGTAGTTGAGTCGCAAGGCGACTTGCACCTTTAGAAAGGCCATTCGGTACAAAATTACGAAAATACCCTTGGTGGGTAAATTACGAAAATACCCTTGGTGGGTAAATTATAAAATACCCTTGGTGGGTAGATTACGAAAATACCCTTGGTGGGTAAATTACGAAAATACCCTTGGTGGGTAAATTACTTAAAATACCCTTGGTGGGTAAATTACAAAAATACCCTTAGTGGGTAGATTACTTAAAATACCCTTGGTGGGTAAATTACAAAAATACCCTTGGTGGGTAAATTACAAAAAATACCCTTGGTGGGTAAATTACTAAAATACCCTTGGTGGGTAAATTACTGAAAATACCCTTAGTGGGTAAATTACTTAAAATACCCTTGGTGGGTAAATTACAAAAATACCCTTGGTAGGTAAATTATAAAAATACCCTTGGTTGGTAAATTACAAAGATACCCTTAGTGGGTAAATTACTTAAAATACCCTTGGTGGGTAAATTATGAAAATACCCTTGGTGGATAAATTACGAAAATTCCTTGGTAGGTAAAATTACGGTTATACCCTTAGAGGTTGATTAGCATGATTATGTTATTTTATGTCTATCCGATTATGATGGTAATTCATGTTATACTTATATTTGATATATGTCTAAAGATACATGACATAACGCATACACGGATTATTATGTCATATTGCACGGGTATGATGAGAGGAGGGGAAGATTGATATCGTGACTTGGTCACCAAAGTGATTTGGTATCACATTCGTGTCTTTGGACACCGAGGTTTGGCACCTCATAGCGACTCGTCCCTCGTGGTTAATACCACCGTGGGTTGGCCCCACTTTTGAGATATAGGATCGCCGCCATGATTTAGTATCACACGGGTTGGCCCCACAACTTGATGATTCGTGACTTTGGTCACTGGTTTGGCACCACCGGTGGTTTGGTACCACAGTGATTTGGTATCACATTCGTGTCTTGGACACCGGAGGTTTGGCACCTCATAGCGACTCGTCCCCGTGGTTAACACCACCGTGGGTTGGCCCCACTTTTGAGATATGGGATCGCCGCCATGATTTGGTATCACACGTGGGTTGGCCCCACAGATGGATTATTCGTGACTTTGGTCACCGGTGATTTGGTATCACATTTATATCGTGACTTCGGTCACGGTGGTTTGGCACCACCAAAGGGTTTGGTACCACGGGGTAGAAAAGGAGTTATGGATGGCTAGGTTGGGTGCATTATACATATATGTTGCTTTGTTATAATTTGTGTAAGTATGTGGTATTTACCCGGAGAGGAATATGCACCTGAGTCTTGGTGACTCACCTTCTCCCTTATCTTTTAAGTGATTCGTGAGTTTGCGGATGAGGAGCGGGATGAACTCGAGGAGGCCATGCAATAAAATTTGGTTTTACATGAATTTCCAATTGGGTACTTTATTTTAATTTGGTTTTCATATTTTTATGGATTTGTAATAAGGCTGTTTAATTATGTTTTGTATTATTTTTATGTTTTGAATATGTTTAAAATATGGCTTTTAAATTACTTGGTTAATTTAATAATTGATCCCAAAGTTTTCTAAACTAAAAACTCATAATGGTTTTAAAAATCTTACCATCGGGTAACATGAATAGTTCAATAGTAAAATTACAAGTTAAATGTTTTCAGCAGATTAAGTGATTTCCAAAATTCAAGTTTCTATACTCAATTGCAAACGGATTTTCCAAAATGATATTTGAATTTTCTTAAAAGATATAAATGTTTTCTATCATATGATTTATCAACTAAGTTTTAAAGTTTTATGTAATTTCAAGTAAATTTCAATTTTAACTTATTTTAGACAAATAAAGAATTACAAAGAGTTTTTCACAAAATTTAATTGTTAATTCGATTCTTTCAAAAATTATTTTCCTTAGTGACATACCGTATTCTTGGCCGTGGCGTATTGACCGGTTTGGGGTGTTACAAATTGGTATCGAGCCTAGGTTTCAAAAACTCATTTGTGGGTTATGGGGTTCAAAAAAGTTTGTTTGAAAATACATATTGTTTGGAAGTATGGCACCTTGAGTCTCCGCATCCAAATCTGTAAGTTCCTTATTTTATGTTTGTTAAGACAATGTTATGACTGTATTTTTGGTATTTATTTTGTGTGTCTTTGGCTTGGATATAGAAATTGTATGTATAAATATCGATTTGCTTTTGTGTTTAGTTATCTAGTTATGAGAAAGAAGTTTCGAGATTTGGTTTATTAGTGTTATTAGATCAGAGTGCGCAGCGTGAGCGTAGTGTGGTAGGTTAGGACGTGTGACTGTTAGTTAGTTGGAAATTTCGAGGACTAAATTTCTTTAAGGAGGGTAGATTTGTAACATCCTAAAATTAGGCCTAGTAGGATTGAGCCCAATGGGCCTTAGGCGTAGTAGCGTTTAAAATTTTTGGAGAATAGGAGATGGCTTAAGTGCAAGTTGGACCTTTTAGATAAGTGATTTTGGAAGGTTAGGGGGCTTCTATGAAGTCTCGGGATCAAATATTAGCTTTGGGAAAATTTTGGTTTTAGGTGAAAAAAACCTTGGAGGTTGGCGGGTAGGCCTTAAGAATAAAATGTGGAGGAAAATGACACAAGTGGTGTGAGTGGTGTAGTGGCAAAGTGACGCCACAAGGAAGGAAGGAGGTCAAGGTTCTAGTTGTAGCGTTTGCATTCCTTTTTGATTATTTTTATTAAATGAATTTAGGCCTTGGCCATGGGTTATATTTAATTGCATGGTTTGAGGCACAAGGAGCTAGTTGGTAAAGTGGCTAGCGGCGTGGATTATGCTACAGGGAGTCTGGTTGAATCTCATGAGAAGCAAGGAGTATTTATTTTATGAGTGGACGGTAAGAGTTTGATTGAATTTAAACTCTCGATCGAAGGATCCACATCGAAAAGATACAAGGAATGAAGGTGAAGAGCTAGCTATATAAAGAGCATGCCATGCCGGAGAAGGGTTAACATACCTTGGTGGGCGTTGAGCACAGGAGTGGTCGCAGTGTGCTGTTTAGCACCGAGTCCTGTCGTGTGTAACTCTCTCTACTCTAGTTGTAAGAAAGCAAGAAGAAGTGCTTGAATCACGGCAATAGTAGTTACACGAGCGTGCGGAAAGACGTGTGGGGCTTCAACGCGATAGTTGAGGCCATCAAGAGTATTCTTGTGGGTTGGGGTGCTTCAATGCGATGGTAGAAGTGGGCCCAATGGGCCCAGAGGCCCAATTGGAATAAATTGTATGATGATATAGTATATAGTGAACTAGACTAGGTGGAACTTATATACGTGGATAGATTTGTGTTAGGTGGGCCACACGCAGCGTGTGGCCCGAATGGGCCAAATTGGGTTTTAGGCCCAACAGTCCCAGAAAGAGAAAATGGTAGTTGAGTCGCTCAGGCGACATCGCACCTTTAGAAAGGCCATTCGTGTACAAAATTACGAAAATACCCTTGGTGGGTAAATTCTTAAACTACCCTGGTGGGTAAATTATAAAAATACCCTTGGTGGGTAGATTACTGAAAATACCCTTGGTGGGTAAATTACGAAAATACCCTTGGTGGGTAAATTACTAAAATACCCTTGGTGGGTAAATTACAAAATACCACTTAGTGGGTAGATTACTGAAAATACCCTTGGTGGGTAAATTACGAAAATACCCTTGGTGGGTAAATTATGAAAATACCTTTGGTGTGTAAATTACTTAAAATACCCTTGGTGGGTAAATTACTTAAAATACCCTTAGTGGGTAAATTACTTAAAATACCCTTGGTGGGTAAATTACAAAATACCCTTGGTAGGTAAATTATAAAAATACCCTTGGTTGGTAAATTACAAAGATACCCTTAGTGGGTAAATTACGAAAATACCCTTGGTGGGTAAATTATGAAAATACCCTTGGTGGATAAATTACGAAAATACCTTGGTAGGTAAAATTACGGTTATACCCTTAGAGGTTGATTAGCATGATTATGTTGTTTTATGTCTATCTGATTATGATGGTAATTCATGTTATACTTATATTTGATATATGTCTAGCATACATGACATACTACATACACGGATTATTATGTCATATTGCACCTGTATGATGAGAGGAGGGGAAGATTGATATCGTGACTTTGGTCACGGTGATTTGGTATCACATTCGTGTCTTGGACACGGAGGTTTGGCACCTCATAGCGACTCGTCCACGTGGTTAATACCATAGTGGGTTGGCCCCACTTTTGAGATATAGGATCGCCGCCGGTGATTTGGTATCACGTGGGTTGGCCCCACAACTTGATGATTCGTGACGGTCACCGTGGTTTGGCACCACCGGTGGTTTGGTACCACCGGTGATTTGGTATCACATTCGTGTCTTGGACACCGGAGGTTTGGCACCTCATGGCGACTCGTCCTCGTGGTTAACACCACTGGTGGGTTGGCCCCACTTTTGAGATATGGGATCGTCACCGGTGATTTGGTATTACCGTGGGTTGGCCCCACAAATGGATTATTCGTGACTTTGGTCACCAAAGTGATTTGGTATCACATTTATATCGTGACTTGGTCACGGTGGTTTGGCACCACCGGTGGTTTGGTACCACAGGGGTAGAAAAGGAGTTATGGATGGCTAGGTTGGGTGCATTATACATATATGTTGCTTTGTTATAATTTGTGTAAGTATGTGGTATTTACCCGGGAGAGGAATATGCATCGAGTCTTGGTGACTCACCTTCTCCTTATCTTTTCAGTGATTCGTGAGTTTGCGGATGAGGAGCCGGATGAACTCGAGGAGGCCATGCAATAAAATTTGGTTTTACATGAATTTCCAATTGGGTACTTTATTTTAATTTGGTTTTCATATTTTTATGGATTTGTAATAAGGCCTGTTTAATTATGTTTTGGATTATTTTTATGTTTTGAATATGTTTAAAATATGGCTTTTAAATTACTTGGTTAATTTAATAATTGATCCCAAAGTTTTCTAAACTAAAAACTCGCAATGGTTTTAAAAATCTTACCATCGGGTAACATGAATAGTTCAATAGTAAAATTACAAGTTAAATGTTTTCAACAGTTAAGTGATTTCCAAAATTCAAGTTTCTATACTCAATTGCAAACGGATTTTCCAAAATGATATTTCAATTTTCTTAAAAGATATAAATGTTTTCTATCATATGATTTATCAACTAAGTTTTAAAGTTTTATGTAATTTCAAGTAAATTTCAATTTTAACTTATTTTAGACAAATAAAGAATTACAAAGAGTTTTTCACAAAATTTAATTGTTAATTGATTCTTTCAAAAATTATTTTCCTTAGTGACATACCAGATTGATGCGTATGTATTGATAGGGTTTGGGGTGTTACACAAAGGGTTATCATTTGAAACCCGAGACTTTACCTACACGTGATTCGATTTCCTACCAAATCCCGAGCCAAACAATGGTTTACCTCAGACAATCGACCACACCTTAAGACACAAAATGGTTAGCCTCCAAGCCTTGACTTATCGAATACCTAAAGGAAAAAGATTACTAAATCAAGTCCTTACCACCACTTACCTTCCTCTTAAACCAATTGGGGAAAAGAGGGCACCCTTTGCTTTGATATTCTACCAAAACTACAAAGAAATAGGAGGAGGAATTTACTAAGAAAACAAAAGAGATCTGGAATTTTGAGAAATTTTGGGTAATGGTGTAAGGAAATTCAAGCGATAAGATGGTAGGGATTGGCTAATGGAGGAAGAAAAGGAGAAGGGAAAGAAGTAGGGGTTCAAGGAGGATTTCGCTTGTAAAAGAAGAAGAAAAGAAGCTGGAATTTTAGCAATATATGCAGAGGAAATTTGGCGTGACTATTGAGAAAAGAAAAGAAAAAATTGAAGGACTTTTGGCACCTCTTTGTTGTACAAAATCAATTTTGAACAACCTCCCAAGTAGTCCCAATCTGGCCAATTCCTCCTTTTAGGTGATAATTCCAGCTCAATTATCACCCATAGAAAAATAACATTTATCCTCTAATTATCCCTTAATCTCCTCAAACAATTATAATGAAAATAAACTACTTATTTTCCCCTTCCATCGATTTTAGAGCAAAAATAGCTTAATTAAGAGTCCTATATACGCCATTACTCCTCCAACGCCAAAGAACAAAGAAGAAAAAATAAAACCCCAAAGTGCCACTGGTTCGAACCAAAGAACTTCTTTGAAGAAGCAATGACCCTTCTTCCAATGCCCTTGCCACTTCTCCCCTTTAGACTTTCATGTCATGAGCCCTTACCTTTTATATATAAGCCTTATACCTGAGTCCTTTTCCCTTTTAGCGCCAAAGCCCAAAAATAAAACTCCTTGCTTCCTTCATGTCTCGAACCCGAGACCTCATACCAAGGCCCTTAAGCCACGCCCCATGCCACTCCACCGCACCCATCTTTCATGTCACAAACCTCCTTTGTTTAATTATAAGGCCTCCCTAGCCCTAACGCCCAAGAAGCCCACAAGGAAAAAAAATATTTCCACCTTGTATCTACTGAGGCTCGAACCTCCCCCTAGCAAACCTTTTAGGCGCACCAAGCCACTAGTACCAAGCCCATTCTTGTGTCATGTTCCTCCTAAATTTTATTTAAGCCCTAACTTCACCTAGCTCCTTTCTTTTAAGTTCCTTAAAAAGAGATTTTTAATTCCAAATCCAACCTAAATCGGGGTTATTTCTAGACCCTAAATCATGCCAAATAAAGTCATATTATTTGTTTCTTGAAGCCCACATGAAATTCATTTAAATTTTTAACAACCCCTAATTTAGGGTGTTACAATTCTACCCCCTTAAAAATAATTTCATCCTCGAAATTACTTACTAACGAATAGTCGTACATCTTAACTCATCGTACTACGCTTATGCTGCGCACTCTAATCTTAATAAAAGTATCTTACTTCCTAGGCACAATCTCTAAGTTCACGTCCCTTAGAACTCATTTCTAACGATTGCGTTTATCTGTTTAAGAATTTTATGCATTAGTACTTGTTTCACTGGATTATTCGCAAAGAAATTTTATGATAGAAGTTTTAGGAGTGGTTCTTTCGTAATCACACAAGCACACAGTCTTTCATTCATTCAATCAAAGAGACGTTGTTGATCTCATGGTGATTGTTTTTCCACTACCCAGGGGTATTTTCGTAATTTGTCCTACAGGGGTATTTTCGTAATTTTTCAAAAATACAGGTTCTCGGATGATTTGTCAAAAATTATTTTAAAACTCTTAATTTTCTGGGGTATTTTGAGAAAATTTGAAATTCAAGGGTCTTTCAGTGATTTTGAAACTTAGGGGCATTTTGGTAATTTTTGACAAATCGAGGTGAATTTGTAAAATTTAATAAATCAAAGATATTTCAAAAGTTGTAAAACTTTGGGGTTCTTTTGATAATTGTATTTTCCAAAATAGTGATGTTGCAAAATTTGAAAGTCGTGGTATTCGTAATTTTGTAGGTTAGGGCAATTTTGTAATTTTATCAAATCATTACGCTTTTGAAATTTAAGGTTTTTTAAGCACTTTTTTATGTGATGAAATTTTGATTAAAACCGTGGGTATTTTGGAAATTCATGATTCAGGCGTTTTGTAATTTTACCCCAAGTGGTATTTTTGTAATTTCACATAGTTAGGTTATTTTCATAAAATTATTTTCAAAATTTGGGTTCTAAGTGATTTTACAAAAGAAGGATATTTTGAAAACTTATATTTGAAAATTTTTCATACGGAGGGTATGTTGGTAATTTTTCAAATTGAGGGTATTTTGGTCTTTTTTTCTTTTCTTTTTTTTTTACAAACTAAAGTTTTATTTATTTCAAAAATCAAATGGCTAGCCCTTTCGGGTTTTAGTTATCAAGTTTAGCTTTGTGAGTGTGTCGCCTCAATTAGGATGAACTGTCACCACGCACTGTAGGATTCGAGTGAGTAGGAGGTGAGTCACGAGGATCGCTTAAATACCGTGCCCCCACCGAATCCAATCCTAGACATGCGATAACGATTGCCACATCTTTTGCTTAGTGACAACTCACGTGGTTTGTTTAGAAAATAATTAAGTCTTATGCATAGTTGAGGTATGCTAGCCCTGTGGTTCAATAATTTCTATTCTAATAGTCTACGTTCCCATTTTACTCTTCTACCCTTCATCAAAAGAATTCACAAAATGGATAGAAGTACTTACCAGGCGGATAGGTGCCGAGACTCGGTGCCATCTTTGTTCAAGCCAAAACATTTCTCAAAACATCATAATAAGGCCTACTATCCAAAAACTAAATATTTTGGGCCTTGGGCCCCCATGACCAATTTTGAACCCGGCTCGATATCAAAATGTAACACCCCAAACCCGGTCCATGAGTCCCCGACGGATCTGGTATGTCACGAGTAAAATAATTTGAAGTAACTTGAGTGTCAAGTGAAATTTTGTTAAAATATGTCTAAGGTTTAAAACGGTGTTTTGAAAACTCAGTTGGGCTTTTATAAACATGGTTGGGTTGATAAACTCTTTGAAAACGCTTGATCAAGTATCATTTAAAAATGTTAAAGTTATAATTGACTTGGTAAATTTTGTTACCCGATGGTAACTTCTTTAAAAACTCGTAAAAGTTATTAAGTTGAAAAGTTTACTTTTAAGGTTTACTCAATATTTATAAATATCATTTGTAATGTAACATAAGTAAAATAAAACAATAAAATAAGCATCCAAAATATTAATAGCGGCCTTATTACATCCCAAATTAAAATACTTAGAAAATAAATAATTAAACTTAACGTTAACAAATTTAAATCCAACGATAAGCATTCTTAGCCTCAATCCTCCTACGCCATCTCCGTTATCCGCTCATCGTAAAATGCTAAGGAAGGGGTGAGTCACCAAGACTCAAGTGTGCAAATCCCCACCCAGAAAGTAACTCATACACAAGTCATTAATAAGCATGCACATGCAACCCAACCTAACCATCCAAAACACCTTTCTACACCCGTGTGGTACCAAACCACCGGTGGTGCTAAACCACCGTGACTTAAAGTCACAAATTAAATGATGGGGCCAACCCATCGTGTGGTCAAAACCATCGATGACCATAGGTCACAAATAATCAAGTGTGGTCAAAACCTTTGGTGGGGCCAACCACGTCGATACCAAATCACCGCATCGATCCCATAATATAATCCGTGGGGCCAACCCAATCGTGGTGCTAAGCCACCGACGAGACGCCATGAGGTGCCAAACCTCTGGTGACCGTAGTCACAAAATGTGGTACCAAACCACCGTGTCCATCGACACGAATATCACTTCCCCTCCTCTCATTCAACCCACAACAATCAATAACATGCATATAACAGAATCATGCCCACACATTTATTTAACAACATACCAAATACGTCATGCTTCCCAAAAGCATCATTAAATAACTCATAATATCAAGGACTTACCTGATTCCTTGCTTATACCATGATGGTATAAAATCCAATTCTACACAATCCAATTTAGTGTAATATATATTCAGCACATCAATTAATTATTAAGTGTGTATGTACACACATTTCTACCGAAATTCCTAGATCCCGAAGTTTCCAATCTTTAGTGCTAGATCTTGACCCTATATTCGGCCAATCATCTTTGTTAGTATCAAAAGCCTATTCGGCCAAACCAGAATTATATCAAAGGGTTATCATTTGAGACTCGAGACCTTACCTACACGTGATTCGGTTTCCTACCAAATCCCGAGCCAAATAATGGTTTACCTCTGACAATCGACCACACCTTAAGACACAAAATTGTTAGCCTCAAGCCTTGACTTATCGAATACCTAAAGGAAAAAGATTACTAAATCAAGTCCTTACCACCACTTACCTTCCTCTTAAACCGATTGGGGAAAAGAGGCACCTTTGCTTTGATATTCGCCAAAACTACAACAAATAGGAGGAGGAATTCGCTAAGAAAACAAAAGAGATGCTGAATTTTGTGAAATTTTGGGTAATGGTATAAGGAAATTGGCAGACAAGATGGTAGGGATTCGCTAATGGAGGAAGAAAAAGAGAAGGGAAAAAAGTAGGGGTTCAAGGAGGATTTTGGCTTGTAAAAGAAGAAGAAAAGAAGCTGGAATTTTAGCAATATAGGTAGAGGAAATTCAGCAGCAGCTATTGAGAAAAGAAAAGAAAAAAATTGAAGGACTTTTGGCAACTCTTTGCTGTACAAAATCAATTTTGAATGACCTCCCAAGGAGTCCCAATGCTGGTCAATTCCTCCCTTTTAGGTGATAATTCCAGCTCAATTATCACCCATAGAAAATAACATTTATCCTCTAATTATCCCTTAATCTCCTCAAACAATTATAATGAAAATAAACTACTTATTTTCCCCTTCCAAATTGATTTCTAGAGCAAAAAAAAGCTTAATTAAGAGTCCTATATCTGCCATTACTCCCTCCAACGCCAAAGAACAAAGAAGAAAAAATAAAACCCCAAAGTAAAGACCCGGGTTCGAACCAACAACTTCTCAGAGGAAGCAAAGAAGCAGTTCTTCTTCCAACGCCTGCCACTTCTCCCTTTAGACTTTCATGTCATGAGCCCTTACCTTTAAATATAAGCCTTATACTGAGTCCTTTTCCTTTTAGTGCCAAAACCCAAAATAAAACTCCTTGCTTCCTTCATGTCTCAACCCGAGACCTTATACCAAGGCCCTTAAGCCACGCCCCATGCCACTCCACCGCACCCATCTTTCATGTCACAAACCTCCTTTGTTTAATTATAAGGCCTCCCTAGCCCTAACACCCAAGAAGCCCACAAGGAAAAAAAATATTTCCACCTTGTATCTACTGAGGCTCGAACCTCCCCCTAGCAAACCTCTTAGGCGCACCAAGCCACTAGTACCAAGCCCATTCTTGTGTCATGTTCCTCCTAAAATTTAGTTAAGCCCTAACTTCACCTAGCTCCTTTCTTTTAAGTTCCTTAAAAAGAGATTTTTAATTCCAAATCCAACCTAAATCGGGGTTATTTCTAGACCCTAAATCATGCCAAATAATGTCATATTATTTATTTCTTGAAGCCCACATGGAATTTATTTAAATTTTTAACAACCCCTAATTTAGGGTGTTACAATATATATGTAATTCTCAAATTTGGTTTGGTTATGTACTTAAGTTGATGGAATGACATTCTGTATAATATTTTGATATATGGAAATGTCTAGATGTGTTGATCAAAAGATTGCGTTTTGTGGATTATGTTATTTCATAATCGAATGTGAGAATATTTGATTCGATATATGTATCTGCTATATGATATTTGCATATGCATTTGCAACTATGTCTGGGAATTTTTTTCAAAGAGAAGGAAGTTTGATTTAGCAGTTAAACTGAGTTATAAATTTGTCAGCAGTGTGATTGCATGGCAATAACGAGGCAAATGACCTCTTCGTGGTGTGAATTGGTTGGATGGGTCCACCATAACTCGATAGTGGTGTGTAGAGGTTGGAAAGGGTTTAGTTTACCCTTATTGGGGGTGTCTTTGTGTGACTTACGGAGATGGTGTGTAGAGGTTGGATAGGTTGACATTTTGGTATGGGCTACATTGAGCATGATTGCATTCTGTACTCTGACTTGGTAATGATAAGACAATGTGATGTTCTATTTCGATATGGTTTGAAAATGACTGTCTGATTTCTTACTAGTATATGATTCTATTTGTTAATATCAGTTAAATACTTATGTTTTGTGGTGCTTTACTTTGAAGTGATTTCCGAATATGGTTCAAATAGAGCTGTTGCATGTCTGTTTGATTATTTATTACCGCATTATCCGTTCACATTTGTTTAGAATCACACTGAGCTTTTGTAGCTCACTCCTTTAGCTTCCTCTTTTTAGGTAACTCTCGTGATTATGCGTTAGACTCGACAAGTCAGAAGTCTCGGAATGACACAATTTGGTTTGAATAAATAAAGTTTTCATAAGTTTTGATAATTTGATTTGTAATATCCCGGGTTAAGGGCTATTTTATTTTGGCATTGTTTGCATGTTAATGGCTTGTTATGTTGTTGTTTGTGTGGTCTCGAGGCTTAGTTGTAGGCTAGGAGTGAGCCTGAGTAGGTGGGAAAATTTTAGTTTTAAGCCTTTGGGTGAGAGGAGTTAAAGGAGTTGGGGTTATATATATTATTTGTTGAGTTGTGGCATAACAAAGGAGTTGGTGGAGTGGCAAGCATGCGCCACTTGGAGCATGTGTATGGCGCCAATTGCAAGGGGTGAGGTCCCGAGTTCAAGCTGCAAAATCCCCATTTTGGCTCCCATTTTGACTCGGCATGGAGGGAGGAGTTGGAGGCGCTCAAACTCGCCTTGGACTAAGTCTTCTCATTTGAATGGTGGGTGGAGAGCAAATTATGGAGGAAGACTTGGTCATAGTCATTTGAATTAGTGGCTTGGGAGTGATTGGGGAGGTTGGCGGTTTGAGGAGATTTTGGGGAGGTTGGCGGTTGGTAAGTGTTGTGAGAGAGTGGGAGGTGCCAAATTTTGGCATTGGGTAGGTGTGCATTTTAGGTCATAGGGGAATAGCAAACCAAGTTCTTTCTTTTGCCAAAACAAGTGATTTCTCTTTTAGTCAAAAGCTAGCCAAAAGAAAAACTTCAAGGTTAATTCTCCTCTCATTTCCTTAAACCGAAAGTCCAAGGTTGCTTCTTGCCAAAAAGGTTGCTTTTTCTCTTTGGTAGCCGAATGCCTCTCCCACTTTCTTTTCTTTTTCATTTGTGTTAAACCGAAACCACTTTTGTCTTCTCTTCAACATTTAGCCAATCTAGCTTCTCTTACTCTCCTTTTCCCGCTCATATTCTTCTTCTCTTGGAACCGAAAACCCAAACACTTGTGTGTCAAATTCGCTTTGTTTCTTTCTTCTTCTTCTCATTGTGCTAAGTCAAATTAGCATCTTCTTCCCATATTTTCTTTCTCCTTTTCTTGAAGATCAAGAGTCAAACTCATCCTCCAAAACACCTTCCTCATTTCTTATTTTTTTCAAAACCAAAGTAACCCCTATTCATCTTTTACTTTGCTTTTCCCAAACCCTTTAGCCGAACCATCATCCCTTCATAGAAATTTCCTTCTTCTATTTTTCTTCCATCTTGGTCGATTGTGAGGTGTGGTGTGGATCATTTTGGGTTTTGTTTTCAAGCGTTAGAAGGGTAAGTTCTTGGCCGAATGGCCATTTCTCTTTTTCTCTCTAGTGCTATGTTGATTTCGGGTTGGATAGGCCTATGTGGATTTTGGTTGGAGTTAATCATTTGTTTAAACATCTCATTATAGGGCTTTTGGGATTCCAAGCAGACAAGAAAGCTTTTATCTGGATTCAATTGTTTGGTAAGTGATGGTGAAATGGTGGCTCATGGTCTATTTGGTTAGTTTCGATTAAGTATAAGGTTTCAAAAGGATTTATTGTTCTCTTTTATGGTGTAGTCGATTAGTGGAGGAACCACTATTGGTTCGAGACTTGGTTGGTAACCGATTCAAGGCAGGTAAGAGATCGAAGATTAACCCCCTTTTTGTGTAAATGGTTATGACCGAATGGTATGATGATTAATCCTTTGTTGGCCGATTATAGGATCGGGGTTGTCGAGGTGATCAAGGGACTTAGACCGGTTCTTAGGATTTAACCTTCGCTATTTCAGGTGTGTAAACCAACACACTTTCTTAACTGAGTAATGTGATAACCTGTTGTGTAAATGAAACAAAGTGTGGTTGACTATTTTAGTACCCATTGAGGTATGGATACGGATTCGGTAAGTTCGTTTCATTATGAAATATGTGATGATATATGATATCATGATTATGGGTGTATATTCGTTGAGATGCCATAATAAGCATGTGAGCATGATAGCATGATTGCACGATTTTGCATTTAGTATGATGTGCTATTGGGTGATATGAGAGGAGGGGGAGTATGATATCCGTGTCTTTGGGACACCGTGTCTTTGGGACACCGAGGTTTGGCACCTCCGGTGGTTTGGTACCACATATTTTGTGACTTTGGGTCACCAGAGGTTTGGCACCTCGGCCTCTCCCCAGTGGCTTAGTACCACGGAGGTTGGCCCCACAGCTTGATTATCTGGGATTGACGCCAATGAGTTGGTATCACACGATGGGTTGGCCCCATCATCGGATTTGTGACTACGATCACCAGTGATTTGGTATCACAATGTGTCTTTGGGACACCAGAGGTTTGGCACCTCATTGCGACTCGTCCCTGTGGTTTGACACCACCGTGGGTTGGCCCCACTTATGAGATACGGGATCGTCGCTAGTGATTTGGTATCACACGATGGGTTGGCCCCATCATTGGATTATTTGTGACTTCGGGTCACTAGTGGTTTGGCACCACATTATGGATATCGTGACTTTGGGTCACCAGTGGTTTGGCACCACCAGTGGTTTGGTACCACACGGGGTAGAAAAAGAGATATGGTTGGCTAGGATCGGGTGCATTACTTGCATTATTTTGTTATGATGTGTGTTGGCATGATATACCGGGAGAGGGATTTATACACTGAGTCTTGCGACTCACTCTCTCTCCTTTGACTTTTTCAGGTGACACTTAGACGCGGACATGGAGCCGGGATGGACTCGAGATGCTCATGCCATGCTTAAATAAAGATTTGCTCAGACTTTTTATAAAATTTGGTACACTAGCTGATTTATTTCTATTTTGTTATATTTGGGTTTGTAAATGGCCTTTTAAAATTATGTTTTGATATGTTTATGCTTAAAGTAGATTTTTAATATGCCTTAACAAATTAATTGGGTTAAAATGTGCTAAAATTTGGAAAGACAACGATTTCAAAACTACAAAAGCGATATTTTTAAGCTATACCATCGGGTATCACACCATAATCTGGGATAAAAAGAACTCAAATGTTTTTCTAACTCAAACTTGATTTTCTACTAAGTCAAAAATGTGATAGTAATAATGAGAGACAACTTAAACTTCTTAACGAGATAAACCTGCTTTTACCTACCCATCTGAGTAAGTTTTAAAATTTTCGGTTTTCAAATACATCATCGATTTCAATCAAACCTACTCAAGTTTTTCTTCAAATACACAATTTAGTGAAGTGTTTTCCTCAAACTTTTAAACTTAAACCTAAACCTCTCAAACCCTTTTTCCCCGTGACATACCAGTTGATTCGTGGTGTGTTGATCGGGTTTGGGGTGTTACAATTGTGGTATCGAGCTAAGTTCAAAGGTTTCATTTGTGGGCCCGAGGCCCAAAATGTTTTCAAAAGTCATTTTAAGTGTTTTGTTTTAAAAAGTATGGTGTGAAAGGCATGGCACCGAGTCTCCGCACCAATCCGCCTGTAAGTAAGTACCCCGTATTATTATTTGTGATAATGATATTGATGAGATGTGATTGAATGGCTAGTGATAGTAAGACTACCTTAGAGACTGAAACTGATAGGACTCTGTGGACTCGCGAAAACGAAACTTCTTTAATAAGCAATATTCATAAGACTTTGCTTTTAAATAGTGGAATAATTACTGATGCATAAAATTCTTTAAATCAGACGAGATTTAGTCATGAGTACGTGGTCGTGGACGTGGTCGTAGACGAGGTCGCGGTAGGATGACGGTTTCTGAACCCGTAGGTTCTGGTCAGGGGTCAGAGAACGAGATACCGATTTCGCCACCATTTGGGGTGGAGAGTTCCAAGAGCGATCGATGATGCGGTGTCACAAAGCGATGCGAGTGTTAGAAAGGGTAGTGGAGTAGGTGGAGGTGTAGGAGCTAGGAAATTCATGTCGAGCGACTTGAATGCAAACAGTATGAATTCTTTCGGTGTCTCGGGTGTTGCTCTTAGCATCGCTGAATATTGGTGGAAGCGATGTAGCGATTATGGACGATCTAGACCGATCATCAAGAAAAGTTAAAGGGATAGTATCACTTCTCGAGATGAGTCATACCATGGTGGCTCTTTGTTGGGACAAATACCGCAAATTAAGATCGACTTGGGACTATTTTCTGCTACTTACCGAAAAAGTATGTAGGAGCTAACTACATAAATGAGCAACGGAAAGCATTTCGAGGTTAGTCTGGGAGCAAATCGTCGTAGCACGAGGCGTAGTTTCGAGGTCGAGCCGGTATGCCGTGGGTATGGTGGCTACCGAACATGAGAGGTGCGTTCGTTCGAGGATGGCTGCGACTAATTAAGGTTGTTAATTGCGCCAAACAGAGCGTGAATTTGCGGTTCGCTGAAAAGGCGAAGGTAGCCGAGGGCATTAAAGAGTCTGTGAGGCAAGGTATGGATAGGAATCGACACAAAAGGAGTTTTGGATCTTCTGGGTCATCGGGTAATCAGCAGAAAAGGGCTAGACCGAGTGGGCTAAATCAGTCGGGTAGGTTTGTTGTTGCTAGACAAGGACCGCCGCAGTGTAACCGTTGTGGAAAGGCTCATTGGGGAGGATGTTGGGTGATGGTAGAGGTCTTTTGAGTGGGGCTCATTGGACCACAGTGTGAGGGACCTGTCTGCGCAAGTTGGCTAGGATTCACGAGAGAGTCGTACGTACTCAATATAGGAATAATGGACCACCACCGCAGAGGGGCCGAGGTAATGGCGTAAGAGGTAATGGTTCGGTCGGGCCGTGGAGCACCGTGAGGTGCAGTAGTTTTAAGGCGAACGCATACCGGGTTGGTGTATCTTTGAGGCGCCGAGAGAGGGCGACGCGACCGGACGCCATTACTGCAGACGTTTTTAATCTTTGGTTCTCTATTTACTACTTTGATTGATGTGGGTTCAACACATTCATATGTTGCAAGTAGCATAGTGAAGACCATGGATTTAGACTCTGAGATATCTTCTAGGCAGATGACCGCAATAAGCCCTTTAGGTCACTCAGAGTTGTAGATAAATTGTATAGAGACGCACCTCTAGAACTCCAAGGGGTAGTATTTGAGGCTGATCTGATGGAACTGCCGTTTGGGGAGTTCGACCTGATTCTTGGGATGGACTGGCTGGTTAATTACCGGGCGAAGTTGGACTACGCGGCTAAGAGCATGGTTCTGAGCACAGCTGAGGGTGATGAGGTAGTTCTGATCGGCAATAGGAGGAATTATCGTCCAATGTAGTATCTCGCTGGCCAAGAAGAAGATGGTCGAAGGGTGTGGAAGCGTATGTGGTTCATGTGTATGCTTTGAAGCTAAGGAGTCTCTTTGTGGAGACAGTTTGACAGCTAGAGAATTTGTTGATGTGTTTCGAGGAGCTTCCGGTTTGCCACCAGATCGGAGGTAGAGTTCGGATAGATCATATCTATTCAAATCGCGCCAAGATCCATTGCTCCGCATGTGATGGCACCTAAAGAGTTAGTGGAGCTTAAGGCTCAAATCCAGAGTTGTTGGACCGAGGCTTTATTAGGCCAAGTGTTTCGCCTTGGGAGCGCCTTTACTTTTTGTCAAAAAGAAAGATGGTACTATGCGAATGTGTATAGACTACCGCCAACTGAATAAGCTGACGATTAAAAACAAGTATCCACTGCCTCGGATAGATGACTTGTTTGATCAGCTGAAGGGCACATCGGTTTTCTCAAAGATCGACTTAAGGTCTGGGTATCACCAGTTAAAGGTGAAGGAGGCGGATATCTGTAAGACGGCATTTCGTACTTGGTATGGGCACTTTGAGTTCTTAGTTATGCCGTTTGGGTTGACTAACGCGCCGGCAGCCTTCATGGATCTGATGAATAGGGTGTTTCAACGGTATTTGGATCAGTTCGTAGTGGTTTTTATCGACGACATCTTAGTATATTCAAGGACTGAGGAGGAACATGATGCGCATTTGCGGGTGGTGTTGCAGATTTTGAGGGAGAAACAGCTTTATGCGAAGTTCAGTAAATGCGAGTTCTGGCTTAGGGAGGTGACGTTCTTGGGTCATGTAGTATCTGCTGAGGGGATTAGAGTGGATCCTCGAAATATTGAGGCGGTTTTGGATTGGAAGCCGCCTAGGTCAAGAGTTGAGATTCGAGTTTTCGGGCTTGGTGGTACTACCAAGATTTGTAGAGGGTTTCTCATTGATCATGACTCGATGACTAAATTATTGAGAAAAGGGTTCCGCTTATTTAGACCGAGAAGCGCAGGAGAGCTTCGACAAGTTGAAGAAGATTTTGACCAAGCTCGGCTCTAATTCAACCCGAGGTCGGTAAGGAATTCACAAGATATCGCGATGCATCACATACGGGTTTAGGTTGTGTCTTGATGCAGAAGGAAGGTTGTGGCTTACGCGTTCCGGCACCGAGGCCACATGAGGTAAATTACCCAACGACGATCCTGGAGTTAGCGGCTTTAGTTTTTGCCTTGAAGATATGGAGGTATTACTTGTATGGAGAGAGATCGATAGTCTACACGGATCATAAGAGTCCAAGTACCTTCCGACTCAAAAGACTTAAACCGAGACAACAGATGGATTGAGCTACCGAAAGACTACGATTGCTCAATTGAGTATCATCCGCAAGGCTAACGTTGTAGCGACGCGTTAAGCCGTAAGGTTGTTTCAATCTAAGAGCGATGTTTGCCCACTTGAGTTTGTATGACGACGGAGTATTTCGCAGAGCTGCAGTGTTGCCTACTTGGGTTGAGCGGATCGAGAGAAAAGCAGTTGTTGGATGAGGTTACGAAAGCGCAGAGGACACAAGTGCGTAATGATGGTTTGAAGGGTTATAGCTTGTCTAGTGATGGGGTTCTCGTGTTTTCGGGAAAGCTTGTATCTTTGAGATACCGAGCTAAGGCAAAAGATTCTTCAGATGCACATAGCAGCCCTACGCTATGCATCCCGGAGGTAGCAAAATGTATAGGGATCTCGAGAGAAGCGATTCGGTGGCCGTCCGAAAAAGAAAGTGACAGAGTTTGTAGGGAAGTGTCGACATGTCGGCGAGTTAAGGTGAGCATCACCACCGTCGTGGTTGCTTCACCAAAGGAAGATTCCACAATGGAAGTGGGAAAGGATAACTATGGATTTTGTCGGTGGATTACCGCTACACCGAGCAAGAAGGATTCATTTGGGTAATTGTCGATCGATCGACTAAATCACCACTTTATTCCGGTGAGGGTGGATTACCCACTTGAGAGGTTGGTGAAGTCAGATGTGTCGAATAGTGAGATCGCACGGGTGCCGAGATCGATCATCTCGGATAGGGATCCGAGGTTCACGTCAAGGTTCGGAAAACGTTGCATTAGGCTCGGGTACGGTTAGATTTCAAAGACGATTTCATCCGCAGACCGACGGGCAAATCGAAAAGGTTATCTGATCTTGGAGGACATGCGACGAGGGTGTGTTTTGGACTTGAGGGTAGTTGGGAGGAGTATCTACCGTTAATGAGTTCGCTTACAACAACAAAGTTACCAAGCAAGCATCAAGATGGCACCATATGAGGCATTGTGCGGAGGAAGTGTCGCCACCTACTTGTTGGATGAGTTAAGTGAACGCCGCTTGTTGAGACCAGAGTTAGTTCTTTGAGATCAAGACAAGGTTAAGTTGATTCAGCTCGATTGAAGGAAGCTTTGGACCGCAGAAGTCCTATGCCGATCTTAAGCGGAGAGATATTGAATTTTTGTGGGGATCAAGTTTTTCAAGGTCTCGCCGTGGAAGAAAGTATTAAGGTTCGGAGGAAAGGCAAGCTAAGTCCGAGGTTTATTGGGCAGATAAGGTAATCGAGACGAGTGGGACCAGATTGCATATCACTCGAGTTGCCGCAGAGCTAAGTCGATTCACGACGTGTTCCACGCTTCGATGCTTAGGCGATATCGCCAGATCCATCGCGACGTGGTGACAGAGAAGAGATCGAGGTAAACCCAGATTTGTCTATGGAGGAGGAGCCTATCTGATTTTAGATCGGGATGTGAAGGTTCTGCGAAGAAGTCTGTGCCTTTGGTTAAGGTACTATGGCGTAATCATGGCGTGGAAGAAGCGACGTGGGAACCCGAGGATACGTTGAGACAAAGAATACCCGCAACTCTTTTCTCGACTGTGTAATTTCGAGGTCGAAATTATTTTAAAGGGGTAGAACTGTAATATCCCGGGTTAAGGGCTATTTTATTTTGGCATTGTTTGCATGTTAATGGCTTGTTATGTTGTTGTTTGTGTGGTCTCGAGGCTTAGTTGTAGGCTAGGAGTGAGCCGAATAGGTGGGAAAATTTTAGTTTTAAGCCTTTGGGTGAGAGGAGTTGAAGGAGTTGGGGTTATATATATTATTTGTTGAGTTGTGGCATAACAAAGGAGTTGGTGGAGTGGCAAGCATGCGCCACTTGGAGCATGTGTATGGCGCCAATTGCAGGGGTGAGGTCCCGAGTTCAAGTGTGAAAATCCCCATTTTGGCTCCCATTTTGACGGCATGGAGGGAGGAGTTGTAGGCGCTCAAACTCGCCTTGGACTAAGTCTTCTCATTTGAATGGTGGGTGGAGAGCAAATTATGGAGGAAGACTTGGTCATAGTCATTTGAATTAGTGGCTTGGGAGTGATTGGGGGAGGTTGGCGGTTTTGAGGAGATTTTGGGGAGGTTGGCGGTTGGTAAGTGTTGTGAGAGAGTGGAGTGTGTCAATTTTAGCATTGGGTAGGTGTGCATTTTCATCATAGGGGAATAGCAAACCAAGTTCTTTCTTTTGCCAAAACAAGTGATTTCTCTTTAGTCAAAAGCTAGCCAAAAGAAAAACTTCAAGGTTAATTCTCCTCTCATTTCCTTAAACCGAAAGTCCAAGGTTGCTTCTTGCCAAAAGGTTGCTTTTTCTCTTTGGTAGCCGAATGCCTCCCACTTTCTTTTCTTTTTCATTTGTGTTAAACCGAAACCACTTTTGTCTTCTCTTCAACATTTAGTCAATCTAGCTTCTCTTACTCTCCTTTTTCCCCGCTCATATTCTTCTTCTCTTGAACCAAAACCCAAACACTTGTGTCAAATTTCGCTTTGTTTCTTTCTTCTTCTTCTCATTGTGCTAAGCCAAAATTAGCATCTTCTTCCCACATTTTCTTTCTCCTTTTCTTGAAGATCAAGAGTCAAACTCATCCTCTAAAACACCTTCCTCATTTCTTATTTTTTTCAAAACCAAAGTAACCCCTATTCATCTTTTACTTTGCTTTTCCCAAACCCTTTAGTGAACCATCATCCCCTTCATAGAAATTTCCTTCTTCTATTTTTCTTCCATCTTGGCCGATTGTGAGGTGTGGTGTGGATCATTTTTGGGTTTTGTTTTCAAGCGTTGGAAGGGGTAAGTTCTTGGCCGAATGGCCATTTCTCTTTTTCTCTCTAGTGCTATGTTGATTTGGGTTGGATAGGCCTATGTGGATTTTGGTTGAGTTAATCATTTGTTTAAACATCTCATTATAGGGCTTTTGGATTCCAAGCAATCAAGAAAGCTTTTATCTGGATTCAATTGTTTGGTAAGTGATGGTGAAATGGTGGCTCATGGTCTATTTGGTTAGTTTCGATTAAGTATAAGGTTTCAAAAGGATTTATTGTTCTCTTTTATGGTGTAGTCGATTAGTGGAGGAACCTTTGTTGGTTCGAGACTTGGTTGGTAACCGATTCAAGGCGTGTAAGAGATCAAGATTAACCCCCTTTTTGTGTAAATGGTTATGACCGAATGGTATGATGATTAATCCTTTGTTAGCCGATTATAGGATCGGGGTTGTCGAGGTGATCAAGGGACTTAGATCGGTTCTTAGGATTTAACCTTCGCTATTTCAAGTGTGTAAACCAACACACTTTCTTAACTGAGTAATGTGATAACCTGTTGTGTAAATGAAACAGTGTGGTTGACTATTTTGGTACCCATTGAGGTATGGATACGGATTCGGTAAGTCCGTTTCATTATGAAATATGTGATGATATATGATATCATGATTATGGGTGTATATTCGTTGAGATGCCATAATAAGCATGTGAGCATGATAGCATGATTGCACGATTTTGCATTTAGTATGATGTGCTATTAGGTGATATGAGAGGAGGCGGAGTATGATATCCGTGTCTTTGGGACTTGTGTCTTTGGGACACCGGAGGTTTGGCACCTCCAAGTGGTTTGGTACCACATATTTTGTGACTTTGGGTCACCGGAGGTTTGGCACCTCGGCGCCTCGCCCCAGTGGCTTAGTACCACGGAGGGTTGGCCCCACAGATTGATTATCTGGGATTGACGCCATGATTTGGTATCACACGATGGGTTGGCCCCATCATCGGATTTGTGACTACGGTCACCAGTGATTTGGTATCACAATGTGTCTTTGGGACACCAGAGGTTTGGCACCTCATTGCGACTCGTCCCTGTGGTTTGACGCCACCGTGGGTTGGCCCCACTTATGAGATACGGGATCGTCGCTAGTGATTTGGTATCACACGATGGGTTGGCCCCATCATTGTATTATTTGTGACTTCGGGTCACCAGTGGTTTGGCACCACATTATGGATATCGTGACTTTGGGTCACTAGTGGTTTGGCACCACCAGTGGTTTGGTACCACACGGGGTAGAAAAGGAGATATGGTTGGCTAGGATCGGGTGCATTACTTGCATTATTTTGTTATGATGTGTGTTGGCATGATATACCGAGAGAGGGATTTATACACTGAGTCTTGCGACTCACTCTCTCCTTTGACTTTTTAGGTGACACTTAGACGCGGACATGGAGCCGGGATGGACTCGAGATGCTCATGCCATGCTTAAATAAAGATTTGCTCAGACTTTTTATAAAATTTGGTACACTAGCTGATTTATTTCTATTTTGTTATATTTGGGTTTGTAAATGGCCTTTTAAAATTATGTTTTGATATGTTTATGCTTAAAGTAGATTTTTAATATGCCTTAACAAATTAATTGGGTTAAAATGTGCTAAAATTTGGAAAGACAATGATTTCAAAACTACAAAAGCGATATTTTAAGTTGTACCATCGGGTATCACACCATAATCTGGGATAAAAAGAACTCAAATGTTTTTCTAACTCAAACTTGATTTTCTACTAAGTCAAAATGTGATAGTAATTATGAGAGACAACTTAAACTTCTTAACGAGATAAACTGTTTTACCTACCCATCGAGTAAGTTTTAAAATTTAGGGTTTTCAAATACATCATCGATTTCAATCAAACCTACTCAAGTTTTTCTTCAAATACACAATTTAGCGAAGTGTTTTCCTCAAACTTTTAAACTTAAACCTAAACCTCTCAAACCCTTTTTCCTTGTGACATACCAGATTCGGTCGTGGTGTGTTGACCGGGTTTGGGGTGTTACATGATTTGATTTGAACTGTAAGAAAATTTTATGGACTGTGGTTGAATTTCGGCTTGGACTTACTGAAAAGCTATGGGTTTTTAGTTTTGAGCAAAACTAGAGTTTCCATGGACATTGATTTTAAGTTTTTTTTGTTTCAATAAACTCGCAAGTTTTTAAAGTATTTTTAATACAAATTTCTATTCATAGCAAAATAACTATTTTTCCGCTGCAATGATGTTTTGAAACTTTGAATAATAATTCGCTTAGTCTAAAATGGTTGCAAACCATTCTGGAAAGTGTCATTTTGGTCTAATTTAGTTTAATGAAAATTAAACCACGTTTACAAAATGTAAGTCAAGATTTTATTGAATTTTGTTAATCATAAGAAGAAAATTGTTTTTGAGAAAGAATCTGGTAATTTGAATATAGCTTTGTTTTGGGTCATTTCGGTGACCAATGTAATTTTTGAAATTCAGTCAAAACTTTTAGGCCGGATTCTAGTGTGTTACACTAAATTTCAAAAAAATTAATCTAAAACCTTAAATATTTTTTAAAAGTGGCATATATGCTTAATTTTCCCATTATTTAGCATCATGGAATTACTTTTCATTGCAATTTGAAATGGTTAAACACAAAATAATGAAAAAATCAATTAAACTTATTGTAGAAAAGTACATCTAATTTAACCCTTTGAATAATTATTTGTATTAAGTTGAATCCATTTTTTTTTTGTTGAAGCCCGTAACAGGGGATTAAGCCATTAACAGGGGATTAAGTGTGACATGGCAAGCTAGTGTGGCTGATATGATAGTTGACATGGAGAGTTGATGTGTATAATAGGCAAATTTAGCCTGGGCCCATACAAAAAATAATAAGCCCAAAATAATAAAATAAAGTCCAAGTCCAGTCCAAAATATATCATTTGGCCCGATCGAAATGACCCATTAAAAGATTGAAGGTCCATCTACAAGCTTGACGTATATGGGAACACAATCTTCAAGGATATGTAATCTTAGATATGATATGCAATCCTAGAATATATAGTATGCAATCTTAGATATGATATACAAATCTTAGATATGATATGTAATCTTAGAAGATATGGTATGCAATCTTAGAAGATATGATTTTGTAATCTTAGAGATTTAATTTGTAGATATGTAACATCCTGGAACTGGGCCTAGTAGGATTGGGCCAAATGGGCCTTGGGGGTAGTAGCGTTTAAAATTTTTTAGAACAAGAGAATGGTACTAAGGCAAGTTGGACCTATTAGGTGAGTGATTTTGGAAGGTTAGGGGCTTTTTATGAAGTCTGGGTTAAAGTTAGGCCATAGGAAAAATTCTGGTTTTAGGCGAATAAAACCCTGAGAGTTAGTAGTGGGCTTTAAGAATAAAATATGGAGAAAAATGACACAAGTGGAGTGTGTGGTGTAGTGGCAAAGTGATTCCACTTAAAAGGCAAGGGGGTGGCACCACAAGGAATGAAGGAGGTCCAAGGTTCAAGTCTTGGCTCTTGCATTTTGGATTTCTTTTTAAATGGACTCTAGAATTTTGTCATAGGGTTATATTGAGTTGCGCATGATTTTAGACACAAGAGGAGCTTGTGGCCAAGTGGTTAGCAAGATGGATTATGCTACAAGGGAGCTTGGGTTCAATCTCATGACAAGCAAGGGAGTATTTATTTTATGGATTGACGAGAAGAGTTTGAGTTGATTTAAACTCTCCTAACGGAAGGATCCCACATCAGAAGATACAAAGAAGGAAGGTGAGAAGCTAGCTATATATAGAGCATTCTATGAAGAGAGTTAATATACCTTGGTGGGTGTTGGGTGCAGACTAGAGGATAATCGCCAATAGTAGCAAAGGAAGGGCTACTATAACGAGAGGTGCACGGTAAGGTTTTGTGAGGTTTGATTTCGATAAGTGCATATTAAGTTATGATTAATTGTTAGGTGATGTCGACTGTAGGTTCATGAATAACGGGTTTGCAGTGCGCATGGTTACCAGGTGTGTACAAACACTACACACACGATATCGAAAATGTCAAAAAGTCGAAAAGCCGAAAGTGGCTAAATGGGCCCGGTGGGCCCTAAGGCTAAGTTTGATGAAATGGTTTGGTTGGATATACGAATTGAATTAGACATGCATGATACATGATCTGAATTTGTTCTGGGCCTATTTGGCCATATGATGAGACTTGGGTCTAATGGGCCGTAATGATGTAATTTGGGCTTGATAAGCTTTATGGGGACGTAGACAAGTATGCTAGGGTTTATGGACCTTAGGCCTAGTTTGAACAACTCTTAAATTCCATAAGACATTCTAATAATTAAACATGTCTGAACAAGTCGTAGGGTTGAGTCCTGCAATGGACATACGCATGTCAGGATTGGATCTAGGAGAACTTAGTACTTAAGCTACCCCTAGTGGCCCACCTCCTCTTTCTCGAATCTACAGTGCGTAGTGTTTGTTCACTTTAGCCATGAGGACTTGTTGATGGGCCAAAGTTCATAGCTAAAACCCAAAATAGACCAAAATACCCCAGCTTGCAAAATTATCGAAATACCCCAATTTGTGAAATTACCAAAATACCCTCAATTTACAAAATTACCAAAATACCCCCGATTTGTAAAATTATCGAAGTACCCTGATTTGTAAAATTATCGAAATACCCTCGATTTGTGAAATTACCAAAATACCCCGAGTTTTTGAAATTACTAAAATACCCCTGATTTGTAAAATTACAAAAATACCCTTATAGGGTAAAATTACGAAAATACCCTTGGTAGGTAAATTATGAAAATACCCTTGGTAGGTAAATTATGAAAATACCCTAGATAGGTAAATTATGAAAATACCCTTGGTAGGTAAATTACGAAAATACCCTTTGTGGGTAAATTATGAAAATACCCTTGGTAGGTAAATTACGAAAATACCTTTGGTAGGTAAATTACGAAAATACCCTCGATGGGTAAAATGACCGATATGCCCCTGGATGGCAAAAAAATGACGAAAACGCATGTTATATGATTATTCTTGTATGTGATTTATGATTGTTGTTGTATGATTATTATTGTATGTTGCATTCATGTGTTATTATGTTGCATGGGGACGGGATTATTCGAAAGGGGAAGTACAGATAGGATCGTATGGTCGCTTGACGACTGTGGATCCACCGAAGGCTTTTAGCCACCGAGCAGCTATGCTGCACTAATAAGTTAGTGCCGCAACCGGTGCTACATAAGGAGTGTAGGGATGGGTGGGTCGATTAAATCCCCACAGGAGTGCAGGGTTGGACAGGAGACGGAGGGCAGGGTTGGTATGGGCATTATTGCATTGTATATGTGGTTTTATTTGAGATAGGCTCAGGCCTAGATAAATATGATTTGTGACATTTATGGGTTAAGGCCCAACTGAGGCTTTTATGGGCTAAGGACCAATTGCCACCGTTATTGAAATGGGCTTCGGCCCAAACTGTTGTGATTCATGTTATTATTGATGAGGTTATGCACATCGAGTTTTGTAAACTCACCCTCTTTTAAATACTTTTTCTCGGGTAATCCTCGAAGCGGTTCGACGTCTTGGAGGACTCGGAGGTGGCCACACTACGAGCGCTTTGGACTCTAGTATTTTACTTATTTTAACTTGGGTTAATCTTTTGTAATAAGGCCTCTCTTAAATTTCGGTTTTAGTTTTGGATTTTTAGTTTATTATGTTTTAAATATGCTAAACTTTATATCACGGTTTTCCAAAATAATATCGCTTTAAAATACTACGCCGCTGAATAGGTCGTAAACATCACGTTTTCATAAGTCGGTCATTTTAATTAAGTTTTCGCAACAAACAAAGTTTTTTAGGTAATAACTTTTTAGTAAATGTCGATTAATAATAAACAAACACAAACTGGGACTTTAGTTTTTAATATCAAGAAAGGTTTTCCAATGGAACCATGGTTTCTCGAAAAGCACCCCAATGTGACATGCCAGATTCAGGCCTAACTTCTAGGCTGAGTTTGGGGTGTTACATTTAGTGGTATCAGAGCCTAGGTTACAAAACTCGGGCTGTGAGATGGGTTTTAGTTTTATTTTAAAGATGTTTACAAATGATTTTTGAAGTAGTTTTGAAAGGTTTTGTATGGCACACCGAGCCTCCAGCGTCGGACCAAGTGAGTTCTCTTATCTGTTTTAAACTGTTATTGCTCTAGGTAGATACCAGGCTTACTTTAGATGATAGACAATACTGAGGATCGTAGGAGACTAAAAACTATAGTGACCTGGCAATTTCGAAAATAACTCTTAACTACTACTTCCATAAAACATTTCTTTAATTATTGGAACTATGAGCTAAATTCATAAAATTTGTAATTCAGATAATTAGGACTAGAGTGCACAGCAGAAGCGTAGTGGTATATCAGGTATTGTGCGGCTATGAGATAGTTGGAAATTTCAGGGATGAAATTTCTCTGAGGAGGGCAGATTTGTAACATCCTGGAACTAGGCCTAGTAGGATTGAGCCCAATGGGCCTTGAGGGTAGTAGCATTTAAAATTTTTGAGAACAAAAGAATGGTACTAAGGCAAGTTGGACCTATTAGGTGAGTGATTTTGGAAGGTTAGGGGCCTTTTATGATGTCCCGGGTTAAAGTTAGGCCATAGGAAAAATTCTGGTTTTAGGCGAATAAAACCCTAAGAGTTAGTAGTGGGCTTTAAGAATAAAATATGGAGAAAAATGACACAAGTGGAGTGTGTGGTGTAGTGGCAAAGTGATGCCACTTAAAAGGCAATGGGGTGGCGCCACAAGGAAGGAAGGAGGTCCAAGGTTCAAGTCTTGGCTCTTGCATTTTGGATTTCTTTTTAAATGGACTCTAGAATTTTGCCATAGGGTTATAGTGAGTTGCATGATTTTAGACACAAGAGGAGCTTGTGGCCAAGTGGTTAGCAAAGTGTGGATTATGCTACAAGGAGCTTGGGTTCGAATCTCATGACAAGCAAGGAGTATTTATTTTATGGATTGGACGAGAAGAGTTTGAGTTGGATTTAAACTCTCCTAACGGAGGGATCCCACATCGGTAAGATACAAAGAAGGAAGGTGAGAAGTTAGCTATATAGAGAGCATTCTATGAGGAGAGTAAATATACCTTGGTGGGTGTTGGGTGCAGACCTAGAGGATAATCGCCAATAGTAGTAAAGGAAGGGCAACTATAACGGAGGTGCACGATAAGGTTTTGTGAGGTTTTGCTTCCGATAAGTGTATATTAAGTTATGATTAATCGTTAGGTGATGTCGATTGTAGGTTCGTGACTAAGGGTTTGCAAGACGATGGTTACTGTGTGTACAAACACTACACACATGACATCGGCAATGCTTAGAAAAAGTCAAAAAGAAAGTGGCTAAATGGGCAGTGAGGCCCTAAGGCTAAGTTTGATGAAATGGTTTGGTTGGTTATCTGAATTGAATTAGATATGCATGAGACATGATCTGAATTTGTTCTGGGCCTATTTGGCCATATGATGAGATTTGGGCCTGATGGCCTTAATGATGTAATTTGGGTTTGATGAGCTTTATGGGGACGTAGACATGTATGCTAGGGTTTATGGACCTTAGGCCTAGTTTGAACAACTCTTAAATTCCATAAGACTTTCTAATAATTAAACATGTCTGTGAACAAGTCGTAGGGTTGGAGTGTGGCAACGGACGTACGCATGTCTAGGATTGGATCTAGGGAGAGCTTGGTACTAAAGCGGCCCTAGTGGACCACCTCCTCTTTTCTGGAATCCTACCTGGTGCGTAGTGTCTGTTCACTTTAGCCGCAAGGACTTGTTGATGGGCCAAAGTTCATAGCGAAAACCTGAAAAGGACCAAAATACCCCCAGTTTGCAAAATTACCGAAATACCCCCAATTTGTGAAATTACCAAAATACCCTCAATTTATAAAATTACCAAAATATCCCCGATTTGTAAAATTATCGAAGTACCCCTGATTTGTAAAATTATCAAAATACCCTCAATTTGTAAAATTACCAAAATACCCCCAGTTTGTGAAATTACTAAAATACACCTAATTTGCAAAATTACCAAAATACCCTTGTAGGGTAGAATTACGAAAATACCCTTGATAGGTAAATTATGAAAATACCCTTAGTAGGTAAATTACGAAAATACCCTTGGTAGGTAAATTACAAAAATACCCTTGGTGGGTAAATTACGAAAATACCCTTGGTAGGTAAATTACGAAAATACCCTTGCTAGGGAAATTACAGAAATACCCTCGATGGGTAAAATGATCGATATGCCCCTAGAGGGTAAAAAATGACGAAAACGCATGTTATATGATTATTCTTGTATGTGATTTATGATTGTTATCGTATGATTATTATTGTATGTTGCATTCATGCGTTATTATGTTGCATGGGGATGGGATTATTCGAAAGGGGAAGTGCAGATAGGATCGCATGGTCGCTTGACGATTGTGGATCCACCGAATTCTTTTAGCCACCAAGCAGCTATGCTGCACCGATAAGTTAGTGCCGCAATCGGTGCTACATAAGAAGTGTAGGGATGGGTGGGTCGATTAACTCCCCACAGGAGTGCAGGGTTGGACAGGAGACGAAGGGCAGGGTTGGTATGGGCATTATTGCATTGCATATGTGGTTTTATTTGAGATAGGCTCAGGCCTAAATAAATATGATTTGTGACATTTATGGGTTAAGGCCCAACTGAGGCTTTTATGGGCTAAGGCCCAATTGCCACCGTTATTGAAATGGGCTTCGGCCCAAACTGTTGTGATTCGTGTGCTTATTGATGAGGGTTATGCACACTGGGTTTTCGTAAACTCACACCCTCTTTTTAATATTTTTCTCGTGTAATCCTTAGTAAGCGGTTCGACGTCTTTGGAGGACTCTTGAGGTGGCCACACTACGAGCGCTTTGGACTCTAGTATTTTACTTATTTTAACTTGGGTTAATATTTTGTAATAAGGCCTCTTAAATTTTGGTTTTAGTTTTGGATTTTAGTTTATTTTGTTTTAAATCGCTAAACTTTGTATCACGGTTTTCCAATACAATATCTACTTTCAAAATACTACGCTTTCGCGAATAGGTCGTAAACATCACATTTTCATAAGTCAGTCATTTTAATTAAGTTTCCGTAAAAAACAAAGTTTTTTTTTAGGTAATAACTTTTTAGTAAATGTCGATTAATAATAAACAAACACAAACTGGGACTTTAGTTTTTAATATCAAGAAAGGTTTTCCAATGGAACCATGGTTTCTCGAAAAGCACCCCAATGTGGCACGCCAGATTCAGGCCTAACTTCTAGGCCGGGTTTTTAATTTTAGCCGTTGATGTAATTGATCTGTACCGTTTGATTTGGGGAGGCTCAACTATAAATAGAGGTATCTCCCTTCATTGTAAAACACACTTGAGTTTTGAGCAATAATAATTCTTGAGAGCATTCACTCAAATTTCTCTCCTCTTGCGTTCTTATTTTCTATGGTTTGTTCTTATTTTATTCTTCATTCATCTTCGCTTTTCAACCTTTTTATTTATCCATTTAATTGTTTAATTATTAATTATTCTTTTTATTTTATTTGTTTATTTATTATTTCGTATAGAGATTTATTTTATTTTCACACTTTCGCAAAGTTGTATTTTATTTATTTATTCCAAATTTTTATGTGGTATTTATTTCAAACTGCTTTTATTTTCTTATTTTTTATATTACTTATTTTAAATAGTTTTATTTTGATTAAGTTTTTTTATTATTACTTTAAATTATCTTATATATCATTCATTTTTCTTATTATTTTATATAACGATTATTTTAAAGTGGTTTTATTTTATATAATTTTAAACTGCTTTTATATTATCTATGTTCGGCCAGAAATTGTTTATTTTAAACTTATACGTATCTTTTAGGATTTTTCACATATCATTTTCTTTAAGTCATTTTGTATATTATTTATTTAGATTGATATATATATATATATATATATATAGTTTTATATATTACTTATTTAAACTTACTTTTATATAATATTTATTTTAAAATTCATTTATATATTACTAATTCATATATTATTTATTTTTATCTTTTTTTGGATTTATTTCAAACTTTTACATATATTACCTACTTTAAAATTTTTATACATGAATTTATTTTAAATTGCTTTTTATTGTCAATTTCAAAATCCTTTTATTTCACATTATTTGTTTTAAAATTGTCCATTATTATTTGAAAGCTTGGCACATTTTGTTTTCTATTTGTTTTTAGATTTGTTATTTTTAAAAAAATCATTTATCTTTATTTATTAATGTGGCCAAATATACCTTCATATTTCAAAATCCATTATTTTTAAATTTAAAAATAAGGCAATATTCGATATTTGGGAGTTTTGAGAAAATCGTGCCCTAACTTACTAGGTTTTGATTTTTCTCATTAAGTCCAAATGATTGAGTTCCCTTTTTGAAATTAAAACATATGAATTTTTAAATAAAAAACCTATTCTCGGGAATTTAAGATATTGTGTCCTAACTCACTGGATGCGAGGTTTTGTCATCTCGAGGCAAAGATTTCTAAAAAGCAAAGGATATTCAGTGTTTGGAAAATTCAAAAGATCGTGCTCTAACTTACTGAGTTTCGATTTTTCTTTTAAAATCAAAATAATTGAATGTCCATTTAAAATTAAAGGACATAAGTTTTAAAAATCAAAAGGATCGTGTTTTAAAATCTTTTCAAATTGTTTACATTAGGACATTAATTAATGAATTAGGTACCAACTATTGGGCATTACAAGGGTGCTAATCCTTCCTCGTGCGTAACCGACTCCCAAGCCCGTTTTCTCAAATTTTGTAGACCAAAATCATTATTTTAATAAATCAAAATGTTTTATTAAAATGATTAATCTCAAGGTGACCCGATCACACCTCAAAAAAAGATTGGTGGTGACTCTATTTTCTTTTTTAAAGTAGACCCTCGTTTTTAAAAAAAATTAAAAATGGTTTCAACAGCTTGGCAACTCCACTGGGGACACAATAAGAGAGTCAAGCCGTAGAATTGATAATTTCTTGTCCTTTTGTCTAAATTTGAACATCCGATTTGAAAAATTATGATCTTTTTTTATTGCATGTTGTTCTAATCTTGTAAAGTATTTCTGCATTGCATTGCATTGCATGATTGTTGTGGTCACACCCTTTTAAGTGGAAGTGAGAAGCTACTCCTTCGTGAGGTTTTCACCTCCGTGTAGGATAGTGAATCGCTTTCGGGACACATCCGTACCTATGTCTTCGTGAGATTTCATCTCCGTGCAGCCATAGGGAAATGTATTTCCCTTAACTAAACTCGGTCCATATGAGCCTATAATGGGTGAGGATTGAGGAATCTGTTGGTTCGGGTACCTCAAATTTAGAGCTAAACCATATGTAGAAAACCTAAGGGCTTACCCTAGGTAGAACTATGTCAAACCCTAGTGGTCACCCAGATAGGTGCCCTATTTTGTTATTTATTTCTTTGGTGCTAATGTGTTCTCTTTTGTTTTGATTGCATTGCATTCACATCATAGAAAAGAGGTGTTGATTCAAATTCGATTGCTAAATAGAAGAGTTTACCATGAGAAAATGGATTTCTTGATAAAGTGAATTATAATACGGTCGTTAGAATATGGTCCAGGTAAACACAATGAGAGAAGACTGATAGTCCGTGAAGGAATACAAGACTTTATTGCCCAATGATTCAAGCTGACAAAGACTATTCGAGAATCACCACGTCTCGGCTTTCTTGAAGAGGCTAACAAGCATTGCGAGGATAAGTAAGTAATGAGTCGCAGCCCAAGCAAAAAGGAGCTAGTGGTGGCATTTATTAGAAGTTTGCAAGATTTGACCTTTGCGAAGAAGAGGATTGATGTTTTTGCTTTGAATATGAGGACAAGGCCGCATATGTAATCCATTTTATGTAAATAAACTTATTTTCTAGAAAAGTTGTTCTAATGTAACTGAATTCAGAATCAACGCCTCTTTTTCTTCTGCATTCATTCCATGCATCTGCATTGCATTTCATCATTTGCATTAGACTTTTACAAAAGGGACCCTAATTAGTTGAAGATATTTCAGAAAAAAAGAGAAAGAGAGAAAGTTAATCTGGAAACTAAACATCGATACGGTACTTGAGCTAAGACAAGAGATATGGATCAAAGATTAGAAAGACTCGAACAGTTCCAGAGAGATATGCAAGACCAGCTGCAAGAGCAGTTGGCAAAGATCCAACAAGATATGAGGGAACAAATATGGAAACCCAAAGAAATATGGTTGCTCAAATGACTCAGTTGTTGAATGGGGAAATGGATAAGGGAAAAGGTCCCATGACTAATGCTGGAGAAGATAACGAAGAATATCATCCGGGTTTCACCCCACCACATGCACAGATACAACCTGAGGTGCATCCTTAAAGGCCATCTATCATGATTAGGCCTCAAAAAGGTCAAGCTGATACTGGAATGCCCACGAACTTCCAAGTTGGCTCAGGATCTAACCCAGGAGATAACCCAGCTAATCTTGTTATCCCTGATTTGGATATAGCAGAGAGAGAAGGGGCAAGAACTGAATTGCCAAGGCATTTAGAGGACTGTTGTAAATGG
Source organism: Gossypium rotundifolium (assembly GCA_025506655.1). Taxonomy (NCBI): domain Eukaryota; kingdom Viridiplantae; phylum Streptophyta; class Magnoliopsida; order Malvales; family Malvaceae; genus Gossypium; species Gossypium rotundifolium. The sequence goes on from CP106730.1 coordinate 16,643,921, forward strand.
TTGGAAGAAAAATTCAAGGCCTTGGAAAATGCCGATAATCACAATAGAATTGATGCTAAGGACCTGAGTTTGGTTCCAAATTTGGTGCTTCCTCACAAGTTTAAAATACCAGAATTTGAGAAGTACAACGGGACTAGCTGCCCTGAAGCTCATATTACCATGTTCTATATACGGATGACTGGGTATGTTAATAATGATCAATTGCTGATCCACTACTTCCAAGATAGTTTGGTGGGGGCAGCATCCAAATGGTATAATCAACTGAGTCGTGTTAGGATTAATTCGTGGAGAGACTTAACGCAACCATTTATGAAGCAGTACAGTCATGTGACAGACATAACCCCTGACAAAATCACCTTATAGAACATGGAGAAAAAATCGAATGAAAGTTTCAGGCAGTATGCGCAAAGATGGAGGGAAGTCGCCCTACAACTTTAGCCGTCGCTTTTAGAAAATGAGACCATAATGCTTTTCATCAATACTCTAAAACCTCATTCATTAACCATATGTTAGGAGCGCCACCATAAGCTTTTTATATATAGTAATGCCTGGCAAGATGATTGAAAATGCGGTAAGGAGTGGGAGAATAGACACAGGAGAAAGTGCCAAAAGATCAGCCTCGAAAAATAAAGAAAATAAAGTGAGTATCCTGAGCATGCATCCCAAATCAGTCACTGTAAGTCAGCCAAGGGCTGTAACCGCTAGTTATCAAGGCTCTTTAAGGCAGGAATCCAATTCGAGGCCAAATGCAGAAAGGCTCCAGTTCACACCCATCCCAATGACATATAAGGAGCTGTATCAGAATATTTTTTATGTGCATGCGGTGTCTCCGTACTACTCGGAACCCATGCAACCTCCATTCCCAAAATGGTATAATGAGAATGCCCAATGCGAGTACTACGCGGGAATAACGGGTCACTTAATTGAAAACTATACTACGTTTAAAAAGTTGGTTGAAAGGTTCATTAAAATGGGAATTGTGAAGTTCGACGTTTCATCAGAACCTGATCACTTTGACGAGGCAGTAAATGCGATAATTGAAGGAGGAGACAAGAAAGTTGCGACTCCTTGAAGAAGTCAAAAGTGAAGAGGGAACCAGGGAACAAAGTTTCCAAACCCTTGCGTACTTAGGAATGTTTTAAATAATGGGACTGTGGAAGAGATCCCTATATTTTTAGAGCTAATCTAGAGTAATATTCAAAACACGCTTGTTGCCTTAAGCCTAGAGGCAATAAGAACCCTTTTGTGAAATAGGCTTGTTTCCGAAATTTTTATTTCAATAAAATGCATCTTTTTGAGCAAATATTCTTTTATTTTTTCCATTTCATATTGTACAAACAATTATTCTTAGTTTTTTTTTCTTTTATTTGTTCTTTAGACTTTCTTTCAAAGTACTCTTTCATTCATGACCGTACAAATAATTATTCTTTGAATCATTTATTCTTTGGAATCGTCCTTCGAACCTACAATAAGGTCTCCAAATATCAACCATGTGAGCAACGCTGCTACTGACTCAGAGTCTCCTTTCGAGTAAGATATGAGTCTAGAGGGATCTCAGGAATTTGAAGATGACAGAGATTGTAACGTATCTTCTGATTTGTTAATAATGGTAGAACAATATAAAAACAGGCCCTACTCTACAAAGGATCAGTAGACATTATGAGAGGTGAAAATCGAAGCCCAGCTCACCACAGAAATAAGGCAAGACATCATTGAGTTATTTTTAAGAATTCAAAGATGTTTTTGCACGATCATATCAGGACATGCCTGGACTACTAAGACATAGGTACGTTGAATCTTAAAAGAGGTCCATAAGGATATTAGAAGGACACATGCTAATGGTTTTACAATAGTCAAGCTAATTATGAGGTTTGGGTACTGTTAATCTACTTAGAAGGGGATAGTATCAGCTATGTCGTATTTAAAAAGACAAGATTCATGTGCCTTCTCCATTTCTTCACAAATTTTTCATATGTAGGGCATAGATGTGATGGGGCCAATCTCGTCAAAAGCTTTTAGCCAATATCGATTCATCGTCGTGGTCATCGTTTACTTCACTAAAAAGGTGGAAGTAGCTTCATATGCCAATGTTTCAAAGTCAATAGTCATCAAATTCTTTAAAAAAAAGATCAAGCGCAGTCAATGAATACCAAAAAGGATAAAGTTAAAATTTTGTAGTCTGTTCAAATATCAAACGCCATATCATAGAGAAACAAAGGCAGCCAAAAACAAAGCAAAACAAGGATTGTAGAAAAGATGATCGGGACTTGTAAAGATTGGTATAAAGAAGTTACCATTTACCCTCTATTTTATCGAACGTCGGCTACAACCTTCACCGAGGCAACACATTGGATGTAACACCCCAAACCCGGCCCAAACACCACGACCGGATCTGGCATGTCACCAAGGAGATTTTAAAGGATTTCGCAATTTCGGGAAATATTTTCTTGAATTTAACCTTTATTCGGAAAACTAAATGGTTGAATAATTTGTAAAAGATATACATTTTATATTAATGCCTTAGTGAATTAGAAACCAAAATTGATACATGCCTTAGCTTAATTAAAACGTAAAATCTAAATGTCTAATAATAATAAAAGGCCAAAATAAAATCGAAAAACATAAAGCTAGTGGCCCGTGCCCTTATTACAATGAAATTTAAAACCCACTAATTAAAAATATTAAAAATAAATAAGCTAAGTAAAGTCTTTTCCTGAAACAAAATAATCTCTCGCATGGCCACCTTACGCTCCTCTCCAGCCCGGTCCGATGCACTAGGTGCTACCTGAAAGGTGTTAAATAATAGGGTGAGTCACGAGACTCAGTGTGCAACCCTCGTGCACCATCAGATTGGGCCTTAGCCCCACAGAATAGATAACAGAGCATAATATATTAGAAAATATGCAAAGCCCAACCCAATCTTAGGTTTCCATCCGCTACACACCACCCTTACCTGCCAATCACACCGTTAGGGATTTCTACAATCAACCCACACCGCTACACACCATCGATGGCAGTGGTACCGCAGTTAGCTGCTCATCGTCAGATCATGGCAAAAACCACTACAACAGATCATGGCAAAAGCCACTACAACAGATCATGGCAAAAGCCACTACAATAGAACACTTCCCCTTCCATCAATCACCCAACCCCGTGCAATCACAAAAATCGGCATACATGTTTATCATATCAAATTGACAGAACCATTCACTTTATAATAACAAAGATCATTAACCTGGTGATTCGTCTTTATCCTCCTCGGGTTTTCAACAGCCATGCCGGTATTTCGGCATTTAACAGAATATAACATATTTAAATACATATACTAACAAACAATCTAAATGGTGTGAAAAGTTACACACCTGATAAATACGTAGGACTACCCTCTATGTCGATACCTTCGCTAATTGGATCTACTGCCCTTTGTCTACAACTTTGCTTAAAAGCCGAAAAAACGCAAAGATAAGGCCTCTCCTATATTCGGCCAAGGGTTAGTGTTTTACCCGAATTATACGTTTAAATTAACAGATCTCCTTACCTTAAAATCTCGAAAGCAATACGATCCGAGTGCTACTGAACTCTGGCTTAGAAATCTAGGTGATTGAATCCCCTTCAAATCTCGGAATGCCGCAAATGAGAGAAAACACCCGATTAGTTAACCATATAGCCATTCAGCTAAGATCTCTAAAAGCCGAAAAAATATTAAAATCTCACGAATTGACACTTACCTTTAGTTTTCTTCAAGATTCGGCACAAGCAGACACCACAAAAAGAATTCGGCAATCACAGGAGATGAGATCTAGGGATTTCGACTTTTAAAAAAAATCTCAGAAAAGATGAACGAGAGAAATACTGATGCGTTTTTGGCTCTTGGAAGAACTAGGAGTTGAAAAGATGGGCAAGGAAGTAGATAGAGAGATTCAGCCAAAAAGTTTGAAAGAGAAGAGAATGTAAATTGTAGGGATTTCAGTTTTTGACAGAAAAAAGAAAAAAAAAAGAAAAGATGATTCTAGTTTGCCGAAAAAGAGAGAAAACTTGAGGCTATTTTCAGAGAACACAATGAAAAATTTGGCACATCCCCTTGCTTATACTGAACCGATTTCCCCTTTCCGTGTTTGATTTTCTACCAACTCTACAACCAAGAGATCACTCTTATCATTCTATCCTTATCCTTAATGTAACACTCATCCAACAGAGACCTACACCACACCACTACTTCCCATTATCAGCATTATATCCACATAATTTAAAACATAAATCCCCTATTTTGTAGCCACATTGCTGTCCCCCTAGCTCTCCTTGGGCTGCTAAAATTGGCCCAATTCCTTGGGCTCCAAGCGGCCACATTGGGGCCCCCTTCTTTTGCCTATTGGCGCCACTTATAGCTCCCTCCTACTGCGCCTCTTGTTCTTGGGCCACAAGCCCATTATGCCTATTACACTCTCAATACTTTATTTAAACCCAATAGTCTCTAAACAAAATATTTAGCCAAGACCTCAGCCCATTTCTGAGCCCAATTTGTACCTCTAAACCTCAAATTAACATTTTAAACATACATCACATAAAATGCACAGGCCCAATAATTTGAGATGTTACATTGGAATAGAAATAGTTTTTCCAATTGAACCTTATCGAAGAAAAGGTTAAAAGTTATCCATCACGGTTAGATAATGCAAGCTTACGACAAAGAGGTTTATCCTAGAGAATTCCACGAGAGGAATCTGATCTTTCTTTTACAAAAGGATTTCAGAGAAAAGCAGATGCCAAACTGGGAAGGACCTTATGTTGTCAAGAAGGCCTGTTCTGGATGAGCATTGATATTGACCGAGATAGATGCCAAAGACTTGCCCAATCCGGTGAATCCAAGTTCAGTCAAGAAGTATTTTACCTAAAAGGGGAACGGCCAAGGTGAAAACCCACAAAAGGAGCCTTGAGTTCAAATTCAAATTCAAAAAAAAAAATTAAAGGAGAGGCAAAGGCAAAAACCCACAAAGGGCGCCTTGAGACCAAAATGGTTTTGAGCCGAAAACCCGAAAAGGGCGGCTCAAATTTTGATCAAAGATAGGGCATGTGGTAGTCTTGCTATGCCTGAATTAACAATGAGAAAGTATGTTACGTCTTGGGGCATTGACAAAGTACTCTAGATCCTCTAAACACGTATTGAGCTCAAAATGGTCCTCAAGAAGATTGTATAGAGAAGCTCATGCTGCGATATTTGGGGCACCTAGCTTCTATCTTACCCATTTTGAATTTTCTATCTTCGATTATTTTATTCTTTTCAAGATACACCTCAATCAATTTTATTTTATTGCCTTGGTTATCTTTGATTCACTTATTTATTTCGAGCTATGCTCCTGAATTTCTTTCTCGTCCATTGTTGTGATCTTTTTCAAGCATTTTATATTGAAATAGTGATTAATAGACTAATAATACTTTTATAAAAGGAGTTTTGCATATTACTTTGGAAGCTTCTAAATAATATAAGAATCTGAAATAGGACTATTGTTTAGAACTCACCAAGCCTAAAGGTTGGAAATATTGAAAGATGATTATCTCTTCGAATTTTTATTGGATAAAACATTTTGTCGGTGATACCATCTCGATAAATGATGAGCAATGTTAAAGGGTAAAAGGGGATCATTCTTGGGAAAAGAAAAATGATACCCTGCATTCATGCAAATTTCAGGCACATACATCTGGTCATTACACCCAGGGAATGGTGCAACAGATCAAATTGATTAAAGATGATACAAATTCTATACCTCTGAGTGGTAATAAATTGGATGAAAAAAACCAAATGTTATTCCCCTGAAGTTGCAGTGGGAGGTACAAATTTTATGTCCCAAAGTTCAAGCGGAGTGGACTCAGAATTACCATGGGGCAAATTATTTGAGTAGAATATGATTGATACTTCGAGATGAACGAGGATGAAGAACAAATAAGGGATGACACCTTAAGTAAGAATCATGCTCATAACATTTCTGCATTTATATATCATAGCATGTCTAAATAGGAGCATTTGACTCATTTCGATTAAGGCATCCTAATTATTAGGCATAAGTATATACCCATTCTACAAGTTATGTTCTCTAGAGAACAATGTAATAAGGTAGATTGAAGATATTAGTCTGGTCTCCCTGAGTTTGTAGTGGAGCAGACTAAAATTAACAGATCTGGCATTCTTGAAGTTGCAGTGAAGCAGATCAAAGACATCAAATCTTGTCTCCCTGAGTTTGTAGTGGAGCAGATTAAAAATAACAGATCTGGCATTCCTGAAGTTGTAGTGAAACGGATTGAAAACATCAGTCTGGAATCCCTGAGTTTGCAGTGGAGCAGATTAAAGATAGCAGATCTTGTCTTCCTGAGATTGTAGTGAAGCAGATCGAAGATACCAGTCTAGCATCCTTGAGTTTGCAGTAGAGTAGATTGACGATAACAGATCTTGTCTTCCTGAGATTGCAGTGAAGCAGATCAAAGATACCAGTCTGGCATCCCTAAGTTTGCAGTGGAGCAGATTAAAAATAGTGGATCTAGCCTTCTTGAAGTTGCAGTGAAGCAGATCGAAGACACCAGTCTTGTTTCTCTGAGTTTGCAGTGGAGCAGACTAAAAATAACAAGATCTGGCCTTCCTGAAGTTGCAGTGAAACAGATCGAAGATATTAGCCTGCTTCCCTGAAGCAGACTGAAGATAGCAGATCTTATCTTCTTGAAGTTGCAAGAAGCAGATAAAAAATGTCAACCTTACCTCCTTGAAGTTATAGCGAAGCAAACTGAAGGCAACAGATCTTATCTTCTTGAAGTTGCAGAAAGTAGATCGAATATATTAACCTGCCTCCCTGAAGTTGCAGCGGAGTAGACTGAAGACAGAAGATCTTATCTTCCTGAAGTTGTAAGAAGCAAATCAAAAAATGTCAGCCTTACCTCCACGAAGTTGCGTGAGAAGCGGACTAAAGACAACAGATCTTATCTTCCTAAAGTTGTAAGAAGCAGATCGAAGATATTAGCCTGCCTCCTTGAGTTTGTAGCGGAGCAGACTGAAGGCAGCAGATCTTATCTTCCTTAAGTTGTAGAAAGCAGATCGAAGATATTAGCACCGCCTCTCGAGTTTCTGATGGAGCGGATCAAGACAAGATTGAGGATATTAGCCTGCCTCCCGAAGTTACAACAGAGCAAATTGAAGACAGCAAATCTTATCTTCCGAAGTTGAAGGAAGCAGATCGAAGATATCGACTTGCCTCCACGAGTTTGCGTGATGAGCGATCGAAAATAATAGATCTTGTCTTCCGAATATTGCGATGAAGCAAGATCAAAGATACTAGTCTCACTTTCACGGTTACTGATGGGATGGATTAAATCTACAAGAGCGAGTCTTATCTCCCGAAGTTGCGATGAGAATAAGATTAAAGCTATAGATTCAATCTCCTTGAAGTTGCAGATTGGGTTAGAGACTACTTGAAGAAGATGAGGATCAAGAAGTTAAGGCTCGGCAAGACCGAGCAAAATTGGTCCTTTTATAGTCTTTGCTCCATTCTCGTTACGACAATGAGCAAAGAGGGAAAATGTATAATAGGCCAATTTAGCAGGGCCCATACAAAAAATAATAAACCCAAAGTAATAAAACAAAGTCCAAGTCTAATCCAAAATATATCATTTGGCCCAATCGGAATGACCCATTAAAAGATTGAAGGTCCATCTACAAGCTTGACGTATATAGGAACACAATCTTCAAGGATATGTAATCTTGATATGATATGCAAATCTTAGATATGATATGCAATCCTAGAAGATATAGTATGCAATCTTATATATGATATGCAAATCTTAGATATGATATGCAATCTTAGAAGATATGGTATCCAATCTTAGAAGATATGATTTTGTAATCATAGAGATTTAATTTGTAGATACATTTTAATCTTAGCCGTTGATGTAATTGATCTGTACCGTTGGATTTGGGGAGGCTCAACTATAAATAAAGGTCTCTCCCTTCATTGTAAAACACATTTGAGTTTTGAGCAATAAGAATTCTTGAGAGCATTCACTTAAATTTCTCTCCCTCTTACGTTCTTATTTTCTATGGTTTGTTCTTATTTTATTCTTCATTCATCTTCGCTTTTTCAACCTTTTTTATTTATCCATTTAATTGTTTAATTATTAATTATTCTTTTTATTTTATTCGTTTATTTATTATTTCAGTATAGAGTTTTATTTTATTTTCACACTTTCACAAATTTGTATTTTATTTATTTATTCCAAATTTTATGTGGTACTTATTTCAAGTTGTTTTATTTTATTATTTTTATATTACTTATTTTAAATAGTTTTATTTTGATTAATTTTTTATTATTACTTTAAATTATCTTATATATCATTCATTTTTCTTATTGTTTTATATAACGATTATTTTAAAGTGGGTTTATTTTATATCATTTTAAACTGTTTTATATTATCTATTTTAAGTTTTCTTATATTGTTTATTTTAAACTTATACGTATCTTTTTAGGATTTGTCACATATCATTTTCTTTAAGTCATTTTGGATATATTTATTTAGATTGATATATATATATATATATATATATATTGTTTTATATATTACTTATTTAAACTTACTTCTTATATAATATTTATTTTAAAATTCATTTATATATTACTATTTCATATATTATTTATTTTTATCTTTTTTTGGATTTATTTCAAACTTTTACATATATTACCTACTTTAAAATTTTTATACATGAATTTATTTTTAAATTACTTTTTATTGTCGATTTCAAAATCCTTTTATTTCACATTATTTGTTTTAAAATTGTCCATTATTATTTGAAAGCTTGGTACATTTTATTTTTTATTTGTTTTTAGATTTTTATTTTTTTAAAAATTCATTAATCTTTATTTATTTACGTGGCCAAATATACCTTCATATTTCAAAATCTATTATTTTTAAATTTAAAAATAAGGCAATATTCGATATTTGGGAGTTTTGAGAAAATCGTCTTCTAACTTACTGGGTTTCGATTTTTTTCATTAAGTCCAAATGATTGAGTTCCCTTTTGAAATAAAACATATGAATTTTAAATAAAAATCTATTCTCGAATTTAAGATGTTGTGTCTTAACTCACTAGATGCGATGTTTTGTCATCTCGAGGCAAGGATTTCTAAACAGTAAAGGATATTATGTGTTTGGAAAATTTGAAAGATCGTGCTCTAATTTACTGAGTTTTGATTTTTCTTTTAAAATCCAAATAATTGAATGTCTATTTAAAATTAAAGGACATAAGTTTTAAAAATCAAAAGAATTGTGTTTTAAATTTTTTTTAAATTTTTGACATAAAGACATTAATTAATCAATTATGTACTAATTTTTGAGTGTTACGAGGGTGCTAATCCTTCCTTGTGCGTGAATCGACTCCGAGCCCGCTTTTCTCGAATTTTGTAGACCAAAATCATTATTTTAATAAATTAAAATGTTTTATTAAACGATTAATCTCAAGGTGACCCGATCACCCCTCGAAAAAAGATTAGTGGCGATTCTATTTTCATTTTTAAAGTTAACCTCATTTTAAAAAAAATTAAAAATAGTTTCGACAATGTGGATGGCTTAATTAATTTTTAGAAGGGTTTAATTGATTATCTAAACCTAATTTTTAAAATTGTTAAAAATCATTAAATTTTATAAAAATTTTAGAAATGATTAAAATTACAGAAATTAATAAAATTTTATAAAATAAAAATTCTTAAAATTTTATTTAAAAATATAGAAAAAATTTTTATTTTATAGGTAGGAAATGGAGAGATTAAAGTGCGATGGGTGTGGGTAAGAAATTTGCTTTACCTATGGTTTGAAAGGTAGCCATAGTCATTGAAAGTTGTTGAAACTACTTTATCAAAGGTAGTCAGAATTTTCCCTTAAATGTGACAGAGCAGACAGTTTTGGAAGAAACTACTCATCTCTTTCATATTAAACAATTCTTAAGAAAAGTAATAGTCTTTTAGGTCAATGGAAATTTGTCTTTTGATAAGCTATAATATTTGATGCATTGTAGATATATAAGATTTATAAATTATTAGTAAATAATGATATAGTATTTTATTATTAAATAAAATAAAATTAATAGTAAAATAACTTTATTTTAATATAATAAATAATAATTAATTATAAATAAATGTTAAAACATTAAATTTTTAAAATTTTAATTTGAGAGTTATTAATATTTATTTATAATAGTTACAATTAATATTGAATTAAAATTATCAATATTTATTTACAAATTCTTAATATTTTATTTAATTTAATGATGATATGTTATATTATAATTCACTAATAAAACATGATACTTATGTATTTATGATATATCAAAATTTGTTCAAAAGAATTATTAAATCTTTGTTTAACTTAATGGGCCTGCCTGTAAATTTAGATCATTATTTATAAAATATTAAGAGTATTTATATTTTCATAATTAATTTAAATAAAATATTTATTATTAAAATAATAAATCAAAAAAACAGAACGGAGCCCTTGCGTAAAGCCAGACATTCATGCATGTGGGAAAATTTCTCATTAATTATTACCAAATTTCAACGTCATGGGAAAAAACAAATTTAATTTGACGGTAGGCATGCAGTCAAAGGTCGTTCTCTATTTTTTTTTTCATAAAAAAAAAAAAAGAAAAGAAAAGAAGAAAAGTCGTTCTTTCGTCATCAGTTGTGATGTTCGTAATTTTCTACCGCATAATAATTTTTTTAACCTCTAATTTCATAGAAAAGTCATTTTAATTTTTATTTAATTTTTAATTATTTAAATTTGTATTTTATCAAATCATCTTAAAATAAATAAAAAAATTAATATTTGTAACTTTGTTGACACGAATACATGTGAATTGTCACGTAGTTAAAACATAAATATTTAATTAATTTTAAAAAATTTAAAATATTATTTTTTAATAATTTTATTTTTAAAAAATTAAAAATTAATTGAATGCTAATATATCATTCATGTGACAATTTACATGTATACAACATTAGAAATGTTAAAAAATATTAATTTTAGAATTATTTGATAAAACACAATTTTAAAGATTAAGAAAATAAAGTAAATAAATAAAGTGTTAAAATAATTTTTTGTAGAGTTAAAAGACGAAATAATCATTATACACAATTTGTCACTTTTATTTAGTCACCATCTATGCCAACTTGCTGATCTCCCTTTTACAGAATAATAATTTATACTCCGGTTTTTGCTTTTCTAACGACTATATCTATTTTATATTTAACCCCTTCATTCAGAGAGGTTCACCAAACAAACATGCGTTTCTTACTTAAGCTGACTTAAGATTGTCTCAATCACAACCTATAGTCTTTTATAAAAATCACATCTTAATACAATGCTTCAAAGCTCTATTAATTAATAAAAGTTCATTACATTATATTATAACACCCGTTTAAAAAGGTTAGGTTAAACTTCTTTATATAAATCTTTCCGTCTCTAAAAAAAAAAATGTTTAATATCTTATTAATATTTTATCCAAATTCGATCAACTCTCTAAAAATTCAACCTCGATTTGTCGAGGGAAAGAGGATGGTGGTGAAAATTGTTATACCTAACACTTTCACTCAAAAGGACTTGCTAAGCCGCATGAGCTGCCACCAAGTAATATCAAAGTCGATATAAAAGCTTCCACAATCGCATTTTATAAAGTTTCTCAAGATTTTACGGCTACCTCAAAAAAATAGAGATCTCATCCAATCATATCATCTCTACTAGTAGGACTCCATGGTCTAACATGATAGGACATTTGTCCAAATGGAGCCCTAGTCAAGCAATTCTATATAAGCCCCTCCATGTCCAAGAATGGGCGAAAGGGGTGGAGAGAAGTGCTTAATATCTTGCTAGTACTCTGCCTAAATTTATATAAGCCACCTTCATTCCAGATTTATCGATTGCACAACTATTTTGATTAAAAATCATGATAGGAAAATTGGGAGGTCCTGGAAGAATTGAATTTATACTTAACTTGAATTTGACTCATTAAACCACCAACCTTTTAAACCATGGGTGTTTAAGTTAAAATAAGAAATTATGTGACATTACCCAATTAAAGTTTTGTTGAAATCAACCTTAATAATCCTAATTGTAGGATCAAATTGAATACCCCATGCATTTAATTTTACAATCAAATTCAACCCATTACATTTTTAGAATCAAATTCAATACGCAATACATCAGTACAAGGATTCGGATTCGTATTTTTAAACATAGTCCTAATGTAACACGTAAATCCTTACCCAACATAATAAATAGAGACACCGCCAACTAAACACTATATGAACAGTGATTAAATCAGATATTAATGGGCAACACCATTTTCTTTCACTTCTGCAGCCTCCAGTGCCACACCATTTTCTTTCACTTCTTTGTCATCTTTACCGGATTGTTCCTTTTCTTCTTTCACAGATTTTTGCTTCTGTTTTTCTTCTTCTTTCTCCGCCATTAGACGAGCTTCATCCTCAGCCTTCTTCTTTGCTTCCTCCTCAGCATCTTTAAGAGCTTCTACCAATCTCTTCAAACAAGTTTCCACATCGTCATACTCTGATTTCGGCATCAAATTCTCCGCAACATCAGCTGGTGTCATATTCGTTTCCCCCAACAATAACTCGATTTCTCCGAACAATGAATGAGAATCAATCTCCAAATAATTCTTCGCAAACACCTTGAATGCATCAAAGCAACAATAAGACAGTTCAATGTGTTTATCCATTCTTCCCTCCTTATCAATGCCGGATCAAGCTTCTCAACATAGTTTGTTGTGAAAACAATGATTCTTTCACCCCCACAAGACGACCATAGTCCATCTATACAATTCAAAAGTCCCGATAATGTAACCTTACTCTCCTTTTTCTCTTCTTCTTTCACCCTTTTGGTGACCGGATCCGAGGGCTCGTCTTCGTTTCCATCTTTCTCCGTCTTCTTCTCCCTTTGGCCTGTGAGATTGATAGAGCAATCAATATCCTCGATCACGATAATCGACTTGCTTGACGTATCAAGCAAAAGCCTTCTCAACTCCGCGTTTTCCTTCACTGCAGTGAGTTCGAGATCATAAACATCGTAGTCCAATAGATTTGCCATTGCCGCAATCATCGATGATTTCCCAGTCCCCGGAGGACCATAAAGGAGATATCCACGTTTCCAAGCTTTTCCAATTCTGGCATAGTAATCTTTCCCTTTGCTGAACTTGATCAAATCGTTCTTGATTTCCTCTTTCAATTTCGCATCCATTGCCAATGTATCAAACGTCGCAGGATGTTCGAACAGGACGTTGCTCCACTTGCTACTTCGGTATCCGTACCAGTTCTGGCTCGGATTGTTAGAATAAAGTTTCCGTTGCCGTTTTTTCGTCGCGATTTCCTTGCCTTCTATCATAACATGGCTAATATAAGATTGAGTGATCAATTCTCTATGGCGTTTATGGACTGTAAGCCTGTAATATTTCTTTTCATCATCATTAGGATACCATGAAATGTGTTGTGTATTTGGAAGAGTTCTGTTAGCAGACCACCAAACTTTAACGCCTTGAAATTCATCAGTAATTTCTTCGTTATAATCCATGCTTAGGACTGCGGATTGGCTATCTTTCTCAACATCGGCCTTGAGACGCTTGGCCGATGCCGTTGACTTGTCGCTGAGGTAACTTTTGATTCTGGAATAGGCTTCGCTGCGCTGCATGCGTTCGCCAGTGAACTCATCAAAAGTAATTTCGACATAAGGGTATGCAAATCTCACAATTCTATTGAAATACTTTTCAAAAGAGACTTGAAGATGGTGAGGAAGAACTGGTTAAAAACGGTATAAACAAGCATCAAAGTTCCCATTGTAGAGCCTAAATGAGACCACATTTCTCCCACCATCGCCATTTTTTCTGAAACTCCTTAAAGTTACTTGAAAGTGTTTTTGAACTTTGGTAACTGCTCTACATAAATTGGAATAAAGGACTACCTATTACTTAGTGTTCAAGTTGTAATTTCTATATGATTCATGCTGCAATTTCCATACAATTTCCGAAGTGGCCCACAGGTAATTGCTTCTTCCATATTTTAATAGTTGGTAATATAATTTGTTTCTGTATGTAGGCCGCCATTAATGACCATTGACTCATCAGGTAAGGAAAATGGAGGAAGGTAAAAATAAGGGCGAGGCTAGAAAATATTTTTTTTAAGGGAGTTGAAATAAAATTTTAATTTTTAATAGTTTATATTTTTATAATTTTTAAAGGATTAAGTTAAATTTTTATAATTTTAGTGGGTTAAATTATAATTTTATCTTTATTAATTTAAAATTTTAAAATTTTCTAAATAGTCAAAATAATAATTTTTTCATTTTAAGGGGACCAGGACACTATTAGCCCTTCCTAAATTTGACTCTAGGTAAAAGGCTAGCACCATTTAGAAATGTAGTAAAGTAGAAACACCTTTTCCTACCATTCATTTAAAATTAGAAAAAAATACATATATAGAAATATTGTCTAATATTGGCATTCTTGTCTGATTGTACACAATGAAGAGTTGGAGGAAGAAAGAGATTCTAGCGATGATCTGAGCGTTTGGAGAGTTGTCGAGGTGATTTGGTAGAGTTTCGGTGATTCTCAATTGTTTGACTCTTCTTGTAGATGGAGTGAATTCATAGGAAAGGATTGCATGAAACTGTGATTCCACATCATCTCTATCCTTTCCAATAGAAGAATGACAAATTAGATTTTTCCTCTCATTTTCAACCTTCTCCTGAAAAAATTCAAGTCCAACTAAAAATGTTAAAAACCAGGAGAAAAAATATGATTTGTCATTCTCCAATTAGAAAGGGTAAGGATAACGTAGAATCACAGTTTCATACAATATCTTTTTATGAATTCATAAAGAGATGTGATAAGATGTGATTTGAGTATGCTTTGTGGAGTCAACCATAAAGCAATGGGAGATATATGGGATGCGACACGAAAAATTTTTAAGTGATCTTTGATGGGATTAGGTAGCGGCCTACCTAAGAAAGAAATGAAAGCATTTAGTTGGGTGAACATTTTACGGGCAAACAAAATGCTAAAAATTAAGAGAAAAAAAAACCTTATTTGTCATTCTCCTATTGGAAAGGGTAGGGATGACGTAGAATCACAGTTTCATACAATCTCTTCTCATGAATTCATATAGATATGTGATAAGATGTGATTTGAGTATGCTTTGTAGAGTCAACAACAAAGTAATGGGAGATTTATGGGATGCGACACGAAAATTTTTAAGTGAACTTTGATGGGATTAGGTAGTGGCCTATCTGAGAAAGAAATGAAAACATTTAATTAGGTGAGCATTTTTACGGGCAAACTCCTCTTTGGTTAAAGTGGTTGACCCAATGAGGCCTCTTACGCAAAGTGGTTAGATATAACAATTTGTTGGAAAATTAGTTATGAAAAATAATTTTAGTTGCACAATGGAATTTTAAAGTTTTTCATAAAATTAGACTTAGGTTATGATATCTATAGTTTTAAATTTCAACAAACTTAATACTTGTGTTTTTTTGAATTAAGGAGATTTGGGAAACTTAGATCTAGTGTTTAAATTGTTTTGGCTTTCAACCGAATGATTTTTCCCATTATTCTTGAATTTTCAAATGCTTAGAGAGTGGATTTTATTTAAGAACCAAACACAGGATGAGAAACGAGACTTTCTGTAGGGAAAATCTAAAACTAATAAATTCAATCTCAAAATTAGAATTATAATTTCCAAGGAGTATGCAATTATAATCTTACAAATTTCAATAACAAGTAGGCATGAAAAATAAAACTTAATTGAGTTCAAGGAAATAATACAAATAAATTTTCACTAAAATTTGACAGAGTATCCTCATATCTTTTCTTATGATTTTCGGTAGCCCTTAAACCCTAACTATAGAAAAAAAAATCACAAGAATTCTACTAGAATAAGAACTATTAGTGAACTATCTCTCCAAGGATTGTGAAAGATGTTCCACTAGAAATATTCTTGTTATTGCTTCGAATCATACTCCCCAAAAGTGGATCCCACTCTAATAGCCCCTAATAAATTAAATACATATAT